>OZ038517.1:52896787-52914287 GCA_964036315.1 Acanthosepion esculentum | reverse complement strand
GCCTTGATAGTTTGCTGTAGCCTAATTGGTAAACCACATTCAGCTTAAAGATGGTTTTCCTGATGGGAAAAAGGGTAATACAGGTTCAATTCATGTTAGGAGGCATATTTTATTTTGTCGGACTTCTCAAATCTCTGAGCTGGTTGGCATTAATTTTATTGTTTAAAATAACTGGGATGTCTACTCAAACAATTGCACCCACTAAGTATGCCGTTTATTGTAAGAAGAACTAATGTTGGATTAATAACGTCCATTGTTTCAAAATATTCTATTATTAGTAAAACTAATGTTGTTCTTATATTATGGTGTTTTAATTAGACCGATATTCTTTATTATATTCAAACTATTCTTCTCATTTTGGTTGTTATAGATGTCATTATAGATGCAACGTTTCGGCCAAGTACCCTCTGTCATCTTCAGGTATCTGTTATCTGTGGTGATGCCAGTTTTTTTCTCATTCCTGCTAAACTAGTGCATACTGTTTCACTACTTGACCCAGGGACTGAACTTACGATCACTCAATAACATTAACACATGTTTAATCAACCGCTATATCAACTACGCCAACATCCCAAATGACAGCAGTTGTGTATTTTTTGGAGCTTTTATAGTCAATGTCAGATGGCCTTAGTTGACATGACAGGTTTGTATTGCCTTTGATAATTTTTGTATTTCATTTTTCAAATGAGGAATTGTCAATAATTTTTTTATTCAAGCTCTTGTTCCTATCTCGATTATAGCAGATGTTGTTGTTGTCACATATTATAGACACAATATTTTGGTCATGTACCTTCGTCAACCAAACAATGGATACCTGAAGATGGCCAGATGGTACTTGGCCAAAAAGTCGTGTGTATAATAATCAAAATGGCAATAATGGTTCAAATAAACTAAAGTAGACGAATAATGTTGAATTCATTTTCATTGAGTATTGCTGATGTCAAATAAAATGTTTTGCTTTCTGTCCAATGCACTCTTTTCCCCACTAATTTGTGAGAAAAGAGTGAATAAGAGGGAAAGGAAAAAGAGTGGTTGAGAGAGAGAGAGAGAGAAGAGAGAGGAGAGAGAGAGAGAGAGAGAGAGAGAGAGAGAGAGAGAGAGAGAGAGAGAGAGAGAGGGTGAGAGAGAGAGGGGTGAGAGAGAGAGGGGGGTGAGAGAGGAAAAAGTGGTTTAGAGAGAGAGAGAGGAAAAAGTGGTTTAGAGAGAGAGAGAGAGAGGAAAAAGTGGTTTAGAGAGAGAGAGAGAGAGGAAAAAGTGGTTTAGAGAGAGAGAGAGAGAGGAAAAAGTGGTTTAGAGAGAGAGAGAGAGAGGAAAAAGTGGTTTAGAGAGAGAGAGAGAGAGGAAAAAGTGGTTTAGAGAGAGAGAGAGAGAGGAAAAAGTGGTTTAGAGAGAGAGAGGAAAAAAGTGGTTTAGAGAGAGAGAGAGAGAGAGGAAAAAGTGGTTTAGAGAGAGAGAGAGGAAAAAGTGGTTTAGAGAGAGAGAGAGGAAAAAGTGGTTTAGAGAGAGAGAGAGGAAAAAGTGGTTTAGAGAGAGAGAGAGGAAAAAGTGGTTTAGAGAGAGAGAGGAAAAAGTGGTTTAGAGAGAGAGAGAGGAAAAAGTGGTTTAGAGAGAGAGAGAGGAAAAAAGTGGTTTAGAGAGAGAGAGAGGAAAAAGTGGTTTAGAGAGAGAGAGAGGAAAAAGTGGTTTAGAGAGAGAGAGAGGAAAAAGTGGTTTAGAGAGAGAGAGAGGAAAAAGTGGTTTAGAGAGAGAGAGAGGAAAAAGTGGTTTAGAGAGAGAGAGAGAGGAAAAAGTGGTTTAGAGAGAGAGAGAGAGGAAAAAGTGGTTTAGAGAGAGAGAGGAAAAAGTGGTTTAGAGAGAGAGAGAGGAAAAAGTGGTTTAGAGAGAGAGAGAGAGGAAAAAGTGGTTTAGAGAGAGAGAGAGAGAGAGGAAAAAGTGGTTTAGAGAGAGAGAGGAAAAAGTGGTTTAGAGAGAGAGAGAGAGAGAGGAAAAAGTGGTTTAGAGAGAGAGAGAGGAAAAAGTGGTTTAGAGAGAGAGAGAGGAAAAAGTGGTTTAGAGAGAGAGAGGAAAAAGTGGTTTAGAGAGAGAGGAAAAAGTGGTTTAGAGAGAGAGAGAGGAAAAAGTGGTTTAGAGAGAGAGAGGAAAAAGTGGTTTAGAGAGAGAGAGAGAGAGGAAAAAGTGGTTTAGAGAGAGAGAGAGAGGAAAAAGTGGTTTAGAGAGAGAGAGGAAAAAGAGTGGGTAAGAGAGAGAGAGGAAAAAGAGTGGGTAAGAGAGAGAGAGAGGAAGAAAGGTGGGTGAGAGAGAGGAAGAAAGAGTGGGCAAGAGAGAGGAGTGGGTATGAGAGAGAGATAATAGAGCGGGAGAGAGAGGTAAAAGAGTGGGAGAGTGAGAGAGAGAGAGAGGTAAAAGAGTGAGAGAGAGTGAGAGGTAAAAGAGTGAGAGAGAGTGAGAGGTAAAAGAGTGAGAGAGAGTGAGAGGTAAAAGAGTGGGAGAGAGTGAGAGGTAAAAGAGTGGGAGAGAGTGAGAGGTAAAAGAGTGGGAGAGAGTGAGAGGTGAGAGAGTGAGAAGTAAAAGAGTGGGAGAGGTAAAAGAGTGAGAGAGTGAGAGAGAGGTAAAAGAGTGAGAGAGAGGTAAAAGTGTGAGAGAGAGGTAAAAGTGTGAGAGAGAGGTAAAAGAGTGAGAGAGAGGTAAAAGAGTGAGAGAAAGATAGATAAAAGAGTGAGAGAGAGAGATAAAAGAGTGAGAGAGAGAGATAAAAGAGTGAGAGAGAGAGATAAAAGAGTGAGAGAGAGATAAAAGAGTGAGAGAGAGAGATAAAAGAGTGAGAGAGAGTGATAAAAGAGTGAGAGAGAGTGATAAAAAGGTGAGAGAGATAAAAGAGCAGGTGAGAGAGAGAGTAAAGAGTGGATAAGAGAGAGAGGCAAGAGAGAGAGAGAGAGTTAGGGAGAGGTTAGAGAGACGGAAAAGACCGATTCTCTATGACCACTCACAAATAATATCTGACAGCATCATACTGCATATTTCATGAACATTGACGTTAAAACATAACTAACCAAATTGGTATGGAAGTTCTTCAACACAGTTCTATCTATTATGAAGATTGGTTTTATGGATGTGGTAGGCAAGTGGCGGTAATTCCTTATCCCAGCCCATTTCGCTCTGACTCAACATTTCAATAGCCAAACATTAGAATTTTTATTTTTTATTTTTGTGGGGGAGACGTTAAAGAAAGTTGAGAAATGATGTGTCAAATCTGTCAAACTGCATGGTGACTATGTAGAACTGCATGTACATTCCATGGCTCCCAGGAGGGGGTTAGAACTTTTCGACCCCCACCCCTTTCTTATTTTAAAAAAAAAAATGTGCTTATCCATAACTTGAGTTTTTATAATTTAACAATAATCATAATAAATAGTTGTGATTATTCAAACCTCATACTATGAATGTTTCCTAGTTAGACTGTGTCGAGAATTCTGCAATGAGGCGTTGTTACTATTATACATTCATTCTGTTATCATTGTTCTTTTTATCACATTGTTTCGACTGCAGTATCATTTGGCCTTCTTCAGGTGTCTGTTACATTTGGTAATCTGGCACTACTGAAGTTGATGGGTCCGCTCGTACAAAACAGGGAAAATATTTGGAGGGAATAATTTTTGCCGATTATCATTTGTTAGACCTTCCTCAAGCCACGGCATTTGTCAAAGAAAAAAAAAATGATATTTTATCAATTTAGAAGAGGGGGACCTGTTCATGCTATAAATACAGTGCCAAATGAATCCATGACTATTTTTTAAAGAATTATCTGTACTTTGTTTTTATTTGCAAATATCAAATTTGAAACTGTGCTGATATCATTGATAATTGTGTATGACTGATGTTGTCCTTTTCTCTACATTTCATAGTAGTAGACAGTTATCAATGAACACAAGCAAGGTTTGAAACTCGACATCTGTAAATAAAAATGAAGTAGAGATAACTCTGAAAAGTTGGGACTGTTTTGAGGATCTTCTAGAATGATTAAAAAAAGAAAATCAATATTTTTCAATTCTGACAAATTGTGTAGATAAAGGAAGATCTAATGAATGCTAAACTAGAAAAATTCTTAAAAAAAATTCCCGAAATTTCTTGATGAGCAGACCAGCCAACTTCAATAGTGATGGTAATTTTATAGGAAGGCTGAAAAGAATGCTTTGATTTATTAGGGTATATAATCTGCATTCCTTGACCTTTGATGTCCGGGGGATTCCTTCATACATAACCAAGCTTATTGGATAAAACCACTGCTAAAACCAATTTGCTTCTCTTGAGGCTCTGGGTCAGGCAGAACAACAACACAGCTGTTCAGTGGAAAAGACAGAAGAATTGAAAGTTCTGAAATTTCCTAAGGGTGCAGGATATGAGTATAGAATTGAGACCCCAATACCCCTGCAGATCAAATAAAAAGTTTAGTTTAACGTTCCTTACAGAACACAGCAGAGACCAGAAGAGCAGTGGAAGGTACAGCAGCTGAAAAGTGATGACAACAACAAAAACAACAATGGGAAAACTAGTTTGAAAGAATCAATGTATAATAGTAAACGGCTACCTCTGTCGCATAACAGTTGCTGTATGAAAGTGTATGCAAACCGTACATCTATTATGGGACAGCAGTAGCAATGTTAGGTATTTGTATCAAGGTGTCTGTAGAGGTATACTTTTGGTGTGATGTTTAAGTGTAAGAGAGAATGAGGTGAAGAATTAAACAAAACCAGATCTGGTGGCCCTCCCCTTCTGTTACCATCACTTAAACAATCGGTAAGCATATGGCAGGAGTAGAGAAGATAGCTGGCCAGCCAATAGCTGGATGGGTCAGCAGCCTTAATTGAGACCCACATTGTGTTTCATTGTTGTGCATGTAACAAACAAAAGGCAACTTATGGCATGGATGACCACATGACTTCCTCAGTCCTTCTGCCGTTGTTCAATAGTTTCCTTTAAATGTTTCTTCATCCTATTACACGTAAGTATACGACTTTATGATCTCTGTCCTTCGCTGTGTATCAACATCTGTCGACACGGAGATTGTGGACACCGTGTGGGAGCCCATCTCTCCTGTACCACACAGTTCCTTGATGGACTGTACATGGTATTTGACTTGCTCAACACCAAGCACGACCCCTGCCCGCACTCGATTTGCAGCATAACTACTTGACTCCCGCAGAGATTGCACATAATAGCTACCAGTATCCCTAATGGAGTGCATATACTGGCTACTCGTGTCTCGTATTGTCTGTACATGCCACCGCATCTTCAACATTCTTCTTTCAACTCCGTCCATGAGGCGTGCTCTCACTTCATCGAGCGTCTCACGGATGTTCATATCTGCATAGCCCTTCTCGTAATATTCTGAGCCAGCCACAGGTGTAGTACACTTGAGTGGGGAAGCCCCTGGGGAATGGTCCAGGTACGGTATGGAACCAAATGAAGAAAAATCTGAATTGGTGCAACTGCTGATCTTCTCAATTTCAGTCGACGTATTCATCTCCGTTGGCTGAATCTCCGGATCCTTAACGGACACCTTGCTGCACTTCTGGTTGCGCTTGTGGATCACATGGACAAGAAGACGGATTGACCCGAGGATTATTCCTAAAACTAAGAAGCACAGAGATGCTCCAAAACTGACAATCAAGCTCATGGTGTAAACAGAAGGAATGAGGGAATAAATAGTGAGAACAAGTGTGGCGGAACTATTGCCTAGGGAATTAATGGCAAGGCAACGGAATCTCCCCCCAAAATAACCCCGCAGATTTTGGATGTAAAGAGAGCCATTGCTGGCGACGTAGACGTCGGAAGTATATTTGGAGTCAGAATAGGTGTATGTCATGTGTATGGGCTGGGAAATGGATGTTAGCAAGTGCAAATGAACGTTATGGGCAAATAGGTCACCCCATGGCGTTACCCAGACAATGCTGGGGCAAGGGGAACCGGTTGCATTGCAGTCGAGCCGAATGTTTTTGTGGCTGATTATGGACACGTTGCTACTGACAAAGGACATGACGGGGCTTTCGCAAACAAAGTCTGAAGAGTTTAAAAGAGAAACTTTGTAATTAGCAAGGGAAGGTGGGGAATGGCAGGTGAGGTTTTCAAAATCGCTAAATGGCTCTGGGTTACTACTGTAAAGTTCTACAAATGGAAAAATGGCACAGGAACAGTCCAGAGGATTTTCTTCAAGAAGCACCTGATCGAGATTATTAAAAGATTGTAAAATGTCTTCATGGAACGTTCGAATATGGTTATATCGCAGGTCAACAGATCTGAGGACGCTGCTATTGGCAAATGTGAAAGAAGAAACATGAACTAAAGAATTATTTGACAAATCAATAACATGAAGATTTTGCAGTGGTGTGAATATATAGCCAGACAAGACTTGCAGGTAATTCAGGTTGAGCTTCAGATGAACGAGATGTGTAAGGTTCGAGAAAACGCTGTCGGTTAATACCGTGATTTTATTATGGCTTAAATCCAAATAGACAAGATTGTATAAGCCTCGGAACGCATCCTTCGAGACGTTGTAAATCTTGTTGTAGCTGAGATCCAGAGATAACAGGTGGTTGAGTCCAAGGAATGAGTTAGCCAGGATTTCCGTGAGCTCATTGAAGCTAAGGTCTAAAGTCACTACATCTGAGCGCCGAGCAAAGACAGGTGGCATTTTCTTAAGGTTTCCATGTACTGTGACGTTACGCACACCAGGAGGGATGTCCAGTAAATTATCAATATCATAACATTCGAGCAACCGGCTGATATTGCATGAACAGCCAGTTTGGCACCCAGTCACTAGTGCAATCAATGTTCCCACCAACTGCAGAACACCCAACCAGTAAACAAGGCAGCAAGAAGACTGATGCATGGTTAATCACAAGGTTGTGAGGGGGTCACCACTGGAAAGAAACAAAAGCATATATCAATCACAGTAATAATAGTAGTGAACAATTTTAGATAATGCGCACACTATATATTCTTATTACTTAAATGTTAATTTTAATGGATATTTGTATTTAAATAGATGCTTCATTTATTTATTAAACAGTATAAATATTTATATCCATCTACTGACCTGAGTATTTGAGAAATCTTATTAGAAAAAAACATGCACTCTCCGGCAGGATTTGAAACTGTTTTCCCTAGGGAAAACTGTCATTAGATCTGATGTCCTTCGACTACAGCTAAAGTTGAATTGTGCCTTTAAAAACATGCTTGGTCATCGATGCACTCTGTAGCCGAGAGGTCAAGGCACATCAGATCTAATGACGGTTTCCCCTAGGAGAGCGTAGCTTTGAATCCTGCCTGATAGTAATAAGAAAGCATATTTTTCTATTAAGTTTTCTTGAATATTCAGACTGGTAGGTGGAAATAAATATACGGTTTAATAAATCAATGGAGAGTCTACTTAAATACGAGTATCGACTAAAATAATGAAAATCTGTTAGATTAATAAATAAAAAATCTATCCTTCTCCCTATATATATATATATATATATATATATATATATATATATATATATGACTTTAAAAATGATTATTATTTTAAAAAAAATAAATAAATAAACAAAAGCACGATGGTCAAATGTATAACGTTTAAATATAGTGTAAATAGAAAGGACCAGAGTAAGGAGAAGGAAGAAGGAAAAGAAGAAGGGTGAAGAGAACAAGAGAAAAGAAGAAAGCAAGCGTATCTTAAATGTATAGAGAAAAGAAAAGAAAGTGTAACATAAATTTAAGGAGAGATATCTTGTAAATATAGGGGAGGATGGAGGAGGAACCAAACGTATTGTAAAAATAACAATGAGGTTTCAGATATTTTTTTTTTTTTCATATTCACTTAATAAAAATTTTTTAGACTTTTTAGATTTTTTTTTTTTTCATATTCACTTAATAAAAATTTCTTGAGATGAAGGCAAGGACTTAAGATTTGAGATCTTTGGTTTAAAAGGTTTTTGGGATCTGAAAATGTCTTTTGGTCCACTCAACAGGAAGTGCCAGCAGAAATATCTCTGACATGATAGTAAGACATTAATGGCATTGGTGTCTTCATCTGCCTAATGTCTCATCATTATGTGGGAGTTATTTCTGGGAGGTTTATATGGGAGGCATTTCTGCTGTACCCTGTATATATAAAGATAAAAGGGAAATTTTATCTTAGCTGACATGTTTTGTCCTCTGATGGATTTTATTAAGGCAAATGTGAGGATTTTTATTTTGCCACATATATTTATACCCAGAAGTAAAAATGATAGTTTTTAGATTTTTTTAAATTTAAGGGTCATAAATATGCACGTTGGTGTAATGGATAGCAGCTCAGTTTGAGAAATTTGGAGAGCCGAGTTCGAATTCCAGTCAAATCCATTACATTCACTTACATGCTAATATTCTTGGGAAAGGTATGAAACCTCTTCTTCTCCCTTCAGCTATGGGTAAATAGCAGGACAGACAGTTCTATAGCCTTGGATGGCAACTGGTCTATCACAGAAAGAAATGGCAACCTACTACAGGAAAAATATCTGCCTTGTCAGTCATGTATTGAAAGATGCATAATCACCTAAGCATGTATCATGTATGGCACATAACTGACATAAAGAAGCATCGGGCTAATGGAAAGTCAAGGTAAATTATGCAAGATGCTAAGTGAGGGAATTTAATTTTTTTAAATCCTTGCATAAAGTCCATCAGAGGACGAAGTGTGTCAGCTAAGATAAGTTTTCTTTTTGTCTTTATTCACATTGTCCTTCTACAGATATATTTTTAGTTATATATGAATTTTCACACACACACACATATATATTATTATTTTTTTTTTTTTAATCGGAATCATGGTAAAGCCACTAAAACACAAGGGGTTACAGGGTGTGCAATAATTAGGAACAGAAACATTAATAATGAGTGGAAAGAGAAAAAAGTAATCAGAAGGACAGTCGATAGCAATTGACACTGCATTTAAATTTTTGTAGATTAAAGTTACTGGAAAGCATGGAGACAGGAAGGAGTTCCACAAGTGAGAAGTGTGAGAAAAAAAACTGTCAGCATAGAAGTTACAGCTACATCTAGCCAGCTCAACTGTAAATTGACAAGATCTCACCACCAGTCTAGTTAGTGCGCTTAAATTCAAAAACTCTAGGTAGCATAGTGCCAGATAAGGACCAATAATATTGCAGATTCTTCTTTCGATCTTATCAAGGATCTCAAGGTAAATATCAGGACACCGGACCATGTGTGGCAGCAATATTCTAAGCATGGATGAATGGTTTATATATATATATATATATATATATATATATATATATATATATAGAGATATAGATAGATAGATAGATAGATAGATAGTATGATAAATTGGGAAAAACTTTTTAGGATGCATTTCATCCATTAGGATTTCAGTAGATAGGGTTTTATTGATGTTGCCATGAAATGAGAGATGCTGGTAGTTTCAAAATGTTTGAAAGAATATATGTCTTTTATCTGTCTATATTTCTGAGATGAGGTATTATGTACACTATTTACATTATTCAGACTATTGTCCTCATCTTTTTCGCCATATTTCTAACAACATTTCGGCCATTATACACTCCGGCCTTCTTCAGGTGGTTGGAATGTCGAACTGAACCCTTTATTTTGCTCCCTTGAGGACACATGGCACAGTGGATAAAGGCGTTGGTTAGCTCCAGTGACAGGACCCAAATAGTGTGAGTTCAATACCCGGTTAAGGCAGTGAAGAACTTGGAGAGGAGAATTAACAGGAGATAACTGATAACTGATATCCATTAAACATGGCATGTGGAACTAGAACAGTCTACCCCAGTGAGTAAAATAAAGGGTTCAGTTCGACATTCCAACCACCTGAAGAAGGCCGGAGCGTACAACAGTCAAAATGTTGTAATAAATATGGCGACAAAGATGAGGACAATGGTCCAAATAATGTAAAGTGCATATATATTTTTTGTTTGAAAGAATATTTTTTAATCTAGCCAAATTCATCTGTATTCTTTTTCTCCCCATCACCTTTATCCCTGATTATCCCACATTGTGACAACAGAAAATCTACCAAGAATGGTGATATATTGTTTTGTGTGCATGTGTAGACGTGGCAACATCAACAAAACCTTGTCTGATGAAAATCTTAATGGATGAAATGTGTCACAAAAACTTTTCCCAGTTTCTCATACTATTTTTCTAAATACTGTTTGTTGATATACAAAATTATATATATATATATATATATATATATATATATATATATATATAATAAATATTTCGTTGAAAATCAACAAGTTCTGTCTACCCAATTTTTGATAAATTTTTTAAACTTTATGAATTAGTTGTTTACGAAAGTTCATTTTTATTTTTTGTCGTCCCCTTCAGAGTACTTTCAAATGTTGCTACATTCGTCTTCAAGGATTGTGTTTTGTGTATGTTTATGTAGCTATATTATTGTAAAAAATAATTGTATATTGAAGTGTATATAAAAAAAATTAAAATACGCATAAAAGTTTGGTTTGATGGATGCAAATTATGACACCTTGAGTGACTCAAAATTGGTTTTGGCAAACAAGAAAACATGGGAAATCAACCAAAAACTGTTCAAAAGAATTGTCAAAAATGAATGCAGCTTTATTTGGCAGTAATCAAGAGAAAAAATAAAAATGAACTTTGGTAAATATATAAAACAACTTAGAAATTTGAAAAGATTGAATTTGTCGATATTATTCAACAAAACATGTTTCAAAGAAATCTTGCTGTCTGAATACACCACTTATATATATGTATAAAGGTAAAAGACAATAGGAAAACTGTATTATTAGCCAACGTGTTTTGTCCGATGTAGACTTTTTCAAGGCAAAAACGAAATGAATTTATTTAAAACAAAGTAACTGTTAACAACAAAAAAAAAATGTCCTTAGCAACTAGAAGAATTTAGAACATGCTATTGTATTCATATTGTCAAATGAAAATTACATCAAATTGCTTTAATTTTGTGTTGCCGGATTCAACCATTTTCTTTTGATTTCTTCATATAATTGTTGTGTATGTAAGCTTGGGAGAGTAGTAATACTTCTAGCTACTAAGGACATTTCGTTTGTTGTTAATAGTTACTTAGTTTTCAATAAATTAATTTTGCTTTTTACCTTGAAAAAGTCCACATTGGATAAAATGCATCAGTTAATAATACAGTTTTCCTATTCAATAAAATTGCCATTGGCTTCAACCCATTGCCTCCTGACAACTTTGGAATCTCCTGCAACTTTTTAAGTAGGTGAATGCTGCCATAATCCTTGCATCCAGTTCATCTTTGATGTTACAAGGAGTTTTGTTGGTCTCTCACTCAACTGTACTCCACACATTATAATCAAGGGGTTTGTAGTCTGGGAAGTTAAATGGCTAGATGTAAGAGGTGATGTGGTCGCAAAAATTGTCTGACAGCCATAACTGGGTTCTCATGTTTGTGTGGCATGGTGCAGAGTCCTGTTGCCAGACATAGGGTCTTCCAGCAGCCACTCTCTTGATGCAGGGCAGCACTACCTCCTCAAGGCACATGTTGAGTCTGAGGCACTTACCAACAAAGTTCTTTTCTTATCAGAATGATCAGAGTAATTTTTCTGGGCTGCCATACCTTTGTAATCACCATTGGACTCATCCAACTCTTTCCGAATCCTCGGCACTGTCCTCAGAATTTTTAATTTCATGTGTGCGCGTTGTTTGTTTTTGATTTTGTTGACTTAGTAGGTGACTGGTAGGGTCAGTTGGGAAGTGAGAAAAAGAGCACCGTGATGCAATTCTCTCGGCCAGAAATTTGGAAACGATATGCTGTACTGCTTGGCATTTGTACCAGACACTCTAATACAAACATTTCAAAGTATTTGGGTGTCAATCAGTGCAGAAGATTCAAAAAGAGTTTGATGAGTCTAATGGTGATTACGAAGGTACGACAGCTCAGAAAACTCACTCTGATCATTCTGATAAGAAAAAACTGCCAAATTTGTTTATGAAATACAGGAAAGGATTGCAAACGAGCCCTGTCAAGAGAGTGGTTGCTGGAAGACCATATGTCTGGCAATGGGATTCTGGGTTCTTCAGCTTGTGTGGCATGGCGCAGTCAGGTCTGTCAGACAATTTCTGCGACCATATCATCCCTTACCATCCCGTTGAGCGAGAGACCGACTGCTATGCCAACACACACATGGACTCTCCCAGCTATAAATAGGAGCAGGTACTGCCTTTTGGAGTGGGAAGTTTCCAGCAGTCAGCTCTGACAGTCGGACTGAACATTCTTGCTGTAACACTCTCGTAGGTATATGTTTGTATAACTGTTTCGGTTAATGTATTTGTTTAACTCAGTTCCTCTCTTGTGCCTTTATTTCTGGCCCTAACAAGGCCACAACACCAACAAAACTCCTTGTAACACCAAAGATAACTGAAGACAACGATTATGGTAGCATTCACCAACTTAAACTAGGAGACAGTCCAGAAAAGTTGCAAGAGATTCCAAAGTCATCTGGAGGCAGTGGTTGAAATATTAACTATTGTTTACTGTAACTAGTATAACCAATTATTCCCCCCTTCCCCAACTTAATGGACTGTTCCTATCAGCAGCAGGAGCATAGACTTTGTCCTCACCAGCCAGGGTAGATTGGGCCATAAGATACTATTTAAATGGCAGTGATTTCTCTCTTGGCACTTGACCTGCCTAAAAGAACCACTGGACATTTTAAACCAGACCTGTACTCTTATCAACAGGAGCAGAGTGTAGTTTCGATCTAAGGACCTCAGTGTTATGAGCCCAGCATACTTCCATTCTGCCACAATACTAGACTACACAATAGATTTTGAACAAAATTCGCCCATATCTAATATTTCCTTGATATTTCTATTCTCAATCTCTTATCTGCAACAAGTTTAGTTGATTTCATTGCCTTGATCAAATCACTACAAAACACTTGATAGGAATGAGCTTTTGGTGATATTATTTAACAACTCCCCTAAGAGGATTGAGATACTGAATGCATTGTCAATCTCTTCCGATAGAGCTAGTGTCTCACTAATGGAGATTTTATTGAATAAATTTACACTTTGGTATTTCAATAATGATAATTTCAATGAAAACGGCCAAAAGTGCTTGGAATTAAATAACATTCGGACACTTTCTACACATCCTGTGTCCAGAAAAGAAAACACTTGTTCGAACACAAGAAAAATTAAATAAAAAGGTTAATCACAGTACCTTGTCCGTCATCTTTAATGAAAGATGTATAAACGAGGGTTTGCTGCCTATATATATATATATATATATATATATATATAGCTAGAAAGACAGAGAATTTGTTTCTAATAGACATTATGTGAGATGAAAAATAAAAAATGACACAATCACTAAACAGACCGTTAATTGAAAGATTCTATTTTTACAGTGTTGAATAGAATCCTTCATAAAGATCTCCTCAATTTTCAAGCCTGGCTGAAGCTTAGCACTCCTGATTCTAAATAAAAATGAGGAGGGACAAACATGATTCTCAATACAGGCTTGGAGAAAGTTGCAATTATTTTATTAGTTGCAAATTCTCTGTCTTTCTAGCTATTTTCCAGTTTTGTACCTCCCACAATCTATTCATATATTTTTTTTTTGTCATCCACAGACAGACTGTTTCGCAGCTCATCAGTGTGGCTAGACGTCCGGTTGCCTCTAGCTAGGATCGAAACCCGACTGAATTGGCGTCAGTCGGAACTTCTACCACTAAGCCGTTGGCGCACGGCAGGGATGAATGTGAATTTTAGCGTGTTTATTTTTAGATTTAGATAAACACACAGTGACTGACAGTGACTCAATTCTGCTGAAGAGTCGTGCTATATTAGCTTTAATAGTCACTGTTTACAAATGCACCCCTCACTATATATATATATATATATATATATATATATATATATATATATATATATATTTAAAAAACAAAACAAAACAAAACACCCCTTACATCTGGCCGCCTAACCCCCTTGACTGCAACTCCTTTGATTATTATGTGTCGGTCACAGTTGAGTGAGAGACCAATAAAACAACACCAAAGATGAACTGAAAGCAAGGATTATGGCAGCATTGACCAACTTAAACAAAGAGACTGTCCAAAAGAGTTGCAGGTGATTCTGAAGTCATCTGCATGCCATGGTTGAAGTCAATGGTGATTTTATTGAATAAATTTACTCTTTAGTATTTCAAGATATCTTTGTGTAATTTTGGCAAATATATCTGTTAAAATGAGAGGTCTGTGTTTCATTTTTGCATAATTTAGATGACAATTTATCCATCACACCATATACATACATACATACACACACACACATATATATATATATATATATATATATATATATATAAAATTTTTGCAAATATACACCCTGTTCAAATCTTCTAATTATGTGTATAGACAGTGATATTTTCAGCAATTGGTACCCATTCTATCATGCTAAGGGACATCAATGACATCTTTGATATATTTTAAAATGATTGCCGGTACAATACATTCCATGGGATAGTGCTAATGCTAGCCTGCATAAAAATACAATTCCTACTAATGCAGACGCCCACACAGTCTTCCAGTTATTTGCCATTTCATTTGTGTTCGTATGACTGTTAAAAACCCTATCAAGCTTGTACCTATTTATGTTGCTATAATGACTTCAAATAGCATGGTTTCATTTAGAACAAGTGTTTTTAAGGAACAGCTCTGGAGTGTTTATCAGGTTATAACTGTATTTTGAAACAACGACAGGGAAGAATCCATTTAAACTGAAAACTTATTGCAAAGATGCAGATATTTTGGGTGGCATTTTAAGGTAATCAAGATGATGATGGAAAAAAAAAATCCCTATTTTAGTTGTATGGTAGGCTGTAATGACAGAATTATGAGGCCAATATTTTTTATAGCCTGTCTGATGCTCATTACTATTAGCTTCTGATAGGCAGATTATACAGGAATATTGGCAACATTTGAGGGACCTTCACATTGACTTGTGTGATAAAGCAACTGGTTATAAAGTTAGATTCAAACCAAATATTAATAAAAAACATATTTCCCGATAAATATATTTTTAATGTACCCCAATGGATATAGGTGATCATGACTCCATAGATTCCTTTATTTTGTATTATTGGGAAAGATAGTGGAGTAGTTTCAGCTCCCTTCTCTCCAATTTGAAGTTTTCCTTCTCTTAGATTGGTTACCACCCCAATTTAACCTTCTAATTAAACTATAGCTGGGGTGACGGGTGTTGAAGAGATGGATTTCCCCAAAGGCATGTATGTGAAAATGAACTCTGATAACAAGTAAATGGCCTTTACATCTTCTACCCACAGTACTTATGGTTTTATATATAATAATATAATATGCTTTCCCACTGTTTTAAAGGATTAAAAAAAAAGGACTCCTGGACTAATGTCTTCATCTTTGTTGCTATGATCATAACATTTCAGCCATTGTGCACACACTAGCCTTCTTCAGGTATCTGTCAATCCAGGTAACCTTCAATATGTTTTGAACTGAACACTTTATTCAATTTACAGGGGCAGATAGCTCCCCTTCTGCTCTCCAGGTCTAGGGATATCTCGTCTTGGCTAATTGTTCAGTTGTGTTTCCAAGGAGTCTGAGTATATCCATACTACCTGTCCCAGGGATTGAATTCACGATTATTACATCATCAAATTTACTAACCAGCACTCTAATCTTCTCAGCCACTGTCCTGTGAGTTCATACCATTCATCTGTGCACTGGATATTGTTGCAATACCTGGTCTAGTGCTCCTGCTACATATCTCGAGATTATTGACAAAATTCAAAGAAGGGTCTGCAATATAATCAATCCTGACCTGGCATCTCAACTTCAGTCATTTTCTCACCAATGTGACATGGCTCCCCTGCCTTTTCTATAAATATTTTCATAGCAATTGTTATGATGAGCTTTTCTCCTCAACTGCATGAATTTAAGTGTGCTACTAGATTGGCGACACAGTTTGCTTTGCTTTATTTTATGGCATATGAACCTCAATGGGCCGTTTAATGCCAACAAGATTTTTATTGCTGGTAATATTTTTTTTTCACAAAGTATTTCTGGCACTTTTTTTCAAAAAATACATTGCTGTAATATTTTTTCCAAAAATAGCATTGCCGGTTAAAATTTTTTCTTTCAAAATTGTTGGTAATAATTTTTTTCAAAAATGTATTGCTAGTATTAAAACCTATTTTTACACTTTCATAGTGTTTTGACTCCAGTTTGGGGATTAACTATTTTCCCATAGCTGGGACCCTAACAGGTGCTACCACCCTGGGTGTGGGAGGACCTGGGAACACCAGCAATTAAGAGGTGGTTCCATGCTCCTCAAAACCATCTGATCAGAGGTCTTGCTGTTGGATGTAGTTCATCATCATACCGAGTACAGGCAACTTGGTCTCGCAGTTTTACTGTTGAACTAGCTAGATGCAATAGTTTATTTTCTTGCACTTCTTGACTGTGAACTTCCCTTCCATTTTCTTGCTCCCCTGCCATCTATAACCTTCAAATATTTATATGCAACATCAATTACCATCTTCTGTCTTCCTGAATCCTATCTTTTCTCTTCACTAAAGTCTTCTCATTCTCTTCCAATTTAATTTAAATGCAATGTCAGTTGATATCTACTGTTTTCTTAAATACATTTCTTTTATTGTTTTCTCTCCTTAGTAATGTTTTTTTGCCTCAAATTATCTCAGTCTCAGTAACCCTATACATCCTAGTGGCATTATTGCCTTCCTTGGGGTGAAATGATTAACAACAAAAAAAAAAATATGAGTGGAAAGTGAACATGTACTCAAAGTCTGTAACTGCTATATGGTGTCACACCTTTTTAATGCAGGTAAATTATTTCAAATGCTAAAGGCCAAAAAAAAAAAACAAAAAAAAAAAATCACCGTTTTTTTTCAAACAATAAACCTATAGAGATGATTCTCGTAAAAGATGCCAAGCAATTGTAGATAAAATATGGCATTCCTGGTGCACGTCAAGTACCCATTACAATGTTTTATTCAGATTACACATCTGGTTTACAGCATCTTTGCTTGGAATGTCGGTAATGAAGTTTTCTTTAACATAAAAGTGTGACAATGAACTTAGTTTTGTTGATAACATTTTCGTGATCAGAAGACCAGCAGCCAAGTTTGCTAGGAATGGTCGATGATGAGTAACACAGGAATTAGGAAGTGAGAACGGAAGTAAATGTCTACAGTTGAAGAATGAAGACAATCTGAAGACAGCAAAAAAAAAAAAAAAAAATCACATGAATAAAGAAAGTAATAGGACTTGTAGTCTCACACTCTCTCTCTCTCTCTCTCTCTCTATGAGCTGTGAAACAGCGAAACAGTCTGTGGATGACAAAAATATTGGCTCCTGAAAAATTAATTTCGGTTGAGCTCTCTGGTTTGAGGTGTGAATTTGTAAACAGTGACTATTTA
>OZ038517.1:52884287-52894287 GCA_964036315.1 Acanthosepion esculentum | reverse complement strand
CAGAAAAATTAGTAATGACGAGAAAGAGAAAAGTGCAATCAGGAGGACAGTAGATAGTGATTGACATTGCATTTAAATTTTTGCAGATTAAAGTTGGTTGGGAAGCATGGAGTCAGGAGGGAGTTCCACAAGTGAGAAGTGTAAGAAAAATAACTGCCAGCATAGAAGTTACGGCGACATCTATCCAGCTCAAATGTAAATTAATGAGATCTCACAACCAGTCTAGTATTGGGCTTAAATTCATACATTCTAGGTACCATAGCAAAGAGCTCATATGAACATTTACAATGAAAGTATATATAAAAAAAAAGACAGAGAGAAGCAACGTTACGGCAGTGGTCAAGTAACTGAAGCTGAGCCATCAGAACAAGACCAATAATATTGTTGATTCTTCTTTGGAGTTCCAGGAAAATAGCAGGGGCACTGAACCATATATGGCAGCAATATTCTAATCATGGCTGAATGGTTGACTTATAGATATGCAAGATAGCTTCTGGAAAGAAAAATTGTCTTGCCTGACATAGTGAACTGACTTAGCAGCTGATCTAGTGATGGATTCAAGGTAGTCTTTCCACCTCATCTCAGCTGAGAATGTTAGCCTGAGAAGGCACCATGAGTCACTTTATATATATATATGATACGCCACATAATACAGTCATCTTATATCCACAGGTGGGTAGGACTGACACATGGTTATACACTAGCACTGCTTCTTTTTGGTCATTGAACAGTATGAGGATTGCTTCATAGTGTGAAACATGAAATCATGTCCCATTTGTCTCAGATATTTCTGGATTGGACTGCAGTGCTATTCTAGACTTGTTTCCTTACTGGAAATTTCTAGATTATTTAGCATTTTGTATCTTATTAAGGTGAGGTAGTTGGTTCTTAAGGATTCTTTATCTCTGTCGGCTTAGGCCCACTTTCTTTTGTATTCCACTTCTTGTTGTCTCTAAAGTTTTTCATTAATTCTAGTACATACATATTTATTAAACAGTGTGATTTACGTCTATTGGCCTGTGCATTTGAGAAATCTTAATAAAAAGAAAGTGTTCTCCAGCAAATGGATGTATATTTAATCTGACATTTATATCACTTCAAACATTCTAGTTCATATTATATTTACCAGGATTTCTCAAATGCTCAGGCCAAAAGGATAGCCGTAATTCACTCAGATTAATAAATAGAAATGGGGTGACTCTTTCAAACTAGCCTGGAAGCCACGCTTTGAGTGTGCTTTCGGCTAGTTCCTGTGGAGGGCTTTGGCCTTTTACTTTCAGTGTCCTATGTATGTAAAAGTTATAAGAATTTAGAAATAACAAAATTATTTTATCTTTATTCGACACTTCAATTCGGCATAAGCTTTCTTCATATACGAAACGGATCTCGGTAGTTTGTTTACATTTATTTTGAAGGCAATTTTTATTTTCTTTTAAGAATCACCCTTCTCATCCCCTCACATAAAGTCACTCTGAAAAGACATTAGGGAATCCAAACTATGTAATATTTTGAATACATCACAGTATGTGTGCTAGAAAAAAAATAGCCATATGAGCAACACACAATTTTCCAGCTTAAGTTTTAATTACGGTTTAATGAGATGATATTAATTGCAGTGAAAAGCGAAATTAAAGTTAAACCTTTAGTAAAGATTTGTTTTTTTAAACTTTCACTCTGTTCAATATCTAAATTGAACTTTAAATGGGTTATTTAATTTTTAAACGGGTGTAGATTGAAAAATGGATGGATGGATGGAAAGACACACATACACTGTGCTTTATTTATATATAGAAGATATGAAGTGTATCTATCATGTTCTTTATATCTATCTCTCATATTCTCTTTGCACCTATCTTATTATCTTCATAAAACAAATTAAGTTTAAATTTTCAGCATCTCCTCTCCTTCATGCACATCTGTAATAATAAAAACCATTCTGAATTGGATTTCTTCATGGACCACCAAAATATCATTGTGGACCCCCAATTTGTTATATTTTGCCTGTGGACCCCAAGAAATATTACATAGAGCCCCTAGGGCCCATGTGGACCCCGGTTGAACTATTCATTTCTTGTATTATTTTGATCTGTTCTTATTTTATTTATTATTGTTCTTGGGAATTTTGTCAATTAAGAATCCCTGCTTATTCAACATAAGTAAACATTATGCTAATCTAAGCTATAAGTAGCGTAATGGTTATCAGCATTGAAAATGGATTTGACAAAACGAGTTCAAATTCCAGCCTAGTCTGTTATGTTGATTTTAGTTGTAATGTCCTTTGGAAAGTCCTGAATGCACCTCTTCTCCCCCCCAGCTATGGGTTAATTAGTAGGACTTGTATCAGTAAAATCATTATCATCTCCCAAAAATATTTTCTAATTTTAAATAATCTTCAAAAAGGTTGATAAGCTGTAAAAAAACAAAAAAAAAAATCAATCATTTAATTTATTATTGAACTTACCTCTTCATTGAAATTCTTTAAATTTTAAAGTGTTTCTTGTTTTCTATTATAAACAGTATTCTTAATATTGACACTAACAAAACAATCCAGGGGTGGTATATCAGAAAACTTTGCTCCCCAAATCTGGGATCCTCCTCTTCCAAAATATCTATTTGGTAATTATCTCTTGCACCAAAAAAAAACTGACAACATGTGAGGAATGTGCAAATGCACTGTCTGTCCTGCAGGAAGATCATTGATTGAAACGCTCTTCTGTAAAGTTACAGGAAAAAAATGGTCCATCACGTTCAATAATTTTCACTTCTAATGTTTCCATCAAAATAGTAGTTATATTATTTACAACATATATATATAAATATATTATTTAAAATTTGGTCTATTTATAAGGAAAGAATATATATATATATATATATATATATATATATATATATATATATATATATGTATGTATATATATACATTACACACAGAGAGGTGGCAATGGGAAAATTGTCGCCAATTTTATATTTTTAATTTTGTGCGCGTGCATTGTTTGTTTTTGATTTAGTCGACTACACAGTAGAGTAGGGTCAGCTGTGCAAAAAAAAGAGCACCATGACATAATTGACTCAGTCAGAAATTTGGAAACAGAATACTGTACTCGGCTCGGCATTCATGCTGGAAGCTCCAATATGAACATTTCAGAGTGTTCGGGTGTCAATCTGCAGATTGTGCAGAGGATTCAAATAGAGTCGGATGAGTCTAATGGTGATTACGAAGGTGTTTGGAGTGAACGCTAGTGATGATGACGTTATGTCTCCATTCATCTTCCAACAGGGCCCCAGACTTAACACGAAAACCTACATCAAGTGCTTTGAGGAAGTAGCGCTGCCCTGGGTTAAAAGAGTGGCTAAGGGAAGATCTTATGTCTGGCAACAGGACTCTGCACCATGCCACACAAGCAGGCTTGGCTGTCAGACAATTTCTGAGACCACATCACCCCTTACATCTGGCCACCTTACTCCCCAGACTGCCACACCCTTGATTATTATGTGTGGGATGCAGATGAGTAAGAGAGCAACAAAACTCCTTATAACAGCAAAGATGAACTGAAGGCAAGGATTATGGCAACATTCACCAACTTAAAAAAGGAGACCATCCAGAAGAGTTGCAGGAGATTCCTAAGATGTCTGGAGGCTGTGGTTGAAGTCAATGGTGATTTTATTGAATAAATTTACTCTTCAGTATTTCAAGATATTTTAGTATAATTTTGATAATATCTGTTAAAATGAGATGTCAGTGTTATTTTCATTTTTTGCGTCATTGAGACAATTTATTCATCACACCATTATATATATATATATATATATATATGTATGTGTGCATGTGTGCGCACACACACAGATAAGGTTTGATCAAGATATATTGGAACTGCTGCTATAAAAAGAAAACTACAACACATATCAATCCAGCATTTAATCTCCTTTGAATTAGTCTCCTTCTGAATCCGCACACAATATCTAGTGTCATTTCTGGCGATGGAAGCATTCCTGAAACTCCTTTTTGGGAATGCAAGCAGCTGCCTTGTTGCATTCTCTTGGATTTTATCAACTTTTGGAAATCTGCTTCCTTCCAAATGGAATTTGATTTTTGAAGAGGAAAAAGTCACCAGAAGCAAGATCTGCGGAATATGATGGTTGTAGTAAATTCATTTACAAAAATCTATTGCTGGTAATTTTTTTTTCAAAAATGTATCGCTGGTAATTGTCCTGTGAAAATGTAATTTTATACTTTCATAGTGTTTTGACCCCAGTTTAGTGGGTTAACTATTTTCCCATGGTTGGGACCCTAACAGGTGCTACCACCCCGGGTTAGGATGGACCTGGAAATCACAGCAATTAAGACGTGGTTCCACGTTCCTCAAAACCTCTGGATCAGGGGCTTCCTGACAGAAGTTGGTCAGAGCGCCATTAACAATCCCTTTGCACACTGCTCGGTCCAGCATTACTGTCCCCAGCTCTCCAACCCGGGTCCTGAGCTATGGTGCCCGAGAAAGTCAATTTTCATGAGAAGACACTTCCAGAAGGATGCCATAGGAGTAAGGATGAGACGACCTCCCCATTCGCTTGGTGGCAGTGACGGACAAACTAATCATTTTTGTTTGAGCTTAAAAGAGATTGGTCTCTTTTCAGAAAGTAGATTTTTATATGTTCCATTCAGTCGTCTTTCAAGATGAATAGTCAAATATTCTGACCCATACAGTAGGACTGGTTCACTCAATGTTCGAAAGGTTTGGACTTTTAAGGAGGATGGAAGATTTGAGCGCCAAATCTTGTGAAGTTTCTTACACGCATCCCATACAAGAGCTTTGCGGATGTTGAAGTCTTTTTGGGATCTATTATGTGAGATCCATGATATTTGATGGATGTATTATTGAGTGACTTCAACTCGGATGGTTCAGGGGAGGTTGTGATATATTCTGTCTTACTCACATTGCAATAGAGACCTACCTTGTTTGCTGCTTGCTCAAGTGAGTCAGGAAGGATTTTCGTCCTTGATACATTATTGTACTGTCATACCCAGGATGGGTGGTACTGTGAGATGACCACAATCTAGCTCAATCTCTTCCAAGTGGCTTCACTCTTCAGACTTCAGTGCTATTACCATAGCAACAGTCCTGATACTTTTTGATCAGACCTTGTGTGTGCACGTGTGTTTTTCCAGGGAAGAACATCACCAGAAAGATGAACAAAAAGAAAGCCTTTTTGCAATAGAGTACAAACTGTCTAATGATCTTTGTATTTGAGACATAGATAATATTGAAGGGTTTAGATGAGAAATAAGAATAAAAACTTACATGGTTAAAAGGTAAAAACTCTATAGAAAGCAATGCATTCTCGCTGTTCAGTTGTTGCTTCATCTTAGTGTTTGTCCTATAATCTACAATTGAAACAAAACATAAATATTATTTTTATCTACTGAGTTCAAATGATTTAAAAAGAAAGAAAGAAAAAGAAAAATGGAAAAAGGAAAAAATTGGAAAAAAGAAAGAAAAAAATGGAAAAAAGAAAGAAAAGAAAGAAAAAAATGGAAAAAAGAAAGAAAAAAATGGAAAAAAGAAAGAAAAAAATGGAAAAAAGAAAGAAAAAAATGGAAAAAAGAAAGAAAAAAATGGAAAAAAGAAAGAAAAAAATGGAAAAAAGAAAGAAAAAAAATGGAAAAAAAGAAAGAAAAAAATGGAAAAAAAGAAAGAAAAAAATGGAAAAAAAGAAAGAAAAAAATGGAAAAAAAGAAAGAAAAAAATGGAAAAAAGAAAGAAAAAAATGGAAAAAAGAAAGAAAGAAAAAAAGAATGAAAGAAAAAAAGAATGAAAGAAAAAAAGAATGAAAGAAAAAAAGAATGAAAGAAAAAAAGAATGAAAGAAAAAAAGAAAAAGTAGGGATTATATATGGTTGCAGTGAAGCTAAGTTTTTAATGCAGTGAGTCCCAGGTGATGATTTGGGTGCATCCTAGGGAAATTCACTAGGGCCCAACTAAAACTATAAATTGTTGTGTTAAATTGCAGGACTACAAAGTTTTTGTTTTTTGTTGTTTTTTTTTGTTTTGTTTTTTGCTATCCTAAAAAACAATTTAAATCATGCTGAATCATTTAAATTGACAGAATAACTTTGTTTTTTTAATTTTTAAAATTAAATTAATAAAATTAAAACAAAAACAGTATTTACAGTTCAATTAAAAAACTATATTTTGAGAACTGACAGGAAAAAAACATTTTAATTGTTTTTTAAATTGGTAGAACAAAAGTTTTTTTTTGTTTTTTTTTAATTAAATACAAAAGTTTAATACAAAAAAAAATTACAATTAAGAAACTATATTTTTTTGAGAATTATGACAGAACAAAGGTTTGGAATTGATAGAACAAAAGTTGTATTTTTTTAAATTGAATTAATAAGTTTAAAACAAAAACTGTATTTAAAGCAAGTCAGCAAACTTCAATGAGTTCAAGTGAATCAAATAAATTTTAATAAAAATGAACCAAGAAAGTTTCTAGTAAGGTGACATTGATGTCTATTTCATGCCACCCACACATATCACCAGCAAATGAAAGATGGAGAAAAGAGTAAGAGAAGAAGAGTGAAAGAAAGAGAAAAGAGTAAGAGAAGAAGAGTGAAAGAAAGAGAAAAGAGTAAGAGAAGAAGAGTGAAAGAAAGAGAAAAGAGTAAGAGAAGAAGAGTGAAAGAAAGAGAAAAGAGTAAGAGAAGAAGAGTGAAAGAAAGAGAAAAGAGTAAGAGAAGAAGAGTGAAAGAAAGAGAAAAGAGTAAGAGAAGAAGAGTGAAAGAAAGAGAAAAGAGTAAGAGAAGAAGAGTGAAAGAAAGAGAAAAGAGTAAGAGAAGAAGAGTGAAAGAAAGAGAAAAGAGTAAGAGAAGAAGAGTGAAAGAAAGAGAAAAGAGTAAGAGAAGAAGAGTGAAAGAAAGAGAAAAGAGTAAGAGAAGAAGAGTGAAAGAAAGAGAAAAGAGTAAGAGAAGAAGAGTGAAAGAAAGAGAAAAGAGTAAGAGAAGAAGAGTGAAAGAAAGAGAAAAGAGTAAGAGAAGAAGAGTGAAAGAAAGAGAAAAGAGTAAGAGAAGAAGAGAGAAAAGAAAAGAGTAAGAGAAGAGAGAAAAGAAAAGAGTAAGAGAAGAAGAGAGAAAAGAAAAGAGTAAGAGAAGAAGAGAGAAAAGGAAAGAGTAAGAGAAGAAGAGAGAAAAGAAAAGAGTAAGAGAAGAAGAGAGAAAAGGAAAGAGTAAGAGAAGAAGAGAGAAAAGAAAAGAGTAAGAGAAGAAGAGAGAAAAGAAAAGAGTAAGAGAAGAAGAGAGAAAAGGAAAGAGTAAGAGAAGAAGAGAGAAAAGGAAAGAGTAAGAGAAGAAGAGAGAAAAGGAAAGAGTAAGAGAAGAAGAGAGAAAAGGAAAGAGTAAGAGAAAGAAAGAACTAATAAAGAATATTTGAAAGAATATATGCAATGTATTGCTTTTTATGCAAAACTTTAGTTGAGTCCATGGGGCACACATATGGGAAAGTTACTCTGTCGTTTAAGATTTTTGTGTGTCAGTGACACAGGACGCACACCTATTAGCATCTCTGCAATTGGGACTCTTGTTGAGAGAAAAATAAAGTATATTTATGAGACTTGGCATGAACAAAGACGTAATAAAATATAGTACATCAAAGATAGTATGGAATATTGATTGGGAAAGCATCAAAGGAATTATGGAAAGTAGTCAGCAACAACAAAAAGAGAGAGGGGAAAGTGTAAACATAAAATGTGACCCTTGCCCACACTTTTCACCGGCCAGCCAATGATTACCTCATATTGCATTTCAATTTTCAATCTTGTTGGTGTGTACTGAAAGCTGGGAAATGATGCAATGCATGAAAAGAATATGCCATGTTGAGAAATAAGAATGCGAAACCCCATATTATAAAATATGTGTTTTATTCAGGTCGTCGCTTGCTTAGCTGGGTGGGTAGGTAGGAGATACATGGGACACTATCTGCTACATCTGCTTTTTCCACAGCCAACTCTCACATATCTACTTATCCTAACGTGGTGGATGGCAATACGAAATTGAGGTTTTGGAACTGCTCAACCAATGGTGAACCAGAACTCTCCCTGATCCAGGCATGACATATAGATCAGTAATCAGTACCTGGATATACCCTATTTCCAGTTTTGTTTCCACTTGATCCCCAAAAATCCCTTTATTTTCCCATTCATCTTTTATTAAAGTAGATGCTGCTTAGAACTTTAAAAGGAACCATCTGCTGGTCTATCAAATAGAAACACTTGAGAAAATCTTCAATTTCTATTTGTATGTCCATAGTATCATAAAAATATAACTAAGATTTTTTTTTTCCCCCAAGCTGGTGTGCGACCAAGATTTATATTGGATTAACTGCTAGGTTTGCTGCTAAGAAAGTTGGTTCATTGCATCGGACTAGACAATTGTTCTTGCCAGAATACATATTTATAAATATACAATTTCTCCATACATTAAATATTGCTGACACGTCTGGTCTGGTGCTTCTGCTATGTATTTAGAGATTCCTGATAAATTACAAAGAAGTATCTGCAATGTTATTGGTCCTGACCTGGCATCTCGGCTTCAGTCCCTTTACTGTTCCCATAACATAGATAACTTGCACCTTTTCTATAAATATTTTCATTGTAATTTTTCTGATGAGCTTTGATGACAGTTGGAGTGAATACAAAACAAAATATCAAACTACAGAAGGATTTCAAGGAATTTGAACTAAATATTGAACAAAATGCAATGGATATATAACTTTAATATTGATATAATACAAAGGAAAACACAAGTTTTAACTTAGTAGATGAACCTCTGACAACAAGAAATGAGGAAAAGCTAATGCTGTTTGAGATTTTCCAAGAGTTCATCAAACTCACAAAAACTGATTAACATTCTATAGCCTTCTTCAATAAGAGAGGAGTTTTTTTTTTGGGGGGGGGGTTACAAGAAAAAAAAGGGAGTGATAAGATTGTACTTGCATTATTTACATTATTCAGACTGTTATCCTCATCTTCATTGCCATATTCACAACGTTTCAGCCATTGTATGCTCTGGCCTTCTTCAGGTGTGTTCTGAAGGACACATGGCCCAGTGGATAAAGATGTTTGTTAGATTCAGTGACTAGATCCAAAGAGTTGTGAGTTCAATACCAGGCCATAGCAGTGATGAACCAAAACTTGGAGAGTTGAGTTAAAGGGAAATAAATGAGACATCTGAAAGAGGCATGGCATGTGGAACTAGAACAATCTACTCTGGTGGATGAAATAAAGGGTTCAGTTTGAAATTCCAATCACCTGAAGAAGGCCGGAGCATACAACGTTGTGAATATGATAATGAAAATGAGGATAACAGTCTGAATAATGTAAATAATCCAAGTAATCATAATACCTCATTTCAGAGATATAGATAGAAGATTGTACTTCTATAACAATAGAACCCTGAAGAAGGATGGCATTAGCCAAAACGCTGTGGTTACAAGAAAATTAAAACAAAGAATATATATGTCCAACTCTATGATGATAATACCTTCTCAAATGTAAAGAAGGTACATCCATATGGTTTGTGCATCTGAAGAAGGTTAGAGAATAGATTGGCCAAAATATGCTAACAACAGAAGTGGCGAACAGGATTGTTTACAAAAATATAATATAATGAGAGCATGAGTAGTGGTGATAAAAAGCAGACAGTAAGAAAGATAAAAGAAAAATTAATAATTAATAATGCTTCATATAACAACATTCAAGCATAAAAATATAGCAGAGAAGAGATAGAGAAGATGTTAATGACGGCAGAGCATAAGGAGAGAAGACAACAAAGATGACAGAACATTGGTTGGGAGGAAGAGATCAATGGCAGAACATTGGTTGATCGAGGATGGCAGAATATCAGGTGGGAGGAAGATATCATAAATGTCAGAGCATTGGGAGAGAAAACATCAAAGATGGCAATGCATCAGGCTGGTAGGAAGAGTTCGAAGATGGCAGAGCATCAGGTT
>OZ038517.1:52856787-52881787 GCA_964036315.1 Acanthosepion esculentum | reverse complement strand
TTAACAATCAAACAACGTGTTAAAGTTATTGAACCCTATTATGAAAATGGACATTCAAACAGAAATGCATTCCGTGCACTTCGCAATTTCCGGGATCAACATAATTGACCAACTGAGAGTGTGATTGGAAACAATGTAATGTTGTGGAGAGGTTCAATTCCTGTGTGAGATGACAAATAGAGATGTCTGGATTTTCAGCCACATTCTCATGCACTGCAGCAATGTTTTTAGTTGAATGGTGTAAACGATTACATAATCGTGTTTTCACATCTGTCACCAACCCAATTTGTTTGAATTTATGAACAATTTTTCCAATTACACTCTTGAAACTTTAACACGTTTGATTGTTAATCTTTCCATGGTTGAAATTGCCAAAGACTTAATCAATAGACGCTTAAACTTAATTCACGTTTAAAATCGGTGCAAGTTATTGGAACACCCTTTGTGTGTGTGTGCATATATATATATATATATATATATATATATATATATATATATATATATATATATATATATATGCACATTTCTTCATTAAAAACGATTGACAAGGTGCTTTTATTTAGTTTTTTTATACAATTTCTCATGCAATCTAATGTTTTTCTTTTCGGATGATAAATTATATAAAAACTGTCCGAATGTTCTTTTTATTCGAGCACTTTCGGCTATACATTTAGCCATTTTCAAGGATTATATTTTAACTGTTAGAATTAGAAATAGTTTGTTATATGTATGTTTTATAAAATGTTTCATTTTTTTTTGTTTCAAAACACGGTCAAGATATTATGTCCATGTTCAAAGTTAATATTATTAAGTGTTGGTTTGTTTGTTTTTATTAATAAGGCTTCCATTATTTTTAGCCTTTTTTTGCATGTGGATGATGCTATTATATTAGTGTTGTCGACAAGTGTGTGTGTATATATATATATATAGGAAGCCACCTTTCTGTTAAACATGTTTAGTTGAATATGACTGACAAGGAAAATTTTTTTAAATTTTTTTTTTTTTTTAGTATTCTTAAATTTTTTTTCATTTACACTCTACATAAAACATTTGGCACCCAGTATGAGTCTCACTTATAATGAAATAATGTGTCTAAAGGTTTTTTAAAAATATGACATCAACTTGAATCGAAGCCAGGCTGTGAGGCTTGGAATAAATGCTACTACTATAGGCACCACACAACTACATCTCAAAAGACAACCATGAAAAGAAAATAACAATTCCCTTGGAAATGGCTAAAGAAGTGCTTGGGATAATAAACACTACAGACCAATCTTTGCACATGCTTACCCATACCGAACAAAACATTTAAGAATACTAGAAAAAAATTAAAATTTTCTTTGTCTGTCATATTCAACAAAACATGTTTAAAACAAATGTTGCTGCCCAAATATATATATATATATATATATATATATATATATATATAGGCGACAGTCTGTTTCATGCTAGGGCAATCGTCAGGTGCCTGAGGATTGCCCTAGCATGAAACAGACTGTCGCCTCTAAGTGCTGACTTCCATGTCCACTTTTATATTTACACATGCTCTATCTCTGATATTGAGCACTTTACCCCATAAATATAGCACACTTTAAGACTATATTTCTCTATATATATATGTGTGTGTGTGTGTGTGTGTGTGTGTGTGTGTGTGTGTGTGTGTGTGAACATTGAAG
Organism: Acanthosepion esculentum; assembly: GCA_964036315.1. Lineage (NCBI taxonomy): Eukaryota > Metazoa > Mollusca > Cephalopoda > Sepiida > Sepiidae > Acanthosepion > Acanthosepion esculentum. Next base: position 52,880,111 of record OZ038517.1, on the reverse strand, counting down.
TCAACACACAGACGTGACAGTCTGTTTCATGCTAAACATAAAAATCAGAATATATATATATATATATACACACACACACACATACATACATAGGACAGTGATGCATTGTGGGTAATTTATTGTATTATTCTAACAGTTATTTTGGTGGGCGGTAACGGTTGTGTTTTGAATTATTCTAGGAGCTATAGAGTGGGAATAATTGTGGATCCAAATACTTTTTGGGGGGCTATTTATAGTGTTGTTTGTTAACAGTTTTAATTTTAATTTTATTTTTAATTTATTATTTTATTGTTGGTTATTATTACTATGTTTTTTTTTGTGTTTATCTGTGTCGAAGGTTTGATAATTTGTTTATTATTTAGTTTATTTAGTTATTTGTTTGTATTAATTTATTTTTGTTCATTTTCAGTTTTTGATTTTTAAGTAAAACTAAAAATTTGTTTTCATTTTGGGATGAGTGTTGATAGTTTTAGTAGTTTGTATTGATCTGGGAATGTAATTATAGCTATTTTTTTTTTCTTCCAGTTAGAGTTTATAGTTTTGGGATTTATTGTTGTAGGTTAATGCCGTTTATTTATATATGCACCATCCCTGATATTGAACACTAACTTATATATATATATATATATATATATATATATATATATATATATATATATATAGCATACCTTAAAACTCTCCATCTCTATTATATATATATATATATATATATATATATATATATTTCACTCCTACAGTTCACTGCTACTAACAAGCAGAGATTTTTTTTCCTCCTCATGATTGCAATGCTGGGCAAAACTAGTCAAGGAACGAATTGAAACAATAAAACAAAAAATATTAACATACGACCCAGTGTCTAAAAATTTTAATTTATAAATTTTTTCTAGTTCAAAACATACATTATTATATATATATTTTAGAATTGGACATAGTCCGACAATTTATTTAAAGACATTTATATTATGTTTAACGTTCTTTTTATAGATACAAATATTTAAGCAAATGGTCTGTTTTATAATAAACAGTATTAAATAACATTTACCGGCCTGAATGTCCAAGAAATTTTCATAGAAAATTTTCGCTCTCCAACAGGAATCGAACCAGACACTTATCTGTGGCTGAACGGTTAAGGCACATCACGCGAAATGATCGTTCCGTATAGGATACAGGTTCGATTCCTGTCGGAGAGCGAAAATTTTCTATGAAATTTCTCGGACATTCAGGCCGGTAAATGTTATTTAATACTGTTTATTATAAAACAGACCATTTGCTTAAATACTTGTATCTTTAAAAAGAACGTTAAACATAATATAAATGTCTTTAAATAAATTGTCGGACAATGTCCAATTCAAAAATATATGACGTCATTTGTTTACATTTGATACGCTAGAGCAGATATGAATAGAAGAGATTCATGGAAGATTTAAGTTTAAAGATAGTAAAATCGACCTTGCTAACCAGACGCTCATCTGTGGCTGAACGGTTAAGGCACATCACGCGAAATGATGGTTCCGTATAGGATACAGGTTCGATTCCTGTCGGAGAGCGAAAATTTTCTATGAAAATTTCTCGGACATTCAGGCCGGTAAATGTTATTTAATACTGTTTATTATAAAACAGACCATTTGCTTAAATACTTGTATCTATAAAAAGAACGTTAAACATAATATAAATGTCTTTAAATATATTATTATTATATATATATATATATATATATATATATATATATATATAGCTGCAAACCTGAAAGCTATAAAAATAGAAACAAAAGATGTAATATTTTCCAAAGGTACAATAATTCTTCACTTGAAATAACAATTGCTTAATTATAGGTTTGTAAAAATGGTAAAATAAGCCACATGACATGTACAATGTTTAACAGTTATATAAAGGTTTTGTTAGAATGTTTGATTGCAAAGATGAAAAGGTCCACTGGCATGACACCAACACAGAGGCAGCAATGTTTGACATGAAATGGCTAGTATTGTAAGGAACAAAGAATTATTCAGAACAATCAAAATATATTACTGTTAAAAGAACACATTGTCTTGAGTAATTAAAAAAAAAAAGTACATTTGATTAACAAACCAGGAAATTCTTTATATAAGTAATGGTAGTAAAGATAATCTTTATTATTTATTAATAATTTCCTCAGGCCATCAATAAATGATGGTAGTAGTCAATAAATTTGATAATTACATTGTACTTCTAAAATATCAAATAACGTTCTAGTCACCATTGAATTATAATGGATTTTTAATTATTAACTCGATATGTCGTCAAAACATGCATTTTACTTTTTGTGATGTTAATGAACACTTGTTGCCATTTTTGTGATGCCAACAAATACTCATTGTCACTTTCGTAATGCTTGATGTAATAGAGACTTTGTAATGGCCAATACAACTATAATAATGCTGTTGAACAATACTGGTGTCAGACGCCTTCGAATAATCTCGCACTAATAGTACTTGCTCGATAGTACTCGCTTGAATAGTAATCTATATAGTGATCTGAATAGAGAAATAGTAGAGCGATTAGAGTAGAGAATAGCAGTCTGCGTAGTAGAGAGGATAGAATAGAAATAGGGATACTTAGTCTACAGCCAATTCCTCTACGGTCATGTGGTCAACTTAATTCAATAATGGGATCGCCTGTGTTTGCTCGCTGGCGGTCTATGTTCAAACTCAAGTGTCGGCAGTAACACTTTATTCCTGTATGACATTACTTTTAAAATATCCAAAACTTTATGTTGCTCTATATTTTCTTGTTTCTGTTCAGTACTTTGTACCTTCTTGGGCTCACATTTTCTGCTGACATGAAGCGGGGGGGGGGGGATTATACTGAATCAATTGCTAAGTCTACTGCTAGGAATGTTGTCAGAATCCGTCTTGCATATTTATATTGGTCCATGCATTGAATATTGCTGCCGTATCTCTTCTGGTCCTACTATGTAGTTCAAGATTCTCAATAAAATCCAAATAAAAAAATTTAGTTGAATTTTCCTTTTCTTTCTTTCAGATATTTTTTCTTTTTAAATGACATGTCATTTAAAAAGAAAAAATATCTGAAAGAAAGAAAAGGAAAATTCAACTAAATTTTTCATAGAAAATTGTAACTGATTGTAAAGAAAAAAAATCATGCTGATGAAAAAAAAAAAAAAATAAATAAAAACAGACTAAAAACTTAAGAATTTCCCAATAGAACACAGTGTGCATTTCTATTTTACCAATAGCTGAGAAAAGAAATGGATTCTTGCCTTTTCCAAGAGTATTAGTGCAATATAGACAAACTATGTCAGCCAGGGTTTGAACTTCGTTAGCTGATTCCATTTTTCATGTTAATCATCTGTAACCCCTACTATAACAGGGGCTCTCAAAGGGGTTGATGAGACTATCTAGTGGAGGTAGGTTGATAAATGCCAAAGTGCGGAGGAACAAAAGGAGGTTGATAAATAAATAATGGTGACTTACGACTAAAACTCACCAATTTCCATCCAAATACCAATGCTCTTGATACTGCTCAAACATCCTTTCCATTAATATCAATTAATCCAAAAGACATTAATTCATTTTTAATGTGTTTATTATTATTATTATTATTATTCTATGTGTTGTGTTCCTTCAGGATGAATCATGGCTCTCCACAATTTCCTTTCTTTTGTAGGTCTTAATAAATTTTGTCTTTTTGTTATCACTCCTAACACCCTGTTTTGCTATCCATTTACTCAAGCTCAAAAAATAGGTTGTGTTTTTCTCTGTTCCTCTTGCCTTCAATCTGTCCTGTGAGTATCAAATTTTCCAAACCATCTTTCCTTATTATATGCCTGGGAAATTTCAATTGCTTCTCTCTAATGCTAAGTATAAGTGTCTTTTTTGTTTTCATTTTATCTAAAACTTCTTCATTGCTCAAAAAAAAGTGTCAAAAGGATGTTTTTTCCCCCAAGACACCATTTTATTTTAACTACTGTCACTCTTTGGCAATATCTATTGTTTTAAAAAGCGATTATTAGAATTTCAATAAAACCTAAACATATGAAAATGAATTTATACATTTTCTTTGTTCTTGAGAATTGACAACAAAAATAATAAACACTATTTATTAGATTGTTTATTGGAATGGTTGGCAAAACATTGGCTAATTGCCAATAGAATCAAACTTTATAAAATGGTAAATAATAAGGATTTCCTTATAGTTGGTTCACATATTTTAATAATTTAGTATGAATAAAAAATTGTTTTCACATTTCTTTCTTTATAAATTGGTAGATGATAAATATTGCATTCTATCAGTTTTAATTGAATTAATTTTTAGAATCTTGTAAATATAAAATAATTCTTGTAAATAAACAATCGAATAAATAAATAGTGTTTAATATTTGTGTTGTAAATTCTCAAGAACAAAAAAATATAGAAATTCACTTTCATCATATGTTTAGGTTTTATTACAATCTTAATTATCACTTTTTTAAACAATAAACATTGCTGAAGAGTGAAGGTCATTAGAGTAATAACGGGTGTCATGGAGAAAAAAATGTTCTTTTGACATTCTGTTTTTTTAATTTTTTTTGTAGGCATGAAGGTCCATGTTAGCAAAAATTTCTACCTTTAAATAAAAAATGATTATTATATTTTATTTTATTTTTAATTAGCTTGGTGGATCAAGGATTCCGTAACTTGGCCTAAAAAGTTTTGGAACCCCCTGCATTATAATTTACCCAACAAGAAACAAGTGGATTTCGTAACAGAACAATGTTCTACTTTTTCCCTTATTCAAATATTTGCACTTATTAACGCCAAGTCAAAATGTATCAGGTGATGAAAGCTCAAAGTAAATTTAATACAATTTTAATCAATGACAGAGACTAGCAAGATCAAATGTTATCGATGTGGCCAGTGTGGTGGCAGTAGCAACCTAATCCTTAGGTTAACTACCATAAACTATGAAGTGAGCGCACTGTTTTCAGATGAGAGGTAAGATCAAAAACCCTGATTTAATGGTTTCTAATTAGTGAAACTAAATACCTTAGGGACGATCTGTTCTTATACTGTCAGGGAGAAGATATTGTAGTCAACTGGGGACACTTTTGTATTGTGTGTGTGTGTGAGAGGGAGAGAGGGAGAAAAATCAGATTATATCTGGTAGCAACCTGATTAACGAAGACACAGGAGGGCTTAGTAGAATGACACTCAGAAACTGCCAGTGAGAACCAGATAATTATTTTATTATTATTATTATCTTCAAATTGAACATTGATCTCAATTTTGCAATACTGCTGTAGTCACTTTTAGAATTGACTAATTAAAAAAAAATAAAAACATAGAAAAATCAATGTTAGATCATTGCAGAAGTTCATGCCTGATCAGAAAATTAAGAAAAAAAAAAATTTATATACTCACAAAAAAATATTTATTAGTCAAGTACATAACATGGTCACTATTGTTTTTAACAACCGTCTATTGTTCTACTTATGTAGAAACTTTGTGGGTTTTTTGGCTGACTGATTTGTTTAATGGCATATCAACTCCTTATGGGTCATTTAATGCAGAAATTTAATTTTCTTGGGAGCTTTGAAGTAATAAAAATATATGTTATTCTGCTTTCTCAATTGAATACATGGTAGATGATACTCAGCTTTTATGCATATACATATTTGTGTGGACATAATTACTAGGGGCAATGTTATGTGTATTTTATATTGTAGTTTTGTTAAAAGTTATATTTTGGAACTTTCAGAAATATTGTAGAATATTAAAGATTAATGCCATGAAAGTGTTCTTTCATGTTGGTCGTTTAGTAGTATTTCAAACAGATTTGAGTGAAGTCACTACAATTTGTTCATATGTGTGTAGTGTTGGTAATGTAAATTGAAAGCTTAAAAGTAATGTTTTGGTTTGATTGATTTGTTTAACGGCATATCAACACTTTTATGGGTCATTTATTGCCGATATTTAATTTTCTTGCGAGCTTGGAAGTACTAAAAATATGATATATGTTATTCTGCTTTCATAACTGAATACATGGTAGATGATACTCAGATTTTGTGTGGACATAATTACTAGAGTAGGTTTTATGTTGTAGTTTTGAAGTTATATTTTAGAATATAGTTTGAATTCTTCAAGAAATTGTAGAATATATGGATGAATGTCATGAAAGAGTTCTTTCATATTGGTTGGTTGATTTTGTTTAGTGGCATATCAACACCTCTATGGGTTATTTTATGCCGAAATCTAAATATTTTGTTTGTAATTTTATACTTTCATGGTAAACGCATGTTTTTTTAGATATATATAGTTTGTAGATCATAAAACTTATTGTTGGCAATTTTACATTGCAGATGCACAGTTTGATTTCTTTTAGAAATTACAAGATATTATATGGATTAATGTCATGAAAGAGTTCTTTAATGTTGGTTGGTTGGTTGGTTGATTTTGTTTAGTGGCATATCAACCTTGATGAAGAAATTTATTTTTAATAAAGTAAACTGACATATAAAAAATAATTCAATAGAATACACTTGTTTTTAATTATTTTTTAGTGAAGCAAATCAAAAATTACAAAACAAAATGAAACGTTTTTTGATATTAATTATTTTTAAATTTTAATTATTTTTTAAAAATTAATTGTAATATAATTTATTTTTATAAAAAATAGTATAACATTTAATGTCGTGAATTATTGAAATTTCTTTATGATTTACTTTATTAAAAATAATTAAAAAGTAAAAACTGGCTCCTATTTTACATAATGCCTTATTTGAAGAAAAATATTCATTAATCAAGATTTTAATCCTTAATAAATTACTTCTATTTAGTTACAAAAAAAAAAAGGATATGTTTTTCTGGTGCTGATTTGTCTCAGTCTTGAGTTGCCCCGACACTCAATCGTTGGTGTTTAGTTGGCAGTGTTGAGTTACCCCTTCCCAAACAGTAGTTACTTTCCTTGTTGAATAAATTTACCATAGGTCACTTGTATTCTCTGATGAAAATAAAAATTGCAAGCTGAACCATGTTTCTAGCTAGTTTATTCAAAAGTCAGCAGGGCGTACACACTTTGATCTGACAAATCATGTGCATCTCGTGTGTGTATATGAACTGCTATATTTGAGTGCCAAGTGGAATGTATTTTCATCACTCGTGTGTTCTTTTTATGTGTTTGGTATTTTGGCAACCGTTCTTATTGACCATCGGTATTTTGGCAACCGTTCTTATTGACCATCGGTATTTTGGTAACCTGCATGAATACTTTCACTTACATTTCTCCCATCTAATTTTAGTCGTTTCGCACAAATTTATATCTTGTTCTCGACTGGGCTCTAGAGAGCAAGGAACGATGGCCGGTTAGCTTCTATTTTGTTATTTTTCTAATTTTTTTTGATTTACAATTTTATGAGTTTTTTCTCATTTCTCTTTCTCTTGTTTGAATATATTTGCATATCTTCTTCTATGTGTCGTGTCCCTTCAGAACATTTGCGATCATGGCTCTCCACAATTTCCTGTCCTTTGTAGCTCTTAATAACTTTTGTCTTTTTGCCATCTCTCCTAAACCCTGTTCTGCCATCCATTTACAAAAGCTTGTTCCTGTTGTTCTTATTTTTCTATGAGCCATGTCCTTTCAGGACTTTGGCTATCATGGCTCTCCACAATTTCCTGTCCTTTGTAGTTCTTAATAAATTTTGTTTTTGTTATCTCTCCTAAACCTTGTTCCATTTATCAACCTTGCTAGATAGGTTGCTTTCCTGCCTCACTTGTCCTTAATCTGTCCTGTGAATATCCAATTTCCCAAGCCCTCTTTCCTCATTATGTCCCTTAGAAATTTCAACAATCTTGTTTTGTTTTTAAGTATAAATGCCTTTATTGTTTCCATTTTATCTAAAACTTGTCGTTGCTCAAATGTTTGGTTCATTGTATTCCCAGTATCCTTCTGTAGAACCACATTTCTGTTGCTTCAAATCTCTTCTTCATCTGTGAGGAAATTATCCAGTATTCCCTGCCATATAAGAGGACTGATATTATGTAATAGTTCAGTAATCTTTTCTTTGTTTCTCTTGCTTCAAGTCTCTTCTTCATCTGTGAGGAGATTGTCTGGCATTCACTGCCATATAAGATGACTGATATTACGTAACAGTTCAGTATTTTTTTTGTTCCTAATAAAATTTTTCTGCTTCTAAATGTTTTGCTTATCTTTTGAAAGGATCATCGCAATGTGCATTTGGATTTCAGTTTCACACTTTCTATCCTCAAAACGCTTCCTAGGTGTTTAAATTGCTGTACTTGTTTGACTTGTACATACAAAGTCTCTGATCGCGTTATTCAATGTGAGAGGCATCGTCTACAGTGAGTTCTTGCCACAGAGCCAGATAATCAATCAACAAGTCTACAAATAAATCCTTCTGTGTTTGCTTCCCTCGGTGTGAGACAAGAGGTGTGGCAGGACAATTTCACCTAATCTTGCTCTGTGTGATTTATTTTCTTTTTCTCCCAAGGCTCAAAAGGATCATCAAGGGGACCCATTTTGAAAGTGTGAGGGCCATCAAGAGGGCCGTAACAATGAAACTGAGGGGCATCCAAGAAGAATCCTTCCAGCCATGCATAGAAGTATGGCAAAGAAGGATAAAAAAAAAAAATGCATTCGGCTCAAAGGGGATTCATTTTAAAGGGAAAATCATGCAGTTTGTTGTTTGGAATTGAAATGGTTTTTGACACCAGTCCCATTTCTTTTAAAACAGACCTTCTATTACATATTAATATATATTTTTAAAAATGCTTTTAAAACCATAATAAAATTTTATTCCCCCAATAAGTTATTTATAACTCAGACATTATGTGGTTAGCTCTTAAAAGTATAATAAATTTTAAGTCCTATATTAAAAACTTCTTTCATTACAATTTATTTTGTAAAATACATCTATTAGTTGGTATCTGTCTATATTTCTGAGATGAAGTATTATGTACATTATTTACATTATTCAGACTATTGTCCTCATCTTTGTTAAGGACACATGGCCCAATGGATAAAAGTGTTGGTTAGATCCAGAGACAGAGTGAGTTCAATACCTGGTTAAGGCAGTGGAGAACTTGGAGAGGTGAATTAACAGGAGATAATTGATAACTGACATACATTAGACATGGCACGTGTAACTAGAACAGTCTACCCCAGTGAGTGAAATTCCAACCACCTGAAGAAGGCTGGAGCGTACAACGGCTGAAACATTGTGATAAATATGGCAACAAAGATTAGGACAATAGTCCGAATAATGTAAATAGTGTATATTAGATGCTTTGGAACACATTATCAGTGATGTTTCTAGCCAAGGTTCATGAGGGGTTTTGGGTCTTTCAACATCATACCCCCTCTCCACAGTGACCCAGCTGATGCTGATCGGGTATTGACTTGTGTACCTTCCTTTAGCTACAATTTTTTCTATCCTCCCGACCACACACTGTGACTCCTCTTGGCCATTTATTTGAATTTTTGCCATTTTTCCTTCTGGTGTGCAGTGGGCCATTTAATCCGCCCACTGGTCACTCTCTCTGGATTTTGAGAGACTGGCACATGGAGGAACTCAGCTCTGTGGTGTGTATCCTGTATTTATTTAGTTGTGTGTATCCTGTATTTATTTAGTTGTGGGGAGCCGTTGATAGTTGTGCTAGTATGAAGTCACAAGTCATCGTGACTGAGGGTTTGAGTGTGCTAACCCTGTTTAGACTGTTGATCATCCCAGATAATGCACTCTCTCCCAGAAACTGTAACTTAGGTCTGCTCAGCATAGTTGCAGTATAAACCATAGGTGGGCTGTGAGTGTTGAAAAACACAAATGTGCCTGAGCAGGCGTCTGCAGCAGGGATTGGCTAGCTGCCTTAGTAGATGTGCATCCTTGGATATGAGCGGCCAGCCATTTGTTTATTTAGTTGTTCATGTATTTTGTTTTTACAAGTACCAGATTGACTTCAAGAAAAGACAACTGTAATTTGAAATCTTTTCTTACCTATTAGTATAAGGCAGTGGTTCCCAACCACTGTGCCACGGCACACTAATGTGCCGCGAAGAGATAATACCTAGAAGCCATTTAATTTCATTTTGCTTAATAAAGACATTCAATTTCTTAATCATGATGACACTGCTCAATTCAAAATTGCTGAATTTCTAGATTTATCAGTCATCAACCTTATCAATTTTGAGTTATGTGAAGAGGAAGAATTAGCAAACCTTTCCAGTGATCGTGGTCTCAAATTGAAGTACGCACAACTGCCACTGGACGCCTTTTGGATTTCTGTTATGGAAGAGTATCCAACTCTAAGTAAAGAAGCCATCAAAATCTTACTGCAATTCTCAACTTCGTACCTATGTGAACAGAGATTTTCTTACCTAGACAACATTAAAAATAAAAAACGTGAAAGACTTAAAAATATTGAAGAAGAGTTAAGAGTGTGTCTCTCTCACATTCGCCCAAATATTACAGCAGTAGTCAAGAAGCACCAGGCACAACTGTCCCACTGACATTCACCATTATTATTTTATACCCGTTATTGAATACAGGATATGTTGATTTATGTGAATAAAAATTCTTCTTATATAATATTCTTTGTTTTTTATTATTTTATTGCAAAAAGGCCTTATGAGTGGAAAATATTTATTTTTTGTGATAGGTGTGCCGCCATGTAAAAAAGGTTGGGAACTACTGGTATAAGGTAAACTTTAATAATATTAGCATATGACCCATCAAAAAGGACTATTTACATGTGGCTCTGCACTTCTGCTTACCATCATAGTATATACATGCTCTCTCTAGTTTCAAAAGTTTTCTACCCACCCCTTTGCTATGATCAGGATCAGTGTTGTATCTGTGCAATCTTAAATGTAACAAATGGGTCACTCCAAAAGTAATGCATCTTATTTCATTACTTCTACAAGAGTATTTGTTTTTCAAACAAAAGTACTCTGTTAGAAGTGGAAACAGTTTTGGGATCTGTCTGTACAATTTTTCTCATATGAGGCAGACTTCAATTTGAAATATTTCCTTCCTTTCAAGGTACCCACATAGGTTTTCTTTTTTAAATGTTCTATTCCTTTAGGACACCAGTGATCATGGCCCTCCACAGAATCATGACTTCTTGGGAAAGATAGTAGGATTGTTTCCCATTGCTGTCTCCATGGTTTGGAATTCAGAGAAGACCTGCTAACCAAGGATAGCAAGATCAGTTCACTCTGCTATTTAACCTTTAGATGGAGGAGAGAAGAGATAGATTTATGCATTTCCCCAAGAGCATTTATACAAAAGTAAATATATCAGACTAGGCAGTGATTTGAACTTGGCTTGTTTATTAAACCATTAAGTGGGGTCAAATCATTTGCTAAGTCCAACTGCAAAGAAAGTTGGTTCACTGAGTTGTGCTCGAAAATTGTTTTCGTCAGAATCTATCTTGTACATTTATAAATCTGTCATTCACCTGTGTATTGAATACTGTTGCCATATCTGGTCTGGTCCTTGTGTTGTACATCTCAAGAGTCTTGGCAAAATCCAAAGAAGGGTCTGTAATGTAATTGATTCCAACTTGGCTTCTAGTCTTCAGTCTTTTCCTCACTGAGGTGACATGGCTTCCCTCTGTCTTTTCTACAAATATTTCCATGGCAATTGTTCTGCTGAGTCCCCCACACCCCGAGGCATTGACTGCATGAATTTAAATGCACTACTAGATCGCCAACTAGGTCTTAACCTTTTACTGTTGAACTAGTTTAGATGCAACTGCCAGTTTATTTTCATTCACTTCCCACCTGTGGAAGTCTTCTGTTTTGTTGCTTCCCTGATAACTACAATCTTCAAAAAATTTAAATGCAATGTCAATCACCATCTTCTGTCTTCTTGAACTCTTTTCGTCCTTTCTTCAATCCTTTCCATTAAAATCTTCTCGTTCTCTTTCCCTCCCTGTAACACACTGCACCCTAGTGGCATTATCATGTTGCTTGGGGTTAAATGATTAAAAGAATTCTTGAATTTTAAAAAAAGATGGAACAAGGGAAACTTTGTGTACATGCCTACTGAATAATGAGCATGAAACGAATATATTGATGATGAAACTGCTGTGTACCAATTTCAGGTGCCTTAAAGTTAACTAAAGAAATTGGTAGTCCCAACCCCCACTAAAAAATGCTATTATTTAATGTAGAACAGTTTTGTATATGGTCATCAATCACTTAATGTTGATTCCAATCTTTAATAGCAATGACTGCAAAACACTTCCCCTCCCCAATTTATAGGCAGAAGCACACAAATGCATGATTTCTTCCTAAGCCAATAAAATAGACCAGTTCTCAGTTTCATCAGGCTCAGTCCCAGTTTGTCTTGAAGTCAGAACACTATATTCACTTGCCCAAACTTGTTTTTGTTTGTCAACCCCAATTCTTGGTTTGTGAACTTTTAGCCATAGTATTGTTGCTTTGCCTTTATTACTTTTAATTTGCCTTATATTATTTTTTGCCCTGTTCTTTTGTCTTTTTATTGCAAACTTTGTCAATTCTGTTTGTCTGACAGTTCTGTTACTTATTTTGCATTTACCCATAGCTACTCACTCCACAGGTTATGAGTCCAGCATACTTCTGTAATCTGGCCAAGCAGTAGTAAGAAGAAAAAAAATAAAGAAAAAAACTGGATCCATGTTCTCCACATAGAATTGTTCTACGGGACAATAGCCTAGTGGATTAAAACACTGGTTTGTGAATTTGGTGACATACTAATTGTGAGTTCAATCCCTGGGATAGGCATCTACTGCAAAGAAAACTGTTTTACGTTAGTGTTCATTTTACACATCTACAAATCTACCATTCGTCTGTACACTGAATACTGTTGCCATATCTGGTCTGGTGCTTTTGCTATTCCTCGCAAGGCTCTTGACAAAATCCAAAAACCTGGCATCTCAACTTCAGTCACTTTCTCACCAACGTAGCATGAATTGCCTCTATCATTTCTAGAAATATTTTTATGGCAACTGCTTTGACAAGCTTTTTTCCCCTGGTGCCCCAACTATATGAATTTAAGTGCACTACTAGATTGGCATCTAGGTCCCACTTTTATGCTGCTGAAATAGTTAAATGTAACCACCACTTCTACTTCAACAGTTTCTTTTCTCGCACTTCCTGACTGTGGAACTCCCTTCCTATTACTTGCTTCCCTGATAACTATAATCTTCAAAAATTTAAATGCAATGTCACCCACCATCTTCTGTTGACTTGAACCCCATTCATCTTTTATCCTTTCCTCAATCCCTGCTATACCCAGTCTTTTCTCTCACTTTCACTCTCTGTAAGCCCCTGAATGCTAGTGACACTCCTGCCTTGCTTGAAGTAAAATACCTAGGGAGGAAAAAAAAAAAGATTAAATAATTTTGAATTCCCTGTAGATTACCCAGATTGGTATACACCCGATGAAGGCCAGAGGGTACCACAACAAAAATGAGGACAATAATAATAACTAGAAAGCCCTGTGAAAATTTCATGATTTTCCTATTTGAATTTTCTAATGAATCTTAATTCTTCTGTTAATGATTGAACAAGCTCATGGCCAGTTCTACGACAATAAAATATCCATAGAAATTTCCTAATCACATTGTTAAATATTTGAGCTTAACAATTTTAACAAAATATTGCAAAACAATCATAAATATGAATGCTAGTCATTATTTTAAGAATAAAAGATCTGAAATGGACAACTTTTTCCATTTCACTGAAAGAGCTATTAAATACTTCTTTCTTTCATTCATTTTCTCACTGAAACCAAGTAGTGTATGTCTTGTTTTTCTGTGCAATCAAAATGGAATAGTCCATTCTTTATGAAGTATTGGCACGAGACAAACACTTCTATCTTCTTCTTTCTAACTAAATCCCCATCTTATGAATATTTCTCTTAATAAGAATTTAAAAATAATTCACCAGACGATGTTATTTTATTTATGATAACTGGATTTTTAGCAATTGCTTTTACTCAACTTCTGTTATTCGATACTGTATGTCTGAAAAATGGTACTTTTATTGTGGTCGCCATTTGGCTGGTTTCAAAGTGTAGTGCCGTCCCTCAAGTGGATAAACTACATTTCATGTGTGTGTGTCTGCGGACAGTGCAACTGAAAATATTGAGAGATGCCCGATCCTGGGAGACAGTTGCCAGTGGCAGTATCTCCCTCACTGCACAAAAGAGACAGGATGAGTACTAATACCGATGCCAGTGCAAGCGATGGTTGTGAGGGCCGAGTTATTTTTAGATCTAGCTCAGGTGCATTAAACTGATTTTATATCATATCCTACCAGCATGGGGCAGTCACCAGGTGACTCCTGTCAAACTCTCTGCTTTGGCAGAGAGGAACTTGGACAAGGCTTTGCCGCAGGGCAAAGTTTCGGCCGGGGAGGTAGACAGTCCCTGAACCCGTTTATACGGGTTCTAATGAGCATAATTTTGGCCGAGCCTATGGGCTCGGAGAACCCACATTAAACCAGCCTTGTGCCACATATGACCCATGTGTGTGTGTTTAAATATTGGAAAATACAATCGCTTCTCGGTCTCTTGGCTAAGATCAAAGTGTAGTATCTGTTCTTATCAACATAATCTGATTCTTTCTCTTCGCTTATTTTCTTTCTTTTATACATTTTCTTGCTAAAACCAAGTAGTGTCTTTTCCTCCAGGGCCTGAGCTATGGTCTCAGGGGCCACAAACCTTTGAAGGAAAATGGGGTGAGATAAAGGCAATGCTTTTTTAAAATATCAAAACATCAGGGAATTATTTAATTTAAATGAAAATTTCAGTACATATTCATTAATTATTTTTATAATGAACAGGTTTTTTATTTTTTTTAAATCTGAGAAAATGTTATTCTTTTTGTAATAACCACCAATATTTTCATGACTAAATTTTACTTGAAAAAATGTTTAAGTCACAATTTTTTACATTTCCATAAAGATTAATCACCAACTCATCTCCACAGAAAAAAAAAATGTTTTACAAAGATTCCAACACAACACAAACGGGATTGTCTTAAAATGCTTGACATTGCTTAACTCTGGTAATTGTATGGGAACCGGTGTTTCAATATGATGTGACCATAAGCCTGTTAAATTGGTTTTCATGTACTTTTTTGCCTAACTTACATGTTTGACTTTGTGGTGTTTAACTGAAAGTGTTTGGCTAAAGACATGAAAGTAACCAATGTTCTTTGCATTTGGCACCATTTCTTTGTATTTAGAATACCAGCTTCTTCAGATATTTCCTTCATGGTCAATCTAACTTTCTTTGATCTTTTCTCCATTGAGAAAAACATGAAAGAAGAATGAGATTTGAGACAGAAGATGGTGATTGATGTTGCATTTAAATTTTTGAAGAATGTAGTTATCAGGGAAGCAACGAAACAGAAAGGAGTTTGCAATTAGCTATTTTAACAGTAAATGGGTGGGACCTAGATGCCAATCTAGTAGCACATTATATATATATATATATATATATATATATATATATATATATATATATATATATATATATATATATATATATATATATATAGGTCATATGTCTAGAATGAGCCCCACTCAACTCGCAAGTATCATCCTGTTTGGAGCAGTGAGAGGCCCAAAACAATGCTTCAAGTATCAATTGAAGACACAGGCCAATATTGTCCCTGAGATGTGGGAAATCATCGGCCTTCCTGGCATAGGACCATCGGGGTGGGGGAGAGAGTATTGAGTTCAATAAGATCTGTGACATGCTCTGAAGGAGGGCTCAACTTGACCAGCCACATTCACCACCAACACTCTGCAGTGATTCCTGCTCATGACTCCTCAGAAGTAGGCTGAGCCTTCCCTGCCATCTTTGGCACAACAGGGGAGAAAGGGAATAAAGAGAAAAGATGAGGACATGAATTCTTGAATGCAAGCAAGTGCCAATTATATATATATTTTTAATTTATTTGTTAAACGTTATTTTTATACGGATACTCATATTTGAGTAGATGCTTAAACAGTATATTTAATTATTTCCATCTACTGGCCTGAATATTCTAGAAATATTCCAACAGATATAAATAGATATACTGTTTAATAAATAAAAACAGAACATCTACTCAAATATGTGTATACATTTAAAAGAATAATGTTGAAACAAATAAATTAAAAATATATTGGATTTAATCCATTTCTTATATATATATATATATATATATATATATATATATATATAGTGAACATAGAAGTCAACACTTAGAGGTGACAGTGTTTCATGCTAGATGCAATCGTCAGGCCACGATTGCATCTAGCATGAAACAGACTGTCGCCTCTAAGTGTTGACTTCTCTGTTCACTTTTATATTTACACATGCTCTATCTCTGATATTGAGCCCTTTATCCCATAAATATAGCACACTTTAAGACTATATTTCTTCATATATATATATATATATATATATATATATAAAAAATTTCAATCCATTAAACAATTTTTTTTTATAAGCAATTGAGGATTTTAACCAACACTTGGTTTTTTAACAAAAATTTGTACTAAACTTAATTTTTTTTATGCTTCAGTCTAATAGATAGAAAATAAATGTTATTGTAACTAGTAGAATTGGTAGGATTCTTGAATAGTGTATATAATAATGGCTTTAGTAACTATT
This sequence comes from Acanthosepion esculentum, assembly GCA_964036315.1. Lineage (NCBI taxonomy): Eukaryota > Metazoa > Mollusca > Cephalopoda > Sepiida > Sepiidae > Acanthosepion > Acanthosepion esculentum. The sequence goes on along the minus strand of OZ038517.1, from coordinate 52,863,463 downwards.
TTTTAAATGTTATTTTCTTTCTGCAAAATTGCTTATGCCACATTGAGGTCAGTCATGAAGTCATGTAAGATTCAATCTAGCTTATAATAAAAGAAAAACAATCTAAAATTAAGATACACAGGTGGTGTGATTATGATTATCAAGTGTTGAAAATGGCATCAAGAGAGCAGAGTTCAAATTTTGACTGAGGCTGTGACATTCACTTCACATACGCTTTTAAGAAAGGCATTGATCCATCTCTTCTCACCTCCTCTACATGTAAAATAGTATAGTAGACTCAACCTTTTAGATTTGGTAGGGCAACCAGCCTAGGAGAAGGACAATTATGAATTAAAACCATAGAAAAGTCAGCGAGAAACCATTAATGCAAAGTATATAGATATTAAAGGAAAGGAAATTGTGGAGAGTCATGATTGCCTGTATTTTGAAAAGGACATGACATGTGAAAAAAAATTGTGCAATTATATGTTGTTAGTAACATTCTGGTACTGTGTAAGAAATGATTGAAACAGAAATGAATATCTCCTAAGTATGGAATGCAGAATAAGAACAATTTATCCCCACAGATTGAATAAAGTGTTTTGTTCAAACTCCCAAGAAAGCTACTAATATAGAAAAATTAAAAAAATAAAGGGCAATGTTTAACCTTCATGCCCACAAAAAAAAACAAAAAAAAACACAGTGTGTCAAAAAGACAGTTATTTCCTTGACTCTGCTATTACTGTACACACTTTTGACTCCCTCAGCAATGTTTATCATCTTAAAAAGTGATGATTAGAATTTTAATAAAACCCAAATATATAAAAGTGGAATTATACATTTTCTTTATTCTTGAGAATTGACAAAAACGATATTAATTTTTTTTTTAATCATTTCACCCCTAACAAGACGATAATGCCACAAGAATGCAAGGGGTTACAGGGAGTGAAAGAGAATGAGAAGACTCTAGCAGGGAGGATTGAGGAAAGGACAAAGGAACAGAGTTCAAGAAGACAGAACATGGCAACTGATGTTGAATTTAAATTTTTGAAGATTGTAGTTATCAGGGAAGCAAAAAATTAGAAGGGTGTTCCACAGGTGTGAAAGGCAAGAAATGTAGAAGTGGCAATTGCATCTACCTAATGAGACCTAGTTTCCAATATACTAGCATTATTTATTAGAGTGCTTATTTGCAAGAATAATTTTATATTTACAAGATTATAAAATTACGTGAACAAACTATAATGGAATATTTATTATTTACCATTTCATAAAGAAAGAAGTATAAAAAGAAATTTTTCTTCGTAAATTTCTAAAAATGTCTGAACAAGAAAATTTAAATAAACATATAACAATGAACAACTGTAATTAGAAATTCTGAAAAAAAAAACGTATTTTCCAGGCATTTTTTTAATTTGCTCTGCATAAATTCACTAAAATAGTTTGAGAGCACCTCTTACATATTTTGATATTTTTTTTGTAATTTTTTTTATTAAAAAGATTTCTTTTCAAATTTATTTCTTTATAAAATGGTAAATAATAAATATTGCATTGCACTTAGTTTACATATTTTATAATCTTATGAATAAACATTGTTGAAGGAGTTAAATGTGTATACAGTAATTGCAGTGTTGACAGAAGAACCAGTTTTTTGAGACATCATTTTTTTTGTGAGCACAAAGGTTAAACATTGCCAAAACAAAAAAAAGAAAACACATAACAACAAAGATGAGAAAACTGGTCTAAATAGCAAAGCATGGAATAATAAGAATTCCTCATTCCAAAAATTCAAACAAAGACAAAATATGAGTAAGGTAGTTAAATCTGGTTATATATTTTTTTGTAGAGAAGAATTTCACCTGGACCTCAATCATGACAAAGATGGTGCCATCATGATGGAGGGCATTCAAAAATGTCCACTTATATTTGGCTAAAACAGCCTCAGCACACTCACATAATAAGGCAACAAACAGTCAAAGACACCTTTGTTTGTTGAAAAAAAAAAGTGGTGTTTTATGAAGCCTTCTTGTATTTTGACAATTAAAAAAAAAAAAAAAAAAAAAAAAAAGAGTCAATATGGAGTCAGTTGGTAAAAAAAGAAAGACTTTTATTGAGAAACCAAAACCATTTTGTATAAAGATGTGGGTTCAAATTTAAGCTGAGGGAGTTTGCATTCACTTCAAACACACTTCAAAAAGGCATGAATTTACTTCTCTTAAACTATGTGAAAATAGTAGGGTAGTTGGAGTCTTTAGCTATGTAAGGCAATCCATGTTGAGTGTTCAGCTTGTTCTCTGGCTATGCAAAAATTCACAAAAAACAATGTCTGGGTCTCAATGGACTGCCTGAGAAATGGAGACAAAAATCATTGCCTGATATTATACCTGATATGCTTTGCTTACAGTGAAATGATGTGACAAAAAAAAAAACAACAATAAGGACAATGTAACAAAAAACTTTATAAGATTCCATAAGGCTTATGTATGTGGCTATTCACAAGTTAGTACATAGGTAAAAAAGGCAAAATTAAATAGAATACTATTTTAAAATACGTCTCACCTGTAAACAAATTTCAACTAAATGAATTTCAAAGATGACACAATGTTAAGTCCAGTCCAGTCGTGTGAAATGAAAATTTTGACAGAGCAAATGTTAGAGTTTAAAGTTAGCAGCAGGAGTAAGAATGTAGGTTAATACCGAGAGCCTAATCAATACGTTTAGGGTGGTACTCTGGACGTATGTCAGGAGAACTGATTAGGAAAATAGCTGAGAAATGAGAGGAAGTAATGTGGACACGAAGCAGTAACTTGTCATTTTAAAAGTGCGTCCATTGCTATTATGCAGTTAATATCAATAGAGACAACGAATCTAAAAGTATATTTAATACAACCGCAGTACATTTAGCAAAAAAACAAAACAAACTGGAGAAATAAATAAATAAAAATTACTAAAACATGCAGAATAACTTTTCCCAGAAATATCCTGAAAATCAACTTTAAACTTCCCACCCAAAAATTTTAAACTATCCTAAAATCAAAATGTTTTTGTTTTTCTTTTAAATTGTGTGAAATTGGTTAAATTTCATAACAAATAGATAATCTTTTTTTTTTTTTATTATTTTAAATGAGAATTGTGTGAAAGAAATTAAAAAAAAAAAAAATACTCTGTTACTCAAGGACATAGGCACCAATGAATCTCTACAAATGGTTTGACTTTATCGCCTGGGAATTTGCTGTCAGACTTCTTGAGAAAAATAAGTGAACTGATTTCTTATTGCTTTTGCCAGGGTTTTGAATATAGAGTTGTTACTTTTTTTTCTCCTGGACTGGTTGCTACTCAAGTCTACCCTGCTAATTAACCCATTCTTAAATGTCTTATGATATAGGTGATTGTGGCTCTCCACATGTTCCTCTTCTTTATTATCTGTGAATTGACAGGTCTTCTTTGGAAAGATAGTGGAGTGATTTATCATTGCCTTCTCTATGGTTTGGATTTCAGTTTTCCTTCTCCCTTTAGGCTGTATATGATCATTTTTATTTTTAGTCACTTCATCCCAAGCAAGGCAAGAAAGCCACTAAGATGGAAAGAATGCGAGAGAATATGAGAAAAAGAAATCGTTATTAAGCAACTGCAACAAAAAGCAAAAATTAAATTAAAACCTTTAATAAAGACTTATTTTTTAAACCTTTCACTCTGTTCATGATGTAATGGAATAACCTGTCACCCCTATGAGTAACTACACTATAGGTAGTAACTACCTGTAAGTATCGGTTAGTCAACAGACTACTTAGTTTAGCTGGGATCTGTTGAGTACGACTCAGACTTATGCGAGAACTACCGACCTTCCAATAGTAGCACTCACTACTGGATTGACTTGCGACAATCGTGTGCATAACTGTTACCTTATTTCTGATTGTACTAGTTTTGTACAATAAACCTTTACTTATTTTATCCACCGTATTTTTCAAGTATATATTCCTATTAGTATGGAATGTAACAGTTCGGTATTAAAATTTAACTTTAAATGAGTTGTTTGTTTAATTTGTAATTGCATATAACTACAGTCGTTATTACCTGTTACTTCAGGTCGTTTATGATTCACCAAGATCGAAAAACAAACAGATGGATGGACACATGTATTTTGCTTACAAACAACTACACAATGACGGTTGGGGAGCTGTGATAAAAAGCATTAAAAATATGATGAAAGAAAGACTTGTCATAAAAATAATAATCACAGACAATGCTTCATCTTAAGCATTCAAACACATTAAGACTCTTATACATTATTATTATTACTACTACTACTACTTCTATTAAGTGTAAACAAGCAATATGAATAAGAAAAAAGAAGGACCAAAATGAATAATGATAATTGCCTCCTTTCCTACTAATACTACTCATGTTCTTGTTCTTTCATAAATATCAAAGGTTGAGAACAGAGTTTCAAAAAGTTTATTAAAAAATAAAATAAGCTTTTGTGTAATATTTAAAGTCTTGTACAGTATTTACATTAGTCGGACTATTGTCCTCATCTTTGCCGCCATATTTGTCACAACGTTTCGGCTGTTGTACGCTCCGGCCTTCTTCAGGTGGTTGGAATTTCGAACTGAACTCTTTATTTCGATCACTGGGGGTAGACTGTTCTAGTTCCACGTGCCATGTTTGATGGATGTCAGTTATCAGTTATCTCCTGCTAATTTTCCCTCTGAAAGTTCTCCACTGCCTTAACCGGGTATTGAACTCAATTTTCAGGCCTTCAACTACAGATATTTTGTACATAATTTTATACTTTTAGGGTAAATGTATTATTTTTTTTTAGATATATAGTTTGTAAATGATAAAATGTATTGTTGACCATTTTGCTATAAAAATGTATTGTTGGTCATTAAGCTATAAAAATGTATTATTGGTCATTCTACTATGAAAAATGTATTGTTGGTCATTTGGCAATAAAAATGTATTGTTGGTAAGATCACTACAAAAATGTATTAGTAATTTTTTATAAAAATATATTGCTGGTATTTTTACTATAAAAAAAATTGATTTTTCTTTGGGAATAACAATAATTAAGAGATGGTTTCATGTTCCTCAAAACCTCCAATCTTCCAATCAGAGGCCTTGCTGCTGGATGTATTTTATCGTCCTACCCAGGACTTTAATAATTAAAGAAAGAATGGATAATTAATAACACTGAAGGGTCATGAGACACTGGCTAGGAGAAGACTGATTTAATGCTTTCTCTTAATAAAAAGATTTCTGCATTAAATGACCCATAGATGTGTTGATATGCACCTAAACAAAAACCAACCAACCAACTCATTCACAATAAGATTGAGAATAACAACCAATGTTTGTAAAATTTTCAGGATTTACTTCTAAGTACAGAAATAAATCATTGAACAAGTGGAAATTTTTAAAAAAAGAGAAAAATTCTTACAATTTAAAAATATGTTCTGGTTTTAAATGACCAGCAAAAGGGTTGATAAACCATAGAAAATTAATCATTTTGCAGCATTATTAGGTGTGTATCAATGCATCAATTTCTCATGGACACCTTTTATTTACTTCTGGGTGTCTGTGTGTGTCCAGGCATGAATTAAAAGATTTAATTCTCGTATACATGACATTGCGTTAATCAAATAGGTTTTGTGGCCGTGATCTCTCAGATTTATTCATAAGTAAATATTTATACTGAATTTAATTTTCTTGCCTAATATGACTAGGCATCTCCCAAAGCAAATCACTATCAATATCTTTTAATCAGGATAGATACTATAAGTAGAAGGTCACACTTTATATTGCCCATATAAATATAGCCTGAAAATTATACCTACATCAATTGACTAATATCAATATTATTATAGAAACACTTTCATCATAAAATCTAACGTGTTTTGTTCTCAACCTAAAAACCATCTCCAGCCCAAAGATTTTCCTGTTGCATATAATAGTTTTGGGAGACTGTGGAGTCCACTAGGGTTGCTATCTAAAGCCCATTGCAGGAACCAGCTAAGGCTCATTTATGTTTCTTTTAATACCCACAGAGTCAACCTGTGGTTTATACTGCAGTTATGGGATATTGTTAGTCAAATACTTCTATGGTTTGTATCTTTTGAATTTGTAAATAAAAACTCATGCTGACCTTTGCATAATGGGAGAATATGATCACATACTCTCTTATATATATATATATATATATATATATATATATATATATATATAAAATATACAGGGTGTTGCAGCAAAATCCGACACTTGACAAAAAGAAAATGAAATAGGCAATAAAAACAAAAGTTGTATATTCAGATACCCGACAGTTTGACAACTAACGTTTTTCTCTCTACCCTTTTCCAGGATGGAATACGAGCGCAGAGCAGCAGTAGTAGCTTCTTTTTGTGTCAGGAAGAAGTCTGTGGAAGTGATGGCCCGGTTTGGGTTCAAGAGGACCATGGTCATGGACATTTGGAGGAAGTGGAGAGCATGTGAGAACAAGGAGTAGTTTACTGCCAAACGAAAGGCTCACGACATTCATTCTTCGGCCATTAGGAGCAATGAGTTCGTCACCGCCGTCGTCAAGGAGACAGTCAACAATGATGGAAGCCAGAGCAACACCAATATCTCCCCTGAATTGGGCTGTCACAAGTCGATGATCTGCTGAACGATCAAGGAGGACATTGGTTACTCCTCCTACTGC
>OZ038517.1:52804287-52841787 GCA_964036315.1 Acanthosepion esculentum | reverse complement strand
TATATATATATATATATATATATATATATATATATATATATATACACACATATATAACTGCCAAATTGTTTTATGTTGGCTTTTTCTTTTTTATTATTAAATAAAAAAGAAAAAGCCAACTCTTAACAATATTAACTACGAACAAAGCCACAATGTGCTAACCGTATTCGGAAATTAAAAACATCCCTACTACATACTAAGATATACATATAACGCACACACTCAATTAAGGTGAAAAATCAAATCATCCTTGATAATGGCTAAAGGTATAGCTGAAAGTGCTCGGAAATATAAAACATTTGGACAGTTCATATACCCCCTTTGTCCTGTAAAGAAAGCTCTTTTTCGAACACAAGAAAAATTAAATAGAAAGCTCGATCGTAGTACCTTGTCTGTCGTTTTTAATGAAACATGCATATACATACATACACACACATGTGTGTGTGTATGTATGTGAAAAAAACAGTTATACAGTACTTTATATTTATGGATAAATGTGGTTAATATCACGGATAGAGAGTATGTAAATACATAAATGGACACTGAAGTCACCACCGAATGATGATAGCCTGTTTCATCCTTGAAAAAAATGTTTAATTTAATTGTGACTAGTTACACTATACACAGACAATTTTTTCTGGATATGTCAAATTTTATGCAAAAAATTCAGCGTTCACACTATACATGAAGCAGTTGTACGCAGGATCATATAAGGTATATCCTGAGCAAAATGTTTGCTTATATTAGGTTGGATTGAAAGAATTTTGTATCTTTTAATCAATATATGTTTAGTTTTTATCTTAAGCTCATGTAAAATAATAATAATAATCATAGCTTGCAACTCATTCCCAAGTAGGCCTGCTTGCAAGGGTGGGTCACTAATCCCTGTTGCAGATGCCTGCATTTGTTTGTTCAACAACTACAAGGCCAATGTGGGGTCTGCAGTGCACCGATGATAAGCAGCCCTTCGTTATAGTTTTTGGAAAGAACATATAATCTAGCATGTTCAACAGCTGAACGAGGTCATTATGCCGATATAGCTTGGTCACGATGACTTGCAATTTAATGTAAGCACAACTATTGATGGATTTCTAACAGTTTTATCTACCCAATTTTACTTGAAGCTTTGTCAACCCATGGTATCATTTCTGAGCATTCCTCAATGGCGCCACTCACTGGGATCATCTCCCCGGGTTGATATTATTAAGAAGTCGACTCCTTGACAAATTAAATATGGTGGGATTCGAACACAGGTATATGGACATGCGGTCAAGTTATTAAAATGTTACATTTAATAGGGTTACTATAATACAGTTCTTTGTTATATAGTAATGACTAGGTGTCTCAAACTGGTGTTGTGTCAAAACTAAACTATAACTAGGGTCAGTAAAGAAAAAGAAGAAGAAAAAAATGTGTACTTTTCCCTCTTAACACATTCTCAGGATAATTTTATATACTTTACTCTTAAATTAATATTAGTTCATTCCTTTATTTTAATAAGACAATAATAATTTCTTTTATACTGTCAGTTCACCCAATACAAGACCTAAGAGCCACTCATGGTAGAGGGTTACTGAGTGAGCCAGTTGTATGAGAAGGGGAGGAGGAAGTAAGAAGTGCACGTTATGATAGGATAGATATCGGTTGATCCTGGACTTGAAGGGACTATTATTGTAGTTTTCGGGGAAGCATCCTCTCGGGAGTTTGTTCCACAAAATAACAGTTCTGGGGAATTTGTTCTTTTTGAAAAAGAACATGAAGGGGCTGGGGATGATCTGTCACCATGAACATGGCATGGCAGCTTCTAGCTGTGAAGGTCTAAACTGGTAGAACTAAAGAATGTAACTTGGTAGAAAATCTGCCATTATAGTAGTGGTAGAGTAGTAAGAAGCTGTGGGAGAAGGGTTGCAAGGTGGAGAATAATTCATCACCCACAAGGCTGTTTAATCAATTTTGAATTCTAAGCATAAACTAGATTGTGTCTTTATTTCTTTTCTGTGGCAATAAACCAATTATTCTTTTTGTTTTCTTTAAAGTTCACCCAATACAAGGCTCGAGAGCTACTCAAGATAGAGGGCTACTGAATGAGGTGTATGATATGAATGGAAGAATAGGAAGTGAAGATTATGAGGATAGATAACAATTTACCCTAGACATGAAATTATGATTGTAGTGTTCACAGAAACAGCCACACTAGAGCCTGTTTCACAAAATAGCAGTCTCTTTATAATTGGAATACGGAAGAAATGAGGCTGATTCAATTCCATGGACATAGATGTAAAGATGAGAGCTGGTGGAATTCTGTCAGAGTTATTATTTACCATCAGATTAATGTCTCTCTCTTTGTTACTATCACAATATTTCAACCTTTTTATCCTTCCTCCTTCATCAGATATCTGCCAATCTGGGTAACTTACAGGAAAATTCAAACTGAACCCTTTATTCCTTTTACTACCCAATGTTGACTTTTCCGTTGCATTTATTGACAAGAGCCAATTGACAGAAACTTGGATATAGACAAGTTGGGGTGAATTTGATTAAAAAAAATGTAATCTTAATACTTAATACTTCCATGGTAATTGCTCCAATGAACTGCTCTCGCTGGTTCCCAGGCTCCATGAATTCAAGCATCCTACGAGGCTGGCATCCCATTCCCACCCTTTCACTGTTGAAACTGTTAAATGTAGACGTCTCTTCTACTCTAATAGCTTCATATCTCGCACCTCACGCCTATGGAACTCCCTTCCTCATTCCTGTTTCCCTGATGACTATGATCTCCAACTATTCAAGTGTAACGTCAATTGACATCTCCAGTTGCCTTGATCTATCCTCTATCCTTCTCCACATCCTTTCCTCTAACACTCCTATTTGGTCTCACTTCAAATCCTCTGTAACCCCTTGTGTGCTAGTGGCTTCCAGCCTTGCCTGGAGTGAAAAGCTTTAAAAAAAAAGAAAAAAAAAATCAGTGGCAATTGTGTCTTCATTTAGCTAATGTCTTACCATTATGTGGGTGGTATTTCTGCTACACCCTGTATTAACCCATTTGTGCCTGTACTGGTGGAATTCTGTTAGAGTTACGTTTCTGACTGAATTTCTGGGAACAGGAGTTATTATTTACATTACATCAGAGTAATGTCTATCTTTGTTACTATCACAATATTTCGACCTTTTTGCCTTCCCTCCTTTGTCAGGTGTCTGCTAATCTGGGTAACTGTCTATATTTCTGAGATGAGGTATTATGTACATTATTTACATTATTCGGACTATTGTCCTCTTTGTCGCCATGTTTATCACAACGTTTTGGCCGTTGTACGCTCCGGCCTTCTTCAGGTGGTTGGAATGTCAAACTGAATCCTTTATTTCGCTCACTGGGTGACATTCCAACCACCTGAAGAAGGCCGGAGCGTACAACGGCCGAAATGTTGTGACAGACATGGCGACAAAGATGAGGACAATAGTCCGAATAATGTAAATAATGTAATCTGGGTAACTCACAGGAAAATTCTAACTGAGACCTTTATTCCTTTTACAGAGGTAAATTTTTCTTGTTCAGCTGTCCATGTCAAGAGATATTTCATCTTGGTTAAATGTGATTGTAGAGACTATTAGTTAAAGATTCTAGGGCACATAATGTGGAAAGAGAGCTCGGAAAATTTGATATTCACAGGACAGATTGAAGAGGGCAAAGATGAAAGCAATGCGCAACCTACTTGGTGAGCATGAGCGAATGGATGTCAAAGCTGGTTTTGAGAGAACAAAAGTTATTAAGAACTACGACCGACAGAAAATTGTAGAGACTCAGGATTGCCGACGTTCTGAAGGGTCATGGCATATAGAAGAAGTTATGAAGACATGGACAGCAGAATAAGAACACTCTACTCTCGTAAAATGAAGGAAGGGCTCAGTTTGAATTGCCCTGAACATTACCCAGAATCACAGATGCCCGCTGAAGGTGGGAGGGCTAAAATGGATGAAATTTTGTGACAGTAACAACAAAGACAAGGACATTAGTCTGACAGTAAATAGATTTAAATTATTTAATAAAGTGATAACAGCATGTTGAATTTGATTATTCATCAACAAGTTAAAAAAACATTTTAATTATCTGACAAAAATTAGGTTTGGCTTTTTGTAAAATGGGTGTTTGCTTCATTAACTGAAAACCATTTTCTGATGTCTACTTATGTTCAAATTTTCAAAAATAAATTTTAGTCTTAAAAAAAAAAAAAGATCAATTATTAAGTCAGAATGTAACAAATGATTAGTCTGTATTTAAAATTAAATCAATTTTAATTTTTTTTTGTATTTCACTTGTGAGAATATTTGCCCATAAATTCTCCTTAAACTGTACTTTTGACTCCTCTGGGGTATCTCTGCTTAATTTCCCACTTAGTACAGAATCTCTGTTCAGTGATAAGCATATAACACCATTCATAGTTCCCGCTATCATCTCTAACCTAGATCCCCACAAAGTATGTGGACCTGATGGTATTCCTGTAATAGTCATTAAGTGTGCTTCTGAACTGGCTCCTGTTCTCTCTAAACTGTATAATAAATGCATCACTGCCTCCTGCTTTCCTGCCTGCTGGAAGTCATCGTCAGCACAGGGTTTTTTCTCAGACAAGCAATGTGGCTTTCGTTTCTCAAGGTCAACTCCTGATGTACTGACGATAATAGCGGAAAGAGTCTACATACTCTAGATAAAAACAGTGGAGTCAGTTCTGTAGCATTGGACATTTTGAAAGCCTTTGACAGGATCTGGCATAAAGGTCTTCTCCACATGATGAAAAGTTAGTGTCTCCGGACACATTTCTGGGCTGATCCTGTCAAATCATGAAATGAAAGTTATCCTGAATGGTCACTAGTCTACATACTTTTAAACTAACACAGATGTCCCCCAGGGCTCCATCGTTGGTTCTAGCCATTTTTTTAATTTTCATTAATCACCTTTCCAATGATATCGTCTCTCAACTCGGAATCTATGCTAATAATACAATGATTTACTCCTGCCTCGATGGTAAAGCTGATCAGTCCAACAAGGTCAAAATAGTAGCCGATGTCCAAAACAACCTCAAATCTGTTGTTAACTGGAGCAAAAGATGGCTTGTTAATTTGAAACACCTCTAAAACTAAACTACTCTCCATTAATTATCTGAGAGACCTCTCTCTGCCTTCCATCAGCATGGCTGATGCTAACCTTCAGGAAAGTCACTTGTTGCACCTTAACTGGAAAGACTATATTGAATCCATTGCTAGGTAAGCTGCTAAGAAAGTCAGTTCACTATGTCAGGTGAGACAATTTTTCTCTCCAGAATCTATCCTATATATTTACAAGTCTACCATTTGCCCATGCTTAGAATATCTCGGGTGCCCCTGCTATTTACCTTGAGCTCCTTCATAAGATTCAAAGAAGAATCAGCAAAATTATTGGTCCTGATGTGGCAGATCAGCTTCAGTCACTTTCCCATCGCTCTAAGGTTGCCTCTCTGTGTCTTTTCTGTAACTACTTTCATGAGCTCTTCACTATGATACCTAGACTTTATGAATTTAAGTGCAGTACTAAACTGATGTTGACATATCAATTTACAGTTGAGCTGGCTAAATGTAGCCTTAAGTTCTAGGCTAACAGTTTCTTTTCTCACACTTATTGCTTGTGGAGCTCCCTTCTGGCTCCATGTTTTCCAGCTGACTTTAATCTGCTATTTCAATCACTATCTACTGTCTTCCTGATTACTCTTTCCACTCATTACTAATGTTTCTGTTCTTAATTCTTTTCACTGCCTTGCTTGGAGTGATGCCGATATTAAAAAAAATCAATAAAAAAAAAAAAAAAAATCGAATTATTAGCTTTACACTAGATATAAATGTAAAACTGGATATCTTTCCTCTCCCTTCATGTCATTAGACTGCCATGTCGGGCATAGCACCACAGCCTCATTGCACTAGGTGTTGCTGCTACAGTTTTTTGTAGTAAGCACTTCTCCCTCATCTCTTGAACAGGAATAAGGTGTATTCCTTGTTTCCCATTCATGATTCGGTTTCAGGTTGTTTATAAAGTCTACTCCAACTCTATACTTCTAATGTATCTGACTGAACTCTTAAATTTGAACAGGAGTAGAGGTGTATCCCATGTTCCCTGTTCAGGATTGAGTTTCCTGTTACTTCTAAAGTCTTTTCATTCTCTTTCACTCTCAGTAGCACGTAGCATCTTAGTACCTCTGTTGCCTTGCCTGGGGTGAATTGATTTAAAAAAAATAAAATAAATAAAAAGTGTATTATACAAAATAAAACTGGTGTCAGGGGTGGGGGGGGGTGAAGTAAATAATTGTGCAGACACTTGTATTTGGTGCATGAGTATTTTTTTATTTAGCTTTAGTTACTAATTAAATTCAGTAAAAGACAAAATACAAATTTAATAATTAAAAAAAAAACAAGAAAGCAAAAATGAAAGCGTAATTACTTATAAACAATTTTTTAAAATACATACTGAAAAACTTAACAATGGCAAACTACCATCACACACTAAAAGTAAAGTTTTAGTTTAGTAAAAAGATTAAGTATTTGGGCCAATGGCAGTTTGCTTTTTGCAATTCACTGCAGAGGTGACCTTGCAGATAAAAACTATGTTATCTTGTAGATTTGAAGTAATGGACGGACAGAATTTACAGTCAGGAATTCACATTCTAAAAAGCCAAGTTTATATAATTAGTTAACATTATTATCTTTGCAGTTAGTTTTATCCTTGAAAAAAATGTGACATTAAAATTACATAATTTTATAATTTATTTCAAGCCTTAAAAGAATAAGGCTTTAGATTCTGTTAACTTTAATAACCAGTATGACAACTGGCAGAAGTACCCAAGCTTGCCTGGGTTTCTAAGTATCTAAAAATTAATACAATCCCATGAGTTCACTCGACTTTGCATGTATTGGTTTAAAAAGACAATAATCTTCACCTGGTCAGGCAATACGTGGGTTTCTAAATATCTAAAATTAATGAGTCCACTCTATTTTATATCAGTTGCTTTATGAAAAAACTGAGTGAAAATCCTCATTTGGTCCAGGAACGGTGCATCTATCAAAGTTGTTGCTTTGATAGGAAATTTCTACAGAAACACACCTGTCTAAGACAATGGTTCCCAAACAGTGTGGTGTGCCTCATAGGTGTGGCAGAAGAGGATAGCAGGCGAGGTGGAATGATTGAAAGACAATCAAAGATTTAGAAACAGTTTTAAAAAATTCATATGGCAAAAATAAATAGGATTTCAAAATTTAAAATATTATTATAGATTGTAATTGCATACACAAGTCCCAGTATAAATAGTTATAAATAATTATTGCCTGATTTTATCATTGTGCTATTTTCACATTATATCAAGTATTAAGAATATAGTAACTAGGGTCTGCAAATTTGAGGAGAGAGTTATCAATGATAATGTTCTGACTTCGAATCCAGTTATCTCCCTTTAACCCTCTTTTTGTTTTTATTTTTAAATGTACCTTTTATCACATAAGATTTGGTGAGGCATGAAAAAGGTTTTAATTCTGAAAATACGGCCCAGAGAAAAAAAAAAAACACAAAAAAAACACTGCTCTAATCATTTTTTCTAATTTTTTTTTTCATATTTCTATGAAGCTCATCAGATCACAAATATATATATATATATATATATATATATATATATATTATATATATATATATATATTATATATATATATATATAATTTTTACAGTAAGGTTCACCCTGTACAAGGCCCTGGGCCACTCGATGTAGAGGGTTATGGTAAGTGGTAGTTTATATGGATAGGAGAAGATAGCAATTGATTCTAGACACGAACAGGTTAAGAATGTAGTGATCAGAGAAATATCCTCTAGGGGGTCTGTTTCATAGGGCAGTGGTTTGTGGGAAGAAGCTGTTTGAGTCTCACTGATGGGATATGGAGGGAATGTGGGTGCTTTGTTACTATGTAAGTGACATGGCGGATCCTAGCTGTGAAGGGCAGACCTGGTGGAACCAGATGCAGTTCATCTGACCACTTTCCATGGTAATAGTGATAGAGCAGTGAGAGGCTCGCTGCATCCCACCTGTGAGAGAGAGGTTGGAGTGTGGAAAATAATTCTTCTCCCACAAGGACTCGGAGATGCTTTCAAACTCTATCAAGACTGGAAAATGAGGTTTGAGCAGTTCCCGCTAAAATATGGCAACAGTACTCCATTTTTGGCCTGATCTGGTTCTTATAATGGTAGAGGATAGCAAGAGGACTCGGTACAGGGGGGCCGATTATTTTACCTGCAGCTTCAGTGATGGATTGTACATAGGAGATCCACTTGAGGTCAGGTGTGAGTTTGTGGCCAAATATCCTTTTGAGGCACGGGGCCTCCTCAATGGAACATCCATTCATTCATATATATATAGTACAGGTAATAGATCTGCTGGTATGTAATCCAGGTGGATACTAATAATATAAAATATTAAAACTGATCCACAGAGAGAGCTCAACATATTTATTATAACAGAGCATATATATTGTACACCAAAAAATCCAAAATGACCTCATGTGGGTATAGTCTATTTCAGACTGGCGCAACCTTGTTCAGGGCCGAAGAGGACTGCCGCAAGGTTGTGTCGGCTTGAAATAGGCTATACCTACATGAGATAATTTTGGATTTTTTTCTGTACAGTATATATATATATATATATATATATATATATATAGTGTGTATTTAGGCAGCATTTTTTCATTAATACACGTTTCATTAAATAATATAGATAAGTGTTGTCTATATATTTTATGTAAGTTTTTTTCATATAGTCTGATAATCTTAATAACATTATCATTAAATAATGAAAGAAAATCACAATATTGATACATACTTTTTTTTTTTAATCCAATCTGAGCTTTCGGCTTACATAAGCCATTATCAAAGATGACAATTACACAATATATTTATGCAATACACGAACAAGAAATTGATGATAGTCTTATTTGTTTACATGGATGATTTCCAAGCAACGATAAACACGTGCATATAAAACGCTGAAAGTGAAAATCGCACCACAGCTCATGACGTCACACATGACCACGCGAGAGTGAATCCGATGAGTATTGAGTATGGAAAGCCGTTGGTATGAACCAATGACTTCTGTTACTAATTATAGGCATTTAAGGATATTTTTGGAAATTTCATAGTTTATTTTGTTCAGGTTAGGTTTCAACTGTTTTATGTATATAGCTTCAAGAATTTTTAGTTTTTGTTTATTGTTTTCATGTTTAAGTATAGTTGTGTTTTCGACGAGGATTTTCCGGAATTGTGTATGCGGCCAGGCATGTTGTTTTAAATGCCTAAAAATGTTAGAGTTATCATTCAAATGTAGTGTCAAATATAGATAGATAGATAGATATGGGTATGATAAAAACCGTATATGTACTTGCATGTACATAAATATTTCTTTCCCAGGTGTTATAAAAACAGTGCTCAATGTTATATAACAGAGCTATTAAGTGTATATATTAGTGAATGTACATAATATCTCACATTGACAGCATGACTCCGAGTCATGCTCTCGACGGGTGATGTTATGCATATTTACTCATATAAATAATTTTCTAAATTTTAACAGGATTCAGGAAGACAGAAGATGGTGATTGATCATGTTGTTTAAATTTTTTCAAAATCATAGTTGAGAGGAAAGCAAGAAGCCAGAAAAAAGGTGAAAAGTGGGAGAGAAAAGAAACAATTAAAATAGAAATTACGAATGCAACTAGGAATTTCAACAATAGAACGATGAGGCCTAGTCGTCAATGTTTAGTACACTTAAATTCATTTGAGGTACCAAGGAGGAGAGCTGATTAGAACAATGCCCTTTAGAGCACGATTGAGAAATTAAAACAGACGACCACCACAACTAAAATGGGAAAGACACATACACACACATTATATATATATAATAAAAAGACTTAAACACTAATATTCCATGGTCATAATTTATTCCATTGGAATCGTAAGAACAATCCAATTCATCAGACCTACAGATTCAAAAAGAAAACAACTCCGGGAAAAATTGGTGAGAGTATGGGGGGGGGGCTGTGATAAAGGGGGACACAAGTTCAAATCTTACCGGAAGGCATACTTTCTTGATTAAGTTTTCACAACAGGCTGGTAGATGAAATAAATACTATTTAAGATAAACGGAGCATCTACTCAAATAAGGGCATCCACAAAAAATAACATTTTAGGAAGACATATATTTATACATACGTGCAAGTATATGTGGATGTATATGAATTTTTTTATCCTACCCATTCCCACACACACACACACACATATAATTCAACCATTATAAGTTCATTAGAAATGACCAGCTTAAAACAGAAATTATACTCTCATATCCATCACAAGAAAAACAAAAACCAATTAACAGAATATTTTTTTTTAAATGATACATTTTTTCATCTCCCCCTGATATTTCAGTTAAGTATGTCTGTTTTAATAGCAATAATCAAATTTTAACTTTCTTTTCAGTTCTTGAAAGGTCACTAGCAGGGTTTGAAATAAGCCCATGAGAAAAATAAAACATCAATAAAACAACTGGTTAGGTTTTTTTTGGGGGGTTTTTTAACAATAAAAGGACAATACACAATTTTTAATAAAAATCATATATTTATTCTAAAAGCAACTAGTTTCTTAAAACAAATTCTGATTTCTAACGAACAGAGGCAGGCGGTTAATAAACGGCATATACCTACACATAAACAAAAATTAAACAAACTTTAAGCTCTTCTTTTGAAACTGGTGAAGGAAACATGGATGGAAATGAAGGTTGAAGGATTTAAATTTAGAGATTTGTATTACTTATCTTTTTAATTTGAGTATTTAAACAGGAGTGTCTCATAGTAATTTTGCTTTTAAACAAAAAGTAAAGAAAATTATAGCTTCTCTGTCAGTTCTTTTGTTACAAAACAGGAATGGGACGACATGCACAAACATTTATGTTAGCTTTTCTGCTCAGCATAAACTGAATGGCCTCTTGAAAAATCTCCATTCAGGCTCAACAATCCAATGAAGGGAAAGCAGTTACCAAGTGGTGGCATAGTGGTTACAGGTCACAGAGAGCACAATTTAAAGGTCAAATGGATCATAATATTAATTTCTGAAACATTTTAACAGTGTTCTTAGTTACTAAAAACTGTAAATCTGCATTAAGGTCCATCCTGGTTACGACGATAAACTACACCCGGCAGCAAGGCTTCTGACCGAGAGATTTTTGAGGAGCTGGAACCACCACTGAATTGCTGCTGTTCCCAGATCCACCCTGACTTGGGGTGGTAGCAGCACCTGTTAGGGCCCCAGTTATGGGCAAATAGTTAACCCCCGCTCAAACTGGGGTCAAAACACTATGAAAGTATAAAAAAATTTGAAGTGTTTTTATTATGCTACTAGAAAAATATAAATGATAAAGTTTAAAAAATAAAAATAAAGACATTTGGATTTTAGGGCAGTTTAAAATTCTTTTTCAGAACAATTTTGGAATGATGAAGAAAGAAAAAAAAAATGTCTGGACTGGAACCCTGGTTGCAATTGTTTAATTTTTTTCTTTTTTACTGTACTTTAATTAATGGTTCCTTTGTACAATAAACTAACAAATATGCAAATAAACACATTAATATCTTTTTAATGCATCTAAACTTTTTAACTACCTGTTAACTTTTATGTCAAGAACATCATGTGATTAAATTACTACAAGGACGTGCTGAAAAATTCTCAGTTTTATCCACTATCCAAAATCTGATCAAATTCTTTCTTTATGGAGAACTTTTCAGCACCCAGCTCATATATTATATTTTTGTAAACACACGCAGGTCTCTATTGCAAAATATAATGTAGACCTCTATTCAGAATTGGGGAGTGAAATTTTTGCATACAAAAACGTAGATAACAAAACCTACAGTGGGGGATTTTAGACTATTTTCACTATTGTCTGGTTCACACTTCAGCCTTTTATTCGTTTCCTGTTTAGTATTGTGTTTCCAGTTCCTTCGAAAGTCTGCTGGTGAGAGAAGTAGGAATTTATATTATTAATAGCAATAATACAATTTTAACTGTCTTATCAATTCTTGAAAGGTCACTAGCAGGACTCGAAATTAGTCCACAGGAACAACAGAACATTCATTTGAGGCAGCTAGGTTGTTTTAACAATAAAGTGATAATACACAGCTTCTAATAAAAAAATTTTTTATGGGTGTTGAAAACATAAAAATGCCTCTGAGCTCCACAGAGATTAGCTAGCTATCCTAGCAGACAGGTGTATTCAGAAATAAATAGCCAACCAGCCAGCCATATATATATATATATATATATATATATATATATATATATATATATATATATTAAAAACGACTGACAAGGTGCTTTTATTTAGTTTTTTATATAATTTCTCATGCGATCTAATAAAGTTTTTCTTTTCAGAGGATAAATTATATAAAAATTGTCCGAATGTTCTTTTCCGAGCGCTTTCGGCTATACATTTAGCCATTATCAAGGATTATATTTCAACTGTTAGAATTAGAAATAGTTTGTTATGTGTATGTTTTATAAAGTGATTCATTTTTTTGTTTCAAAACACGATCAAGATATTATGTCCATGTTCAAAGTTAATATTATTAAGTGTTGGTTTGTTTATTTTTATAAGTAAGGCTTCCATTATTTTTAGCCTATTTTGCAAGTGGATGATGCTATTATATTAGTTTAACACGCAGATTAACCCTACACCTTTCTGACAATAGCTCAATTAGATCTCATTTAAATATTCATGGAGACCTACTGGACACTATTCGGAATATACTTGTCGACAACACTAATATAATAGCATCATCCACTTGTTAATAATCTTAACTGCAGAAAAATGAAAAACTGCAGAACGTTCCTTAATGAATTTAATATCAATGTTAAGAAATTGATCCGTGAATTTGAGAGGATTAAAATAAAAACGGACATGTCCAGATTATTGAACCAAACATGTTTGAATTAAGATTGTGTGTGTGTATATATATATATATATATATATATATATATATATATATATATATATATATATATATATAGTGTATCTGGGCAACAATCCCTCTTTTATGCAAGTTTAATTAAAACAACTGACAAGGTGCTGTGGTTAACATTTTATACAATTTTTCATGTGTTCTTATAATTTTTTTTATTGTAATACATGATCCAGCTACTGTGAACACACATTGCTTTTAGAGCTTCAATCAATTCACCCCAAGCAAGGTGATAATGCCACTAAGATGCAAGGGGCTACTGGGAGTGAAAGAGAATGAAAAAGACTTTAGAAGGAATCAGAAACCCAATCCTAAACAGGAAACAATTGATAAACCTCTCCTCCTCTATTCACCCCAAGCAAGGTGTTAATGCCACAAAGATGCAAGGGGCTACTGGGAGTGAAAGAGAATGAAAAAGACTTTAGAAGGAACCAGAAACCCAATCCTAAACAGGAAACAATTGATAAACCTCTACTCCTCTATTCACCCCAAGCAAGGTGTTAATGCCACAAAGATGCAAGGGGCTACTGGGAGTGAAAGAGAATGAAAAAGACTTTAGAAGGAACCAGAAACCCAATCCTAAACAGGAAACAAGGGATAAACCTCTACTCCTCTATTCACCCCAAGCAAGGTGATAATGCCACTAAGATGCAAGGGGCTATTGAGAGTGAAAGAGAATGAAAAAGACTTTAGAAGGAACCAGAAATCCAAACCTAAAGAAGAAACAAAGGATAAATCTATACTCTTGTTCAAAAGACTGGGTAGGAGTGTAAACTATACGATGGCCAAACCTACCTCCTGTTATTGAGGAAAAAATGAATAGTAAATAAAATTTCAGAGTCTAGGTGGAGATGTTAGAAGTACAGAGTTGAAGTAAACTTTAGAAGAAACCAGAAACAAGGGATGAACCTCTAATCCTGTTCAAAAAGAGATGATTATTGTTCAAAATATCTCGTGGTAGATTTCAGAAATACACATTAAAGAAGGTTATATACAAAATCTATACTAACAAATTAACACCAGCTTTGTTTTTATTTTACGAATGTTCATTCTATACAAGGCTCAAAGGTCGCTTACGGTAGAGGGTTACTGAAGTCAGTTATTACATGAAGGGTAAGAGTAAGGGACACAGTTTATGCAGATGTGTATGAATGGCAACAGCTAACTGAAGAGATAACTACCCTAAACATATGGTTTCATTATAATGGCAAATGATCGTGTAAAAACCATTCACATGTTTCAGAAAATTTGATTTGTGCCACAGGGTCTCTAAACAGCCCACCCCAGGTTCTGAATTCAAAGTTGCCCTCCTCCTAGTCTGGGTGCTTTAGCCTTGGTTGCTAAGCAATCTGCCCTGCTATTTAACCCTTACCTGGGGGAAGAAGAGATGGATTCATACTTTTCTCAAGAGTATTTGTGCAAAAGTGAATATAACAAACTTGACTGGAATTTGAACTCGGGTCTTTGGATTCTTTGTTATGAGCTGCTAACAATTAAACAACCAGCACATCATTAAATGAACATTCAAGTCAACACTCAGAGGATTGACTTCAATGTTCACTTTCATATTTGCATACGTTCTATCTCTGAATTGAGCACTTTATTCCATAAATATAGCACACCTTAAAACTAATAATAATAATAATAATATATATATATATATATATATATATATATACACACACACACAAATGAGAGAAAGAATAGATGAAGTAAAATGCCACTGTTCATAGCATTTACTTTTTAAAAAGTGCTCAAAACAAAGTAGAGCAATATATTATTATTATATTTTTATTATAAGAGATTATAATAAAAGCATTTTGAAATCGCTACACAAAAGCTTTCATGTTTCAATACTTTGATTGTACTTCTTCAGGCGATGTTAAGTAACTGGTGATTAAGTGTTTTTATTATAATCTCTTATAATATATATATATATATATATATATATATTAAATAAAAATAAAAACAGACCACTTTAAGATTCCATGTAATAAATTATTTCACCACAGCCCTTTTAAAGGGCCGCAGATCATCAGTCTTTACTTCCAAAGTAAAGTCTGATGATCCGCGGCCCTTTAAAAGGGCTGTGGTGAAATAATTTATTACATGGAATCTTAAAGTGGTCTGTTTTTATTTTTATTTAAATTATTAGCTCTGATTTACATTGAGCTCTCTGGATTTTATCCTCCTTGGGTCTACCCATATGGATTACCTAGTTTTTCGTAAACTATATATATATATATATATATATATATATATATATATATATATATATATATATAATGATGATTGGCCATTTGATCAGATTTTAGGGAATAGGTTGACAGAGAATTTTTCAGCATCCTTTTCCAGGCTACCAATAATTGCACCTAGCCAGCATAACTCCATAATTTATGTGCCAAGATATTTTAGAAATCATGTGTCTCCACCTTCTGTCTTCTGTTAATTAAAAAACCTCTGGCCCCTTACCATTGATCTCTGGAACAAAAATTAAAGGCAAAATGGGGACAGGAGTTACTATTACACACAAGTACACATTTTCAGAAATTTTTTACACAGCTTAAAAAGAATTATTTGGAACAGCAAGATTGCAAGTACACTTGATTAGCACAATAGATAATGAAACACAAAATAGGCAGGTGTTGATAACAATTGTTTACAAAACGTATTTGATATGATGTCAATATTTGTTCTTTAGGAATTAGTGTAATTGAATGACTTTTATGCCCATTTGAGCTTGAAGTTAGTTAACTCATACGTCTGGTAGAGGTGTTAGCCATCATTTGGTACTTCAATGTGCCTCAGTTTCTTAGTTACTATATTAAAAACAAACAGAAAAATTAGTCTGAAAATGAAACATTTTTTCCCCAAATAATTGACTACAAGACACCATTCTCTGAAAATAAGTTTTGAAACGGAAATTCAAAGAAACACACAATGCCTAAACATCTGATTCATTTCTATTCTTTAATATTGTTAAAAATTAAATATTTTAGTGAAATATATATAACATTGAGATTTTAATGGATAATATGGTAGAACAATTCAAAAAATGATTTACATAGTGTTGTAGAGTAGTGCCCAGTGTACTTCCTGCTCTTCCCTACTACAATGACAATAGACTGCTCCTACTTACAGATACGGCAAGCAGCCTCATGAAAGTAGGATATGAAAAGTATCTATGTATGAGTATTTAATAAACCTCTACTTTATTTTCCCTACCTAGTCATCTGTTCCTTCAATGTTTTGTTTTGTTTGTTTAACGGCATATCAACTTCTAATGGGTCGCTTAATACTGAAATTTAGTTTTCTTGGGAGCTTTGAAGCAATAAAAATATGATAGATGTTATTCTGCTTTCACAATTGAATACATGGTAAGTGATCCTCAGTTTTTTTTGCATATACACGTTTATGTGGACGTAATTACTAGAGGCGGTAATATGTTTGTTTTATGTTGTCATTTATTTGAAGCTATATTTCGGAATACAGTTGGATTTAAGAAATTGAAGGATATTATACGGATTAATATCATGAAAGAGTTCTTTCATGTTTTTTGTTTGGCTGAATGACTTTGATTAGCGACATATCAACACCTCTATGGGTTATTTAATGCCAAAATCTAAATAGACTTATAGTCGAGTATATACGGTAAGGTTGGTTGGTTGTTTTTGTATAACGGCGTATCAACTCATCATGGCTCATTTAATGCCGAAATTTAATTTTCTTGGGAGATTTGAAGTAATAAAAAATATGTTATTCTGCTTTCACAATTGAATACATGGTAGATGATACTCAGCTTTTATGCATTATATGTTTTAGACATAACTAGAGACAGTGATGTGTTTTACATTGTAGTTTTGTTGAAGTAATATTTTGGAATACAGTTTGATTTAAGAAATTGTCGGATATTATATGGATTAATGTCATGAAAGAGTTCTTCCATGTTGGTTGATTTTCGTTAACGGCATATCAACACCTCTATGGGTTATTTAATGCCAGAATCTAAATATTTTGAACACAATTTTATGGCTTCGACTACACATAAAATGTATTGCTGTCATTTTTACTACAAAAATGTATTCCTATAAACGGATAGTGTTGACTTTGTTTGGAGGTGCACTATTTGCCCATAGCTGGGACCCTAACAGGTACTACCACTCCAGGTCAGAGTGGATCTGGGAACAACAATAATTAAGAGGTGGTTCCGATCTCCTCAAAACCTTCAATATCCAGATTAGAGGCCTTGTGGCTGGATATAGTGTATCGTCATACCCAGGACTATGTTCCTTCAATACTCTCTCTCTCTCAATTCTCAGCTATTTTGAATAAAGACGACATTACAACGCACAGGGATGGGTGTACTAAAGGGGTGTATTATACTCAAGGATGTAATTTGTACCGTGATTTTTAGCTTCAAAAATGCGGGATCAGATTTTACTAAAGTTATATCATGCACAAGAAAATACGGTAAGTGATTTATTGTTTCCCTCGTCGTTTTGTCTTTTACCTCAATTGCCATGCCAAAATCTGAACGCGCATTTCAAATGCTAAACAAAGTTGTTAGAAACAAAGAGTCTAGCTAAAATATATAATTTTTTAAAAATCTCTCTTTTAATATTAATTGTAATAATTCTATATAAATAAACATTTATTTAAAAATTTTTTTCCACACGTAAGAAAAAAAAGTGAGGACAAAGTCTTTGATATGTTTGTCTGTTTATTGCCCCCTTTCCATATTTTATTGTTTTATATCCTGGTTATCAAGGTAGATGGTAGAGATAGGAATAGTTGACTGATATTATATTTCCTCAACACTACCTCAGTCACACTACTCACACACTCCGCTCCCCTCAGTCGATGAGTTACAGCTGTCACTTTCATTGATTTTCACATGTCAGGCTAAATTTAATTTGCCCTTTTTCAATTTTTCAATTGACACATTACATTAAAAAAACCTTATACTTGACAGAATATATTATTTAACAACGAATTGCTATGTGATATCCATCCTCTTATATGGAAGTGAATGCTAGACAATTCCCCCATGGACGAGGAGAGAATTGGAGGTAACAGAAATGGTCCCTATTTATATTGCTCAAGCTATCATCCTCATCTTTGTTAACCAGTTAGATGCAGTGACAGGACCCAAAGAGTGCGAGTTCAATACTTGGTTAAGGCAGTGGAGAACATTCAGAGGGAAATTAACAGGAGATAACTGATAACTGACATCCATTAGACATGGCACATGGAACTAGAACAGTCTACCCCTGTGAACGAAATAAAGGGTTCAGTTTGACATTCCAACCACTTGAAGATGGTCGAAGCGTACAATGGCCGAAATGTTGTGATAAATATGGCGACAAAAATGAGGATGATAGTCTGAGCAATGTAAATAGTGTACATAATACTTCATCTCAGAAATATAGACAGAAACAGAAACGTTGTTCAACAGGAGGATACTGAGTATTGTAGACATGGAGTGAGTAAGCAACTGGCAACAAAGAGAACACTTAGAATCAGTAAGAAAGAGATGAAATTCTGTAGACATGTGAGGAAAGATTGCTTGGGAAACCTAACCCTCACGGGGCATGTTGAGGGCAAGAGAGAAGCCAGTGAGCCACTTACGTGATGAGCCTGTGTTCAGATTTGTCTTGAGAGATGACCTCCTGGTTACCGATTGAAGACCTGGCTGATATACAGATATGACAGAAAATCTGTGCGACAAGTTATCATATAAACACCCACCACATCGGTAAGAGGGGCAGTCTCTTAGACGGTTCAGACCTTTACAGCTAAGACTATTTATGCTACATCTACAGAGTTGAGTCACCCACATTTCCTCTATATTACATTTGCCAGGAGGAAGTCTGACTCAGCCTTTTCTCTTAAGAACTGCTACTTTGTGGAACACTATATTCTTAACCTTTTTCAAGTCAAGGATCAGTTGCTATCCTCCATATTTTCCTTATCACAGACCTCATTCAGAAACCTTCTACAATGAGTGGCTCTTTTGCCATAACATATTTTTAGTTTTTTTTTCACACTGCCTTCTGCTCATGCGCACTTATAGTTGGTACTATTGTGGTCATGTGATTGAAGTTTGAGCTTGATCGCACCAGTTTTCTTACTGCTGTTACAGTGTAAACATGGCCACTCCTCTAGCAGTGTGCACCAAGGAGGAACAAAGAGCTATGAGCTGATTTCTCTGGTCAGAAGGTTTACCAGGTGCATTGAAGTGTGTATGAGTGGATTGAGAAGTTTAAAAGTGACCAAACAAGTGTGACACACGAAGAAGGAGCAGGACACCCGTCAACCAAGACAATTGAGAAGATTCAGCAAATCAAGAGACAGTAATGGTGAGTCAGCAATTTATCACCAATGAGGTAACATGTTCTCTGCAGATTCAGATCAATGTACTTTCTTCCTCCTTGGTGCACACTGCTAGAGGAGCGGCCATGTTTACATTGTAATAGCAGCAAGTAAACTGGTGTGATTAACCTTAGACTTCGATCACATGACCACAATAATAACAGCTATAAGCATGCATGAGCAGAAGGCATTGTGACAAACCTAAAGCTATGTCATAGTGAAAGTGTGGATAATTTTTGACTTACCCTTGTAGTTAGTCCTTTCCATTACTACAGTGTCTCTTGCAGTTTCTTTTCTAAGTCTGTAATCAACACAGTGCCATCCACATGTCTTATGACATCAAAATTGAGTCCCTTTATAACAAATTGTGGTTGGTCTCCCAGTTTCCTTAGCATTGTCTCAAGTTTAAAGAAATTCGTTGAGAAAATACAACCGTCTCATACTCCTCTTTCGTTATTAAATTCCATGTCTTATTCAAAGACTACAAATGCTCTTTGGTGTCTAATAAACAACAGTGGGCACATTTACTTTCATTTTTACCCCACCTCCGAGTTTATTAAGAACACACCATTTAGTAATTTCACTTTTTGTCCACTTCAAAAGATTTCCCCACCCCCTTTTTTTATCAAGACCCACCACTTACACTTACAAAATTATAGAAAACAAAAACCAAACTTGTAACATTCCATCATCGGCAAGCAGCCTCTGAATTTCCGTCTATCGCAATGAACAAGTGTTCGATAAAGGAGGCCCCCTTGCTTTGGATACCTATTGGGACTCAAGCTCATCTCAAACCTAAAGTGAAATTCGTATATGCACGATCCATTTCTAAGATGCTTGGAGAAAAAAAAAAAAAAAGATTGATTCTCTGTACCACTCCAGTAAGCACCTTGTTTTCCTGCTATGCTCTACCTTGACAAGAGCCAGATTAGTCCAAATATAGAGCACTGCTGCCATATATGGGCGGGATCTGCCCAGTCTTCACTTTCCAGTCTTGATAGCATTCGAAAGCTTCTTGTGGGTGATAAACTGTTTTCCACTATACAACTGTTTACCCTCATAGACAAAATGTTACAAGCCTCTCGCTACTCTACCGCTATTTCGATGAAAAATGTTCAGACTAGCTACCTTCCTTAGCTCCCCCAACCCTAACCCTCCCAGTCAAGGACACCGCGCGTGCATTGAGGTGAACCCCTTTTCATTTCTGTCCTATTCCTTTAATAAGGAGTAAGTTCCACTTGAATAGCTTTTTTCCAAGAATTGTTGCTTTGAGGAACAGAATCACAGGAGATTGCTTTCCCGACCACTACAATCTTAACCTTTTCAAGCTAACTGTTATCGTTCACACATATATCTACATAAACTGTGCCTTTTACTCTTTCAGCTCACACAACAACAGCTATGAGTATACCTCTACCATTGGGCTTTGTATAGTGAACATTAGTTAAAAAAAAAAGACAAAAAAAAAGACATGTTTATAAGCATAGAGATGAGATGCTATCATTTATAACAATGATTCTCAGATGGGAGGCACTTAGCTACCAGGAAAGGAATTTTAGCCTGAGGTGGAAGTAGGTATTAAAGCAAATTGATTTATAGATTTGTTCACTTAACGGTACATCGACATCTTTATGGGTCATTTAATGCCAAAATTTAATTTTCTTGGGAGCTTTGAAGTAGTAAAAAAAAAATATGTTGTTTTGCTTTCACAATTGAATACATGGTAGATAATACTCAACTTTTGTGCATATACATGTTTGTGTCGACATGATTACTAGAGGCGGTGATATGTGTGTTTTATGTTGTAGTTTTGTTGAAGTTGTATTTTGGAATACAGTTTGATTTCTTTAAGAAATTGTAGGATATTATATGGATTAATGTCATGAAAGGGTTCTTTCATTTTGGTTGGTTTTGTTTAACTGCATATCAACTCTTTCATGGGTCATTTAATGCTGAAATGTAATTTTCTTAGGGCTTTAGAGTAATAAAAATATGATACATATACTACTACATTTGCTTTCACAAGGTAGACGATACTCAGCTTTTATGCATATACATGTTTGTGGGGACATGGTTACTAGAGGTGGTGATATGAGTGTTTTATGTTGTAGTTTTCTTGATGATATATTTTGGATTATAGTTTGATTTCTTTAAGAAATTGTAGAATATTAAAGATTAATATCATGAAAGTGTTCTTTCATGTTGTTTGTTTGGTTATTTTGTTTAAGCATACTTTTGGCCTTGTGCCACATCTAAGCTACCCTTAGAAAATCACTAGGCACCTCAACATGCTGTAATGGTTAGCATGCTTGTCTTGCTAGATCAATTACAACTGAATAGCGAGTTCAATCTTCAGTGTCTTCCCCACAGTTCTGGCCTTGTGTCACATCTAAGATATGCTTAAAAAAAAAAAAAAAAAATCACCATATATAAACAAACTCAACAAGTACTACAACTGAATGAATTTTTCTATTTAACAGCATATCAATGGGTCATTTAATGCCAAAAGTTAATGTTTTTGGGTGCTTTGGAATAATATAAATATGATAGAAGTTATTCTGCTTTTACAATTGAATACATGGTAGATAATACTCAGATTTTGTGCATATACATTTATATTCATTGTCATGCATGCATTTAAATTTATCATTCATAATTATGTATACATAAAAAAGGAGCATACATTTGTGAACATGAAATACGTGTATATATTGGAGATTGTGTTTATTGTCCCAACATGACATTGGAGTGTATATATTGGAGATTGGGTTTACTGTCCCAACATGACATTGGAGTGTATATATTGGAGATTGTGTTTATTGTCCCAATATGACATTGGAGTGTATATATTGGAGATTGGGTTTATTGTCCCAATATGACATTGGAGTGTATATATTGGAGATTGGGTTTATTGTCCCAACATGACATTGGAGTGTATATATTGGAGATTGGGTTTATTGTCCCAACATGACATTGGAGTGTATATATTGGAGATTGTGTTTATTGTCCCAATATGACATTGGAGTGTATATATTGGAGATTGGGTTTATTGTCCCAATATGACATTGGAGTGTATATATTGGAGATTGGGTTTATTGTCCCAACATGACATTGGAGTGTATATATTGGAGATTGGGTTTATTGTCCCAACATGACATTGGAGTGTATATATTGGAGACTGTGTTTATTATCCCAACATGACATTTGAGTGTATATATTGGAGATTGGGTTTATTGTCCCAACATGACATTGGAGTGTATATACTGGAAATTGTGTTTATTCTCTCAACTTGACACTAAAATTTGAATTAACAGTTCATTGAATTTTCAATGTAAAATATTTTTCTTTTTATATATGAAACAAGGATTTTGTCTACTCTTGGGATAAGTGGCTGCTTTTTTTCCGCCGAATTCTTGTCCTGTTACCATGAAAAACAAATTGTAAGATAATTCATGTAGAATTCTAAACGAGGAGAGAATTATATAAATCTGGTATGGAAAAGGGAGGAATGCAACTTGGAGAACACCTGGATTTGCATTTAGGATTTATAGAAAATTTATTTAAACTTCGTAAAAAAAAAAAAAAAAAAAATAAATAAATTTTGGGCAACTTTTTCAATTGTTATCTGTAGGTGTCTATGTGTTTATGGGTGTGTGCATATGAAATAAAACTAGTTGTGAGAATAAAGTTTTTTGGTTTTTTTAAAAATTAAAGTTCAATTGAAAACTTATTTTAACATTTAAACTTGTCTGGCCTTGTAATTAAATTACATCTCTAATCTTTATTCTATATCCTCCTAGAAGTCACATAGAAACTATATAACTTCCCTTACACTCCTTGTTCATTAGAACATTTTATTACTTTAAAATAAATTTAAAATACTTTCTCATGAGTTATTTTAAAATGTATTACATCTGCCTAAAAAAAAATGTAGGTATTTTTTTTTATCTTAGTTGGATAGGTTAGAAAAGCTTTTCGTCTAGTTAGTAATTTGGGACACCTCGAGTTGTCACCATTTTTTTTTTTTTTTTTTTTTTTTAACAAAAGCCGATCATATTGGATTCTCACTAAGTAAATAAAACGTGCTTATAATTAAAACAAAGATATAGTCAATAATTTAGCTAAAATACGAAATCCTGTGGGAATAAGTTAATCATCTATTTTAGTGTAGGTTACTGGTTCACTTTTTATGTGATCGATCAGATGAAGCCAACATAAAACACGGACAGGTACCCCCAAATAAAAAGAAGGAAAGAAAGAAAGCGAATCAGATAAAAAAAGTAAAAGATAGTGTTTTGTTTTGTTTTTTAAATAGCAAATTGTGCTAAGTAAGTAAACAAAATTTGTTTTAGACGGATGCTATAATTTGCAAAGTCTTAGCTTGTGTAGTGTATGCATTATTGGGGTAGAAAAGAAAACGAAAGAAAGGGTTACACTACACACAGCTTACCCTTTAGACAGGGTCATTTGAAACATTCAACTAGTGGCTTACTAAGAACAATAAACATAACATTTAGATGCTGAAAAAATATATAAATAAAAGCGGAATTTAAATGCGTCAATAAAAATTAAAAATAGATTATATTTCAAAGTAAAACAATTTATTAATTCAATTATATCTTTTTTTTATTTGTTTAACCGAACGTGCAGAATTAATTTAAAAATACCGCAGCAAACCAAAAACGATTCATCTTCAAGCTGACAATTTAAAGAAATATCGCAATATATATGAAGTAAATAAAGAAAATAATAAAAAAAATTAAAAATCCGTGATTAAGAAAAAAGGTATCACTTTAAAGAAAGTTTTACTGACCTACTTTATGTTCTATGGGTGACCAGAGGAACAACAATTATTTTGGGATGCTAAGAGATTTTATGGTCATAAAAAAAAGAAAAAGATAAGATATACAAGTGTTAGTGAATAGATACTTTTTTTGTTTATAGTCATTATCAAACATTACTTATCTTTGCTTTTTTATAATACGATATAGATGTTTAATTTAGCCTTTATGATCCAAGATGGTAGAAAATATTTTCCTTTTTAAAATATGAACCTATTCATCAGCCGTGATTTAGTTTCATGAAATAAAACACCCAGATAGGAAAAATAAAAATAAAAATGCCGATAAATAAATACAATCAGGAAAAATAAAACTAAATGCAAACGCAAGGGTTTTTTTTTTTTTCAGATGCAAATATCTTAAACGAAAGAAACAAGTTGAAATTTTCAAACCAGGTAGTTGGTTTATGAGTAAAATAAAAGCACTTAAGTTTGGAGTCCTGAGGTTTTTTTGTTTTTTTTCTATTAATTTTTCCATAATTAATTATTTCAAACATTATGTACTGTAATGAAAGCAGAAGGAACCCATCTTCTGATCGCAAACACAGCTAAAATTATAGTCGTAAAGTAAATAAAAATATATATTTGAAAGAAAAAAAAAACGGTTTTAAAATGTAAATTTAATAATTACTAGCATATATAACCAAAAATCAAAGTTATTATTTTTATATTGTTGAAAAAAAATAAATAAATAAGATCACGCACCTGCCATCTCCTGAGGGAAATTGACATCAACACATTTAATTTGAAAGAGAATAAAAATACCTACACCTTGACGGGTAAAGTATCGTGTTTAAAATGAGTCAACAAATGTATTTTAGAAATGAGACAATTAAAGGATTATTATAAAAATTTATGAATTTTGTTGCCAACCTACCTGTATTAGCAGCAAGGAGATATTCTTGAGACATTATTTTGTTGTGGTTGTTGAAACCTTTCCCCTTTTTTTTTGAGTTTTTTCTTTTTTTTCGGGGTAAAAATATCTTTGGACAGAAACAATGATGAGGGGGGAAAAAGAAGCACTTATATGTATATATATAATATCACAATTTTTTTTCAACTAGGAATTTATAAATTTCTTTGCTTTCTTCTTCTTGTTAAATCAAAACCAAATATATATATATATATATATACATATATATATATAATATATATATATATATATATATAAGTACGTACCGAAAATTAAACAAAAATTTTAAAACTCAGAGACGTTCACGTTGGCAAAGAAAGACGAAAATAAAAAGTAAAAACTCATTCGCTTGTAGTCATTTTTTTTTTTAGTCTATTTTTAAATAAATTTGCGAGTTTAACATCTTCTAAGGTGTAATGAAGCTGATAAACGCGAATTTGATAGCAAAATAAGACGGATTTTTTGGTGGTAAGAAATAAAGCAAATTTAAACAAGTTTTAAAAAGATTAACGTTAAAAAAAACAAAAAAACAACCTTAACATTTAAACAAAGTTTGTTATTTTTTGTGCTCCATCTGACTTTGTAAAAAAAAAAAACAAACAAAAACGAATACCTAAAAAAATAAAATGATATATAAAGTGGCTTTAAAAAAAATCTTTGTATAGATAATAATATAGATGTTGTTTTTTTTTACATTATTAATACTAAAATTGGAGATATAATAAAAAAATTATTTTTTCGTCTCCCCTCCAAACCCCAC
This sequence comes from Acanthosepion esculentum, assembly GCA_964036315.1. NCBI lineage: Eukaryota > Metazoa > Mollusca > Cephalopoda > Sepiida > Sepiidae > Acanthosepion > Acanthosepion esculentum. The sequence goes on along the minus strand of OZ038517.1, from coordinate 52,815,846 downwards.
AACGACAAATGGGGGGAAGACGAAACGAAAGAAAACTTCCGGATATTCCAACAAAGACGTATTCCACTCCGTTAAGCGGCAAATAAAACAATAATTTAATTAAATATCTAGCGAAGATTAGTATATAAGGTTAATTAAAATAAGAAACAATTAATGGTTTATTTTTTGACAGGAAACTTAATGAAATACCCTTCTATTTTGTTTAGTAAACCCATTTGCGCCGATAATAATCGGCGGGAGGTTGCCCCGGAGAGCTTACGTCATAGCCACTTGTTTATTATCATAACCAGCTTCACATTTGGCCATATTGAGGCTAACAGACAGCAATATCCGGACACTGAGTGATTATTTCTTTTTTTTTTCCGGGACAATAATACTTAAAAATTTTACCCATATCTTTCGTGGGAGATTACCCTTTCTATCCTCTGAAGCGTGAACATATTTTTTTTTTCGATTGGAGTTTTCTACTTAATGAACGGAGTTCTTTAGAATGATGGAGAGAGGACTTTTGCTAACGGGAGTGTTGTTAATGGTGCACCTGAGCAAAATCGGCGCAGCCATCTCAGGTAAGCTAACAAAATAATAATAATAAATAAAAATTAATTAGCTTCAATATTTTAAGTTAGATCTCTATTTTCTCTCTTTCTAATGATTTCTTTTCTTCTTTTTTGGGGGGGGGGGGGACAAAATCATTTTTTTCTCTAAAATAACCCAAACACTTGTACACACCTACACAGGTATGACCCTCCTGTGTGTATATTGTTTTGTCTGTTTCATTTTCTTAACTTAAAAAAAAAAAAAAATAGATGTATCTGTCGACAGTGCTTGTCTCATTTCCGTGTTAATCAAGATGATTGCTATTAATTACTGAAATTTGCACGAAAACTGTTTAAAAACCCAGCCAACCACCATTTAAGTTTTCATGGCAAAAATGCGCAGTTTATTCTTTCACTTATAAAGTGCCTCTCTAAAACTTCGCATTTCTTTTAAATTTAAGGAACATTTACCTGTCAATGATCCAACACCTATATCTAATAATACGTTTTATTAATTATTCTCAGTTCAGATCTTCGGCAAAAGATGCTTTTTAACTTGGAATGATTTGATGATTTTCCTCCCACTGTTTGTTTTTCGATCATCCTGCAAAATAGGATATTTTTTTAATTTCTGAATTTTTGTAATTTCTTTTAGCTTTCAAAGCTTATAGTCGACATGTAGAAAATTTAAAATTTTTATTTAATTATATATATAAAATAATAATAAAATTGGAAAAACCTAAATTTGTTTGCATGCATGACATTTAAATGATTTGTTACTACCGCCTTCCTTTTTCTCTGATGATTGTAAATTTGAATATAAAAAGAATGAACATTATCCCTTTAAAAACACTTTGTAATGTACTGTAATGATGATTTCCACTTGAATCATGTTTCTACGATTATTATTTGCTGGTTCTTTATAAATTAAAGAATAAATATTTTTTATTTTCGTTGTTTTTTTTTTCTAGTGCGTTTGAAAAACTACATCTAACCAAAATCAAATCGTTTTCCTTCACGCAAAAATCTTTTCTTCACCCACCCATTCATTCATTCATCCATTCATTTACTTAAAATTGGAGATTTGAATAAATGAAAGTTACATTTCTTTTCTATTTTTCTGTTCTTGAGAAAAAAATGAGGCTTTTTCTTTTGATTCTAGTTTGCATTTTAATACTGAAAATAAACATCTATAGTACGTTTATTGAAGAATTGCGTTTTATTTCCTATTATTAATTAAATGAGACGATTACTGATTCTAAATTAAAGCAAAAAAAAAAAAAAGGCTAAAAAGACCATCATTTCAGCCGATAATTCTTCATCATTTTTATTATAAGAAACAAATCAAGTTTGTTCTTCTTCATTCGTCACTGCTGCTACTATTTAGTAGTTAGTTGCAATTGATGTAGCTAGTAACAACCTAACACGCTTCTTGTGATTTCTTGAATGGTTTTTCCATTAAATAAAATTCATTTAAATGTAGAGGAAAAATAAAATCAAGTTAGAATTAAGATTGTAACAATGCCTGGAAATGAACGATTTTAATTAAATTTGCCGGTTAGAAGAGGCCTCGGTCCTAACCAAGGAATCTTGCTGTCTTAATTGAATTATTTCTCTTTGCCATTCGTTCCTTAAGAAACAATAAATTTTCACAGGTGGGAATTCGCATTTTTCTACCCTACCTATCTATTTCTATTTATTGGAATAGTTAAATGAATTATTGATTTTTTTTTTAAAGGGGTATTGTAGACTGTTTTTAAAAAGCCCTTTGATTAAAAAGAAAAAAAGTTAAACAAAAAAAGAAGGACATGTGACCTATATTAAGTAAATTAAATTGTTTCACTTTAAGAGAGGAAATTAAGATTGATTTTTGTTGTTATTTTTTCCGAGAATTAAATAAAAATTTAATTATCTGTTGCTATTGAATTTATCCTTGCTTAAGATTTCTTAATCTCTCCTGAGATTATATAGAGGTGTTTAAATGTTTTTCCCACACCCTTTCCTCAAATTCGCCATTGGTAGGTTTCTTTTTACACCTTTAGTTGAGGTGAAGGAAGAACAAACAAGTGGGCAAAGGTTTCAGTTCAGGTGTGTTCTTTATCCCTCCACAATTTCTCATCTCTTAATTTTGTTTTTATTTTATTTTAAGTAAATAAAATACCAGTCTGTTTTTCTGGATAAATAAAATTTAGCTTTTTATTGTTTTGTGCAGATTAATTTTATAATATTAGTTTGAAATTTCTTATAAACTGAAAAGTGAAAATTAAAATTTCGCGTGCGCGCATGTGTTTGCGGAAAAATGAACGCCCGCATTTAACTATTGGATAAAAAAACAGTAAAAAACACTACATATTCTGAATTCGTGTGTGTGTATATATATATATATATATATATATATATATATATATATATATATATATAATGCAGGCACCTGGTTATACCTGGTACCTCCCGCCATATCTATTATTATTATATCTTGTTCACCTGGCTACTTGTGCTTTCATGTGTCTGGCAGCTGCTAGCCATCTCGTCTGATCTTTTCCCACTAATTCAACCCACACAATACAAAGTAATAATCGCTCAACCAACCTTCCTCGATTATTATTTTTCTTTTATTTTCTTTACCCGGAGTTTTCTCTTAAAATTAATTTGGAAAGAAAGATGATCCTTATCCAATGCAACTTCCTTGTATTTCTTCCTTTTTTTTAGCCATTGAACATTTCCTTTTAGAGCGGATATTTATTGTAGCTATTTTCAGTTCTTGTGAAATTAGATAAAAAATAGATTCTTTCTCGATGTCGAATTGTATTCCTGGTCTAAAAATACTAACGGATGCTTTAACTTTTTCTCACCTCGAAAAAACAAATACATAAAATAAATAAAAAATACAATATACATAAAATAAAACAAGCAAATAAAAGTACATAAATAAATAAAAAACATAACAAATACGTAATATGAAACAAACAATAAAAATACATAAAATAAAATATAAAAATGAAAAATGCATCAAATAAGACAAAAAATACATCATAAAACAAATAAAAATTGCATCAAATAAGACAAAAAATACATCATAAAACAAATAAAAATGCTTCACAAATCAAATAAAAATTGCACCAAATAAAACAAGAAATGATGCACAAAACATGTAAAATACAAAACAAAAAATACCTCACAAAACAAATACATGAAATAAAACAAAATGCATCGAAACAAAAAGTGCACCATAAAACTAATTAAAATGCGTGAAATAAACAAAAATATATCACAAAACAAATAAAAATCAAATAAAACAAATGTATCACAAAAAATACATGAAATAAAACAATGCATCACAAAACAAATCAATTAAAACAAAAATACATCAAATAAGCAAAAATGCATCATAAAACAAATAAAAATACATTTAAAAAAATGCTTCATAAAGTACACCAAACAAAAATGCATCATAAGACAAATAAAAATACACAAAATAAAACAAATAAATGAAAAATTACAAGTGACTCATTTAAAACATCTATATTTCTTTTTATTCGTCATTTTGAGGAAAAAACGGTGAAAAGAAAACTTATATTTAGAAATAGTGACATTTTTATCTTAATCTTTTTTTAAACATTCCGTAAAACTCGTAACCATAGAAAGAATGGAATTATTTTTATTAAAAAAAATAGTGATTAACTTTTTGAGTAATCATTTAATGGTAAAATTAATTCAATTTTAAAATTTAACTTATTCATTGACTCGCTTAAGGAAATATTAAAAAAGTTAAAAACAAGTATTTTTGGTTTAAAAATAGCTTATTTTGAATAAAATAGCGAGGAAAAATAATTTTGTTTTTTACAGTATATTATTTTCATAATTTCAGTTAATTGGAAGTATCAATTTTGGGGTTCTTATAAAATTTATTGACGAGTTCAAGATATTTTGTTCATTACTGAGATATCTTGCTTTTCAGGTTAGATTTCTTAGTAATTACGCTTCTTGTCATAATGGTAGCGACAAACAGGAATTTCTTGAACATTCGGTTTGCTATTTTTTAATTTTTATTTTCCTAAAACGAATTGTTTTTTTTATTGGAAAACTTGTTTTGTGGCTGCTACTGTGTTACCCCAAAAGTTACTAGTGCTTATTCTTGTTATGGCATTAATAATAGAAATGTTTTAGTTTTACTTTGATACAGACGGAAGGATCGATTTGGTTGTAAAATGTAACATTGTTGCTATGCCTTGTATTTAAAAAACAACAAGTGTCAAAATTGTCGGTTACATCTAGCTTATTAAACATGATATTGTAAACGGAAGAAAATAATTTAAAAAGTAAAAATACGGCTCCAACGCATAATCAAAAGATTTGCGCAGATTATGGAGAAGGCAGTGTGAACGATCAAATGAATCGAAAGTAGTTATGAATAATTTCCTGTTAGATATTTTATACTCCACGAGGGTGGGTAGGCTATTTTAGATAAGGATCAAACGAAGGCAATGATCAAAAAGTGAGACAACGCAGGAGATATACTATCATACTCAAATATCCAACAAAGTAGTTGAAAATCAGTTGCACCATATTAAGTTTATCGCTTTGATGGGTAGCTGCCATACTAAGCGAAAAATCATGACTGGATTGTGTTCACCCACATGTGCATTTCGCTACTCTACTTAATAGAAATATTCCTTTTCTTTCTTTTTTTTTTTTTTTTTTAAACTTCTAACAAATTGTGGCGAATGGTAAATAGAACGTGGATTTTTTTTCAATCATTTCACCCCAAGCAAGGCAATAAAGCCACTGAGCGTGAAGGTATATGTGGAAAAACATTAAGAAAAGAGAACAATAAAATAACAGGAATTAAAAAGACAGAAGATAACGATTTACATTGCATTTCAATTTTTGAAGATCATAGTTGACTGGAAAGCAAGAAGCCAGAACTGATTCCCACAAGCGAGAAGTACGAGAGAAGAAACTGTTAGCATAGAATTTACGGTTACATCTAGCCATTTCAACTGTAAAATAAGACCTTTCCGTCAATCGAGTACTGCGATTAAATTCAAAATCAAGGTAAGTTATATTCTTTGTACAATACAAAAATGTAGCCTGGAGGAAAATAATATTAAAAAATGGAGCACAGGGCCAAAAAGGGTGGGGATAAGGAAAAGCTGTTCTTCAATCTGTCTTATCTTAAACTTAGCTAGCCACAATTACTGACCCAAACATACCGCAGTATTCCTTACGCCCAAAAAACACATTCTAACTTAACATTCTTACTACAGCCACCATAATACCTCAAGGTCTCTATGAAGTCTTATCGTTCCCATCTGTACAATTTGTCTCGGGGTGGGGGTTCAAAATAGAGGAAAGTTCGTCAAAACAATTACCATGAAAATATTTATAGAAAAGACACAGGGAAGCTATATTACGGCCGTGGGAAAGTGGCTGAAACCGAGATGCCAGGTCAGGACCAATAACATTGCAGACTTTTCTTTGAATACAAGTGATCATAGAGCAAGCGAAATGAACCTCCACAAATCGTACCAAAAGTAGGATATCATTAAAAAACGTGATGCTGAGAATGAAATAAAATGTTATTTTTTTTCTTGATAGTTGAATTTTCATTTTTTTATTGTCTCATTTAGAGATGAGTTTTACAACCTTAATTTGAATTTTCTATAAAAAACTGAAACTGTCAGGGCACCACAAAATAAAAAGACGGAAGTGGAGGTAAGTCAGATGTTTGTAAATTGAAAAAGATTCCTGATTCGATAATTTTTATCCCGTCCTTTCATAAAATAAAACGAATATGTTGTGTGTGTGAGAGAGAGAGAGTTTTCAGATGAACATTTTCGGATTTTTATTCGTACTTATCTTCAGGAATGAAACCTACAGACGTTTTTCACATTTTTAGACTTAGAAGTTTTAGAAGCTAATGTTCAAAAGAAACAAAAAAGATGGAGGTTTATTATTTATTTTGAAAATTTTAATGGTAATGTCTTCGCCTCAATTTATGATAAATGCAATTGATTGATCAGAACTCTACTGCCATTGATTTTTTTCAAAATAGATAAATCGTAAAACTGCATCTTTTTCAGCCTCACGTTTTGTTGGTACTGAAAACTAAATTTCTGTTTACTTTTCCCTTTTCGGTATCAACAAGAAGTGAGGCACTGGAACATCCTCTCTATAACGTCGTGGTGCGAAAAATCAACAATTTACGCGCATGTGTTTGCAGAAAATGAAACGCATCCATTTTGTCGCTGATAAAAAAAAAAAACAGCATGAGGAAAAAAAGGCCCCAAAATTAATAAAAATAAAGTTTTATCGTCAAAATGTTTGTTATTAAAAGAGGAAAGACCAAAGTGTTTTTTTATTATTTTTTTAATCCTTTCTAGCACGTTCGAAATTTTGGTTAAAAATCTTTTTTATTTCTTTGCGTCAGCGGTCGACGTAATATTTAAGATTATAGCGCCTTTTTCACAGGTGAAAAACATACTAATTTGGAAATTCTTGCAAAAATCAAATAATTGTCGGAATTTAATGAAACTTTCATGAATTATTCACAAATAAATAAAATTATTTTTTTAATTTATTTTTTTAAGACAATTTTTGGGAAAAAAAACAAAAACCATTTTGCATATGCTACTCTCCCCACTTACGTAATTTAATGAAATTTCGAGAAATTAAAATTTCAATCTCAAAATTTGTTTTATTAATTAAAAGCAGGAGTCTTTGGAGAATGTAAATCATTTTTTTTTTCAAACTACTGCATATTTCCCGAAAATCTGCTATGAATTGTAAAATAAAAAAATGTAATAAGACTATGAAATTATTTACTTAGAAAAGGATGTAATTGCTTCATAAATAATATTAAGGACACTATTGTTTTAAGAAAAAAAATTCGATGAATAATGAATTTTTACAAAAATTGTTTTCATTTTATTTATTTAAATATATTAATTTATAATATATAAATCTTTTAAAATTTTGCATAACTTTCAGTCGGTTCGGTGATTAAGTGAAAATTATATTTCCTAGAAAAGCTTAATACAATCTTTGTATTGTAAAATAAAAATCTTTGTATTGTAAAATAATTTTAATTTTTTTTATGTATATAAAATATTATGTAACGTGCCCCTGTTTGAAAGTATGGTCAAACAAACAACATAATCAGGAAATAAGGGCGATGGCTTTAGTAAATTTAAATTCAATATTCCTAAAATTAGATCACAGATTTTTTTCCAGCATTTTAAGATTACTGAGTACTTAAAAAAATTACATAAAAAGGCGACCACCCGTCATTTTCTTAAATCATGTTTTAACAGATAAAGTCTCCATAGAACAACAATAAAGGTGTTGACACATTTTATCATAACTTGTTAAGTGATCTACGAGTGACAAGCGATGGTGATAAGCGCGTAACCACCACTACTGCTTGTTTTAAAAATCCATTTCTCTGTTATTTTAAACTTAAAGTAAATATTTTTTCAAATGAGATTAATTATACTTTAACTGGCTAATATTTTTCAAATAAAGCTTCAGAAAAATATATTTTATTTCTGGAAGATTCTTAAAACCGAGAATTAACTTTTGTTTACAAAACGGTCGAAGACTAAAAAAAAACCAGTTCCAAAGCAGCTTAAAAGTGCATTTTTCGAACTTTTTTTGAAGCAAAATGCGCGATGAGTTGCTCAAAGTTTAAATCTCGTGCCAAATCACATCCGATCGCAAGGGTTACCAAGTAAGGCACACTTTTTAAAAAGTCGTGTAAGATTGAGTTTGTTTGTTCCAGCATCTCCTTTCCTGACCGGGGGGCCTAAAAATAATCTGAGTGCCGGACCTCAGAAATTCTCTCACCGGTACTGAGTGGCGGTACCTACGGTTAAAGTTTGTCATATTTTTTTCTTATTTTTTATTCTTCTGGAAACTATAATATGTCCATTATATGTTATATACGTACAACGACATACATATATTTCGTGCTGGCTTGCAATTGTCAATTATAATTGCAAAGTGGGGAGTTTCTATGTGACCAGGAATGGTTGGCTTCCGTGTCAAATGTTATGTCTTAAATTGCCGTTTTTTCTTTATTTAAATTTGCACACTTTATTCATATAAACGTTTTTTTTTTTGTTTTGTTTTTTTTACAAATAGTTAATTTCATATTCTTTTTAAAAATTGAATTGTATATAAACTGCGATAGCGTAAAAGGTCGAGATTTCGATTTTTATCTTAATTGGTCTGTTTGGGCAGGTCTTTAATTAAGCCGTTCTTTTTGGCAAATATTTTTTTGTCAAAGGTTGAATTTTACATATATATATTCACTGAACTTATTGGAAATTGCTCAATATTAGTGATAGACCTAACATATTCCGTCATATGGCTATATGAGTTTGTAATCCTGGTTTACAAATTCATATCCATACAACGGAATATATATATATATATATATATATATATATATATATATATGCAGCAATTGTTCTTTAAGGCAAATACAATTAAAAACGACAGGCATTTTTTGTCCAAATTATGAATAATCCTTCTTGGGCAATGAGGACATTCCGTTAGAAATTGTCCGAAGTTCATTTTGGAAGACTAATACAAAAAATGTGGTCCAAGCTTTCGACTTTTTTAAGTCATCATCAGAGTAGGAAGAGACAATTAGTGAGTTTCGTAGAACTCACAAATTGTCCCTCACTGTTTCTATATACCGTAGCTCATTTTCCTTCATTCATCGAGATATCGTGTGTTGAGCGCGGCTGGAATTCGCGTGAGCGTCTATTTTTATTATTTTTTTAAAACTTTGATCACGCCATTCCCATTCTCAAAATAACGCTCCTTCTAGTATTCAAAACCACACAAAAATACATCTCAAACAGTTAAAACATGAACAGAAACTAACACATCAAAACAACCAGGCCCCTTGAAAATGGCTAAGTGGCCGAAAGTACTTGGGGGAAAATGAACAGTTTTTGTACTCTTACCAAACGAAAAAAAATGTAAGCTGGAAAAACTAAATAATAAAAAAAAAAATATTATCCTTGTCCGTCATATTTAACGAAATATGTTTAAAAGAAAGGTTACTACTCATATATATATATATATATATATATATATATATATATATATATATATATATATATATGGCCTTCTGTATTGACTTCTATGTTCACTTTTATATTTACACACGCTCTATCTCTGATATTAATGGGATAAAGTGCTCAATATCAGAGATAGAGCGTGTGTAAATATAGAAGTCAACACTTAGAGGCGACAGTGTGTTTCATGCTAGATGCAATCGTCAGGCCACACACACACACATTAAAGCTAATATAGCATGACTCTTCCGCAGAATTGAGGCACTGTCAGTCACTGTGTGTTTATCTAAATCTAAAAATAAACACGCTAAAAGTCACCTTCATCCCTGCCGTGCGCCAACGGCTTAGTGGTAGAAGTTCCGACTGACGCCAATTCATTCGAGTTTCGATCCTAGCTAGAGGAAACCGGACGTCTAACCACATTGATGAGCCGTGAAACAGCGAAACAGTCTGTCTGTGGATGACAAAAATATATATATATATATATATATATATATATATAGATGATTGCGCTTAGTATGAAATAATCTGTCGTCCCTGAGTGTTGACTTCAATGTTCACTTTTATACTTACACACGCTCTATCTCTGATATTGAGCACTTTATCCCATAAATATAGCATACCTTTAAAAGTATGCGACAGTAACATTATTAATCTGAAACTTTTAGTCGCGGACGGACGTAAAATTTAAGTCCTGTATTTTTATATTTTTTATAGTATTTCTCCACTGGAAAACTTACCGGGGTTGGGGCCGGAATCAATTTTCGTTTTCTTTTATTCTCCTAAAACTTTGTGATCTTAAGATCTTTATGAGTAATGTTGCGGGGGTGACAATGAAACATTAACGCGTAATATTTTTTTTCTTTGACCGCGAAGAATGACATTTCTTGTTTATGTATTTTATTTGCGTCACCTTGGTATGTGATTCAAATTTCATTATGCCCTTTAAGATCTGCTCTCCGTTAGTATCCAGGAATCGTTTTACTGTCTTTGAGGAGTCTTTAACACTTATCTGCCAGTACCTTCAGCGAGTATGATAATATCCTATAGATCTTTCCTTCGGTCAGTTAAGTGCCCTATGTGATACACGTTTGGGCGATCATGTCTCTTTCGATTCATGATTGACTAGGCAGAAAATTTCCCCTGCTGTTTCTTTCTGTAGTAGACTGATTGCCAACCAAGTCTATAGAGCCCAGTCTGTCTTGCTATTCAACCCATTATTATGGGTAGAAGAGATGGACACACTGCATTTCCAAGAAACTTGCATATATTTTAACTATTCTAAATATCGAATCACAAAACTGAAACTAGTATGATTTTTTTTTCGTTTACTCTCTGGACTATGTATTTAGGTTTTTAAAAGTAATGCGCTATTTTCCAGTGTATAAGACGCACTCTTATTTTGAAGATGATTTTGGAAGGAAAAAAAGCTACGGTAGTATTTGAAATATTTTTTTTTTTATTGAACAAAAATTCAATCTGGTACTTTTGAAAATTAGTGTGTGTGTATATATATATATATATATATATATAAAATATATTTTTTTCTGAGCACGAAAGAGACCAAAATATCAAATATTCACTATACCGTAAATTGAAAAAAAAGTTTTACTGTTATTCAGTTTGGTTCAAAACCTACAAAATTCTAACTGATGTCACTATCGAAAAGATTCACTATTCACTTGGAAAGAATCAAGCATTTCATCATTGGATTCAATATTATCAAAGAGAATATCATCCCTGTTCCTATCCTTGGCGTTATTTCTTACTTTATCACTTATCCATACCGTAAAAATGACGGCAGTTTTTAGACAGTTTTAATAGTGAGATGTAATAAAACAAAAGTCTTGAAACAATGTATTGGGGTTCAATAAAGCAGACAAAGAATTCACAATTTAAAATGGAGGTCAATGAACCATTTTATTAATCTGTTC
>OZ038517.1:52796787-52799287 GCA_964036315.1 Acanthosepion esculentum | reverse complement strand
TTGGTTTTGTTACTGGTGAGGATAAAAATATATGCTCTCTATCTATCTCTCTCTCTCTCTCTCTCTCTCTCTCTCTCTCTCTCTCTCTCTCTCATATATATATATATATATATATATATATATATAATCTAGCCAATCCCTAATTCAGACTCTTGCTCAAGCGCATTTGTGTATATTCAACACCCACAGGGCCCACCATACCTTACTGAAGGGTATTTGCACATAAGTGAATGTGAGGAACTCTAGTGTAATTTGAACCCTGGCCTCTGATTCCTCAATCTAAGTCGCTAACCATTACTCTGCCATGACATATGTATATAAAAGTGATACTTTTCTGTGAGTTTTGTGTGTATGCATTGTTTATTTGTCTGCAGTCACACAGTCATCAGAGGTTTGAACATTCAATTCTTTAATTAGATGACCATTATGTGGCCCATAGTGTATAATGTGAATGAAATGCAGTATGTAGAGGTGGCTGGAAAAGAGACCGTATTCCGCATGGACAGATCATTAGCATATGTTGTGCACTATTCAGGTGGCCCAGATATGGGAATTGAGGCAGGTGGGTGGTGGCTTTAAATTTACTCTGCACCTGCATTCTTTGTCACAGATGTATTCCTGTGCCTGCAGATGGACATGATCTCTTGCCTCCTCTTTAGCCTTCATCATCTGTGCTTTGCAAGATCGCCAGTTCTTAGCCAATTCAAAAGTTACATCTATTACACTTACTGCCAAACACACTCTCAAAAATCTCCCATTCAACCATCTTACAGTCGAAATAGCGAGTAAGTTCTATGCTAACAGTTTCTTCTATCGCACTTCTCGCTTGTGGAACTCTCTTCCAGCTTCTTGCTTCCCAGTCAACTTTGAGCTTCGAAAATTCAAAAATGTCTTTTTAAATATTCTTTCACACTCATTAACCAGAATCTATCTCGCATACAAGTCCATATACCATAAAATCCAAAGTATCTGCAATGTTCTTTATCCAGACCTGGCATCTTGGCTTCAGTCTCTTCCTCACCGCCATAACATAGCTGTTCCTATTCTATATTCTATAAATAATTTTATGGTAATTGTTCTGATGATACCCAGTCTTTATGAATTTGAGTGCAGTACTAGACTGCCAGCTAGGTCTCATCATTTTACACTTGAAATGGCTTGATGTAAATTCTATTCTAACAGCTTCTTCTACCACACTTCTTGCTTGTGGAACACTCTTCTGCCTTTGATTGACATTACACTTAAATAGTTGGAGATTGTATTTGTCAGGGAAACAGGAATAAGGAAGGGAGTTCCACGGGCGAGATGTGCGAGACATGAAGCTATTGGAGTAGAGGAGACGTCTACATCTAACAGTTTCAACAGTGAAGGGGTGGGAACGGGATGCCAGCCTCATAGGACGTTTAAATTCATGAGGCCTGGGAACCAGCGAATGCAACTCCTCGGAGCAATTGCCGTGAAAGTATTTGTAAAAAAGACAGAGCTAGGCAATGTCATGCCTGTGAGAGAGCGACTGCAGACGAGATGACAGATCAGGGCCAATCACATTGCATATCCGTCTCTGGATCTTATCAAGAACCCTGAGGCAAACAGCAGGGGCTCCAGACCATATATGGCAGCAATACTCTATGCGTAGTGGTGAAAGGACTTGGCCTCAACAAAAATTATTTCGTTGGAGGAATTTGTAGATAATTGCACTTGTACCGATTTATGTCACAGTATATTCATTTGGAATCTTTATGCACAGATATAATTTTTTGCCCACGGGTTTTCTGTATGGTCAAGATGTTCCGTTGTTCAAACTAAATGACACGTCAGGTATATATTGATTTGGTTATACTATGGAAAATTCTGAACTGAACCCTTTATTTAATCTACTGGGGTAGACTGTTCCCATTCCGTTGCCCATGTCTAGGGATACCTTATCTAGTTTTTACTTTTAGTACTGCTCAGTTATTGCTCATCCAGTTTCCGCTAAGAAGACCATGGACTGAACATGTGAGCAATGATGAAAATAGAAAACAAAAGACATACTCAACGTCAGAAAGAAGCAGATGAAATTTCTCTGGCACATAATCGGGAAAGAGGGCTAAAAAAATTGCTACTCACAGGACATACTGAATACAAGAAGAACAGTGGTAAGCAGTGAATAACCTATCTAATGAGATTGTGTAAATGGATGGTAGAACAGAGTTTAGAGAGCAAAAAGACAAAATTTACTAAGAGTTACAAAGGTGAGGAAATTGTGGAGAGCCATGATCACCAATGTCAAAGATGAGGACAATAATCTGAATAATGTAAAAGAAAAAAAAAATTGTCTAAAATTATTTTTATGGCAACTGCTCTGACAAGCTTTTTTTCTCTGATGCACCGATAACATGAATTTAAGTGTTCTACTAGATTGTCATCGAGGTTCCGCACTTCTGCTATTGAAAAAGTTAAATGCAACTGCCACTTTTACTCCAACAGTTTCTTTTCTTGCACTTCCCGCCTGTGGAAC
>OZ038517.1:52776234-52783734 GCA_964036315.1 Acanthosepion esculentum | reverse complement strand
GTATTATAGAATCGATCCCCCACTTTATATCCACATTATAATTTCTTGTTTGTTTATCAAATTCTGATTAGGTATGAATCCGCCTCTTCTCCCCCACGCAGCTATGGGTTAATTAATATGACTTCTATTATTAAATCATTATCTCAGAAAAAAATATTCTTGCTATCTAAAAATATCTAAAAATATTTTCTGGCTTTAAATAACCTGCAATGCGTTGATAAGCCATAAAAAAATGAATGAATCTATTAATCAAAATTATAAACAGTTTTGTCTTATGTACTTTCTGTTTTTATAAGGACCAGGAAATGCCCAAAATGCTAAAGGTTTATCCTTTTCTAAGAAAACAAAATGGAGTGAAAATAAAGACCAGCAATAGTTCCTACTCTCGATGAAGACACTGAGGTTACTGTTTTGCATAAGAAGTTCTCATTTACAAAGTATGTCAGTTACGCTGTCTAAATTAGTTTTCCTGTCATGACCTAAAAGATTATTTTTGTGCTGTAACTATATTCATTCGTTATATGAATGTCAGTATTCAGTCAGTTAAATGCCATCTGCAAGACATGCTTGGGCAATCCTGTCTCTTTCATGAGTGACTAGGCAGAAGATTTTCCCACAGTAGGCAGTCATTTCTTTAGTAAGACTATGGTAGACTGACTGCCAAGCGTATTATTGGTCCTGACCTGGCATAACGGCTTCAGTCACTTTCCCACCACCATAACATCGCTTCCGTGTATCTTTTCTATAAATACTTTCATGGTGATCATTTGGATGGACTCTCCAGTTTGTCTTGCTATTCAACCCATAGTGTGGAGGAAAAGAGATGAATTCATACCTTTTCCAAAGGTATTTGCATGCAAGGGAATGTAACGAACCAGACAGGGATTTGAACTTGGCTCTCCAATTTCTTGTTCTGAGCTGTTACCCATTACACCACAGTATACATGTAATATCAGTACTACTGTTTGGAAATTGTTAATTTTTTTTTTATGAATTGCCTTTTGTTTTTTCTAGAACAGGTTGTTATACCAAAAACATGGTTTTGTCAATTTTGGCACCTTATAAATTTGATACTTAAAAAAAAATTATTTGTTAACTGTCATACTGAACATCCGAATAGCAAAAGATGCCTTCCAAAAGTAAAGCAAAATATTAAGAAACAGATTTCATTAGAAACAAAGAAATGAGTACTGAACTGTTACATTATATCAGTCCTCCTATATGGCAGTGAATGCTGTGAAATCTCCTCACAGATGATGAAGAGACTTGAAGCAACAGAAACAAATAATGTAACAGTTCAGTACGCTTTTCTATCAGTCCTCCTATATGGCAGTGAATGCTGTGAAATCTCCTCACAGATGAAGAAAAGACTTGAAGCAAAAGAAATGTGGTTCTACAGAAGGATGCTGAGAATACTATGAACCAAACATATGAGCAATGACAAAGTTGTAGAAAAACAAAAAGGAAACCTATTTAATGCCAGGAAGTGATTGTTGAAATTTCTGGGGCACATAATGAAGAAAGAGGGCTTGGAAAATTTGATACTCACAGGACAGATTCTAGGCAAGAAGGATATAGGAAAACAATGCATAATATTCTTAGTGAGCTTGATTAAACAGATGATAGAACAAGGTTTAGGACAGATAGCAAAATGACAACATTTATTAAGACCTACAAAGGATAGGAAATTGTGGAAGACATGCTCATCTACATCCTGAGGGGACACGGCATGTAAAAGACTTAAGAAAATATAAAGCTGAAAGTTTGTACCTCCATAATTTCCTATTCCAATAAACTAGTTTTGGCTTTCTGCCAGAAAGTTTAGATGCTATATGTCTTTAAAAATGTTTTTTGGATGGTCTACAAAATTTTTAGCTGAACAAAGCAAATAAAACCAGGGACATTAAAATATTGATTTCACTAGATTGATTTTAATTTTAAATGCATCAAGGCAAAATAATAAAAATGCATCACAATTTGCACATGTTAAGCAACAACAAAGGGAGCTTATTAATAAGTCAAAAGGAGATTATTAGGTAAAGACCTGTTCCTGAAAGGAGAAGGGCGAGTACTGAGAATATCACAAGGGTCATTGGTAAGGTAAAAATCATGTTAACGATATTTTTGAAGAGAATAAATATAAATATTTGGGTTTGGTAATAACAGTCAATATTTTCAGTGATAATTCAAAATTTTAACTAGCCTCTTTTAGTGTGTGTATGCGTGTGTAATATATATATATAAATATATATAAGCAGTATAACCAGTCTTCGACCGGGTCTTTCATTACTGGGAATTTTTGCCGTTCAATTGGAGCAGTTTAAGTTTAAAGTCGGCCCACCTGAAAATCAATATTCGTAACAACAATTGGGTGCAACTGAGGCACATCCCCAAATGGGGGGGGTAACAATTAGAATGGGAGGGCTGAAAAGTGAACTGTATAATAATAAATAATATTGTAATAATTTAAACTATTTATTTTTTATTAATTTTTTTATGAAAGATATATATCCAAGAATTGATAGTAAATAGTAAAACGTTGCTGAAACTTATAATGGGCAGGAAGTAGTGGAGAGCCATTGTCGCCAACAATTTGTACTCAAAATCGGCACTGAAGAATTATCTATCAAACAAAAAAAAATTTATCAAAATTGGATGAAAACTGTGGAAATGCATAAACATCCAATCACACAGACACACACTTTGAGAATTATATATATATAAAAATTAATTTCGGTTGAGCCCTCTGGTTTGAGGTGTGAATTTGTAAACAGTGACTATTTAAGCTAATACTGCACGACTCTTTGACAGAATTGAGTCACTCTCAGTCACTGTGTGTTTATCTGAATCTAAAAACAAACACGCTAAAATTCACCCTCATCCCGTACCGTACGCTGACGGCTTAGTGGGAGAAGTTCGGACTGACGCAAATTCAGTCGGGTTTCGATCCTAGCTCTAGCCACACTGATGAGCTGTGAAACAGCAAAACAGTCTGTCTGTGGATGACAAAAATATATATATATATATATATATATATATATATAATATATATATGTGAAGCAGCAGATATTTTATATATAGTGCTCAATATTAAAATAATATTAAAAATAGAGCGTTAATATTATAAAAAAATTACTTTTAAATATCAATTGTACTGGAAATTTTCCCAAGACAATTCGAAGTTGGGGAAAAAATTGATATTTAAAAGTAATGTTTTTATTTCATGTCGTCTGGGCACCAGGGGGGGGGGGAAAGCTCATCAGAGTAGTTGCCATGAAAATATTTGTAGAAAAGACAGAGGGAAGCCATGTCATGATGGTGTGAAAGTGAGTGAAGTCGAGATGCCAAGTCAGGATCAGTTACATTGCAGATCCTTCTTTGGATTTTGTCAAGAACCTCTAGATGAATAGCAGGAGCACTAGATCAGATATGGCAGCCGTATTCAGTGCACGGGTGAATGATAAATTTCTAAATGTTCAAGATGAACTCTGATGAGAAATATTTTCTGGTACGACACAATGAACGAACTTTCATTGTCATAGGTGCGGCTTTTCAATAAAAGGATAAAGTTTTTCTACTGCTAAAAACATAAATCATACTTCATCAGAAAAATATCAATTATTACATATTCCTTGAAAGTATAATACAATGATGGCTACTACCTCAATGCAGTATAATACCGTGTACTTTTCAAGGGTGTGTGGGGTGTCTACTTGTATCGATTTCAAAATAATGCCCTTAAGAAAGAAAGCTTTTGAATCAATATTTTGACTCTTATTTCTTGACATTATTGCTTTTCTATCTAATTCTGACACAGCTGATTACTATTCTACAATATCTAAGGAAACTATACAAATCAGAAATAAAGGAGTCTCTCATGAGACTGAATCTCTCATTCCGTGGCAGTTTCATACTGCCGAGGCCATAGCTACTTTACTAACAAGCATCACTTAATAAATCATATAACTATTTCTTTCTTTTATCTAAACTATGCTGCCATAGTATTTTTCTTTTATAGCATCATGCATATGTACTATGAATTGACTGTTTTGTTTTTGTTTACGGTTTATCAACCCTTTGCAGCTTATTTAAAGCCAGAAAATATTTAGATTTCTTATTGGATATAACGTAGATATAAAATGGGGGATCAATTCTAAATGTCAATCATCATATAAACTGATCCCTTACTTTGTGGCCACATTATTTTCTATACATTTATATTCCAGAGAATGTAAATAAAGCCAAAAGATATGTCTGTGTTTCTAATCAGCATTCCATTGATTTGTTTTTTTTTTGTTTTTTTTACTGTTTATCAACCCTATTCAGGCCATTTAAAGCCAGAAAATTATTTTTAGATTGTACAAGTGTTTGTATATAAAGGTGGTGGAGTAAACTAAAATCTTTCACACTACCTGCCTGAGGAGACCTAACAGTCGAAACCTGGATTGCATGGTAGCTTGAATTTTGGAGTCCCTCATTACATTTTGCTGTACATTGTATTGAGCGCTTTTTTAGATTGCCCCTTCTTAATCACAGCTTAAACCATCTTTTTACAGGTATATATAATTTTTTTTTTTTTTTTTTTTTTTAATTTTTTCCAAGAATATTGTTTGAATTGGGGCATGAGATGGACATCTTCATCTTCACAGGTTGAAATGCTCCATCTAAGAATATTAGTCAATCTGAGCTGAAATGGAGACTGATACCTTTGGCTGAATGCTTATGACTATGGAGAAGGGTTTCTGCTTTGTTTATTAGATATAGGATTATATAGGATTAGCGCTGAACCATCATCATCATCATGATTTTTGTGGCAGGATATCTATTAATCCTTTGTGGATATAGCATGAATCCATTGTCTTTAATGGTATCGGCAGAAGTCATTGCTTATTTCTGTAAAATGCCTGTTTTTATATCCATATTGAGTAGTATTGGCACCCCAAAGACCGAACACTACAAGAACCTGAAGAAAGCCAATAAATACCAAGGTTGAAACTTTATGAATATAAAAAAAACGCCTAAGATGATGAATACAGTTCTACTTGATTAGTATATTGTTATATTCCGTGCTAATAAGAATATATACTTGAAAAACAAAGTGGATAAAATAAGTAACGGTTTATTGTAAAACCAGTACAATAAGAATAAAGGTAACAGTTATGCACAAGGTCATCACAAGACAATCCAGTAGTGAGTGCTACTATTGGAAGGTCGATAGTTCTCGTGTAAGTCTGAGTTGTACTCAACAGATCCCAGCTAGTCTCTGTAGTTCATTGACTTACAGATACTTGTAGGTAGTTACTACCTATAGTGTAATCACTCAGCGGGGTGACAGGCTATTCCATTACATCATATATAATTAACGTGACCAAGAAGTAGGCTGATACATTTACTAGATTTGCTCATTAGTAGGGAGTCTGTGAGGATTAAGTTGCCTAATAGTCTGCAGAACTAAGCTACTATGCATTGCTCTGTCTGTGTTGTGGGTGACAATTTATTCTCCACCCTTCAACCTCTCTTCCATAGGCAGGATGTGGCAAGCTTCTTGCTGCTCTCCTGCTACTTCCACAGAAAGTGCTTGGGTGAACTGCATTCCCTGGTCCTGCCAAAGCAAGCCTTCACAGCAACAATGTGCTATAACAAATACATACATAATAGCAAACCACACACACTCCCTCTGTATTCCATCAGTGAGAAGTTCCACTCAAGCAGCGTCTTCCCATGAACCACTGCCTTGTGGAACCGACACCCAGCAGAATATTTCCCTGATCACTATAATTTTAACCTGTTCAAGGCTCGGGTTAAGTGTTATCTTCCACTTCTATCTGCACACAAATGGCCTCCAAATGTAACCCTCCACCTCCAAGTGGCCCTCGAGCCTTGTAAAGGGTGAACTTCACTGTAAAAAAACAAAACAAATCAAGCTTAACTTGGTCTGGTGTGAAACCTCAAGAGTGGAGCAAATTTATCTACAGTAGTAATAGTCTATGAGACTAGCCTGCTAACCATTGCTCCAGAGTGGGCCTCCTCCCTCCTGCATTTGTTTCTCAAGCTTAGCTTCTGGCACAGAGCCACAAGGGTGGGGCATCCACTGAGGACTGATTTGGGAGATGAGTTGGCTAATCAATTTGCCACAGTAGATGCTTAGTGTATTAAATTCTTTCTCTCTTTCCATTTGGCAGAACAAAGAGAGAGAGAAAAAGCATCAAGCAGGGTTTTTATTTATCTATTTATTTAATAACACCTCTTGTTAGTCAAGTGAAATACACACACACACACACACACACCCATATGAAACATATAAATTAATCCCAAACTAAAATAATATAAATACAAATTTGTATTTATATGATTTCAAGAACATGATTTACTCTCCTCAGTTTATTAGACATTAAATTGTGTCACTTCGCGTCCTCCATAGCTTGCCTGACCTTTTGGCTAACCTGATGAATATTTATGAGCAATCTTAAATTTAAAAATTTTGGAAAAACAAATAACACTTTGGCTCTTGTATGTAATTACTTGTTAAAAAATAAAATCCTTGTATTTGCCTTGATAAAGTCCCTCACAGGCTGAAACGTCAGCTAAGTTTGCCTTTTTATCTTTTTTCATATTGTATTTTTACAGATATACTTTATATGAAATTTTGCTTTTATATATATATATATATATATATATATATATATAATAATATATATATATATATATATATATATATATAATATTGGAGATTATAATAAAACAAAAACATGTTAAAAATCTCTGATAATATTTAGTTCTCATTGTATTGAGCCCTCTTAAATGTTACAGACACTGGAATTATACTCAATTTGTTCTTATCTTACTTGGAGATATATATATATATATATATATATATATATATATATATATATATATATATATATATATAATGTGTGTTAATAAGTAAAGACAATCCTTAAAAATCCATTTCAGTTATAATTTATTTCATGAATATATTCAAATATTCTCTTCAGACCCTGAAGGTTTTTTGGAAAATTAAATCAATTTATCCAGACAAAAGGAAGAGGAAAAAAAGAAAGGAAAAGGAAAAATGTTTATAATAAAAGAGAAAGAAAAAGAAAAAAAATTTCCAAATAAAATTTAAAAAAAAAAATAGGAAGAAAGTGGGTGGAAAAGAAAAGAAAGAAGAATTAAATATGAACTGATAGGTTGACCTAGAAATAAATTTTTCCTAGCTGAACAAGTTAATATACAGTTTAAGGGAGAGAGGTGATCAGAAAAAAAAAAAAAGATACAGTAATATGTCTAATAGTCATGTCATTTCAGGCAGCAAAAGCATCATCATCGCATTATAATCATCACAATTTCAAATTAATAATAATATCCAATATAAGGGTTGTTCAATTTAAATCAAATGATTTTTTTTTTTTTTTAATGCAAAAGATTTAGAAATAAAACAATTTTTTGCTTTCATGTAATTTCATGAAGGAAAAAAAAAGTGTTAAACAGATTGAATTA
>OZ038517.1:52763734-52771234 GCA_964036315.1 Acanthosepion esculentum | reverse complement strand
AATAAGTGTATCCATAAAAAATAATGTACCAGCAAAATATATATATATATATATATATATATATATATATATATATATATATATATATATATATATATATATATATATATATATATATATATAGTCGAACCTAATGACCCAGACACACCTACCAAGGTTTCACTTAGGCAGATCGTCAGGGTTTGCTCTACGCTTGTATTGAGCTCTTTAGTTAGTTGTTTACTCGTATCAGGGTTTTTTCTTTGGGCCTTGAACCTGTATCTGTGCGATTATTTTCGACAGACTTTCATGTTCCTGGCTCTTTCTTTTTTAAAACCTTTTTTTCCCTTCGAGATTGATTAGGCTATTGTTAAATCAAGAATTCGAAGGTTTTTCAAGATGAGTATAGTTACCTACATACATACATACATACACACACACACACACACACACATACATACATACATATATATATATATATATATATATATATATATATATATATATATATATATATATATGCATGTTTATTAAAAATGACAGACAACGTACTATGATTAAGCTTTTTATTTAATTTTTCTTGTGTTCAAACAAGTGCTTTCTTTTTTGAACACATAGTGTGTAGAAACTGTCCAAATGTTCTATAATTTTGAGTACTTTCGGCTATACTTTTAGCCATTATCAAGGATTATTTTATTTATTCAGTTTGAGTGTGCGCGCGTTGTCTGTATATTTTTAGTGTTATAGAGATGTTTTATTTTCCAAACACAGCACATTGTGGCTGTGTTCATAGTTAATATTGTTAAGTGTTGGCTTTTACTTTTTCATTATTCGGGCTTCCATTATTTTTAATCTTTTTTGCAAGTGGATGAGGTTATTATGTTTGTTTTCAACTAGTATGTTTCAGATGGAGTCTGGGAAGTCTGTGTGTTTAAATGGGTTCTAATAGAGCTCTGGTCAAATAGGTGTAACGTAAGGCGTCTGGATAGGCATGTAGTTTTGTGACCAATGTAATTATTTGTGAATCCAGTTTGATCAGGAATACAGTTTCTTAAAGGGCATTTGGACTCCTAGATAATGTTCGATTGTTGTAATTTTGACCTTGATGGTGCTGCCTAAATACACAGTGTGTATGTATGTATGTATGTATGTATTATATATATATATATATATATATATATATATATATATAAAAAGAAAAAATAGCAGATTCTTCATAAATTTATTTAAATGAAAACACTATCTCTTAAATATACAATGTAACATCCTAAAAATAATTATTTTAGGAGACATCTTCATTATTTTCAAATTTCATGACTTATTTTACCTTATGAAATCTAAAATGCACCGCCAGTGTTTTAGTTCGTCTACAAGTGCATCCTGAATTAAAAATGGTTAAGGGACACTGCAATAACCTCTTGATTCTTGGTGGCTTTATTACCTTGTTTAGGGGTGAAATGATTAAAAAATTAAAAGATTTTAGGTTTGGAAAAAATAAATAAAAGTTTTTTTAAGCTTTTTAATCCAGTGGTTTACAAACAAATCACTTTAGGTGCATAAAAACTCCAGGAGTTACAAAAGTCTGTATGACATTGTAAATTAAGAAAGAGACTTTTTTCTTTTTTTTCTTTCTTTTTTCTTTTTTTTCTTTCTTTCTTTTTTTTCTTTCTTTTTTTTCTTTTCTTTTTTTCTTTTCTTTTTTTCTTTCTTTTTTTCTTTCTTTTTTTCTTTTCTTTTTTTTTCTTTTTTTTCTTTTTTTTCTTTTCTTTTTTCTTTTTTCTTTTCTTTTTTTTCTTTTTTCTTTTCTTTTCTTTTTTTCTTTTTCTTTTCTTTTTCTTTTCTTTTTCTTTTCTTTTTCTTTTCTTTTTTCTTTTCTTTTTCTTTTCTTTTTCTTTTCTTTTTCTTTTTTTTTCTTTTTTTTTCTTTTTTTTTCTTTTTTTTTCTTTCTTTTTCTTTTCTTTTTTTTCTTTTTTTTTCTTTCTTTTTCTTTTCTTTTTTTTTCTTTTTTTTTCTTTATTTTTTTTTTTCTTTTTTTGTAACTACCCAATATCAGATTTTATTATGCAAGTCAATGTTTTTTTATGAAATTGGTGTTCACCAAGTTAACATTCAGCATTTACATAGTCTTGGCCAAAAGTTTACAACCTGTCTCTATTATTGTAAGAAATTGCATCATCCACGATCTGTTAATGCAAACAAACGGCAATTATAAGCAGTATTACATCATCCTCAAGTTTGGGACACTGTAACACAGAGTTTAGGCTAATTTAAAAGATGTGAAGTTGGTCTAAAGAATAATTTTCACTAAGTTTTTATACTTAAATTATTTACATTATTTGAACTGTTATCCTCATCTTCATTGCTATATTCATAATGTTTCGGCTGTTGTATGCTCCAGCCTTCTTCAGGTGATTGGAATTTCGAACTGAACCCTTTATTTCATCCACTGGAGTAGATTATTCTAGTTCCACATACCATGCCTCTTCCAAATGTCTCGGTTATTTCTCTTAAACTCAACTCTCCAAG
Source organism: Acanthosepion esculentum (assembly GCA_964036315.1). Classification (NCBI taxonomy): domain Eukaryota; kingdom Metazoa; phylum Mollusca; class Cephalopoda; order Sepiida; family Sepiidae; genus Acanthosepion; species Acanthosepion esculentum. The sequence continues at coordinate 52,768,729 of OZ038517.1, read as the reverse complement.
TTTTGGTACACCACTGCTGTAGCCTCAAGGACACATGGCCCAGTAGATAAAGGTGTTGGTTAGATCCAGTTACTAGACCCAAAGAGCTGTGAGTTCAATACCAGGCTACAGCAGGGGTCTGGATAATGTAAATAATATAAGTAATCATAATACCTCATCTCAGAGATATAGACAGTCTTTATACATTCAAAATGAGCAAGAATTTTCACTTTCTGACATTTAAAGATGCCAAATAGTAATTGTCATATAGGAAGAAAATGAGTGACTACCTAACCCGAGGTTCGAGCATGACACTCTGGACTTATGAATATGTTTTCTGCCAGGTGTATAAATAGTGATGTTGGGCTAGTAGTGATTGAGTGACAGTTGAGTGGAACGATCTAGTCAAATTAGTGTGAATTATTGTCCGTCATTCATTTTGATTTAGGATTTACTGGACATTAAGCCAAACCACACTACTAACAAGGTATTCAATGAAATGGTTAATTATCTTTGGTTGACTTTTACTTTGTTCTTGTTAAGTATTTATTTGTGCTTGTAATTAAATACTATTTTATCTTAACAGTGAAGTCTTGAGTTATACTTAATCATTAATGGCCACCATACGTCACAGAACTAACATTACTTCTGTCCTCTTAATTCCTGTTCTTTTATAATTATAAATATATATCTCCTTAATCATTTTCTCGTATTCTCTCACCTCAGTAACCCCTTGCACCTTAGTGGCTTTATTGCCTTGCTTGAAGTGAAATGATTAAAAAAAAAACAAAGAAAATAAACCAATTTAATGTGTGAGTTTAAAATTGTTCTAGTTTCTATATATTTTGCTTAATGTTATCGGCTTGTTATTGTTATAAAAAATCATCTCTCATCGCGTGATCACAGTAAGTGACTTCCTCTGTATATGGTGTAGGAGGGATTAATCTTCTTTTAATTTCCTAAAGGTGATTAAAGAGCTTATCCTAAGGAAAAAAAAAAATAAAAACATTAATCTTTAGCTCGTTAATCTCTCAGAATTTCACCTATTTTTATATACAGGTAAATAGATGGTGAAAAATATTTATTATAAGAGTATTGTTTGTCATATAGCAGTGTTTTAAGATTGGTTATATAGTTTTGACATTGTGGGTAATCTATAAAATTTAATATCTGAAAGCTGACTAATAATAGGGCTTAAGAAAATATCAACTTCATGTATACTTTAGCATTTCATTTATGAGATGAGTAACTGTCATAATTTCCAACTATTCTCACCAAAGGATGGTGGCATAGTGGATATAGGAGTTGGTTATAAATGTGTTATTGTCACCTAGTGAGTTCTGCGATTGGATTTCATAGTGACACACCAATTTGACAATAACTAAAATACCAGGGACAAAATAATGTCGCAATAATCGACAAATAGATATGAACAGACAGACAGACAGACAGATTGATAGGTAGATGTGAAGAGACAGATTGATAGGTAGATGTGAAGAGACAGATTGATAGGTAGATGTGAAGAGACAGATTGATAGGTAGATGTGAAGAGACAGATTGATAGGTAGATGTGAAGAGACAGATTGATAGGTAGATGTGAAGAGACAGATTGATAGGTAGATGTGAAGAGACAGATTGATAGGTAGATGTGAACAGACTGAAGAAAAAATACCTGTGTTTAGTGCAACTGGTCACCGAAAATGCATGATTTTTAACATCTTTGAAATAATTAACTGTGCATAGTGTAGCTCCCTATTTTTTGTGCTAAAAAAGAAAAAAAAACTGTTTTGTTTTTTAATTGGAATTACTCCATGCAAGGCAGTAAAGTCACTAAGACACAAGGACTTATGATTGACATTGCATTTAGCTTTTTGAAGATTAATATTGGCTGGAATGCATGGAGCTGGAAGGGAGTTCCATGAGCAAGACATGCAAGAAAAGAAACTATTAGCGTGGTACTTACAGTTACACCTAGCCAGCTCAACTGTAAATTGATGAGACTTTGTCGTCAGTCAAGTACTGTGCTTAAATTTATAAAGTCTAGGTATCATAGAGAAGGACTTATCCAAATACAGTTACCATGAAAGTATTTATAGAAAATGCACAGGGAGGCAAGCCAATCAATTGACATCTGATGATGACCAGAGGGTACCTGGTTGAAATATTGTCTATAATAACATCTATATCAAAGATGAGAACAATACGTTGAAATAATACAAGAATTCATGTATGCTGTTATTTTTGTCACAAAACTTGATTTTTTTTTTTTTCGTCTTTGTTTCATTACATTCATCCTTTATCTTTGAATAATGTATTGGTGTCATTTTAAACATAATGGTTTTAATTATGACGGCATTCTTTACTACGTTTTCTGAGGGACTCCTGATAAAGCACCATGACATTCATAATATGAAAAAAGTGGCAGAATGTGTTTTAAAATTTGTTCAGTCGTTGAATTTTATACATTGTTTAAATTAGTTTTTGTTAAGTTTGGCTGGTATGAGGAGGTACTGAAAAGTTCTTGTCTTTATCTCATATTCCCCCAAAATCTCTGTTGCAGCCTACCTATGGATGATAATGGGTATGTGCCCATTTACATAAATATAGTAGTAAATACTGTATGTTGGTCTGCAGTTAAAGGTTCATCTCCAGCTGTGCTGGTCAAATTCTCTGCCTCCAGGTAGAGAGGATCCTCAGACGAGGCTATGTTGAAGAGCTGAGTCTCTTCTCGGGGAAACAGCTATCCAACCCCATTTTATACGGGGTCTACGGGGGATTTTTGGCCAAGCCTACGAGCTTGGATACCCCACATTAAATTCAGCCTTGTGTCACATCTGACCGTGTGGGACGGTTGGTAGATATCCTGCAGTTGGAGATTCATTGTGGAATTCACTTCTAGCAGTTGATTATTTCTTCTACATGCCACTGGCAAATCTTATATGTGTTGTTCTTGTCCTAAGTATTATTGTTCATTACCAACTTTTGTGTGATTATTCTGTTCAGTAACCTTCCCTAGGTTACAACAATTTCAATGACCAATATTGATTTTTAGGATATACAACAGACCCAGAATTTTTCACCCCCCCCTTTTTTTTTGTGGTTTTCTATAAAAAAAATTACTTGGTTCAGTATTTGGTGAGTCATTCTGTATTTTCCTACTTATACCTTTTCCAAGGGCATCAGTACAAAGTGAAGTTTGAACTGCACTTTTTGGTTCTTGTACAATGTGGAGCCTGCACAGTGACCACTTGAGAATACCAGGTACTGTAAGCTTGGATGTGCAGGTGGTGTAATGGATAATGGCTTAGAATTATTAATTGGAGATCAGAGTTCTAATTCTTGTTGGTTTCATTACATATGCTTACGTGCAAATACCCTTAGGAAAAGTATGAACCAACCTCCTCTTCCCACAGCTATGGGTTAATTTGTCAAATTCTTACAATCTAAAAATAAATATTTTCCAGCTTTAAATAACCTGTAAAGGGTTGACAAACCATAAAAAGCACATCAATCAATCAACTGCTTGGTCACTGTCACCACACCTGGAAATATATTTTTTGAAATTAACTGTTTACATCAATGTCTACCATTAGGGAGTTTATGGTTTAAGCATTTGTCGTATAAAAAGATGCTCTTTATTACAGTTTGACTTTTTGAGGTTGGAAAAATTGCAATGTTTTCCAATCAAGGTATTTGTGAAGAAATGCCAGAGGTTCTTAGCAATATTTCTTGGAAACTTTGGCAATAAATGAACATAATCCAAGGTATAAACAAATAATATATATATATTTATTTATTTGATTTTGATTGGAGTGAGTCCTTTGTAATTCAAGGTAGCAAAAGTTTGTTTGGATGGGTATTTGATAGTCAGACTTTGGTAGCAGTAGTCATCTGTTGGGAGTGTGATTATTTTGGAAATAGGTGCAAAGTATTGTTGGCCCTCAGAAGGGTGGGAAAATATCTTAAGCAGATGACTGCTTAACTTCATGCAACATACTTGGCTGGTTTCTCTGGTGTTCCCTTCTCTCACTCTGCTCATTAGCTGTCCGTTTATATCCCTTAAGAAAGGGGATACAGACTACTGTTGTGAAGCTTGGTTTTGGCTATCATGTAAAGTCATTGTTTGTTTTTTGATTGGCCAAAAATTCTTTTATTTTTCAGTTGTTCCTTTTTTTTTTTTTTCATTTCTTTTTATAGTTGAAGTTATACATGGAACCTCTCTTATTTTGTTAGATTTTAGCCATAATGACTAGAAATTGGAGCCAGCAAACTTATGCCATTTCACAGTTATGGTCAGTCTTTTCTTCTTGTATTGCTGGTCTTGCTGTCAAAAAATCAAGGAAAATATATCTATGAAAGAATATAATTTTAATTATGCTATAAATAATTTCTACAGATATTTTGTTATAGAACTTGTCATGAGCTTAGTCAATCATTAACTTAAGAATTAAGATTGATTAGAAAAATGAAAATAAAAAAAAACATGAGATTTTCAAGGGACTTTCTTGTCAAATTGTAAAATTCTGTTATAATATGAAATACCACTCAAAGTGAGTATGATTAGTTTTGCCATGACAACAGAATTTTAAAAATATTTTAAAATAGAGAATTATGCCAGAAATGATACAAATGTGTAAAAATACATGTAAATGTCATTTTCTTTCTTTTCTGGAAAAAAGAAAAATGTTTCTTCAGCAATGACTTTCCCAATCTCATCAATTTAGCAGCTATACTGATGACACAACTATTCACTCCTGTCTAATAGCAAGCGAGACAGGTCCGACAATGTAAAACTAGCAAGTGATCACAAAAAAAGAGAATATTTAACCTTTATCATTCTGTGACTTCATATACTGTACAAAAAGTTTAGCCTGCCACTGTATGTGACTAATCCCTGAACAATAGTGTGTTTGAATTTCATAGTTGTGCTGCCATATCCCGCTAGGGCAACAGAAAACAACTTTGAGCAAAATTAACAATAAGGACACTGCAATTGAGAGGCCTTGAAAAAGAATG
>OZ038517.1:52678734-52758734 GCA_964036315.1 Acanthosepion esculentum | reverse complement strand
CATCTTAGTGGCTTTATTGCCTTGCTCAGGGGAAAATTTTCTCTGTCTATCTTCCAGTAACTAAATTTAGAGCCTTAAACTTGACCTAGCTGCTGATTAGTTTGCAACTACTGCTGTTGTCATGTTTTGACCGTTACTGCGGCCCATCTTTTGATTGTTGCTCTGGTTGAAGACTTGCTTTCATTTGTCTTTCTTTCTTTATTAGTGGCTTCTATATTGAATTTATTTCTATGCTAGGCCTACTAAGGAGGTCCTCATAGCCTAGCATGTGTGCTCATTTTTTCAGATATCTAACTTTTCAGTATTCTTCCTTGTCTAATATTTTCACTTCATTCTACAGGGGCTGATGACTACCCCCGTAGATTAAATAAAGGGTTCAGTTCAGAATTCCCAGATTGATCTCCACCTAGGGAAGGTCAAAGGGCACAATGGCTGAAATGTTGTGATAACAGCAAAAAAGATGAGGGCAATAGTCCAAAAGTAGTGTAAATAATGATAACTCCTCGTCCTTACAAAGACGGGACATAGGGCCAAGCAGGGTTCCATATGGACATGCATATCGTAGCCAGAAATACTTACTCAAAGTAGAAACTGTACCTAGATGCATCTCTTGCTATCAGTTGTTCACATTCTAATAGACTGCAAAAAATACAAAAACAATGCACAACAAATACTATGACGTACAAAACCTTACCATGTTTTTCAAAAATGTATCTTTTACTCAAATAATAGGCTACCTGAAAGAGGTAAGCTGCTACCAGCACTTATCTAAGAAAGCACAATACATTTTATTATATATATATATATATATATATATATATATATATATATATATATATATATATATATTTATATATATATATATATATATAAAAATAATACGTTTTAATCTGAAAGTATGAAATTGCATACAAACATCTGTAGTTAGTTTTAGTTTTTCCTTCTGCTTGTATTGTTAGGCGTCATGGGGAGACAGTCGTCTGTTAGCAGCAAGGTGAGTGGCCTGGAGGAGAGATATCTCGTGGGCTCTGAGAGTGTCTGCCACTGAGTTGCTCCAACATCTTCTTGGTCTACCTCTTGCACTCCAGCCAGAGTACCTGAGGGTGTATGCTCGTAGGGCTGGTTGGTTGATAGGCATACAAGTGAGGTGTCCAAACCACTTGATTCTCTGTCGTTCGAAACAACCGTAGTTAAAACCATAAAGTTGTATACAAAATATTTGGATTTCAACATGGAGTGGTCCATGGAGGTTGTCCTGCCACTGAACAAAATCAGCTAACAAACCACTTTGGTATTAATGACTCATAGTGGCTGATATACTGGTAAAATAAGCGATCAATCAACTCCTCATCCCATAGATTTAGACAAAAATTACGTTCAAAGTATACTTACATAATTTACAAGTCATTTTGAAATTCATGTAGTTCAGTAATGTTATTTTTCAATGTTACAGCTAAGAGTAAATCAAGACTATACCTCAAGTTCAGAATTTTGGAACTTTCTTGGAAACCATTAATTTTATGGTTTACTAGAATTTTTTGCCAACCTGCTGATGCGTGTTGAAATCTTCACAATATTTAGGATTGTTAAAGTTATTGCTAAAATTTTTTGTCAAGATTTACAAGCCCTACATTTCATTGAATTTTGCATACCAATTGATGAAATTTGAATAAACTGATTGATTTGGAAAAGTACTTGACAAAAACCCTACTTCACGGTTTTTACATACCCCAGTAAAACCAACTGTATTTACAGGGTGTGACAGATGGACAGACAGAATAATGGAAGTTACAGAATTTTATACATCGGTGGATACAAGATTAAATTGTTTTTAAAATAGTGGGAGTATTTTGTATGTTACATAATAAAACTTTTCTTTTTTTTTTTTTTCAAAAAAATTGCTGAAAATTTATTTACACGCCCTAGTAAAACCAAATGTCCTTTTTACCCACTTACCTCTATACAATTCTCTCCAAAATTTGGTTCCAAAAGGAATGGCTATTTTAGAGGGAGTGACTGACAAACTAACAGAAATTGCAGAATTCTATATATAGACAGAGGCACCAGGGATGATTAAAATATTAACATTAAAACCCTCGTCATCCTCTTAAACAACCTTATTAGATCTAGACTCATCTACGGCTGTCATGCATGGTGCCCAGCCTCTTTTGGAAATATCTAAATTGTCAGCTATATACAATTGTTTTCTTAGATTGGTGATTTAAAATGGTTCCAGCCCTTCATCAGATCTTATAGACTCTCCCTACAGAATCCCAAACAAAGAACTCTTACCAAACGAAAGCCAAACCATAGCTTCCTTCGAGCAAATGAATCTCCTAAGTCTTTAAGAAAAATATCCTTCCTCGGATCTCATAGGCTGGTGTTACAGAATCACAAAGAACTTTGTGAAATCTCAAAAAGCACCTCTCATGAAAGAGTTCCAACACTAGCAACAACAACAATGAATAGCACATGTAACTGGCAAGGAAAATAATGATATAATCAAAATGTTGCCTTTTCACACTGCATTGAACAAAAGGTTAGGAAGGAAACTCTGTAAATATTAGAAAGAGTGATAACAGTTGACGTGAGAAGTGTGTCTCAAGAAAAAGATTTTATAAATTTCAATCGACAATAATTCTAGCTGTTCGGTCAATGGATGCCGAATGTTTCCTTATCAGGTCTCACTATTACTTTAACGTAGACTTGCATGTACAAGTGAAAGTGGAAAGCTTTATGCATAGTATTGACTCCTTCTATGTGCCATGTCCCTTCATGACGTTGACGATCATGGCTCTCCACTATTTCTTGTCCTTCCTAGCTCTTTATAAATTTTGTCTTTTTCTTGTCTCTCCTGAACTTTGTTCTGCCATTCATTTACTCAAGCTTGCCAGGTAGGCTATGCTTTGTTTTCCTCTGTCCTGCTTCTTTTCAATCTGTCCCATGAGTATCAAATTTTCCGAGCTTTCTTTTCTCTTTTCAAATTCTCCAAGCCCTCTTTTCATATGTACCCTAAAAATTTCAACTCTCTTTTCTTGATTTTAAGTATAAGGGTCCTTTTTGTTTCTATTTTCTCTAGAACTTTGTCGTTGCTCACATGTTCAGTCCATGGTATTCTCAGCATCCTTCTGTAGGACACATTTCTGTTGTTTTGAGTCTCTTCTACATTTGTGAAGAGACTGTCCAGCATTCACCATCATATAGGAGGACTGATATTACGTAACAGTTCAGTACTCTTTTCTTTGTTTCTGTTGCTTCAAGTCTCTTCTTTATCCGAGAGGAGATTGTCCAGCATTCACTGCCATATAGGAGGACTGATATTACATAAGTTCAGTACTCTTTTCTTTGTTTCTAATGAAATTTTTCTGTTCCCTAATACTTTGCTTAACTTTTGGAAGGCATCTTTCAATAGTCCAATATACTTTCGGATTTCAGTTTTGTACTTTCCATTTTCTGTTAAAACATCTAGATATTTAAATTGTTGTACTTGTTTGATTTTCCTAACAGGTATTTAAAAAAAATAATAAATAAATAAATAAATAAAAAAAAAAAAAGAAAATGGATAAAAATTTGTTCCTCTTCACACCTGCACCTGGGGACAACTGCCGCACCTTGCTACACCTCTGGTTTAAGAACATTAGATTAGAATGCATGAACATTGTCCATGCTAACAACAATAAGTGATTCCACCCCATTCTATGCCATGGATATTATTTATTACACCACTCCTGACAAGTCCAAAGAGCAGAACATTAAATTGGTTCAGATGTTGTTTTTCCTTTGTCAGGCCTCATTTAATGCTATTTGCCAGTCAATTTCAGATTCAATGATGCAAAATATGGAGTCTTTTCGCGGCCATAAAGCCAATGGCATTGACTAATGCCAAGAGATTTTGAAATGCACTGAGAGGGAGGCCAGCATTTAATTCTCTATGACCATCATTTCTCTTTACAAACACTGACACTCTTTTTGTGTTCAGAATGAGATTTTTTGTTATTTCAACGAAGGATGGTCTCTTCTTGTTTGTTTTTATTGAAACTACTGCAGTACCTGTCACTTGGCTGATGGCGAGATGATAATTGGATATCCATTTAGAATATTACATTTATTAGAAAATAGATCCTCCGAGCCCTCTTTTCATATGTACTCTAGAAATTTCAACCCTCTTTTCCTGATGTTAAGTATAAGGGTCCCTTTTTCTTTCTATTTTCTCTAGAACTTTGTCATTGCTCAAATGCATGCTATGTATTTAGAGATTCTTGATAAAATGCAAAGAAAGATCAACAATGTTATGTTCCTAATCTGGCATCTTCAGCCATTTTCCCATTGCCATAACATAGCTTCCCTGTGCCCTTTCTATAAATACTCTCGAGGTAATTGTTGTAGTGAAAAAAATGGTGATGAGGGGGGGTGTCAAAAAGTGCAGTACGGTGCTCGCCGGCAGGCCAGCTGTTTTTTCTTCTTCGGTCGCCTTAAGGAACTGGATAGCGTGATTCCCTTTTTCAGCCGCTACACTGGGCAGTTGTGAAACAGACACCAACTCAGCCGCGCCCACTTCGACTTCCTCTTTGTCAATCCAAACGTCCAGCTCAATTGCACACAGTTCGCCGAATGACTTCGCTTCTCTCGTGCTGCTGGCACCTCACTTTTTATGCTATTCCAATATGGCCAAAATTTGCATGTGTGCAAATATCGTCTTGTTTTGAACCAGATTGGCGTGCATAAATTGTCTTTAATAGCGGCCATATTTCTTTTTGTCATCACTTTGCAAGCAAGACACGTTCGCACTTGTTTTGAATTCTGAGGTAAGTCGTGTCTTTCGTCACAATTGTTCTGATGAGCTTTCCTCAGTGGTACCTCGACTTTATGAATTTATGCCCAGTACTAGATTGGTAGTTAGGTCTCTTCAGTTTACAGTTGAAATGGCTAGATGTAACCGTAAATTTTATGCTAACAGTTTCTTCTCTTATGCTAGTCACTTGTGGAACTCTCTCCCAGCCTTTTGCGTCGCAGTCAATTTTCATGTCAGTATCATTATCTTTTGTCTTAATTCCTCTTCTTTTATTGTCTCTCTCTCTCTCTCTCTAATAATCTTTTTTTTTCTTCTTTCACACACATTAACCTTTTGCACCTTAGTGGCTTTATTGTCTTGCATAGAGGCAAAATGATCAAAATAAAAATACCGAAAAGTTTATTTTATGCCCATCAGTTTGGTACCAGCGATTTCACTGTCGGCAAAAATCATCAAATTTCAAATCTAAATTGTTTGTCCATCTAAAATACTACATTTATTAGAAAATAGATTAAGTTTAAATACAGGAGGAGTCATAAAAATGATTTCAAAGAGAAGGTTTGTACTCTTTTCCTGTTATCCAGATGGTGTTGCCAGATAGGGAAATTATATATCCTGATACAGATGTCCAGGGAAATTATATCTCCTGATACAGATGTCTATTTCAGTTTTTTTCAAATTGTGTCTATATATATTTGCATGGGCAAAATGTATATTTTCATTCAATGACGGACCAAAAATTTATTTCTACAAATTTTTTTTTAAAAGTTAAAGATATTTATTCCTGAGTAATTTCAATAAAGTTCAATAAAATCTCATAATTATCTGATTTTTTTTTTTTTTTTTTTAAGATATAAAAAAATTAACTTTTTTTTCTTTTTTAATCATTACCAAGATTATTATTTTAATGCTCAGCTCATGGTAGAGGTGGTCCAGACTGAGTGGCTAGAGAAATGTAGAATCCCAATATCATATTTCAAATTATTGTATTTATTATTTTATTACCAAGTTTATTATTTTATTGTTCAACCCAGGGTAAATGTTGTCCAGACTGAGTGGTTGGAGATATGCAGCATCCCAAAACCATATTTCAAACACACTGAAACTAGGGGGCCAGGCAACATTACTGAATCTTGAGATCACACGGTTACCAAACAATTCTCGTTACTAAAATGGCAAAATGTTTACTTGCTCAAGGTCACTGTCTCGCAGTGTTGCCACTTGCTCATGTCTGGCAATATGCACTTCAAAAAATTTATCCGTTTGTGATTTTTTCTTGTGGGGCTATCTCAAGAGTAAAGTTTACACAACTCGACCAAGAACTCTGGATGAGTTAAAACGGAGAATTCAAGATGAAATTCACAGTATCCCAGCTGAGATGTTGCAGCAGTCAATGAGGAATCTCAACAGCAGATTTCAAGAATGCATTCGTACAGGAAGACGCCATCTACAGGACGTAATTTAAAAAAAATTAAAATTCCATCATTGTTTCTTAAATGGCATGTTTTAAGGTTTCAATTACTATGAATTAAATATTTTTCTTCCATCACTCTTGGTTTTATTGGATTGATAAAAAGTTCCCATTTTTTTGGGGTCACCCTGTGTGTGTGTGTGTGTGTGTGTGTGTGTGTGTGTATGTATATATATATATATATATATATATATATATATTGTATGTGTGTGTGTGGAATTAATAATGATACAGTATTAGTATTTGAATAAATGAATAAGTATTAAACTTTTTCAAATAATTATTTTCACTTTTCTTTGATTATGTTATTTTAAATACTTTGTTTTAATATTCATTTCTTAAAAAGTGTTCTTATTTTTGTAATTTAACTTTTTAAAAACCATTTAAATATATACCCTATAAAAATTTTGCTAAGTGTGTCATGATTGCTCCTAGGTGTGCCATTGCTTAAAAAGGCTGAGAAATACTGGCCTTGACTCTGAAAATTTATATATTATTTTTTTGTTCCTCGATGAGTAAATCGGTTCACCTAATATCTGGTTCTTACTCATCCCCAGTCTTTTGAACAGGAATAAAGGTTTATTCCTTATTTCCTAGGTTTCCAGTTCCTTCTAAAGTTTTTTTCATTCTCTTTCCCTCCCAGTAACCCCTTGCATTTTAGTGGCATTATCACCTTGCTTGGTGTGAATAGAGGGGTAGAGGTTTATCCCTCATTTCCTGTTTAGGATTAGGTTTCTGGTTCCTTCTAAAGTCTTTTTCATTCTCTTTCACTCTCAGTAGCCCCTTGCATTTTAGTGGCATTATCACCTTGCTTAAGGTGAAGAGAGGAGTCGAGATTTATCACTTGTTTCCTGTTTAGGATTGGGTTTCTGGCTCCTTCTAAAGTATTTTTCAGTCTATTCCACTCCCAGTATCCCCTTGCATCTTAGTGGCATTATCACCTTGCTTAAGGTGAATTGATTAAAAAAAAAATTCTGAAAAATAAGAGGAGGAATGTCAATAACAAAAAGAAATCAATGCATTTGTGTATAAGTAGCTTGCATTTATAATTCACTGTTGGTTTTCTCCTTCTAACATATCTATTTTCAGTTTGTGGGTAAATTATAGATTTTAGTCTGGCTACAATTAATCCTTGGATTAAGGCCAGATTGTTTTTGCCTCTGCAGTCATCCATCTTGTGAATGTGTTTGCTAACGGCTTCAATGTCCAGTTATGGCAATGGTGTGAAATAATTACATACATCTTGTTTTCTTTTCAATGATTTTTTCCTCCCCATTTATAAATCGTCTTCCAGTTGAATTAAAAAATAATTTTCCTAAGTGATTGTCTTTTTTTCACATGCACACTTTGCAAGATGATTTTTCTGCTAAATTATTTCTTTTTATTGGAGATTTTTTTATTTTATTTTAATCACTCCTGTTGCAACTAAATGTGCCTTACTAATAGGCTACAGGTAGCCATCATATATTGCTAACTAGAAGGGCATAATCTGTGTGGCCTGAATTTATAATGAGCTTTTATTTCAAATAATGGTCACTATTTATTTTTAAAAAATCCCTTTCTTTCCATATAAATTCTGAAGAAGGCAGTATAACAAAAAAATGTCATGTTAAACATACTGTTATTATCATTTAAAGATAATTGTAGTAGACATATTGTAAGCTCTATATGATGGCTACCTGTAGCCTATTAGTAAGGCACATTTAGTTGTAAGAAATAAAATAGAAACTACTGTATATACCTGTGTATAAGCCAAATTCATGTATAGTGTGATCACTGTATTTTTCTGTTGCATGGATTAAAACCCACCAGAAAAAATTTACCTGTGTATAATGCAAATGGTCACTGAAAATGCATGAATTTTAACCTCTTCAAAAAAAAAAAAAAAAGAAAAGGTAGAAAAGATGAGACATAAACTGCAAGAAGATAGAATGTTTGGTTGTTAGCAAAAGGGTCAGTCCAACTTACTGCAAATTACAAATTGGGGATACCAAAATCATACGAGTACAAAAATTTAAATATTTGCAAAATATTTTAACAGAGGACGGAAAGTGTGACACTGAAATCTGAAGACACACTAGGATAGCCAAAGATGCCTTCCAAAAGCTAAGCAGAGTATTAAGAAACAGAAAAATTTTGTTAGCAACAAAGAAAAGATTATTGAACTGTTATATATGATGTTTCTCCTATATGGCAGTGAGTGCTGGACAATCACCTCATAGATGAAGAAGAGACTTGAAGCAACAGAAACAAAGAAAAGGGTACTGAACTGTTAAGTAATATCAGTCTTCCTATATGGCAGTGAATGCTGGACAATCACCTCAAACATGAGGAAGAGACTTGAGGCAACAGAAATGTGGTTCTACAGAAGGATACTGAGGATACCATGAATCGAACATGTGAGCAACGATGAGGTTTTAGAGAAAAGAGAAATGAAAAAGAAACTTATACTTAACATCAGGAAGAGACTGTTGAAATTTATAAATATGAAAAATAAAATCTTTGCTAGCTTGGTTATCCTTATACACTGATATGTGACACTGAGATACGAAGACTCATTGGGATAATCAAAGATGTATTCAGAAAGCTAAGCAGAGTATTAAGAGATAGGAAAACTTTATTAGGAACAAAGAAAAGAATACTGAACCTTTACATGATATATGTCCTTCTATATGTCAGTGAATATGGGACAATTTCACCTAAGATGAAGAGACTTTCTGTGGCAGAAATGTGGCTCTACAGAAGGATGATGAGGATACCATAAACCGAACATGTGAACCACAACAACAAGGTTTTAGAGACAATAGAAACAAAAAGGAAGCTTATACTTAATATCAGGAAGAAGTAATTGAAATACTTGGTCATGTAATAAGGAAGGCAGGCTTGGAAAATCTAATACTCACAGGACAGATTAAGTACAAGAGAGACAGAAGAAAACTGTATATCATGCTTAATGAACACGAGTAAATGGATGGCCGAACAGGGTTTAGGAGAAATAGTGAAAAGACAACATTTATTAAGAGCTACAAAGAACCTGGAAATTGTGGAGAGCCATAATCGCCTATGGCGCATTAAGAACAACTGACCTTTGGGTGTTAAATTTGTTTGTTGGGGGTGGAGTGAAAAGTAAGTTAGTGTGTCCTTGCAAAGTCTAATGATTTATTTTTCTCTTTTATCGGAGTTGGTCGTTAGTTTTTGCTGTTGATTTATTAGTTAATTTGCAGTATAAGCACCAAAATCCCATGGTAATGAAAATGTTCCATTCTGGTGTGAAATTGCCTGGTTATTTCGAAAATGACATTAAAACATTGCGCTTGACTACCGTTTAGAAGTTATGGACAATATAAGTTTGACTTCTTTCACCTCGCGTACACAAAACGTCCGCATTTACTGGCATTCTTTACATACGTTTGCCTTGAGTAGTCATGCAGCGTGGAAGGCTCACTTGATTACTGCACAATTAATGAAGTTTGAAATGAATGCACAAAATAATGCGTGAAAAACACAAAATCTGACATTTAAAATAAAATAAAAATTTACATACCTGAAAAGTAAACAAAATATTTTTTTTTTCAACAATGTTACTTTTTTTACTGTGCCCTGAAAGTTTTTTTTTTAAATGTGTTCTGAAGGATTTTTTAAAAATGTATCCTGAAAGCAATTTTGTTTTATGCGTCATGAAAGCAATTTTGTTTTATGCATCATGAAAGCAATTTTGTTTTATGCATCATGAAAGCAATTTTGTTTTATGCGTCATGAAAGCAATTTTATTTTATGCATCATGAAAGTTTTTTGTTTTATGAATCATGAAAGTTTTTTGTTTTATGAATCATGAAAGTTTTTTGTTTTATGAATCATGAAAGTTGTTTTTTTAATGCGTCATGAAAGTTTTTTGTTTGTTTTATTGCGTCATGAAAGTTTTTTGTTTGTTTTAATGCGTCATGAAAGTTTTTTGTTTGTTTTAATGCGTCATGAAAGTTTCTTGATTTTTGCAAGAATTTCCAAAACAATGTGTTTTTCAGTGTGAGATTCTGTTTCATTAGCCATAAGCAGATTTATAAAAGACAATATTGTCTTAAGAATATTTTTGGAAAAGGGGTTCAATCATGATATTTATTTAGAAAAGCTCTCAATTTTTTCTATTACAGTTTAATAAGAAAAAGAGTTCATTAGTTAATAAAGCTTTAGTTCCACAATGAAACAAAACTTCTATTTGGCAAAAGGAATTTATACCACAAAAAAAAAACTATTCAGTTAAAGCTTCATAAGAATATTTTTGGAAAAAGGGTTCACCCATGACATTATATTTATTCAGAAAAGTTTTCAATTGTTTCTATAACAAATTTAAACCAATTTAAGAAAAAAAAAAAAAATATTCATTTAAAACTTAATTTAAAAAAAAAAATTGCACAGTAATCAAGATGAGTAAGATACGAAAAGCTGTAAAAAGATCGTTAACTAAGTAAGGTTTTGCACATTATAATTCGAGGCAAACGTATGTAAACAATGCCAGTAATGGTGACTGAACATTGCAAAAGAGATGGAACTTATATTGACGATAAACGGTAATCGAGCACAATGTTTTAATGTTATTTTCGAAATAATCAGGCGATTTCACACCAGAATGGTACATTATCATTACCAGGGGGGCTTTTGGTGCTTATACTGCAAATTAACTGATTTATTTATTTTGTGCTTACAAAATTGGAATGCAGATATCTTTGGCTTTCTGAAAGTAAAGTATTACTCTGTAACATAGACTGAAATGGCATAAATTAATGACTTAATTATTATTAACTAGCTTAAAAGCTGCCTGATATTTTTATGTCATCAGTGACTTTCGCTTGATTTCACAATTAATTTTGATTATTCCCAAGTTTATTTTCAAGTTATAAAAATTATTGTACAAAAGAATTTGACGCAAAAAATCGCGTTAAAAAAAAAAGAAGGAATCGGCAAAAACAGTCGCAGTAATAAAAACATGGTAATCTAAAATTTTAAGATAGCAGGTTCAGATCCAGCTCAGAATGTTTTTAACTTACTCATGGAGTTGGCCTGATTAAAAAATGGTATATGTTGCTTAAAACAATTGTCCCTTTAATTGTTTTTATCAGTAGAAGCGAAGATAGTGGGATTTGAAAACAATTGCTGTAATGAAAACTTGGAAATCCAAAATTTCAGGATTGTAGATTTGAATCTGGCCCGGAAGGTTTTTAACTTGCTCATGAGGTTAGCCTGATTCCAAAATGGTATAATATGTCAGGCTATGGCCTCTATGAATAAAGTTGAAAACCCAGACAATTTTATTTTGAAACACTGTAATTTGAGAACAGTAATTTTTTTCACTTAAAATGAGCTACTGAAAGTTAGAGAGTTTTGCCCTTTAAGTTGAAAAAGTGTGACACACTGACATTTGCATTTATTATATAGACTAGCTTAAAACAGTTGTGTCCCTTTAATTGTTTTTATCAGTAGAAGTGAAGGTGGCAAAATCTGAAAACAATCACAGTAATGAAAACTTGGGAATCCATATTTCAAGATTGCGGGTTTGTATCCAACCCAGAATGTTTTTAATTTGGTCATGGAGTTGGCCTGATTCCAAAATGGTATATGTTGGGCTACGGCCTCTAGGAGTGAAGTGGAAAAAGTGTGACACACTGACATTCACATTTATTATGTAGATTTATATATGGGAAATATTCCAGAGCATTCCAACATTCTTATACACATTTATCACTGGTGTAAATTTTCTTCAGAATTCTCTGTGTTTATGTGTGTGCTTGTCTGCACGGATGTGCATTGTGATCATGTTACCATTTTCATCTTTTTTGTTTGTAGCAATGTTAGTCTGGTTCTGTTTTTGCTCCAGACATATGTCCTATTTTTTATTTTTTTATTTTTATTTAGGGGCATTTTATTTTTTTTTTTTTTGCCAGGGAAGTTGTATTTCATTTATTTACGTTATTATATAAATAATTAATATTATTGTTTAGGCAATAAATATTTTTTTATCTGTGTATCTTATTATATTAGTGAGGGTATAAACCAAATAATTAGATATTAGTAGCTGTATATGTGTACATACACAGGTGAGTAAATAAATATTTACTTAATTTAAGGTGTAAACAAAACAGTGTTCAATGGGATTAGACAGAGCTAAGAATTATATATTAATAAATATATATATACCTATGTTTGAAGTGCAACTTAAAGTTACACGGTTTTACCAAGTCGTTGGTTCATGCCCATATATATATATATATATATATATATATATATAAATAAATAATGTGTGTATATATGTGTAATTTGGCAGCAACATGATTTCGCTACAAGACAATTTGTAAATGTTTTAAAAAAATTTTGACTCTACATATATATAAGACATTGTTAAAAATTTTGACCCTGAAGATGAACAATGATGTTCGAAAGTACTCGGTTATCCTACAGACAATATTTATTTCGATATAATTTTCAAATAAAAATTCTCATTAGAAAATATGAGAAAATTCAAAACAAAATATGCAGGACTATGTTGTCTTTGACATTCAACACAACATGTTTAAAAAAAATATATATATATATAAAAATAATGTGTGTGTATATATGCATATATATAAAAATAATGTGTGTGTATATATGCATATATATATAAAAATAATGTGTGTGTATATATGCATATATATATAAAAATAATGTGTGTGTATATATGCATATATATATAAAAATAATGTGTGTGTATATATGCATATATATAAAAATAATGTGTGTGTATATATGCATATATATATAAAAATAATGTGTGTGTATATATGCATATATATATAAAAATAATGTGTGTGTATATATGCATATATATATAAAAATAATGTGTGTGTATATATGCATATATATATAAAAATAATGTGTGTGTATATATGCATATATATATAAAAATAATGTGTGTGTATATATGCATATATATATATATAAAAATAATGTGTGTGTATATATGCATATATATATATAAAAATAATGTGTGTGTATATATGCATATATATATATAAAAATAATGTGTGTGTATATATGCATATATATATATATATATAAAAATAATGTGTGTGTATATATGCATATATATATATATATATAAAAATAATGTGTGTGTGTATATATGCATATATATATATATATAAAAATAATGTGTGTGTGTATATATGCATATATATATATAAAAATAATGTGTGTGTGTATATATGCATATATATATATAAAAATAATGTGTGTGTGTATATATGCATATATATATATATAAAAATAATGTGTGTGTGTATATATGCATATATATATATAAAAATAATGTGTGTGTGTATATATGCATATATATATATAAAAATAATGTGTGTGTGTATATATGCATATATATATATAAAAATAATGTGTGTGTGTATATATGCATATATATATATAAAAATAATGTGTGTGTGTATATATGCATATATATATATAAAAATAATGTGTGTGTGTATATATGCATATATATATATAAAAATAATGTGTGTGTGTATATATGCATATATATATATAAAAATAATGTGTGTGTGTATATATGCATATATATATATAAAAATAATGTGTGTGTGTATATATGCATATATATATATAAAAATAATGTGTGTGTGTATATATGCATATATATATATAAAAATAATGTGTGTGTGTATATATGCATATATATATATAAAAATAATGTGTGTGTATATATGCATATATATATATATATATATATATAATATATAGGAATGGGTAGGGAAAAATATACATACACGTACAAATACTTGTTCATATGTAAGCATATTTATTCTTAAGGTGTTATAAATACAGTGTTTAATGTTATAAAACAGAGGTATAAGTATATATTAGTGTTATTGACATTGGAGATATATAAGTGGACATTGAAGTCAACACCAAGCAGTGACAGTCTGACGATTGTGTATTAGAATGAAACATACTGTCACCACCGGGTGTTGACATCCATGTCCACTTATATATCTCAATGCTTAATGTTGATTCTATGGAAACGTAGCATTTCCGTGCAGGTAACACATTGCACAATGTTGGATTAGTCAATGTTTATACCTTACTTTTTGAACATCTCATGGAATTTATTCTTAAAACATAAATTTAAAAAAAACCCTTGTCTTTTCCTTTTTCAGGTCTCTTGTTATTATCCACGTGGAAGATATTGATGAATTTGCTCCCAAGTTCAGCCAGGATACCTATGAAGTGGAAGTTGAAGAAGGCCATCTTTTTGATGCCATTATCCAGTTAACAGCTACTGACAAGGACAGGTCAGCCAACTACAAAGATATAAGTGGCTACTTTATTCTGGACAATGATGTTCCGTTTGAAATTAATAAACATGGTAAGATTGTTTTACTTATTGCTTTACAACTTTGGTATTTTTCTTTTTCTTCAGCAAACAAAATGATTGATGCATTTTTTTAAAAAAAATTTATTATTATTATTATTTATTTATTTTTTTTTTTTTTTTTTATTTTTTTCTCTCTATTATTTAATCTTAACACTTTGCATTTTTAATATTACTTGAAAAAGAATGCAGTGGTTTTCCACTGCATTCTTTTTCAAGGCCTCTCAATTGCAATAACCTATCCTGGGTATGATGATAAACTACATCTGCATCATGGTTAAGACAATAAACTATATCCGACAGCAAGGCCTTTGATCAGGAGGTGTTGAGGAGCATGGACCCACCTCTTAATTGCTGGTGTTCCCAGTTCCACCCTGATCTGGGGTGGTAGCACCTGTTAGGGTCCCTGCTATGGGATAATAGTTAACCCCCAAACTGGGATCAAAACATGTAAAAATATGTTTTAATATCAGGAATACATTTTTCTAAAAAAATTATTACCAGCAATAAATTTTTGAAAAAATTATTACCAGCAATAAGTTTTTGAAAAAATTATTACCAGCAATAAGTTTTTGAAAAAATTATTACCAGCAATAAGTTTTTGAAAAAATTATTACCAGCAATAAGTTTTTGAAAAAATTATTACCAGCAATAAGTTTTTGAAAAAATTATTACCAGCAATAAATTTTTGAAAAAATTATTACCAGCAATAAATTTTTGGTAAAAATATTACTAGAAATACTTTTTGAAAAAAAATATCACCAGCAATAAAAATCTTGTTGGCATTAAATAACACATTAAGGTTAATATGCCACAAACCAAACCAAACCTTTTGCTCAACGTTGCTGTTGTCATAGCAGGATATGAGAACACAACTATTTATTGTTCAGGGATCAGTCACCTTTAGTGGCAGGATAAACTTTTTGTACAGCAATTGAAGTCACATACAGAATGATAAAGGTTAAAATTTATTTATTCTTATTTAATTTGATATACTCTTCTAAATTTTATTTTGTTTAAATTTGAATATTTAAAACATTGAAAGGAGATTTTCACACTGAATTATATTTTATTATACATTTCTATTTTAATTTAATTCTATTTTTTTCTTAACACCTATATACAGGTTGCGGAATAAATAATGTTACTTTAAGTAAATATTAGCCTGCTAAAGAATACCTGAAAATCTCATTCAATCTCATTAGCCTTCACCACATGTTAGGCTTTCAGGTAAATTATTGATGGAGGCATGCACAGTTTCCATGGATATTTTGTCTCATTCTCTTCAATTTTGCTTTTAGAGCTTAAATATTGTGGTGTGGAGTAGAACAAGCCTCACTGTCATGAACCACCCACAAACAATAGTCAATGCTATCTGATGAATGTGGGAGGCCATTCATCCTTTTGGTGATGAAGCCAGGACAATTGTCTGTGCACTATTGCTGTGTTACATAAGCAATATGGCTCATTGCTCAGTCTTGTTGAAGTTTCCAATGTTCATCATCTTGTGGCATTGCACCATGGCTTCAGTACACCTACCAAGATGTCCTCTATGCACATTTCTCTCTTTACTCCTTGAGGCATGAAAACCTAAGACTTGCCTCTTTCTGAAATGGCTGCACAAACCAAACTGATGTTGTTTTCTGGGTTCTGAGGCATTTTCCTGAAGCGTCAGGAACTGACTGACTTATTGAAAGAACACGATCATTTTGATGATTAAAAGTCTATTCAGCAGTGAACAGTTTCCCATCAGTGAGGATGATGTTTTTCAGCCTGCCATCACAAATTTGTTTCTGCAACTGTTTACCTTTTTTGAAGTGTCATTTTCATCGTGGCTGCTGAAAGAAGCTGTCTCTTCGTTATCTTGTAGGGTGACATTTCAAGATCATCGCAACATAACCTTCGCATAGTTTTCTCTGATGTTTCGGACTCCTTAGCCAATTTTTGCATTGACTTTCTTGGAATAAAATTTTGGAGTCAAGAAGAAACCTGACTCTAAATAGGAAACCAGGGTTAATCCTCTACTCCTGTTCAAAAGATTGGGGTGGAGTGTGAACTGGATGATAGGTGGAGATGTTGGAACAGTGATTTTCAACATGAGTGTGCCACATGATTCTCTTAAGAGTGCCATGAAATGTTTCATGGCACACACACACACACACACACACACACACACACACACACACACACACACACACACACACACACACACACATATATATAAGTAATAATGGTACATTGTTCCTATTTGCATAAATGAATACGTATGAATTTTTTTCAAATAATTCTTTTCATTATTCTTCGATTATGTTATTTTAAATACTTTGTTTTAATATTCATTTTTTTTTAAAGTATTTTTATATTTTTAATTTAACTTTTAAAAATTTTCCTTTATTTGGATAAATTAATATTAACCTTATTTTCATATAATTGTATTCAACATTCTTTGCTTAAATCAAAACTTTTACAAAGTTACAAATCATGAATTAATATTGTCTGGTATACAGCACTAAGCAATTTTCACATTGTCTTTCTTGTAATAAAATTTTGAAGTTTAGGAGAAACCTGACCCTAAATAGGAAACAAGGGATAATCCTCTACTCCTGTTCAAAAGACTGGGGAGGAGTGTGAACTGGATGATAGGCAAACCTATCTACTCCTATTGAGGAAAGAATAAATGTAAATCAGTAGTAAATAAAAGTTCAGTTTTAGGTGGAGACATTGGAAGTATAGAGCTGAAGTTGTCTTTAGAAAGAACCAGAAACCTGACGCTAAACAGGGAACAAGGGATAAACTTCTACTCCTGTTCAAAAGACCAGGGAGGAGTGTGAACCGGACGATTATAAAAATGTTAGATTTCTAGTTTATCCACTTCTTTTCGTTTCCATTTATCTGTAGAGGAGTTGAATATTGTTACAAGGTGGAATTTCTACCCATTCGGTCTTTCACAAGAGAACATTACAACAATTATCCAAAAGTGGCTTTCATTAAAAAGAAATTATAATTGTAATTAAAAAGATGATTTAATTGTTGTTATTAATTCTGTTGCAGGAGTGCTAAAGAATACACGAATTCTGGATCATGCCAAGCGTCACAACTACATGATCAGTGTCATCGCTGAGAGCTACGGGAAAAAAAGATCCAAGCCTGCTTTGGTTAATATTTTGGTAAAAAAGATGTGTAAAGTCGGCTGGAAAGGTTAGTTACTTTTTTTTTATTCTTTTGTTTAGTGTTTTCTTTTTGTTTTTCTCTCTGTGACAATAGATTCACCCGATGTTTATGGGTTTTATTTTTATTTTTCTGTCAGTAACAATAGACTCACCTGATGTTTATGGGTTTTCTTTTTCTTTTTCTGTCCGTAACAATAGACTCACCCGATGTTTATGGGTTTTATTTTTATTTTTCTGTCGGTAACAATAGACTCACCCGATGCTTATGGGTTTTATTTTTCTGTCGGTAACAATAGACTCACCCAATATTTATGGATTTTATTTTTCTGTCGGTAACAATAGACTCACCCAATATTTATGGATTTTATTTTTCTGTCGGTAACAATAGACTCACCCAATATTTATGGATTTTATTTTTCTGTCGGTAACAATAGACTCACCCAATATTTATGGATTTTATTTTTCTGTCGGTAACAATAGACTCACCCAATATTTATGGATTTTATTTTTCTGTCGGTAACAATAGACTCACCCAATATTTATGGGTTTTATTTTTATTTTTCTGTCCGTAACAATAGATTCACCCGATGTTTATGGGTTTTATTTTTATTTTTCTGTCGGTAATAACAGACTCACCCAATGTTAGTAAGACAAAACTGGTCTTACTTCTTTTTCTATTTGTTCCTTAAGAACATAGGCTATAATAGCTCTCCACAACTTCCTACCTCTTGTGTCTCTTAATATTTTTTTGTCTTTTGTTAAGCCCTCACTCCCCATTCAGCCATTCATTCACGCAATGTCATCAAGTAAGTAGCTTGCTGCCTTCCCCTATCTCTCTTGCCCCCAAAATGCTCTGTGAGGGTTACGTTTTCCAAGCCCTCCTTCCTTACTATGTGTCCAAGCAATTTCAGCTGTCTTTTTCTGATTTTGTGTAGAAGTCTTCGTTCTGTTGCCATTTTTTTATGACTCCCTTGCCGCTTACTCACTATGTTTTATCTCTCTTACCCTGTGTGTATCAAATTCTCCAAGCCTTCATTATGTGTCCAAGAAATTTCAGCTCTCTCTTTTTTTTTTATTCTGAGGATAAGTTTTCTTTCTGTTGCCATTTTTTAAGACTTTCTTGTTGCTTGTCTACTCTGTTGATGGAATTCTCAGTATCCTTCTGTAGAAGCCTATTTCTGCTACCTCTAGTATTTTCCCCTCATCTTTGGGGAGATTGTCCAACATTCACTGTCATATAAGATGATGGATCTCACATTGCAATCGAGCACTCTTTTCTTTTGTTTCTAAAGATTTGATAGCTTTTCGATTGCATCTTTCACTAGTCCAATGCGTATTCTGTTCTTGGTGTTGCATTTTCCGTCCTCGGTTAAAACACTTCCCAGGTTTTACTTACAAGTGTGAAATGAGAAAATCTCTTATCATAATACATGCTCATTGACACTTTAAGCAAACAAGTAATGTGTAACCATAACAACAGAATTTTAAAACTCAACAGATTTCTACTGTAGTCTGTATCTCATTTCAGTCTATTGTACACTATTTACATTATTCAGACTATTGTCCTCATCTTTGTCATCATATTTATTACAATGTTCCTCAAGGACACATGGCACAGTGGATAAAGGCATTAGTTAGATCCATTGGCAAGACCAAAAGAGTGTGAGTTCAATACCCAGTTAAGGCAGTGGAGAACTTGGCGTGGGGAATTAACAGGAGATAACTGATAACTGACATCCATTAAAACATGGCATGTGGAACTAGAACAGTCTACCCCAGTGAGTGAAATAAAGGGTTCAGTTCAACATTCCAACCACCTGAAGAAGGCCGGAGCGTACAACGGCTGAAACGTTGTAATAATAAATATGGCAACAAAGATGAGGACAATAGTCCGAATAATGTAAATAGTGTACATAATACCTCATCTCAGAAATATAGACAGATACCTCAGTCTATTGGTTAGTTAGAATTCCCAGCATGCATTTGTAAATTGTATAACTTAAAGGATTTATTTGAAAATTCTGATCTAACATCATAAATTTCATTAAAGAAGATTGGACTCTACAGGAAAATATTAAAAAAAGAACAAAAAAAAAACTGTTAACCAAATCTGCTTACTTACATTGTTTCGTAACCTATTTTGAAAGGAAAAATTATTTTCAGCAATACATTTTTGAAGGAAAGTCTCTGAACAAAATCCCCCTTTACAAAATATGCCAATGAAACCTGATCTACAAAATGATTCCTTACAAAGAATACATACTCCATTCATATGAACCTATCTGAAAATTCTTGTCAGCATTACCGTCCTAGTTATGATGATAAACTACCTCCGTGTCCTGGGTAAGACGATAAACTACAACCAACAGCAAGGCCTCTGATCAAGAGGTTCTGAGGAGCATGGAACCACCTCTTAATTGTTGGTGTTCCCAGGTCCACCCTGACTTGGGGTGGTAGCACCTATTAGGGTCCTTGCTATAGGCAAGTAGTTAATACCCAAACTGGGGTCAAAACACTATGAAAGCGTAAAAACAGATTTTAATACCAGCAATACATAAAAAATTATCTGCAATACAGTATTACCAGCAATACATTTTTGAAGGAAAAAAATATTACCAGCAATAAAAATTTTATCGGCATTAAATAACCGATTAAAGTCGATATGCCGTAAAACAAATCAAACTTCTCAGCATTAAATAACCCTTTGAGGTTTATCTAGTGTTAAACTAAATAAACCATATCCAACCAACATCCATCTGTAGCATTTGTCTATGAATTTGGAGAGAGAATGATCTTAGAAATCATTGCTAACAGATTGGAACCAGCGATAGCAACAGAGATAAGGACATTAGTTTGAATATCCTATTATAATTCTGCTTGTTCCTCCCTTTGTTGGTTCACACGGCCATTACACCCTGCCAATACATCAGAAAATGGACTATTCTATTTTGACTGCATGACATATCAGAGATGCTACTTGGTTTCAGTGAGAAAATGAAAGAAAGAAAAAGATAGAAATGTTTAATGTCTCCTCAGTAAGAAAGAAAGAAGAGCAGATAGAAGTGTTTAAAGTCTTGTTTCATTGAAATGAAAAGATTTGAAATTGACAACTTTTTCCATTTGTACCCCCTTACTTCTTAAAATAATGACCAGTATTCATATTTATGGTTGTTATTGCGATATGTTGTTAAAGTTTTTAAGCTCAAATATTTAATGATGTGTTAGGGGAATTTCTATGGGTGTTTTATTGCCGTAGAACTTAGCATGAGCTTATTCAATCATTAACATGAGAATTAAGATTCATCAGAAAATTTAAATAGAAAAACCTTGCTCTCCCTTTGTTAGTTAGTTACTTAGTTTGCACAAGCATTACGCTTTGCCATTAATATTGTATTGCTGATCTTGCTGTCAAAAAATCAAATGAAAGAATATAATTTTAATTATGCTATGAAGTGATTATTTAAAATTTAAAAGTTAAATCTTAAAAATATTTAAAAAATAAAAATCATAATAATTCTTATCATTACACAATTCATTAGCTAGTTTCTTAGTTTGCACAACCATTATGCTTTGCCATTACACAGTAAAAGTGTATTTTGGTATTGTGGTCTTGTATACTGCACTGTATCATAGAAAACGGTTATCTATATCAGTCAGTGTCCTAGGTAAGACGATAAACTATGTCCAACAGGAGGTTTTGAGGAGCATGGAACCACCTCTTAATTGTTGGTGTTCTCAGGTCCACCCTGACCCGGGGTGGTAGCACCTGTTAGGGTCCCAGCTATGGGCAAATAGTTAACACCCAAACTCGTGTAAAAATAGGTTTTAATACCCAAAATACTTTGTAATAAAAAAAATTATTACCAGCAATAATTTTTGAAGGAAAAATGATTAACAGCAATACTTTAAAAAAAAAAAAAATACCAGCAATACAAACAGTTATACATTCTTTGAAAAAAATATGACCAGCTATAGATTTCTTCAAGGAAAAATATTCCCAGAAATGTTTTTGAAGAAAAACATATTACCAACAATAAAAATTTTGTCGGCATTAAATAACCCATTGAGGTTGATATGCTGTAAAACAAAATAAACCAAACCAAACTATATCAATCAGTTATGTGCCATGTGTGATACATGCTTAGGCGATCATGTATTCTTTTGAGGCAGATATTTTTTCCTGCAGTAGGTTGCCATTTCTTTCTGCGGTAGACCAGTTACCATCCAAGGCTATAGAACCTGATCTGTTCTGCTATTTACCAATAGCTGGGGAAGAAGAAGAGGATTCATACCTTTCCCAAGAGTATTAGCATATAAGTGAATGCAATGGATTTGACTAGAATTCGAACTCAGCTCTCTGAGTCTGAGCTGCTATCCATTACTCCACCAGGCCACCTATCTATATATATATTTCCTATTGAGCAAGAAAATTACTTTTAACTTTGCGAGATCTAAAGCCATGAAGAAACTGCATATAACAATCTCTTCTTCAAGGTATTTACAGATGTTCATATTTAAATGCATTTGAAAAGGAAAAGAAGTGATTTTTGATAACCAATGAGAAACAGTAAAAAAACAACAAAAAAAAAACGGTAAAAACCTTGAAATTTCTATGGGTACCACTAGTAAATAAGGAGAAAATAAATTAAGTACACAAAAATAGAATGAGGCATAATACAAGAATGCCAACTTCTCACCAAATATATTTAAGCTTTATGAGAACTAGAAGTCCTACCAGGATTTATTATTGGTAGGTACAATCTTAAGATATGCAGATGACACTGTGTTGCTTGTAGGCATAGAAAGAAAACTGCAGGAACTCCTACAGAAGAGGTAGTTATAAGAGAACTACAAGTCCTACCAATGTTTGTTACATATTATGTATTTACCATACATACAAAGGAAACTGCAGAATTGCCTATGCGAACTAGTAAAAGAAAATGGGAAAGAAAAATTGTAAGAACAAATAATGCATGGTTGTTAGTGAGGGGAACAACTGAATATGAACTTGAGACGTCAAACTCAATCAAGTACAGAAATTTAAATATCTGGGAAATGTTTTGAGATGATGGAAAATCTGACACTGAAATCCGAAGTTGCATTGAAATAGAGAAAGATGCCTTCCAAAAGCTAAGAAAAATCTTGTTAGAAAAATTGAAAAGACATCGGAACTGCTATGCAATCTCAATCATCCTAAAGAGCAATGAATGCTAGACAATTTCCTCACTGATGAAATTATACAGAAGGATGCTAAGAATGCCTCGGATGGAACATGTGAACAATGAGGAAGTTTTTAAGGCAACTGAAAGTAAGAACAACACTTGTACTCTGAATCAGGAGACGGTTGAAATTTTTCAGATGACTAATGAGGAAAGACGGTTTTTGAAAATTTGACACTCATAGGATATATTGCAAGCAAGAGGGGAAGGGGAAAACAGCGAGTAACCTATGCAATGAACTTGTGTAAACAGATGGCAGAACAGGAAATAGGAAGGTTAGCAAAAAGAGAAACCTTGCTAAAAGCTCCAAAGGATAGGAAGTTGTGGAGAGCCGTTATCACCCATATTATGAATGGACACCGCATATAGATGTTGTGAGTCATTAAAACAACTCTGTGATTTTTGAGTTTTTAAATGATTATTCATTTCCTTTTTTTTTTTTTTCTGTTCTGGTTTAATGAAAGAAAAAATAAACACGACAGTTTACATAATTGGTGTGAAATTTATTTAAATATTGAAAAAAGTGTTACTATATATGTTTGGGTTTAGCTCCAAATGCAGAAAGTTGTTTTTCCTGAATTTTTGGTACATCATCTGAGATTTATTCTTTTCATGTTTTGTATAATCATTTTATTTTGAGCTGTAATGTGCTGCCCAAGATTGTAAAATGAAAACAATGTGTATATCAAATATAGATTGGAATCTGACAGAATGATAAGATAAAAAAAAACATTTATCAATCTAACATGTTACACTTTTCTCAGAGAGTAACCAGGTAGAATGTCAGTCGTTATCTTCTGACTTAATTTAAGTTCTTTTATTTTTCTCTTCCTTTAATAATGTTTTTGTTGTTTTTTCTCATTCTCTCACACTCATTATTTTCACTATTTATTTTCAGACTATTGTCCTCATCTTTGTTGTTATCACGTTTTGGTCATTGGGCTCTCCAGACTTCCTCAGGTTTATATTGCTCTGAGTAACCTACAGTGAATTCTGAACACGAACCCTTTATTCAATCTATGGGGGTTAGACTGTTCTTGTTCCACTGCACATGTCTAGGGATATCTCGTCTAGTTATTCACTTATTCCTTGCACATTTCGACTGAGTGCAAGTGCCAAACCTAGGGATTGAACTTTCAACCACTATGTCACCAAATTCACAAGCCAATGCCTTTATCCACTGACCTATTTGATAAAACTTTGGTGTGTGATAACAACAAAGTTCAGAACAATAGTCTGGATATAGGGTAAATGATGATAACTCCTCATCCCAGAAATTCAGTGATAACAACAACAACAAAGATGAGGACAATAGTCCGAATGTAAATAGTGTAAATAATGATGACTCCTCATCCCAGAAATTCAGTGATAACAACTACAAAGATGAGGACAATAGTCCGAATGTAAATAGTGTAAATAATGATGACTCCTCATCCCAGAAATTCAGTGATAACAACAACAAAGATGAGGACAATAGTCTGAATGTAAATAGTGTAAATAATGATAACTCCTCATTCCAGAAATTCAGTGATAACAACAACAAAGATGAGGACAATAGTCTGAATGTAAATAGTGTAAATAATGATAACTCCTCATCCCAGAAATTCAGTGATAACAACAACAAAGATGAGGAGAATAGTCTGAATGTAAATAGTGTAAATAATGATGACTCCTCATCCCAGAAATTCAGTGATAACAACAACAAAGATGAGGACAATAGTCTGAATGTAAATAGTGTAAATAATGATAACTCCTCATTCCAGAAATTCAGTGATAACAACAACAAAGATGAGGACAATAGTCTGAATGTAAATAGTGTAAATAATGATAACTCCTCATCCCAGAAATTCAGTGATAACAACAACAAAGATGAGGAGAATAGTCTGAATGTAAATAGTGTAAATAATGATAACTCCTCATCCCAGAAATTCAGTGATAACAACAACAAAGATGAGGACAATAGTCTGAATGTAAATAGTGTAAATAATGATAACTCCTCATTCCAGAAATTCAGTGATAACAACAACAAAGATGAGGACAATAGTCTGAATGTAAATAGTGTAAATAATGATAACTCCTCATCCCAGAAATTCAGTGATAACAACAACAAAGATGAGGAGAATAGTCTGAATGTAAATAGTGTAAATAATGATGACTCCTCATCCCAGAAATTCAGTGATAACAACAACAAAGATGAGGACAATAGTCTGAATGTAAATAGTGTAAATAATGATAACTCCTCATTCCAGAAATTCAGTGATAACAACAACAAAGATGAGGACAATAGTCTGAATGTAAATAGTGTAAATAATGATAACTCCTCATCCCAGAAATTCAGTGATAACAACAACAAAGATGAGGAGAATAGTCTGAATGTAAATAGTGTAAATAATGATAACTCCTCATCCCAGAAATTCAGTGATAACAACAACAAAGATGAGGACAATAGTCTGAATGTAAATAGTGTAAATAATGATAAATCCTCATCCCAGAAATTCAGTGATAACAACAACAATGATGAGGACAATAGTCTGAATGTAAATAGTGTAAATAATAACTCCTCATCCCAGAAATTCAGGCGAAAACTTTCATGCTCAGTAACCCCTTGTGTCTTGGTGGCTTTATTACTTTGCTTGGGGTGAAATGATTAAAAAAAAAAAAAAATAGATAAGTTTATGATAAGCAGAAAACTATTATATTTGTGCTTGTCTCACTTTTCCTTTGTTAGCACTTCCATTACACCCTGCCAATATCCCGTAAATAATGAACTATTCACTTTTGTAGAATGAAGGGAAAAGACACTACTTGGTTTCAGTGAGAAAATGGATGGAAGAAAGAAGGGAAGATACAAGTGTTTAATGGCTCTTTCAATGAAATGGAAAAAAGTGTCAATTTCAAATATTTTCATTTGTACCCCCTTACTTCTTAAAATAACAATCAGCATTCATATTTATGATTGCTATTGCAATATTTTCTTAAAGTTGCTAAGCTTAAATATTTAAAGATGTGATAAAGGAAATTTCTACAGATATTTTATTGTTGTAGAACTTACCATGAGCTTACTCAATCATTAACATGAGAATTAAGATTCACCTGAAAATTAAATAAAATAATCTTGAAATTTTCATGGGTCTTTCTAGTCAAATTGTAAAATTCTGTTGTGAAAACACAATGATGAGGACAATAGTCTGAATATAGTGTAAATAACTCCTCATTCCAGAAATTCAGATGGAAACTTTCATGATCAGTTATCCTTTGTCTCTTATTGCCTTGCGAGGGGTGAAATGATTTAAATAAAAATATAAGCAGAAAACATCCTATTATATTTGTGCTTTTCCTTAATTAGCACAACCATTATGCCTTGCCAATACCTCATAAATAATGAACTATTCAGTTTTGATTCTGTAGAAAGAAGGGAAAAGAATCTTCTCGGTTTCAACGAGCAAATAAAAGAAAGAAAGAACGGAAGATAGAAGTGTTTAACTGCTGTTTCAGTGAAATGGAATAAGTTGTCCATTTCAGATCTTTTCATTTTAAATTTTTTCATTTGTACCCACTTTTTAAAAAAACAACCAGCAGTCATATTTATGATTGTTATAATAGCTCAAATAGTTAATGATGCAATAGGGGAGTTTCTACAAATATTTTACCATCGTAGAACTCGCCATGAAGCTTTTCTCAATTAACTTAAAATTTAAGTTTCATCAGAAAATTCAAATAGGAAAGCTGCACCCTCCCTCCATTTGTTAGTTCCTTAGTTTTGCACGACCGTTACGCTTTGCCATTAATATTGTATTGCTGGTCTTGCTGTCAAAAAATCAAAGAAAATATATCTATGAAAGAATATAATAATAATTATGTTATAAATAATTTCTACAGATATTTTGTTATAGAACTTGTCATGAGCTTAGTCAATCATTAACTTAAGAATTAAGATTGATTAGAAAAATGAAAATAAAAAAAAACATGAGATTTTCAAGGGACTTTCTTGTCAAATTGTAAAATTCTGTTATAATATGAAATACCACTCAAAGTGAGTATGATTAGTTTTGCCATGACAACAGAATTTTAAAAATATTTTAAAATAGAGAATTATGCCAGAAATGATACAAATATGTAAAAATACATGTAAATGTCATTTTCTTTCTTTTCTGGAAAAAATAAAAAATGTTTCTTCAGCAATGACTTTCCCAATCTCATCAATTTAGCAGCTATACTGATGACACAACTATTTACTCCTGTCTAATAGCAAGCGAGACAGGTCCGACAATGTAAAACTAGCAAGTGATCACAAAAAAAGAGAATATTTAACCTTTATCATTCTGTGACTTCATATACTGTACAAAAAGTTTAGCCTGCCACTGTATGTGACTAATCCCTGAACAATAGTGTGTTTGAATTTCATAGATGTGCTGCCATATCCCGCTAGGGCAACAGAAAACAACTTTGAGCAAAATTAACAATAAGGACACTGCAATTGAGAGGCCTTGAAAAAGAATGCCATAGAAAGGGATGTAATATTAATTATGCAGACGGCTAAAGATTAAAATTTAAAGTGTGCCCCAGAGTTTTAGTTTTTCTGCAAGTGTTCCCTTGAATTAAAAAAAAAAAAAAATGAAGAATACTTATCTAAACCCTGGGGCTTTCTCATGTCTGCTCAAATTGTGTGTGTGTGTGTGTGTGTGTGTGTGTGTGTGTGTGTAAATTTTCCCCATTGTTGTGACATGGCTTCCCCTGCTTTTTCTATAAATATTTTTCATGGCAGTTCTAATGAGCTCTCTTCCGTGGCCACATAAATTTAAGGGTACTACTAGATTGGTAAATAAGTATAATAGTTTTACTGTTGAAATAGCTAAATGTAACCGTAAGTTCTATTCTAATAGTTTCTTTTCTCGCATTTCTTCCCTGGGGTGGGTGGGACTTTCTTCCGGTTTCTTGCTTCACTGGCACCTATAATTTCCAAAAATTTAAATGCAATGTTGTTTTCCTGAACCCTGTTTCTTTATACCTCCTCACTGAAGCCTTTTTATTCTCTTCCACTTTGCGTCTGAGTGGTATTATGGCCTTGCTTGTGACTAAATAATTGAAGAAAAAAAAGAGAAAATGTCATAAATTTCAGTTGCATGTGAAACAAAATCACATGTTCAAATGCCACCAATTGAAAAGTGCTGCAGACATTATGCCAATCCAATACATTACTTTATCACTTCCTATGATGTAGAAAAAGTTTATCTCATCACTGAAGTTGACTCTGATTGTTGAACAATAGGGCATTTGAATTTCATAGTTGTGTTGACATATCCTGCTATGGCAACAGAAATCAATCATGTGAAATGAACAATATGGATAATTGAAAACCTTGAAAAAGAATGCAGGGGAAAGGGAAGTCATATTAATATTGCAGAGGGCTAAAGGTTAAATAAGAAAACCACATTTTCACAGGTTAAAACTATAAATAAATAAATATTTGTTAATAGTTTAAAAAAAAAAGAAATTCTCTTGCTTTGTGTATTAAAGCAAAATTTGTTTTTAGATTCTGCTTTTCCATTTAGACAAGTTTTTCAGCCTTCATTTATCATTTGCTTTTCCTTCACCAGTTTAAAAAGAAACACTGACATTTTGGGTGTGTGTTTGCTCAATATTTTTAAAAGCCTGTGATTTTCTGTCAATAAATAACCCACAAAATTTATTAGGTGGTGAAAAAACAAATCCTCTTCCCCCCCCCCCTTGTTACTGAATTTATCAACAGAGATCCTAGTTTTATTGTGTTGCATTTCATTTCTGGATTTTAGTAGTCTATTCCTCAGTAAGGTATGAATCTACCCCTTCCCCCAGCCAGTGGGACTTGTCTTAGTAAATCATTATCTCCAAAAACATTCTTACAATCTAAAACTATTTTCTGGCTTTAATCTGCAAAAGGTTAATATGCCTTAAAAAAAAAATCAATCTTTCCTCTTTTTTTTTTTTTTTTTTTCATTCTTGTTACTGAATCTATCAACAAAGATCCTAGTTCTATTGTGTTGTATGTGTATTTCTGGATTCAAGTGATCTATTGGAAATTCCTCAGTAGGGACCCTTATGCTGCATCAACAGACTTGCTCAACAGTAGTAGGCATTTTTTCTTTAGGTTTCTTTTTACTTGATTTATTTGAGGGAAGATGCAGTAGGCTTCATTTCTCAAAGAGGGCAAGATAGAGAAAATGGGTGTCAACAGGCCTGCCTGTTGTCTGCATGCGGTGGCTGAAACTATGGTATGCATAGGAAGATGAGAGAAGGCGGCATCAATGCTCTTGACTTCTGCACTGCTGCAACTGTGCTGTTGGTTTTTCTGTATTATTTTTTTTTTTTTTTTTGTCTTTTATCAAAACTTTGACAAAGGCAATACAACAGTGTCAGGATTCGATGCCCATGAGTTCAAACTTACCTGGATTATTCTGGGCTGTCAGATTTCCGACATTAAGGTTTGACATTTTAGTTTCACCTGTATTGTTCTTTCTGGTAGGGCAAGGTGTGTTGATTAGCTCATTTGCCTATTTCTATCTGAATTTCTGGCATGAGGAGTTATCATTATTTATGTTAAACTTAATTCCGGTCACTTTCACTCCAAGCTTTTCCCAGTTTTTTTTTCTCCATAAATGCAGTTAAGCTCTTTAAACGTTTCTCTTTCCTTAGATCCTCCATTTTTGCCTGTTCCATAACGTGTTGCCTTATTGCTGTTACGTCCTTTTCTGGTAGTGATAAGGCGGCTGCAATTCCCATTTTAGTATGTTATGCTACTTTGATATTTAGTCCTTAAGGCTTCTTACAGAAATATTTTTACATGAAAAATGCAGGTGAAAAGGTACATGCACTAAATAACAGAGACCGATTGATTTGCAATGCAAGATAACATTTATTAAGCAAAACTAACAAAAGGAAATTTTAAAAGTTTCTTTTCCTAGAGGTAAATTGCATATACAACAAAAAAGTTAATGAATGTATCTGAGTGTGACTTACCTGTGTATTTGTGTGCAAAGTGTCCACAGCTCTTTTTTGCTTTGGTGTGAATAGTTCATGGCACCCACTTCAAAAGGAGGAAAACCGGAAGAGAATTACTTTAAGGGTTCGCATTGTTTTTTTATACCCCCAGGGCTGCAGATGAGATTATGTTTAATAAGGGCTGATGCTGAGATGATGTTTAATAAGGGCTGATGCTGATACTAGGTTAAGGCACTTAATCTTATCTTTTGCTAATTTTGTGACCTCTGCCCACATCTCTATCTCCATTTTCCACCTCTCAAGTGATTTTCTGTGCTGTCAAAAAGCAGGGGGTTCAGTTTTAAAGCCGTGATGCAACTGCAGACCTCTGGCTTATGAGTACAAAATTCAAGAGCATCTATATTAGGAAGAGGTGGAAAGGCAAACACAATGCTGGTACAATGTGAAAGAAAATGCAACAAAGGTCAGAAAAGGTCTGAATTTGCAAAACTTGAGTGACTGGAAAAAGGTAGATGTAAGTCTGCTCTTAATTCCACTGCACACACATGACGAAGGTGAATACCTTAAAGCAAAGGTAGCAGAGATTCAAAGAACACAGGTCATTCATCGTGTTCCCAAAATTTGGACCCTGCAGGAATTGGAAGATTGTGGTATTATCTGTTGCTGCACTTGCAAACATGGGTGATGGTGTCTCTAGTGTAGGAGGGCACCTCATTTTGTTGGTTGTACAGAATAAAAGAAATGCTGCCGTTCAAGTTAAAAAATAAATTGAGTTGTAAAATCCACATTGGCTGCTGAGATGCTGAGTTTGTCAGTAGCATTAGATCATGCAGTCATTTTAAGACAGGAAAGCCAGAAGATAGATTTTTTTTTAACAACCATTTTGCCAAGGGGAATTAACTCAACAATTTACACTATTTACATTCAGATTATTGTCATCATCTTTGTTGTTGCTATCACAATGTTGTGGTTGTTGTACTTTCCGCCCCCTTCAACAGGTGTATACTAATCTGGATGGGGCAACAAAGATGAGGACTATAGTCTGAATGTAAATAATGATAAATCCTCATTCCAGAAAATCAGAAATTTTTAAAAAATTACCATATATCTCTGCATATAAGGTGACCTTTAGATAAGATGGGGTCAAAAAATATAGAAATTTTTCATAATTTTATCCTATACCTATAGTAGAAGATGATTGCTTATTGATAATATAAAGATGATGTTATTGGAAATGTTGTTACTTACTGTATCCTTAAAAATTCAAAATAAATGAAATAACAAAACCAATTCTATATCATGTTTTTCCGACACAATTATGTGCCATAAATGATAGATGCTTATGTATCTTTCGATACATGACTGACGAAGCAAATGTTTTTCTTCCTCAGTAGTTTAGAATTTCTTTCTGTGGTAGACCAGTTGCCATCCAAGACTATAGAACCCAGTCTGTCCTGCTATTTACCCATAGCTGGGGGTAGAAGAAAGAGATTCATACCTTTCACAAGGGTATTAGCATGTAAGTAAATGTAATGGATTCGACTGGAATTTGAACCTGGCTTTCCAGTTCCTCAATCCCAGCTGCTATCCACTACTCCACCATGCTTCCCCTAAAATGGAAACCACTGTTTTTATTATGTTTCATCATGTAATCTCTTGCAAATACTGATTCTTCTTTTTCCTATATTTAAAAAGTTACAAACATCCTGGTGTGCTAATGACCATTTACTTATACATCATTGACAGTCACAAAATACCGCTATTAACAGTACAATAATAGTACATTCCACTTTCAGCATTATTTTTATTCAATTTGTTCCTCACTTATTATTTAACACCAAAATGATAATGAATTTTTAATGAGAAATTAATATTATGTTATCCTAAATGTTATTACTACCGTAATTAAAACTACCATGATGATTATTGAAAATTTAGTGAAAGATAAAGGTTACTGTGAATGCAGTCACAACTCGATGTTTACATTTTCTCATCTGAGCTTGCATGGATACAAGTTACTTTCATTGACATGGAATTATTCTTTGAACAGGTAATTTATTATGAAGTTATATATAAGGTAGAACTGTTATTACTTTTATTATCAGTTTATTTGATAATGTGAATCTTTTCATGTACGTTATTGGTTCTCACAATGAGGCCAATGTTAGCCTGCCGACAAACATCACTCAGAATTTAAAGTTTCATTTTTAGAATTGTAGTATAAGACGACCCCCAATTCTTAAGGGTGATTTTTGGGATTTAAAGGTCATCTTATATGTGGAAATATATGGTAATTCCCCCAACACATACTTTCAGCTAATTTATTTTTAGCTAAAACTATCTCAAAAATTGGCTAAAATCAATTCCCATATATTTCCGTATATAAGGCAACTTTTAGATAAGATGAGGTCAAAAAATATGGCAAATTTTCGTGAATTTATCTTATACCTATAGTATAACATGACTGCTTATTGATTATATAAAGATGATGTTTTTGGAAATGTTATTACATACTGTATCCTTAGAAATTCAAAATAAATGAAATAACAAAACTGATTCTATATCATGTTTTTCCTACACACATCCCATAAAATGGAAACCATTGTTTTATTT
The DNA here is from genome assembly GCA_964036315.1 of Acanthosepion esculentum. NCBI lineage: Eukaryota > Metazoa > Mollusca > Cephalopoda > Sepiida > Sepiidae > Acanthosepion > Acanthosepion esculentum. The sequence continues at coordinate 52,726,081 of OZ038517.1, read as the reverse complement.
GTTTCATCTTATGATCTCTTCTGAATACTGATTCTTCTTTTTCTTCCTCTTCTTTTCCTATATCTAAACAGTTACAAACAGCCTAGTGTACTAATGGCCATTTACTTATACGTCATTGACAATTACATAATACCACTAATAACAGTACAATAACGTATGATAATAGTAATTGATTTCATTGATATAGAATTATTCTTGAAATAGGCAATTTATTATTGTAGAGTAGAAATGGAAGGTCTCATTAGGTAATAGGGGACTTCCACAGGCAGATATAAGTTGCTTCATCCAATATTATATAAACAGTTGAATGGTCAAGGAAGATATATTTTTTGTATTTGTATCTTGTTGGTATGAGAATAAAGTAATTAAGAATTACTACTACCATTGACATTGTGGTTATTTTACAAATATGAAGTTATGCCAGTAATATATGAGGTAGAAACGGTTTTATTATTTTTATTATCAGTTTATTTGATAATGTGAATCTTTTCCTGTACATTATTGGTTATCAAACAAGGCCAAGGTTTGCCTACTGACAAACATCACTCAGAATTTAAAGTTTCATTTTTAGAATTGTAGTATAACACGAGCCCCAATCTTTAAGGGTGATTTTTGGGATTTAAAGGTTGTCTTATATGCGGAAATATACAATAGTACCCTTTTTAATTTAAAATTTCTCTCCTCCCAGTCTCATCACAAAAAAAAAATCTAACCAATTGTCCCAAGTTAATGTTCTATCTCCAAGACAATGGGATGATGCTAATCACAAACCTTGAATGCTTCTCTGGTTTAAAACATCTGCTAAAATGTGTCTACTTTGTAGAGGACCGTGGGGTGAATGTGAGGATGTTATATCTCCGGGCTAAGGAATGTTAGACTTTAATGGAGTCCAAAGAAGGCAAAAGATAACAAACAAGACCGATATACATGTATGCAAACAAATATATATTAATAACAAATTACAATGACATAAAGACATGAAAGTTACATAGTGTTGGTACGGAGAAGTTATGGCGAGTGTGTTGAGTGTCCGTACGAACGTGTATATTGTTTTTAACGTGTTCCCAGAATTTGGGAAACGCCCTCTCTGTAAGAGGTCACATATTGGTGTAAGTGAAAAAGAGAAAATTTTTTTTTTTTAACCTTGCCTCACGCGTGAGGTTGCGGCCCGAGTCGAGAAAGATGGCCGCCCGTGTGCATAAGCCGGAAAAAAAAAGGAAGAGGCAAAAGTTCAACCAGTATTTATACTCGTGGGAGAGAGATCCCAGTTGAAGGATTAAGGAAATGAGGAGGAGATAACTCCGACAACTTTTCCTGTACAGCAATCCCGCACATATTATAAATAGTTTGCCTGGGATTGTCTCTCACCATCCTGGGTATGATGATAAACTACATCCGGCAGCAAGGCCTCTGATCAGAATGTATTGAGGAGTGTGGAACCAGCTTTTAATTGTTGTTGTTCTCTGACAAATAGTTAACGCCCCAAACAAAAATTAAACACTATGAAAGTATAAAAATACATTTCTATAGTAAAAATGCCAGCAATACATTTTTATACAAAAAAGTTACCAACAATATATATTTATAGTAAAATTACCAATAATACATTTTTTGGTGTTGAAGCCATAAAATTGTGTTCAAAATATTTAGATTTCAGTATTAAGTAATCTATAAGGGTGCCACTAAAAAAAACAAATATGCTCAGATAGTCTCTCACATGTCTGCGATGCTTTTGGATGCTTAGTTCTTTGATGGAATTCTGGAATAATGCTTGTAATATGAAAAATTTGAATTCTTTTGACATCCCAATTCATCGATACATATTTACAATTTCCTGCTAAAAGAATTTTTGGCTGGAGTAAAATATGGATCTCTGACAAGTGCTTTTCCTTAACGACAATTACTTGGCTCGGTCTTCTTCTTGGTGATCAATATAAGCTATTATCTGATTTTTTTTTTTTTTTTTTGTAGTTCCGTGCCAACTTTTTTACTTTGAGGCAGATAATTTATGATATTTAATGTGTGTGTGTGTGTACTTGCAATTGAAAGAGAAGTGCTTCCCAGAATTTTAGGGGATTTGACCATGAAAATAATTACTTGCTCTAAACACCTCATTTTCACTGTCTTATTATTACTCTCATGTTTGCAAGTTGACTCAAAAAAAGTGGGACAGAGCACAGACTCATGCTACATTTGGCTTTACAACCCCTACTGAAATAGACCTACCCATAATGCACCAATCTCCAGCATATATAAATAGTGCACCTGACCTGACAATTGAGTTTAAGCATGAAACAGTCTGTCACCACTGTCGACTTCAATGTTCACTTATATAGGATTCATGTGAGTAAAATTTGTCACTTTGCTGATTGATGTTGCCTTCAGCATCCCGACTCCATTCATAGACGCACCTGTTCATCCACTCTTCGGGGGGGGGGGGGTATAGGGTGAAAAAAAGAGAGCCATGAAGCAATTCACTCCACCAGAAATTTGGAATTCATGCCGGAAGCTCCAATATAAACATTTCAGAGTGTTTGGGTGTCAATCTGAGGACAGTGCAGAGGATTTGGAAAGAGTTGGATGAGTCTAATGGTGATTACAAAGGTATGGCAGCTTGGAAAACTCACTCAGATAGTTCTGATAAGAAAAGAACTCCCGAATTTGTTGGTGAGGGCCTCAGACTTAACACTGAGGCCTACATCAAGTGCCTTGAGGAGGTAGTGGTGCCTTGGATCAAGAGGCTAACTGCTGGAAGACCCTATGTCTGGCAACAGGACTCTGCACCATGCCACACAAGCAGCAGAACACAGACATGGCTGTCAGACAATTTCTAAGACCACATCACCCCTTCACCTAACTCTCCAGACTGCAACCTCCTTGATTATTACGTGTGGCGCATAGTTAGAGCCCAACAAATCTCATTGTAATACCAAAGATGACGCAAGGATTATAGCAGCATTCACCAACTTAAACAAGAAAACCATCCAGAAGAATTGCAGGAGATTCCGAAGTCATCTGGAGGCCATGGTTGAAGCCAATGGTGATTTTATTGAATACATTTACTCTTTTGTGTTTCAAGATATTTTTGTGTAATTTTGGTAAATATATAAATTAAAATGATGTTATTTTCATTTTTGTATAATTTAGTCTAGAATTTATTCATCGCAACCTCTCTGTCTTATATATATATATATATATAAATTGGAGTGGTCAATTGCCTGTGCCCTACAATACACACACTCTCTCCCTATCATACTGGTGTATTGTGTTGCAAAATAAAATCCTTACATTTGCCTTGATAAAATCCATTAGAGGATGAACTGCATTGGTTAAGATGAGTTTTCCAATTGTCTTCATGCATTTTGTCCTTTTACAGATATATTTTCAATTATATCTGAAATTTTATATATATATATATATATATTTCAGATATAACTAAAAAGATTTAGATTCATTTGTTTAGGCTTTATTACAATTCATTGCTTTTTAAAACAGTAAACATTGCCGAGGTGGGAAGGTAGTTCAAATAATAGGAGTGTCAAGGGAAAAACTGTCCTTTTCACACTCTATATTTTTTTTTGTGGGCACAACGGTCCAAGATTACTGAAAGTTATTTCATTAAAGTTAATGTAGGCCTGGCCTTAAAAAAAAATGCCAATGCAGAAAATACTGTCCATTGAAATCATATAATAAAAAAAAGATCACTGATGAAATTTGGAATGCAGTTTTTAGTGTCATCATGTTTTTCAATAGCAGTCATAGAAAAAGGAAGTTAATTTGTATATCCTGTTTTTTTTTAACACATCAGATTGTCTCTTGAATGAGCACTTTCAACACAATGACTGCCAATGATGAGATAACTTGTGGTTTGCAATTTTTTATTATGACATTGACTTTTTGCAAGTGGATTCAGACTTAGTGATACCTGTAGTTGTCATTGTTCAGCACAGATAATCTGGATAAGGATAGTAAAAAGTTAATGCCAACAGGTTGGGGTACTGTATGTAGTGATAAAATGTATGGCAACAGGTTGGTCTTTTGTATGTAGTGATAAAATGTATGGCAACAGGTTGGTCTTTTGTATGTAGTGATAACATGTATGGCAACAGGTTGGTCTTTTGTATGTAGTGATAACATGTATGGCAACAGGTTGGTATTCTTATAAACATATGACTTATATCTTGATATAAAGTAAGGTTTTTGTTTTTCAGTAACAGAGCAGATATGGTTCATTTGGTTTTGGAATGATAAATCTCATGTTAGATAATATTATTTGAAACAATACATGTAGTAGTTGTTGTTTAAAGCAAATTTCATGAAATTCTTAACTGCAATTTATTATTGGGCTCTCATCATTAAAAGCCATTTTCACTCTTGATCCTCAACCCATTGCCTCACGGAATGTTCATAATTTTTAAAGTATGAATGGGTTAAAAAAAAGGAAAGAAACATTAAGTTGACATTTCCTCTGAATTTAAAAAAAAGAAAAATCCCAAATGATTTTCTTTTGTCCTCACCATAAACCTGAAAGACCCTTAACCCTGTAGATACTCTAACAAATTAAACTTAATATATCACTTTCCACTTGTTATATAAAATTTGGTCTAATGGAGACTGCTGAAAAAGTCTTGGAATAATGTTCTATATTGGTAATTTTTTTTCTTATTTTAAACTTTGACAGCAATATCCTCTTCTTTTGCTGAAAGATGCAACTATCAGATGACTAATCCAAAATAGAAAGATTTTTGATTCTTTGAAGGAAAATTGTTGTCTAAATTTGATTCTGACCACAATAAATTGATTTTGAGGAAAAGAAAATATAACTTCTTTCATTTTTGTTTTGTTTTGTTTTTATCCTCATGTGTGAAATAGACTGGCCTTCTTGAATTAAATCTTGGTCATTTTTTCCCCGACCTACTCACTGTTATTTCAGGCTTTCTAACCCCCCACCCCCCACCGGCCATTTATTTTATTTTCCACTTTCTCCAGCCTGCCGCTTTATTTTAACCTGTCAATTCATTCTGACCTCCCCATCTCTCTATTTTTGGTTTGAAAACCCGGTTAAATTTGAATTAAATTTCTAACCTACCCTTTCATTCCAACCTGCTCTTGTTTTCTCATGTGTGAAATACACTAGTCTGCTTGACTATTCAAATTTTGGTCATTTTTTTTTTTTTCCCCCACACCTACTCAGTTATTCCAGACTGCCACCAACTCCACCATTTCTTTTATTTTCTACTTTCACCAGTTTATCTTTTTATTTCAATCTGTCTATTTATTCTGACCTGCCCCCGCCCCCCCTCTCTCTTTTTGTTCTAAAACTAAATTAATTTTGAATGAACTTTCCAGCCTGCCCTTTTATTCCCAACCTAGAATATTTTTTTTTTTTCCAAATGTAATTTTTTATTCTAACTAACCCTTTTATTGTGACTTACCCTTTTATTCCAGACTTAAGAGTAGGCTTCTATTCTATTCTATGAGATTATGAATTGTTATCTTTTAGTGTGTGTGTGTGTGTGTGTGTGGTGGGGGTGGGGGTGATCGGGGGTGGGGGTGATCGGGGGGGCTAACAAAATGTCCTGCTGATTTTATGTCCCTCTTATTGTGCATGCTAATCATTTTTCCGAATTTGTATATTTTTGTAGATATTCCACAACGTCTTGAATATATACCCAACTCTGGACGCCATAAGATCTGTGAGAATGCTCATCTAGATTTATGTGACAAGCCATACAGTATTGAAAAAGTCTCTGTCCGCATGGTTCTCACAACCAAACACATCGGAAAAGGTTGCGATAGGGATACCTATTCCATCTCTTCCCAACGTAAACTCTGTGGTAAGTATATTGCCTGTCATTCATACCACCTCGATGAAATAACTTCTTTCTTTATTTTTTTTTTTATGAACTTACCTTTACTATAAAAAAAAAACGACAGGAAAGTTGAAAGAACGATCGGGGCCGATCTGAAATATATAAAAAAATATAAATAAATACTTTCACAAAAAAAACATCCAATTTTTTTTTATTTGCAACTTTTCAGTTGTTTTTTCTATATTATATAAGAAAGTATACGTGGCTTCTCATTATGCTATATATATATATATATATATATATATATATATATCTCCAGTTTTCTTTAATTATGGACTTTTATTTATCAACTCATTTATTCGTATTATCAAAACATGCATTGTACTTCTAAATTATCCCAAACTTTCTGTTGCTCTGTATTTTCTTGTCTCTGTTCAATACTTCCTGAATATTAAACTAAACAAATAACATTCTATTCACTGATGAATTACAGACTTTTATAAATAATATTATTTATTTTTACTATTTTGTTCTCATCCTGGGTATGACGTTAAACTGCATCCGAGTCCTGGGTAAGACGATAAACTACAACCAACAGCAAGGCCTCTGATCAGGAGGTATTAAGGAGCGTGGAACCACCTCTTAATTGCTGGTGTTCCCAGGTCCACCCTGACCCGGGGTGGTAGCACGTGTTAGGGTCCCAGCTATGGGCAAATAGTTAACTCCCAGGGTGTGTCTGCGTCCTGGGTATGATGATAAACTACGTCCAACAGCATCCCAAAATCCAGATCTCGTCCTGGGTATGACGATAAACTATGTCCAACAGCAGGGCCTCTGATAATACGTTTTTGGAAAAATAATGTTTCCAGCTGTACAATTTTGAAAAAATATTACCAGCAATATTTTTTTGAAAGAATAGTGTTGCCGGCTATATGTATTTGAAAAATATTACCAACTATACGTTTTGGAAAAATAATATTACTAGCTATACATTTTGGAAAAATAATATTATCAGATGTATGTTTTGGAAAAATAGTATTACCAAGTATACGTTTTTGAAAAAAATAGTATTACCAAGTATACGTTTTTGAAAAAAATAGTATTACCAAGTATACGTTTTTGAAAAAAATAGTATTACCAAGTATACGTTTTTGAAAAAAAATAGTATTACCAAGTATACGTTTTTGAAAAAAAATAGTATTACCAAGTATACGTTTTTGAAAAAAAATAGTATTACCAAGTATACGTTTTTGAAAAAAAATAGTATTACCAAGAATACGTTTTTGAAAAAAATAGTATTACCAACTATACGTTTTTGAAAAATAATATTATCAGCTATACATTCTTGAAGGAAAAATATTACCAGAAATAAAAAAATTTTTCGGCATTAAATGACCCATTGAGGTTGATATGCCGTAAAACAAACCAAAACTATTTTGTTCAGACTGTTGTCCTTACCGTTATTGCCATATTCACAATGTTTCAATCATTGTACACTCCAACCTTCTTCACGTGATATATGTTGGAATTTCAAACTGAATCCATGGTGGTAGATTGCTCTATTTCCACGTGCCATGCCTTTTTTTGGATATCTCAGTATCAGTTAATTCCCTTTAGTAAATCAACTCGCCAAGTTTTTGATCCCTTTGCTGTGGCCAGATATTGAGCGCACAACTCTTTGGGCCAAGTCACTTTTTGAATTTCTCAACCAACACATTTTTCCACTGGGCCAAGTATACTAAAGGGAATTAACTGATGCTGAAATATTCAAAAAAAGGCATGGCATGTGAAATTAGAACAACCTACCCGTGTGGACTAAATAAAAAAAAGTTCAACTAAATAAAAGGTTGGAACATACAACAACGGAGATGCCTTGAATATGGTAATAAAGATGAGGAGAACAGTCTGAACAATGAAAATAGTTACAATACCTCATCTGAGATTATATATATATATATATATATATATATATATATATATGTATAATGATAGAAATTGTGAGGAGGATTTGATAATTATAATTAAGTAATTCATTGAGTCTGAGAGAAACCTTGACAGAATGCAGAAAGCACTGGACGGCCGTTTCATTACATTGAGTCTAATTTGCTATCTCTTCGTCACCGAAGCTCGTTGGAACAGTTGGTATGGTGTTTGCTTGACAATCTGTCAGGGTTTCAATACTAGGTAGTGGATGCGCACTGCTGATGAGTCCCAAATATAGGCCGAAATGGTCGTCCAGTGCTTTCTGCATTCTGTTGAGGTTTCTTTCAGACTCAATGAATTACTTAATTATATATATATATATATATATATATATATATATATATATATATAATTTTAAGAACTATTTCCAATTGTCTTTTTTATCCAATTTGTCTTAAGAATTATTCTGAGAAATTTAACAATATTGTCAACATGGAAAACAAAACTCTTTGTTAAAAAAAAAAAAAGTAACCAACATCTATAAAGAGGCTTGCACAGGAGTGTCCTTTGTTTTAAATTTTTGAATTTGATGCAACTACACATTTCACTTGAATTTGATGCAACTACACATTTCATTTGTCATCACTTGCCTTGATAAAGTCGAATGATGAAACGCATCAGCACGGACTAAGAATTATTTTCCAATTATCTTTTTTTATCCATATATATATATATATATACACACACACACTTTATTTTAGGATATTATATTGAAAAGCATGTTAAAATCCTCAGGCGATTTTCCAGATGAGATGCATTGATACGCATCCAAATGCGACTGCAATTGTGTAGTGATTTTGACATGTTTTTCGTTGTAATATCCTAAAATAAAGAATATTGCTCTACTTTGTATTGAGCTCTCTTTTAAATTAAATGTTACGATGTTGGAATTGTACTCTATTCATTCTCATTTTACCTGGATATATATATATATATATATATATATATATATATATATATATATATATATATATATATATAACAAAAACCACCCTTGAGGTTCTTTTTCAGTTTGGGGAACAACCAATAGTCACAAGAAACAAGGTCTGGACTTGAGGGAGGGTGATGCCCATTTTTAATGCTGATCTCTCGCAACACAAAACTGTATTGCATAGTGAGTTTCAAGTTTGCTTCATATCCTGACTGCATTCTGCAAACTAGTTAGCTGTGGCAGGCAGCGTTTAGTCAGGTGTATTCAAACAACTGATATAGCCGTCTCCTTCAATCTGGAATAAGAAAAAAACATTTTGGGTCTGCTTATTTGATGCCTCGTAATGATATACTAAATTTACAATAATCTAGGACAGTTATAACAGCCCCTCCTAAAAAAAAAACTTCTGGAATGACCATTGTAACTCAAGTGGTGGTTCTCAGACACTGCCAAATTGTAAAATATCTTTAAAATTCCTCATCACCATCCAGACAGCTTTAGCAAATCTTTGGTTTCATACTGATGGTCCATTGATAAAAGGAAACTGTGATTATATCGCACTTGGAGGTTAAAGATATTTTGTTTCAAAGAAACATTTCTTGCTACTTTCTGCAGCAAATAGTTGACTGTTGAATAATTAATCGTCTATGTAAATGATACAAATTCCAACAGTTACTGTTTCTCAGACGTATTTTAAGCAAAGCCAGGGAAATAATTTGGTGAGAAAATTGTCTGCGTGTTGGGGAAGAATTTAAATTTTTGTCTGAGAGATTGTTCGGGGGGTAAGTATCAGTATCTATTTGCATCATAGAAATTGAACAAATCAGTCAGTCAGTCGGTCGGAATGTGAGAGTTAGTCAGTCGGGCTGTTAACAAAGGCAGAGTTTAAATTTAGCTTCAACTTTTTATGTATATTATCATCTGGCTTTTTTCTACGCATTGTAAGACAGGTATAACGAAAGCATCCATTTTGGGTGATCATGGCTCTCCACAATTTACTGGCCCTTACATCTCTAAATGAATTCTATCTGTTCATTATTTCCAAAACCCTGTTCTGCGATCCATTTTCCCTCAAACTTATCAAATATGTTATGTGTTGTTTTTCTCTGTCCCACTTGCCCTCGATCTGCCCTGTGAGGAATAAATTTTCCAACCACTCCTTCCTCATTAAGTGCCCCAGAAATTTCAACTGCCTCTTCCTGATGTTAAGTATTTTTTTTCATTTTTTCTAAAATCTCATCATTGCTCACATGTTTGGTATCCTCAGCATCCTTCTGTAGAACCACACTTCTATTGCTTCAAGTCTCTTCTTCATCTTTGAGGATATTGTCCAGCATTCACTGCCATACAGGCAGACAGATATCATTTACAAATTCAGTACTCTTTTTTTTTTTTTCTTCTTTCTAACAAAGTTTTCCTATCTCTTAATACTCTGCTTAGCTTTCTGAATACATCTTTGACTATCCCAATGAGTCTTCGTATCTCAGTGTCACATATAAGGATTCAATAACCAAGCTAGCAAAGATTTTATTTTTTTCATATTTATAAATTTCAATTTGTTGAGATTTCCCCAAATCTTAATGTGTGAAGAGCTGATTGCACTAAAATTAAGAGAATTTCCGTTAAATAAAAGTTTTGTCTGAATTTCTGCGATGAGGAGTTATCGTTATTTAAATTATTTACATTCAGATTATTTTCCTCATCTTTGTTGTTATCACAACGTTTTTGCTGCCATGACGTCCAGCCTTCATCAAGTTTGATAACCTACAAGGAATCTGAGCTGAGCAGTAGAACAAGAACAGTCTACCCCTGTATATCAAATAAATGGCTCAGTTAAGAATTAGATTAGCCAGATCGATATACACCTGAGGAAGGCTGGAGATCACAATGGCTGAAACGTGATAACAATAACAAAGATGATGGCATAATCTGAATATAAATAGTGAGAGGAAACAAAAGTTTGAAAAAAAAAAAACACCACAAAATCAATATAAGGGCATAAAAATTCAATAAAAATAATCATAAAACTTATTTTAAAAAAAGAAATGAAAATAAAACATGGATACATAGATTCTATGACTTAACAAAAATATGCAAACCCAACATTTCAATATCTCTGGTATTGGCAGTGGGCCCTATTTTTTTTTTTTTTTTTTTTTTCAAGAATAATCATAGATGTGCAGGTGGTGTAACGGTTTGTTATTCAGAAGGTGAAATTGCTGAGCCAGGTTCAAATTCAAGCAGAGTTCATTACATTCACTTTTGCTCAAATACCTTTGGAAAAGGTATGGATACATTCCTTCTTCACCTATCTCTGGATTAAATAGTAGGACAGACTGGGCTCTTGAGCCTTGGTTGGCAACCATTTTAGAAGAGCAATTCAAACCTCAATTGAGCTAGAAAATCTATCCTGTAAAAACCTACTTAATACAGGAACCATAACAACAATGCCTACCGTATTAGGAGATGTGTTCCTATACGCTTCTGAAGAAGCTTGGTTAGCAGCAGATTTGGAGGTCTTGGCACTTTCAATGCAGAAAGCTAATTTACGCAGATGAAAGTATCGGAAATTTTAACATCTTTTTGTGGTGAAAAACACTGATTGGGAAATTCAGATTAATTAAACTTTAAATCAACCAATCCTCGTCAAATAAAGTACGACACGTATAAAGAGAATTATGTTGTGCTGAGAGAATCATAAATCTGAATAAATTCAGCCATTTTTAGAAATTAAAAATAACAAAAAACATTCTAATCAATTTAAATTTATTCTGAAATACAGCAAAGTATTTTGCTTATTAGAAATATTAAATTAAATCTATTAGCTTTAAATTAAAACTAAAACAAAAGCTTCAAGAAAGATTTTTCATTTTTTTTAACATTAAATTTACACCTTAGGTATCTCATTTCCTTGGAGGTATATATATATACATATATACATGCAGTAAAAATTTCAGATTGAAAATAAAACAATTCTTAATATTTCAAAATATTTGAAATATACAATTGTGTCTTTGGGCAGCAATCCCTCTTTTATACAGGTTTTATTGAAGACAACTAACAAGGGACTGTGATTAAGCTCTGTATTTAATTTTTCTTGTGTTCATATAAGTGTTTTCTTTTCTGAGCATAAAGTGTGTAAAAACTCTACAGATATATATATCTTAACATGTCCTTATGGAATTGTGTTTCTGATCAAACCAAATTAATGAATAATTAGATTCGACATACCATGTTCTGTCATCCACTTGCTTAAGCCCACTAGGTATGTCATGCATTATTTTCCCTTGTCTCTCTTTCCCTCAAGTTGACCCGTGAGTATCAGATTCACCAGGCCCTCCTTCCTCATTATGTGTCCCAGAAACTTCAGCTGCCTTTGCTTTTTCCTTATGTTAAGTATAAGCCTCATCCTTGTTTGCATCCTCTGTAAGACCTCATTGTTGCTCACACTCTTGGTCCATGATATCCTTAGCCTCCTTCTGTAGGACCACATTTCTGTCACCTCCAGTCCCTTCTTCATCTTTGAGGAAATCATCCAACATTCGCTGCTGTAAAGAAGGACAGATGTCACGTAACAGTTCAGTATTCTTTTCTTTGTTACCAAAGGAATCCTCCTGTCCTGCAATACTCTGCCCATCTTTTGGAATGCGTCCTTGGCCTTCCCAATACGTCTACGAATCTCGGTGTTGCAGTTACCGTCCTTAGTTGTATTGATATGATTTTGTCCTCAGATTGACACCCAAAAATATATATATATATATATATATATATATATATATTACGCGAATCATTCATACGAAAAGCAGATAATGAAGTTAATGATATGGCAAGAATCACTCTCGCAAACAATTTTTAATAATAAAATACATTAACCTCGAACCCGTTAATGAATGGTATGATCCTTGTTTATAAATTCCGGTTTTATCAGGTCTTTTTTTACTACTAGCTTTCAATCGTTTCATACGATCATCCTCAGGTAGGGAAATAGGTAAGTTTTTTACATCCAGGTAATAACAGGACATCGAAAGATAAAGTGTCATCCGAAAGAAGTGTTTTTTAGAAATGTGATATTGTTAACGGTAAGAATACTTTTGGAGCGTGAGGTTGAATTTTATATATATGCTGCAGTACAAAATTTAATTCAAGCAATGAAAAAGACATTACCTAAAGTGGCAAACCAGTTAACTGCCCCTTTTTAATAATGTATTAAGTTTTTAAGACTTCTTTACGGTAATGTTATTTTTTTTATCCCCTCCTTCCCAACTTTATTTTTATTTTAACAGTCAACAAAATCAAAAGCAAACAATGCGCATGCAACAAAATTAAAAATATAAAATGGCGACAATTTATCCATCGCACCCTGTATTTTAAATGAATGCAAAAACAAATAATTTACAGCAATCATTCTTTAAAATTCTTATTGGAATGGAATATGCATTTTACTTTCAGGGATATAAATTATTTTTCATATATATATATCTATTCTTTTTAATTTTAACTATAGGTGCTAGTGGTGACAGCATTGACCTTCTCCCCTCACCCAGTGTGGCCTCTTGGACTTCCAGTCTTCCTACTGACGATGGTAATGAAAGTGACCAGATCTTTGCTTTTGACGGCCAGACAAATGCGGTGGAAGTTCCTGAAGGTCACTTCAATCACACACTTACGAATCATTTTACCATTTCCACTTGGATGAAACATGAGCGTCACCCGAAAAAGGATAATAGCCAAGCTCCTTCAAAGTCACACAAAGCCCCAAAAGAACACATTCTTTGTATGTCTGATGGAGACCGTAAGTATTTGCTTCTTTATCTTTTAAGGAGATATTCCTATATACCAAAATAAAAATAAAAAAATGATCTCAACACCTTTTTATGAGTACAAAAAATGTCTCTTAGCATGAAATTGAAACAAACCGAAAGAAATCATTTATCCATGATATTTTTATATATAAAAGAAGATGGGTTTAAGGGGTTACTCCAAATATTTTGAGAGCCTAAATAAATTAAGAGACAAACATGTTCATAAGATAGTTAGGACTTTTGTCAGTAGCAGAAGTTTTAAAAAAGCCTTAGTTTGGAGCAGTGGTTCCCAAACTTTTTTTTCTGGGCTGCATATTTTGAGTTAAAATTTGGCTGTGCCTCACCAAATTTTATGTGATAAAAAGTACATTTAAAAATAAAAAACAGAGAAAGAGTTAAAGGGAGATAACTGCAAATTCGAAATCAAAATATTATCATTGATAACTCTCTCCTCCAATTTGCAGAGCCTAATTACTATATTCTTAATACTTGATATAATGCAAAAGTATCGCGATGACAAAATCAGTCAATAATTATTTGTAACTATTTATACTGGAATTCCTGCATGCAATTACAAGTAATCCATAATAATATTTTAAACTTTGAAATCATATTTATTTTTAGCATATGAATTTTTAAAAACTTTTTCTAAATCTTTGTCTTTCAATCATTCCACCTCGCCTGCTATCCACTGGTATAATCAGCATTGATAAGAAGTTAGTTCCATGCAAACGTCTTCTTCCCGTGAACCACTGTTCTGTGGAACCGATTCCCAAGAGGATGTTTCCCTGGTCACTACAATCTTAACCTGTTCAAGTCTAGAGTTAACCATTATCTTCCACTCCTATCCATATAAACTACCCCTTAACATAAGCCTCTACCTTGAGTGGCCTCTGAGCCTTATACAGGATGAACATTACGGCAAAAACGAACAAAAAAACCCAAAAGGAATGGTTCCTCTTAAGCAGATAGTTTTTTTCTTCTTCAAGACAAGCAGGTCAGCATCCGAATTGCTGGGTTCTGCCTGGTCTAACCTTCATGGCTAGGACCCGCCATGCCACTTACATAGTAGCAAACCACCCACATTTCCTCCATATTCCATCGCTGAGATAGCTTCTTCCCGCAAACCACTGCCCTGTGGAACAGACTCCCAAGAGGACATTTCTCCAATTACTACAATCTTAACTTGTTCAAGTCTAGAGTTAACTGTTATCTTCCCCTCCTATCCATATAAACTACCACTTGATATAACCTTCTACTGTGAGTGGACCTCAGGGCCTTGTAGAGGGTGAATCTTACTGTAAAAAACAAAAAAAATACTGATCTATCCAAAGAATTTTTTTTTTTTTAAGCTTTTCACCCCAAGCAAGGCTGGAAGCCACTAGCACGCAAGGGGTTACAGAAGGTTTGGAGGAAGAGCAGGTAGGAGTGGTAAAGGAGAGGATGTGGAGAAAGATAGTGGATCGATCAAGGCAAGGGGTTACAGAAGATTTGGAGCGAGAGCAGATAGGAATGAAAGGGGAAAGCATGTGGAGAAGGGAAGTGGATGGATCAAGGCAACTGGATATGTCGATTGACATTACACTTAAATAGTTGGAGATTGTATTTTTCAGGGAAACAGGAATAAGGAAGGGAGTTCCACAGGCGAGATGTGTGAAACATGAAGCTATTGGAGTAGAAGAGACGTCTACATCTAACAGTTTCAATGGTGAAGGGGTGGGAACGGGATGCCAGCCTCGTAGGATGCTTAAATTCATGAGGCCTAGGAACCAGCGAAAGCAGCTCCTCGGAGCAATTACCGTGAAAGTATTTGTAAAAAAGACAGAGCGAGGCAACGGCGCATCTGTGAGAGAGTGACTGCAGACAAGATGACAGATCAGGGCCAATTACATTGCATATCCGTCTCTAGATCTTATCAAGAACCCTGAGGCAAACAGCAGGGGCTCCAGACCATATATGGCAGCAATACTTCATGCAAGGGCGAATGGTTGATTTATAGATTTGGAGGATTGATTCCGGGGAGAAAAATTTCCTGGCTCGGCACAGGGAGCCAACTTTCCTTGTGGTGGATGAAGCAATTGACTCGATGTATTTGTTCCATCTCAGGTCAGCGGACAGCGCGAGACCGAGCAGCCACAGAGAGGAGCTCTCGAGAAGTTGGTCTTCAGACATTCTAATCGGATGCAGGGATGGATCCCCGCGGTGGTTAATAGAGAGCAGTTTTGTTTTATGCATATTAAAGAAAAGAAAGCTGTGGAGCGCTTTGATCACTTACATCTTGAAGGGACATTGCATTACAAAAAATATTTAAATGTTTATAGTTTAAATATTTATGCAAGAAATGACATTTTTTTTTTTTTCCAGATTTGAACCGGCATCATTATGGATTATTTGTTCATGGCGAGAAATTGATTTTCCTGTTGCGCCGTGAGGCTGAGAATAGTGAAAATATGGAAGCATTCCGACCAGCAGAATGGAGATGGCATCTGCCACAGATTAATGATGGGAAATGGCACCATTATGCCATCAGCGCTGATTACTCGGAGGTTAGATTCTCTTTGCACTCTTGTGGAATTTCATGACTTCTAAGCTTTTTTGATCGATTTGATTGATATGCCATTAAACAAATGGCATATCAACTCCTTATGGGTCATTTAATGCAGAAATTTAATTTTAATGGGATCTTTGAAGTAATAAAAATATATGTTATTCTGCTTTCACAATTGGATACATGGTAGATGATACTCAGCTTTTATGCATATACATATTTGTGTGGACATAATTACTAGAGGCAATGTTATGTGTATTTTATATTGTAGTTTTGTTGGAAGTTATATTTTGAAATACAGTTTATATAATTGTAGAATATTAAAGATTTATATCATGAAATAGTTCTTTTATGTTGGTTGTTTAGTAGTATTTCAAACAGATTTGAGTGAAGTCGCTAGAATTTGTTCATGTGTGTAGTGTTGGTAATTTTTTTTTTTTATAAAAATTTATTGCTAGTATTTTCACAATAAAGATGTATTTTTATATTTTAATAGTGTTTTGTTTTTGTTTGGGATTTCACTATTTGCCCATAGTTGGGACCCTAACAGGTACTACCACCCTATAATTTGTTAGTTTGTCTTACTTTGGAATTAATATGTAAATTGAAAACTTAAAAGTAATGTTTTGATTTGATTGATTTGTTTAACGGCATATCAACACTTTTATGGGTCATTTAATGCTGAAATTTGATTTTCTTGTGAGCTTGGAAGTACTAAAAATATGATATCTTATTCTGAATATATGGTAGGTGATATGCAGCTTTTGTTCATATAAATATTTGTGTGGACATACTTACTAGAGATGGTGATGCCTTTTATGTTCTGGTTTTGCTAAAGTTATATTTTTGGAATACATTTTAATTTAAGAAATTTTAGGATATTATATGGTTTAATGTCCTAGGATATATGGCTTAATGTCATGAAAGAGTTCTTTCATGTTGGTTGTTTAGTAGTATTTTAAATGGATTTTGGTGAAGGCACTACAATTTATTAGTATTTGCATATTGTTGGTAATTTATATAAAATGTATTGCTGGTATTTTTATGATAAAAATTTGTTTTTATACTTTCATAGCATTTTGTTTTTGTTTGGGGGGGGGTTCACTATTTGCCCATAGCTGGGGCCCTAACAGGTGCTACCACCACAGGTCAGAGTGGACCCGGTAACAACAGCAATTAAGAAGTGGTTCCATGCTCCTCAAAACCTCCAATCTCCCAATCAGAGGCCTTGCTGCCGGATGTAGTTTATCATCATACCCAGGACCAGACTTCTAAGCTAAAACCATTCGTGGCATGACATTGTTAATTAGACATTAACGTCTGCATCGGTTGGGAAATTTATACTCTGATGTGGAATGGTGTCATCAGACTTTTTAAAAACAAGATTATATTTCTGACTTTATTCATTAAACATAAACAAAGCAACTTTTAAAGAATTCATGGATGTATTTTTAATCTGACCATCTTATTACTTCAAATGTGGAGGCTTTGTATTTGAAATAGTACCCCCCCTCTCCAAGTTTATGTTTAGGTTATGGAATTGAGAAGAAAATAATCTGAGTGAAGAAAATGTAGTTCCTTAAAAAGTGAAAGTAGAACCTTGCTTGCTGTGAGGTTCTTCATGGCTGAGTGATAAAGCACACCAGATCAATCAATATTTTTGTATTTTGTGCTTTCATATCCTCTGAGAAATATGGCAATAATCAATTCTTAAAATTTTTATATTCTGTTTTGAATTTGTTACCTTTCAATTTCACTAATGCTTTCTGTTTTTTGTCTTGCCAGGTGCGCCTCTACATTGATGGCAAAGTTGTCGTACCTTCTAGCCATGACTTAGAAGTTGTTGATGATTGGCCTCTTCACCAGTCCAAAAAGGTTTTGTTCACAGAATTGGTAATTGGAGCCTGTTGGCAAGGTGGGGAATGGCATGGTCATTTCTTAGAATTTACAGATTTTTGAATTGAGTTTGTTCTATCAGATCATTGCAAAAGTGTCTGATGAGAAAATTAAAAACAAAATTTTACATACTCACAAAAAAAAAACTAGTCAACTTCATAATCTCCATTGGTTTTAACCTTTAGTACTCTTTATTACTAATATTACTTCCCTTTCCACTGCATTATTTTTCAAGGCCTTGCAATTGTTGTAGCCTTATTGTTCATTTAACTTGCCCAAGAAGCACTACTTCTACTGTAGCTGCATTACACGTGGTGCCCCTATGAATGTACGGGTCATGGAATGAAAAAATAAAATTCTTAAAGAATATTGTTATTGACAAAGAAAAAGTAACTATTCTAGTTTATTTAACCTTTAGCACTCTGCATTATTAATATTCCCTTTCTACTGCATTCTTTTTCAAGGGTTCTAAATTGCAGTATTCTTATTGTTAATTTTACTCAGTTGTGTCTGTTGCCATAGCAGGATATGACAACACAACTACAAAAATATATGATATATATATGATAGTAGTTTTTTCACAGCCTGTTTTCTGGAGCTTATGTAAACATAAAAAAGGAACACTAAGGCATCAGTAAGGCGTAGAGTGCCAACAGTCTGTTTCGTACACATGGCCTGAAGATTGCATTCAAGCCTGGAACAGACAATCGCCACTCGAGGTTGACCCCAGTGTCCATTTTATAACTTTTTTAATCAGCTTGGCTCAGGTGCAAACTAATTTTTCTGATAATGTCTGTAAAATTTGAAATCTTTATGCAAATAAGTTAAATTGAAGTTATGTTTTTTTTTTCTCCAGGTAATACCAAGAAATTTGACCACTTTTTCCGTGGTTATTTGGCTGGATTGTCTGTTCTGAGAGACAAAACTGAAAGTGACCGGGTTATCAAGTGTTTAGTGAATTGTAAGGAATACCTCGATTTTCATGCCCTCAACAAGATGGAAAGTGGAACTGTGAGTATTGGTCTGTGAACATTATCACCACCCTTCTGCTACCTTTGCCTTTAGGAAATAAGTGATTATGGTTCTCCATAGCTTCTTTTGTCGGTTTCTGCAATATTTACTCCTTTACAATCCCTTTTTGTGTTCTTAGTACGTGACCCTCTAATCATCTGCTCGAACTTATCAAGTTGGTTATTACAGCTTTTTCTTTAGCTTCTAATGCCATTGATACATGTGAGCATTAAATTCTCCAATCCTTCTTTTCTCATTATGTGCCCCCAAGATTTTAGCTGTGTACTTTTTGATTATTAGCCATAGTTTATTTGTGGAAAGCCACTGTCTTCATTCATTTCTGTAATAAAATAGTTACTGTATTGAGGAAACCTGTGAATGACATGTAAGTTTTAAGGAAGACAGGGACTTCAAGGAAACTGATGCTACCAATCAGAAGAGACAGTTGAAGTTTCTGGGGAAATTAACGAGGATAGAGGGCCTGGAGAATATAACACTCGCAAGACGACATACTGAAAGCAAGAAAAAACTGATGAAATAGCAAGTAACCTACTTAGAGAGTTTGAGCGAATGGATGGCAGAACAAGGACAAAAAGACAAAAGTTCCTTTTTTTTTTTTTCTACAATGATGTTCACCCTGTACAAGGCACAAGAGCCACTCGAGGTAGAGGGTTACAGAGTAAGAAGCACAGTTTATGGAGATATGTAAAGAAGATAACAGCTAATAGGTTAAAATTGTAGTGACTTGAGATGTCGGTTCCACAAAGCAGTGGTTCGTAGGAAGAATCTGCTTGAGTGGATTTAGAACAAAAACAAGACAGGAAGTTGTGGAGAGCCACGATTGCTTACATTATGAAAGGATATAGCATATTGAAAAAAAATTGTATGGTGTTGTTATGAAAACTTAAAATAATTATGTAAATTGTTTAATTCTAAATAATTATTTCCCTTTTTTTTTTTTATTGTATTTTATTCTTTCTCTTTTTGAAATACAGAGCGTGAGTTTTAACAGCGAAATGACAGAATTTAGCATTACTGGCAGGAATGTTACAGAAGTTGAAAATTTGGTTAGAGAAGTTTCATATGTCAATGCAAGACATTATCCGACACCAGGCCGAAGAGCTCTGAAAATAGAAACCGCTGTTGAGTAAGTATACAAAAACGCACATACATACATATATATATATATATATATATATATATATATATACACACTAACCTAGAAGCTGCCTTTTGGGTGAACTTTAGGCTAGCTCCTGCAGAGGGCTTTTTGGGCCTTGTGCCTTTTACCTTCAGCATCCTATGTATGTAAAATTTATAACAATTTAGAAATAACAAAATTATTTTATCTTTTATTCGACACTTTAATTCGGCATAATCTTTCTTCGTATACACAACCGATCTCGGTAGTTTGTTTACATTTATTTTGTGCACAATTTTTATTTTCTTTTAAAATCACCCGTCTTTATGATCCCTTCACATAGTCACTCTTAAAGGACATTGGATAACCCAAATTATGTAATATTTCAAATACATCACAGTAAGCTTGCTAGAAAAAGGAAAAAAAAACACCTGAATAATGAACCATGCCCTGCTTAAGTTTTAATTTTGGTTTAATTAGATGATATCAATTGCAATTTTGACATTGTCCTGGGTATAACGATAAACTACATCCGTCCTGGGTATAACGATAAACTACATCCGTCCTGGGTATAACGATAAACTACATCCGTCCTGGGTATAACGATAAACTACATCCGTCCTGGGTATAACGATAAACTACATCCGTCCTGGGTATAACGATAAACTACATCCGTCCTGGGTATAACGATAAACTACATCCGTCCTGGGTATAACGATAAACTACATCCGTCCTGGGTATAACGATAAACTACATCCGTCCTGGGTATAACGATAAACTACATCCGTCCTGGGTATAACGATAAACTACATCCGTCCTGGGTATAACGATAAACTACATCCAACAGCAAGGGCTCTGATCAGGAGGTTTTGAAAAGCATGGACCCACCTCTTAATTGCTGGTGTTCCACTCTAACCTGGGGTGGTAGCACCTATTAGGGTCCCAGCTATGGGCAAATTGTTAACCCGCAAACTGGGGTTAAAACATGAAAGTGTAAAAATAGGTTTTAATACGAGCAAAATACATTTTTGGGGAAAAACAAAAAAATTTATTACCTGCAATAAAAATGTCGGCATTAAATAACCAACTGAGGTTGATATACTGTAAAACAAAACAAACCAAATGAGTGATTGCGAAAAAAAGTGAAATTAAAGTTAAACCTTTAGTACATGCGATAAAGTAATCACAATTAAACATATCCTCTTGGAATGTGAGAGGTTGTCACAAGTCAGAGGGAGGTGTTATCAGGCAGGGAGCCTGGCTGCACTTTTTCAGCGGCCAATAAACAACATTAGAAAATTCGTAAGGAAGACAAATATGTACTATAAAATATAAAGGAAATTTTTAAAAATGTTAAACTTTATATACAAGTATTTCTACATATATTTATATATCTAAATTTTAATCTTTTTAACCGTTTACAAAGGGGAAAAAGCGCTACCTATTGACTTTGTTTTCAAATATATATATATATATATATATATTAATGCTATTACTTGTCTATTTATAGTCATATTTTCATGAACAAAACGATATATATAAATTATATATTTATAGTTAAATCTTTAACCGTGTACAAACACTAAATTCTTGAAATCATTTTAACATTTAAAAACTCTGCTAGCTAATAAACATTATTTTCAAATGTCTGTATAAACAGTACTTGGCTTTAACTGACCCAGTAGGGTTATCAGTCACAAAACACAAACGAGCAGCTCTTGCGTACTCTTGGAGCAAAATTCCTCAGAGTTTGATCTGAAAGTTTTCGACAAATTTTTTTGTCTGATTTTCATTAGAAAGTTTTACCATCAAAAGCGTTTTGCATCGATCGGTCGGTACAGGGCCAGATGAATATTCACTGATGGCTCTAAAGTTGGATAAAAAACAGGCTGTGTTGCAGTACTCAAGCAAAGTACATTTAAAGCACGCTAACCAAAGGAAGCATCCATCTTTAGTGCAGAAGCTTATGAAATAGATCTGGCATTGAATCATATAGCTACAAGCAAAAATAATAAATTCATGATATTCTCAGATTCACTATCTGTATTGATCTCACTAAAGAAGAAAAAACTGGAGAACCCACTTATATAATATTCCTCAGCACGCTACATGCCATGCAGAAAACTAAAGAAATCATCTTTTGCTGGAATCTGAGTCACATTGGAATTAAAGGAAGTAATAGACTCAGCAGACAAATCAACTGCAGGAATGGTAATAAATCCCAACATCAAAATTCCCTACACTGACGCAAAAGTTATCAATAAATACATCAAAGAAAAATGGCAACAATATTTTCAAATGTATGTATAAACAGTAGTTGGCTTTAACTGACCCGAAAGCGTTGATAGGCCATAAAACATAAGCAAACACTTTCCCATAATCTATCCCAGAAATAATCAATTCCAAGGTTTTGTTTAATGACATTGAATTTCACTAATATTCCCATCATCCACAATTTATAGATGAACCTGTATGTGTAATGGTTTGTTATAAATTCATTTCAGATACCAAGGCCCAGATGGTAGCAGCAGTCGTGTGCCTGGTATTGACCCAATTGATATTGATGTGATGGTCATGCAACCAGCCCGACCTGTGATTACGATTAGTGGCCTCGCCAACATGACCCTGACCCCTGCTAAACTTAGAACTGGCTACCTGATTTTCAAAGACATTGAGATCAGCATCAAACAGGAAGATGATGATGATGATTACATTGAGGATGATGATGACGACGATGACGATGATGATGATGATGACAATGGTGATAGTGTCAACAAAGTTATTCACCAACATAGTAAGTATTCAGTAAAACTTGCACATCTCACAATTTTCCTTTTTTAAGTAATTCGCCCCAAGCAAGGGGTGAGTGCCACTAACACACAAGGGGTTACAGAGAGCAAGATTAAAGAGGAGTGTTTGGGAAAAGGATAAAGAGAAGGATAACGATCAAGTTCAAGGCGTCAGAAGATGTCGATTGACATTACATTTGAATATTTGAAGATTATAGCTATCAGGGAAGCAAGTGATAGGAAGGAAGTTCCACTGACGGGAGGTGCAAAATAAGAAGTTGTTGCAGTACAATAGACGGCTACATTTAGTCATTTCAACAGTGAAGGGGTGGGACTGAGATGTCAACCTAGTAGCACACTTAAATTCATGCAATTTGGGAACCAGTGAAAGGAGCTTGTTGGAGCAGTTGCCATGAAAGTATTAGTAAAGGCAGAGGGAAGCCACAACATGTCTTTGAGATAGCGACTGTATTGAAGGTAAAGAGTTTTAAGGCGATGTTTCTTCAGGCTCTCCACAGGTTAATTTTCTTTCCTTTCAGTGAGTTGACATATTCTTGGGAAAGATAGTGAATAGTTTACTGTTGCTTTCTCTATTGTTTGGTATTCAGAGTTTTCCTTCTATTTGACTGGTTGCCAGCCAAGACTAGAGAGTTCAGACATGATGGGAGACTAGATGGGTTCATGCCTTTTCCAAGGGCATTGATGTGAAAGTGAATGTAAGATATGTGAATGTTAGGATGGGACAGTGAATAGTGACTCAGTGTATCTGGAACATTTGCCATAAACATTTTTGCCATAGAAAACTTCTTCATATAGGATTTTTGCCGTAAGACAATTTTGACGCATTTTTTTTTCGACAACCCTCATCTTGAACATCCCTTTTGGAGTAATGTTCAATTTAATATGCAAAGTACCTTGTTATCAAGTATATTTTAATTATATAACAAGGTGGTATTTTAAATTGTTTAAATGTTTTTGTGTTTGATGAATTGAATGTCAACTATACTCTAGATCAAAAGGTGGTGTGTTGTTATAATGTATGTTCAAATATAAGAAAGTATATTTCAATATTTAGGTATTTATAGTGAATTTAAAACTGATTTGCAAATAATTTGTGTAAATTTCAAAAGACTTACTGAGAGTTTGAAAGGGTTATCTTTCTTTGATCAGATATTTTATATTGAAATTGGTTTCGTATTCAAGTTGTAAGTTTGTATGAAATAATATATATTTCTTGAGGGAGAATTATTGGCAGACTGATATTATGTTGACAGAAAGTTTAACGTTAAGTCTTAAATATGAAATTGCATGACGTAGGTTCTAGTGTCAAGTTAAAATTTTTACGCTCCTCTCTGACGAGGATGAATGATGTAGGATTTTGATCCTATAACATCGCTCATTAAAATGTTTAATTCGAAGTAACAATAGTGCGAGCCAGATATATTTGATAACAAGGTACTGTGCATATTTTAAGAAATATGGCGAAATTGTTTTATGGCAAAAATTCTGTATGGCAAAGTTTTCTATGGTGAAAATTCCTGAGGTGAGTTTTCCTACGGCAAAAATGTTTACGGCGAATGATCCTAGAACCTCGACTCAGAATGCAAGATTGGAGAGCTAAGTCAGAATTACAGTTGAATTCATTCATTACATTCACTTACACACTGATACCTTGAGAAAGGTATGAACTCATCTCCCCCAGCTATAGGTAAAATAGTAGGCTCTTCAGACTTGGTTGACAACTAGCCTAAGAAAAGGACAAGACTGAATTCAAAACCATGGGGATAGCAACTCCATACTGCCAAAACCGAACTTGCTTTGGAAACTGAGCAGGGACGCTAGAGAAATAGAGAACTGTAGTTACATACTCCTCAGAGAGTCTACGTGACTTGAGAGCTGTGGACCCATACTCCTACTTGCTAAATGCTCACATAATATTGTCCCTACTTGCGAAATGCTCGCTAAAGAGATCGTCCCTACTTGCGAAGTGCTCGCTAAAGAGATCGTCCCTACTTGCGAAATGCTCGCTAAAGAGATCGTCCCTACTTGCGAAGTGCTCGCTAAAGAGATCGTCCCTACTTGCGAAGTGCTCGCTAAAGAGATCGTCCCTACTTGCGAAGTGCTCGCTAAAGAGATCGTCCCTACTTGCGAAGTGCTCGCTAAAGAGATCGTCCCTACTTGCGAAGTGCTCGCTAAAGAGATCGTCCCTACTTGCGAAGTGCTCACTAAAGAGATCGTCCCTACTTGCAAAGTGCTCGCTAAAGAGATCGTCCCTACTTGTGTAATACTTGCTAGAACTGATACCGGAAAGAAAACTCGGCTAAAACCCGAGTTTAATTTCAGTCCCCATTTCTTGCAAGCATTTTAAAGTTCTTTTGTAGACAGTTTCAGTTTGGTAAATATTTGTGAAATGTGAGTAGTAACGTCAGCATATTTATACTAGTTGAAATACCGTCTTTGTGAATCTTAGGGAGACCATATATGTGAGGTAGCTTGGTGTAACACTGCGATAACTGCCTATACATCT
Source organism: Acanthosepion esculentum (assembly GCA_964036315.1). Lineage (NCBI taxonomy): Eukaryota > Metazoa > Mollusca > Cephalopoda > Sepiida > Sepiidae > Acanthosepion > Acanthosepion esculentum. The sequence goes on along the minus strand of OZ038517.1, from coordinate 52,700,640 downwards.
TAGGTGCAAAGTGATCCTTGTTCTTGATTAGTACCTGTGACAGTTTGTGTTCCGTTTTCATAGTAGGATCCTTTTGTACTTTAATTGACCCATTGATCGGAAAGTCTCCTTTATATGTCCGAAACTCAGCCCACTTCGTGGAAATAATCAAAGATGCTCCTATCCTATCCAACCAGATGGTGAGCTTGGGCGTGGTGAGTTTGTTCACCAAGGTACCCACGTAGGAGGCATTCTCAGTAGTCAGAGATTGGCCTGTGACTCATCCCTAGAAGAATGGACCAGTATTCCAATAGATAATCTGATGGAGATGTTGACTTTCTGTACACAGACAATACACTTCGGAATGAGTTCACACATATATCGACAGGATGAGGGCTTAGCAATGGGCTCTCCATTATCACCAGCAATGGCAAATAAATACATGGAATACTTTGAGGAAATGGCATTAGAATCTATATCTCTAAAGCCAACTATATGGTTAAGGTACGTATAACACACCTTCATACTCTGGCCACACCAGGAAGATGTTCAGGTTCTGCTGGACCATGTGAACTCAATAAGACCTTCGATACAGTTCACAATGGAGAAAGAGAGTAACAACACTCTCCCTTTCCTGGATGTTCTAATATCTTGAACAGAGCATGGGTTCAAGACATCTGTATAACGTAAACCGACATTCACCGGACAGTACCTCAATTTCACCTCCCACCATCCATACAGCATAAAGAAAGGGATCGTCTGCTGCTTACAGCATCGAGCAAAAAGTCATAAGTGGCGATCCAGAGACATTAGATGAAGAATTGGTCAGTATAAGTAGTACCTTACAACGTAACAACTACCCTGGGTACATGGCAGCAGCCCCCAAAAACTGGGATAGGCAGGTACAAGGGGAGGAGGAGGAGGACAACAACACTCACAACCTCTCAGTCTGCCTGCCTTATATGAAGGGGTTATCAGAGAAAATACAAAGGATCTGCGGTCCATATAACATCAGGACAACCTTCAAAAGCTTGACGACACTTCGCAGATATCTCTCTCGAGTAAGACCGCCCCATAGAGGAGAACATGATTAAAGACTGTGTGTACGCCATCCTGTGCAGCTGCAGAAAGAAATATAAAGGGGAGACAGGCCGCTGCCTTAAGGTGAGGCTTCACGAACACCAGAAAGTTGTAACACGAGGGGAAGTGGAAAAATCAGGTGTGGCTGACCACATATGGAGAGAGAAAGGAGATCACCGCCCTCTGTGGGATCAAGTTGAGATCATAGACAAGGAACACCATTGAAAAATTCATAAACTTAAGGAATCAGCACATATGCTAGGCCACAAAAATCTCCTGAGCCGACCAAGCATAGAAATTTAATACAATATGGAAACCAGTAATAAGGAGTGCCAGAGAAAAGCGATAATAACAACAAGAGTTGCAATATGAGCTCTGGTAAAAATAGTTGCTGAAGACATTAGGTTTATAATACCCAGAAATTCATACACAGATGTCCTTAAGGACACATGGCACAGGACCCAAAGAGTGCGAGTTCAATACCCAGTTAAGGCAGTGGAGAACTTTCGGAGGGAAATTAACAGGAGATAACTGATAACTGACATCCATTAAAACATGGCACGTGGAACTAGAACAGTCTACCCCAGTGAGCGAAATAAAGGGTTCAGTTCGACATTCCAACCACCTGAAGAAGGCCGGAGTGTACAACGGCCGAAACGTTGTGATAAACATGGCGACAAAGATGAGGACAACAGTCCGAATAATGTAAATAATGAAAATATTATATGAACAGAATAGGGACATTTTACAAAACAATACATGAAATGAATTAGTTGCTCACTGTAGCGAGACTGACCACAATTTTGACATAAAAACAGCTACTCTGATCAAATGAGAAAAATAATTCACTAATCTAAAAATGTTTAGAGAGTGTCTTGTGTTATTCATGATGACTAATCTTTGAGTATAGAATCCAGAGGTTGGCAGTGAATATTTCGAAGAAGTAGGAAAGCGTAGTTCAGGTTAGCAGTGGATATCTCGGTTCAGTAGCAGAGCATAGTTCTTTCTTCTGTTCTGGTCATCTTTGGTTCTGACAGGTTGGCATTGGACATTCGTAGAGAGTAACCAAAATGGCCGCCTTTATATAAGACGGATTGAATATTTTACGCCTTCCGATTGGTTAACCTTCATTTGGGGGTAACTATAGAGTGAGTCAAGTCATTTGAGTTTGCTCACTAGTTACGTAATGTATCCAAAATAACTTATCATCTTGATCACAAGATCATCAACAGTAAAATTTGTACCCTGGCTCTTACGACATCTTACCATTCCTGGTTGATCATTTTTTATCACAGTGTGGGATATCTAATAACAAAAGGGAGGTAAACAAAAACGATCTAAATGAAATCAGCTAGATTATTATATACCCACCAAAAATGAAAATTTCCCAGCATCCCTCATTTATGTGCGCGTATGATCATCACAGCGATGAAACAAATATACTCTGAAATCCTCAAGGATGAAACATGGCCGACAAAAACTATTTTCCACTTTGTCATACATTTTCCCCCCCAATATTGATCTTGATATATAAAAATATATATATCGTTATCTCGTACAGAAGGTGTATTTTGTCAGAAAAAAATTCTCTCAAACATGTTAAATAATATGAACAAGTTCTGTCTATCAAATTTTTTTCAAAATCTTTAAGTTTACAAATAAGTCGTTTTTTATCAGTAAATTTGTCAAAATTCATATTAACTTTTTTCTTATTACAAACTTGTGTAAATTGTTGGCAGAACAGGGTTTAGGAGAGAGAGCAAAAAGACAAAAGTTATTAAGAGCTACAAAGGACAGGAAATTGTGGAGAGCCATGATTGCCAATGCCCTTAAAGGACATGGCACATAGAAGAATAAAAACGGAAAGAAGCTTGTGTAAATGGTTGGCGGAACAAGGTTTTGGAGAGATGGTAAAAAGACAAAAGCTATTAAGAACTACAAAGGAGTGGAAATTGTGGAGAGCCATGATCACCAACATCCTGAAGGAACACAGTACAAAGAAGAAAAAGAATGAGCTTGTGTAAACAGTTGGCAGAATAGGGTTTGGGTGAGATGGCAAAAAGACAAAACGTATTAAGAACTACAAAGGACAGGAAATTGTGGAGAGCCATGATCACCAACATCCTGAAGGAACACAGTACAAAGAAGAAAAAGAATGAGCTTGTGTAAACAGTTGGCAGAATAGGGTTTGGGTGAGATGGCAAAAAGACAAAACGTATTAAGAACTACAAAGGACAGGAAATTGTGGAGAGCCATGATCACCAACATCCTGAAGGAACACAGTACAAAGAAGAAAAAGAATGAGCTTGTGTAAACAGTTGGCAGAATAGGGTTTGGGTGAGATGGCAAAAAGACAAAACGTATTAAGAACTACAAAGGACAGGAAATTGTGGAGAGCCATGATCACCAACATCCTGAAGGAACACAGTACAAAGAAGAAAAAGAATGAGCTTGTGTAAACAGTTGGCAGAATAGGGTTTGGGTGAGATGGCAAAAAGACAAAACGTATTAAGAACTACAAAGGACAGGAAATTGTGGAGAGCCATGATCACCAACATCCTGAAGGAACACAGTACAAAGAAGAAAAAGAATGAGCTTGTGTAAACAGTTGGCAGAATAGGGTTTGGGTGAGATGGCAAAAAGACAAAACGTATTAAGAACTACAAAGGACAGGAAATTGTGGAGAGCCATGATCACCAACATCCTGAAGGAACACAGTACAAAGAAGAAAAAGAATGAGCTTGTGTAAACAGTTGGCAGAATAGGGTTTGGGTGAGATGGCAAAAAGACAAAACGTATTAAGAACTACAAAGGACAGGAAATTGTGGAGAGCCATGATCACCAACATCCTGAAGGAACACAGTACAAAGAAGAAAAAGAATGAGCTTGTGTAAACAGTTGGCAGAATAGGGTTTGGGTGAGATGGCAAAAAGACAAAACGTATTAAGAACTACAAAGGACAGGAAATTGTGGAGAGCCATGATCACCAACATCCTGAAGGAACACAGTACAAAGAAGAAAAAGAATGAGCTTGTGTAAACAGTTGGCAGAATAGGGTTTGGGTGAGATGGCAAAAAGACAAAAGTTATTAAGAACTACAAAGGAGTGGAAATTGTGGAGAGCCATGATCACCAACATCCTGAAGGAACACAGTACAAAGAAGAAAAAGAATGAGCTTGTGTAAACAGTTGGCAGAATAGGGTTTGGGTGAGATGGTAAAAAGACAAAAGTTATTAAGAACTACAAAGGAGTGGAAATTGTGGAGAGCCATGATCACCAACATCCTGAAGGAACACAGTACAAAGAAGAAAAAGAATGAGCTTGTGTAAACAGTTGGCAGAATAGGGTTTGGGTGAGATGGCAAAAAGACAAAAGTTATTAAGAGCTGCAAAGGACAGGAAATTGTGGAGAGCCATGATTGTCAAAGTCTTGAAAGAACCTGGCACGTAGATTTTTATTTTTGGAACATACATATTTATATTGTATTATTTAATATATTTTATTGTTATACATTATTTATATAGACACATATTTACGTAAATGCTCTGTTTATAATAAACAGTATTAACAACATTTACTGGCCTGAATGTCTGAGAAATTTCATAGAAAATATGTGTCCTCTGGTAGGAATCGAACCTGTATCCTACACAGAACCATCATACAGCCTGACATGATATACCAGTTTAGCTACAAAGGCTGCGTCTGGTTAGCAAGGTTGATTTTACTGCTTTATAAATTACAAATTTCCTATGATTTCTCTTGAACATTCATGTCAGCACGAAGCGTATCTTAATGTAAACATATGACGTTATATGTTATGAAATAGACAAAGTCCAACAATTATTTTATTGTTATGCATTATAGATAAAAATATTTAAGTAAATGCTCTGTTTATAATAAACAGTAATAACAACATTTACCAGCCTAAATATAAAGCAGTAATTCAATCTTGCTAACCAGACATGGCTTTCGTAGCTAAACTGGTTTAGCACGTCGGGCTATATGACGGTTCCCTCTAAGATCAGGTTCGATTCCTGCCGGAAGACGCATATTTTCTGTGAAATTTCTCTGGCATCCAGGCTGGTAAATGTTGTTAATACTGTTTATCATAAACAGAGCATTTACTTAAATATTTGTGTATTTATAAATAATGTATAACAATAAAATATATTAAAATAATTGTTGGACTTTGTCCATTTCGTAATGTTTTATTCTTTGCTTATCTTTAGTATCTTGTCCTTTCATTATTTTCTTATTTGTGTCTTTCAATGTTGACTATTTTACACGAGTTGTGAGTTGAATATGTCTCAAGGGACATAACACATCAAGTAGGAGTATATTGACTGTTCGGTCAATCAGTGGCAAATATCTCCAGTAAGGGAATTTCACCTTTATCATTTTTGAAAAAAATTTTTTTATCTAATCAACAATTAGTATTTGACATGAATATCTCTTTTCTTTTTTTCTTTTCTAGCTCGAAAAGAATTCATGTTGGACAGTTGCACTGTTGAAGCAGACCCCCCACTTAACCTTCGTGAAGAAGTCCTCTTGACCCCACATGATCTTATCAGACAATTGCAACTTGAAAGCAGCCTCACTAATGAGGAACTTCAAATCAAAAGTATGTATAAAGTTGCTTTTCATCTTTCTTGTGTACATCTATTTTTTACTTACAAAAAACAATAATGTGTGGGTGGTGGATTGCTATTATGTTGGCCAAGTATAGGCTTAGTAGTCAAACTGTCTCTTAATAGTCGTGACATTTAACGAATGAAAATGTCACAATCATTATGGGACAGGTTGGAAATTAATATCAAAAGAGTAAGTAAATAAAAAAAAAAAGCAAAGTCTACATCTGTCCCCTAATAGTTGTAACATTTAGTATATAAAATGTATATACAAATGTAGCAGTCATTATGGGACAGGTTGGAAATTAATATCAAAAGAATAAATATATAAAGAAATAATAAGATAAAGAACAAATAGGAAACGTTTATCAATCTAACATGTTTCTCTTTTATTAAAGCTTCATCAGAGAATGTGATATGGAGAGAATGCTGTTGTCCTTTTGAAGTAGTTTCGATGTTCAGACCAGATGAGCTGGGATCAAATGGAGATCAAATACGCATCAGAATCCGACAGAATGATAAGATAAAGAACAAATAGGAAACATTTATCAATCTAGCATGTTTCTCTTTTATTAAAGCTTCATCAGAGAATGAGATATGGAGAGAATGCTGTTGTCCTTTTGAAGTAGTTTCGATGTTCAGACAAGATGAGCTGGGATCAAATGGAGATCAAATATGGATCGGAGTCCGACAGAATGATAAGATAAAGAACAAATAGGAAACGTTTATCAATCTAACATGTTTCTCTTTTATTAAAGCTTCATCAGAGAATGTGATATGGAGAGAATGCTGTTGTCCTTTTGAAGTAGTTTCGATGTTCAGACCAGATGAGCTGGGATCAAATGGAGATCAAATACGCATCAGAATCCGACAGAATGATAAGATAAAGAACAAATAGGAAACATTTATCAATCTAGCATGTTTCTCTTTTATTAAAGCTTCATCAGAGAATGAGATATGGAGAGAATGCTGTTGTCCTTTTGAAGTAGTTTCGATGTTCAGACAAGATGAGCTGGGATCAAATGGAGATCAAATATGGATCGGAGTCCGACAGAATGATAAGATAAAGAACAAATAGGAAACGTTTATCAATTTAACATGTTTCACTTTTATTAAAGTTTCATCAGAGAATGAGATATGGAGAGAATGCTGTTGTCCTTTTGAAGTAGTTTCGATGTTCAGACAAGATGAGCTGGGATCAAATGCAAATCAAATATGGATCGCAATCTGAAAGAATGATAAGATAAAAAACAAATAGGAAACATTTATCAATTTAACATGTTTCACTTTTAGTAAAGCTTCATCAGCAAATAGCCTCATTGATTAAGGCGTTGGTTCAAGAATTTATTGTAACATATTGGTGAAAATATTTTCCTTCTCTTCTGCAGATGTTGACAAGGTGCAGGACTACATCACCGTCATGCAAAGAGTACGTTACAGTCACAAAGATGGTAGGAAGTTAGGCAGTCGATCATTTGTGGTGGTTTGTTCATCCCAGAATGGACGTTTCCAGAGCAAGCCACATCGAGTTAAGGTAAGTTATTGCAACAGTTGTTCAGTTTAGTTTGCAAGTTTTCTACCTGGCTTTTTCTCGTATTTATAGATGCCCTCATTGGTGCATGTGGTTTTCATTACCTTGGAACCATTATCTTTTGTCCAAGACTTACTTGTAGGCCACTTGCTCAGAGACTTCATTTACATCTTCGTTTTGTCCGAGGCAATGAAAGAGTGAATGGATGTGCAGGCGATCTAATGGATAGCAACTCGAAATAAGAACGCAGAGAGCTGAGTGGGAATTCCAGTTGAGTCTGTTACATTCACTTACATGCAAAAACAAATTTGAAAAACAAATTAATTCTGCGCAAAGAAATAAAAAAAAACAATTCTTACTAATATTTTAATGTAGAAACTTCAAATAAAACACATAAAGTAACTAAATTTAAAGAAAAAAAAACAATAATTTAGATTTTAAAGTAGAAACTTCACATGAAACAGATTTGTTTGAAAACAAAGTACTTTATTTGACGGCATATAAGACGCACGGGTGTATAAGACACACGCAATTTCAGCAGGGCAAATCAAGAAAAAATTAGTAATTAGTAAAATTATTAGTAAATGGTACAGCCTAGGCTATATTTATGGGGTATTATTTTGGTTAATGAAGCCGTGATTACAATTAAACGAAAAATAATAGGAAAAAGAAGACGAGCCTATAAAAACTTTATTATATCCTTTATATGATCTGTACAACCTGCGTCTTGTAAACATCTTAGTGGACTAATTAAGATATAAAAATTCTGATTGTATTTATATACCAATGCAACCGGAAGTTATCACAAGAAAGATATTAATGAAACAAATATATTTTACAAATATGTAATTTGAATTTATTGCATATAATTTTAGTGAAACAAAGTACTAATATTAAACATAATAAAATTAATATAATGAATATTATCAATGATAACACTTTTAATCTGCATAATATCCGTTTAAATAATGACAATAGGTATATGAAAGTTACTCCAAAGTCTAAGCTAATAGGAGTTGCCAGGTAGCTAATTTCAACCGACTATCGCGAATTTTAAACCTACATATGGCATATAAGACAGGAGAATTTTAAAAGATATTTTTATTTTAAAAGAAGTGCGCCTTATATACCATCAAATATGGTAATTCAGTTTAAAGAAAAAAAAATTATTGATATTTTGAAGCAGTAATTTCACATGAAACGGATTTATTTGAAAAACAAAGTAACTCAGCAACAGAAAGATCTGAATGACTCCATGAGAATAATGGATCTGACTACAGTTTGTTAAAAGTAGGTGTCAAGTTGCTTGTAACAATTATTTGGCGTTGCTTGGTAACTTTCTCTTTCAAATTTACTAACATTTGGCGGGCCACATAAATTCTTTTGGCGGGCCACATGTGGCCCGTGGAGCCAAAGTTTGCCCACCCCTGCATTAAACATTTCTATCTTCCCTTCTTTCTTTCATTCATTTTCTCACTGAAACTAAGTAGTGTCTTTTCCCTTTTTTCCATGTGGTCAAAATGAAATAGTTCATTATTTACAGGCTGCAGGCAGGGCATACTGGTCATGCAAACTAGCGCAGGAAGGGACAAGCATAGTTATAATTGGATTAGAATATTTAGGCTGAAAAATGTTCAATATCAGACTTTAGTTTAATACCATTTTTCTTCTTGAAAATGCAGGTAATGGCAATTCACGATGAAGAACCTGAGGCTAACAGACATGCTCATGCTCAACAGTTGCTGAAGCAACCATACGAAGACAATGGACCACATCTATTGGACACTTTAAGGCCAAATAAACAAAAAATGCATACAGTAATTGCTGGACCAAGTAAGTCGACTTTTTTGTATTTTCTTTTAAAATTTTCTTTGTGAAAATCTGTTTTCACTGACTAAGCCAAAAACTGCTTGCATACAGATAGAAAATAAATATACAAAAATACAAAGGGGCTTGAGACAAGGATGCATCTTCTCCCCAGATTTATTCAACCTCTAGAGTGATGCTATCCTAATGGAACTGGAGACCCTACCAGGATTTACTATCAGTGGGTATAATCTTAACAATATTGGATATACTGATGACACTGTGTTGATGGCTGACTTGGAAATTGGAAAGAAAACTACAGGACCTCCTAGAGAAGGTGGTAGAAGAAAGCGAGAAAAAAGGAATAACCTCAAAAGGCCAATCATATTAGATTTGTAAAATTAAATGGCATATGAAGGCTTCCAATACTGAATTTTTTCCCAATTTTTTTTTTTTTTTTGATTCAGATGAAGTCATATACACTGTGTTAAATATAAGTGCAGTACTAGATTAGTGGCAAGATCTAATCACTTTACAGTCAAAATGTCTAGATGTAACCGTCATTTCTCTAACAGCTTCTTCTATCGCACTTTTTACTTGTGGAACTCACTTCTAATGTTTTGTTTTCCATTCAACATTGATCGTCAAAAATTTAAATACAATGTCAATCATTATCTTCTGCTTTCTTCATTCTTGTTCTTTTATTGTTCTCTCTTCTTAATAATATTTTGTTGTCATATTCTCTAACACTCAGTAACTCCTTGCATCTTAGTGGCTTTATTGCCTTGCTTGGAGTGAAATGATTAAAAAACAAAAATAATAGAAATCAATAAATAGTAAAAATAAATAATAGATTTACACTATTTACATTATTCGGACTGTAGTCCTAATCTTTATTGTCATATTCACAACATTGTATGCCCCAGCCTTTTTCAGGTGATATAAGTTGGAATTTCGAACTGAACAGTCTGAATAAGGTAAATAGCGTTAAATAGTTAAAATACCTCATCTCAGAAATATAGACAGATCCTGAAGAAGGCCAAAGTATACAATGGCTAAAACGTCATGAATATGACAATAAAGATGAGGACAACAGTTCAAACAATGTAAGTAGTGTAAATAATTACAATATCTCAGAAATATAGACAGATAAATAATATATATAATAAATAACAGAAAATAATTATCAAATATATATATATATATATATATATATATATATACGAGGGTCATTCAATAAATAAGGTGAATATTTCGGTATAAGGACTTCTAATACAGATAGAAGCTTACTTTTTCTTTTCTTTTTTTTCAATGTAGTCTCCCAGCACTGTCACATACTTTTCCCATCTGTGCACAAGCTTCCGTATTCCCTCAGCGTAAAAATGTTTGGACTGATGTCTCAGCCAGTCTCTCACAACACTTTTGACTTCATCGTCACTTTTAAACTTCGCGCCTCTCGTGAACGCTTTCAAGGGACCAAACAGGTGAAAGTCTGAAGGGGGCAAGGTCTGGGCTGTAAGGGGGATGAGGGAGCAGTTCTCAGCCCAGCTCATTGATGGTTTGCACCGTTTGGGCTGCTGTGTGAGGCCTTGCATTGTCATGATGCAAGATGACTCCTTCTGACTGACGACCCCTGCGTTTGTCCCAACAGATAAGCTCAATGTCCTTGCAATGTCATCCACTGTCACCCTTCTGTCAGACTGAATGAGGTCATTGATTGATTCGATCACCTTAGGAGACCACTTCTGTAGGCTTCCCAGGCCTGTCTTCATCCTCAACACTGCTCTGTCCTTCTTTAAACAATTTAGCCCACTTGTAGACAGTTTTTTGGCTAAAACATGTGGCACCATACACAGCTGACATTCTCTTATGCATTTCAACTGGTTTGCACCCTTCAGCAACCAAAAACTTGATAACTGACTGCTGTTCAATCCTGGAGCATGCTTCTTGGTCGGCCATCTTTGTTAATCGCCGAAAGTTTTTTTAATCTGCAAAAGAAATTAAATCCATGTGAAAAAGAAGTAAAAAAAAAAAAAAAAACAGTAAGATTCTATCTGTATTAGAAGTCCTTATACCGAAAAATTCAACTTATTTATTGAATGACCCTCGTATATATATATATATATATATATATATATATATATATATATATATATATATATATATATATATATAAAATTGTTCTTATTGTTACTTTTAAAATAATTAAATCTTCATAAAAAATTAATTTGTGTCTATTATTAATATTTTTTTAGCTTTATCTGAAATTTGACAAATCCATAATGAAATGATAACATTAATAAAAAAACCAAAAAAAAAAAAACCCAAAGACCAAATAGGAAAAAAATGGTGGGAAAAATTCAACAATTAATTATCAGATGAAGACCGCAGTAAATGTAAAACTAATTTTCATTGTTTGAATTTTGTAATAATTAAACTGATAGAAGCTCAGGCCAATTGTTTTGAAATTCGCAGAATCAAGAGGCCATGAAGTTAACCAGGAGGTGATTGCAAGAGAGTCTGATGCATTTTTTAGGCCCCAAACCTGTAATGACACCAGGAATAAACATCATTGATGAATATTCCTGGCACACTGCAAGTGTATTCAAGATATTTGCATGAAACAAATAGGCTACAAAAAAAATGGCGTTCCTTCCTCCTATTTCTCAGAGCATAAACACAAACTTTCATGATATCATCAGGACTATCGTTCATATCTATCTGTACTTATCTACCTCAGGCAATTAGGTTAAAATGTTATCATTTATTGGTTTGTAACTTGAGACCATAGTCTAAAGTCACATGAAGATAACTTAGTGTTAATTTCGTGTCCACTAAAATAAACTTTCAGATTGCATTTTGGCAGATTCTGATTGCATTTCACCAGAGCAAGCAACATAAAAATGGATTTTAACTTTGAGAAACTTGGAGGTTGGTCTGTAATTATTATTCAGTGATTTAAAGAAGTTAATTAAATTTTTTTATCATTTGATTTTTATATTGTTAGGATTTTCTTGAATAATTTCAAAACAATTTTGATCTTTATATCCACATAATGTATAAAAGGAATTGAATTAGTGATAGCTGATAAATTGTGTTATTTTTTTATTTTTTTTTTATTTGTAATCAGTTCACCCCAAGCAAGGTGATAATGCCGCTGAAACATAAAGGATTAAAGAGAATGGGAAGAATATAGAAGGAACCAGAAATCCAATCCTTAAACTTAAAACAAAGGATAAATCTCTACTTCTGTTCAAAAGACAGGAAGCGGGGTGAAACAATTAGAAAAAAAAAATTGTTAAAATTTCTTCCCTTGCTATGATTTTAATTTTTATATCATAGGGATTTTTTTTTTTTATTGAATTGCCAAAAAAATAATTTCAAATTTTTCTAGAAATTTCACATTTCTGAACTGATTTATATTTGAGATTCAGACACTTATGCACTGTCTCATATTTTCAGTAAGTTTTTCTTAAATTTAGTTGTCATCCAGACCAACATTTTTCAAACTGTTTTTTACTCTTTTTTACATTTTGCATTGCGACCCATTATACCGACATGTAATAAACCAGACAAACTCTGTTCACTGGGTTCATTTATTTAGCATCAGTAATTTATCTGTATATTTCTTATGATCCACAAATATTAGAATTGCATGTATCTATTTGTGTCATCTATTTGGATGAATATACAATTATTACTTTCAAAAATCTAGCCCAAGACAACAGCCCACTCACTAGTTTCAACCTGTTTTTAGTGCGACCCACGTCAAGAACCACATTCGTCATTGTGTCCCATTATATCTACGTGTAATAAATCAAAGACAAACTCTGTTCACTAGGTTCATTTATTTATCATCGACAATTTATATGGATATTTCTTATGATCTGCAAATATTAGAATTGCATGTATCTATTTGTATCATATATTTGTATAAATATAAAATTATTACTTTTAGAAAAACAAATTTAAAGGAAATTCCAACACAAAGTTAAAGTAAATAATATTTGAAAAAAATGTCATTTAATGAGATGGATGCGCTTGTTTGTTCATAAGCAGCTGATTCCATTTGGGAACACTGGAAGACATTACTACACGCATATCAAGTTCAATGTTGAGCCTATTTTTGTCTTTTGGCTTAAATTGAATTAATGTGGAAAATCCCAGTTCACACAAGTAGTTGCAAAAGGTAAACACTTTCATAAGCTAAGTTTTGCTGCGAGGTCTCTTTGCAAGAGAGAACTGACGTCACACAGAACGCAATGAGATTTTGATGAACAAGAGACATAAACTCTATGAAAACAGACTACAGGGTGCGATGGGTAAATTGTCACTATTTTCATTTTGCATATGCACATTGTTTGTTTTTGATTCTGTCAACTGCACAATATAGTAGGACCAGTTGGGCACCGTCTGTGAGAAAAAGAGCACCATGATGCAATTCATTCCACCAGAAGTTTTGAAATGGCATGCTGTACTTTATGGAATTCACACCAGAAACCCCTATATGAACATTTCAGAGTGAGGACGGTGCAGAGGATTCGGAAAAAGTTGGATGAGTCTAATGGTGACTATGAAGGTGTTTGGAGTGATCACTAGAGATGGCGACGTTATGCCTCCATTCATCTTCCCACAGGGCCTCACACTTAACACAGAGGCCTACACCAAGAGCCTTGAGGAGGTAGTGTTACCCTGGGTCAAGAGGGTGGCTGCTGGACTCCATTCCACACAAGCAAGAGAGCCCAGTCCTGGCTGTCACACAATTTCTGTGACCACATCACCCCTTACATCTGGCCACATAACTCCCCAGACTGCACCGCCCTTGATTATTATGTGTGGGTCACAGTTGAGTAAGAGACCAAGAAAACTGCTTGTAGCACTAAAGCTGAACTAAGCCAAGGAATATGGTAGCATTCACCAAGGAGACCATCCAGATAAGTTGCAGGAGATTCTGAAGTCGTCTGAAGGCTGTGGTAGGAGCCAATGGTGATTTTATTGAATAAATTTACTCTTTAGCATTTCAAGATATTTTTGTTTCATTTTGGTAAATATATCTGTTAAAATGAGATGTCAGTGTTATTTTCATTTCTGCCTCATTTAGACGACAATTTATCCATCGCGCCTTGTATATCTGTTAAAGTGAGATGTCAGTGTTATTTTCATTTCCGCCTCATTTAGACGACAATTTATCCATCGCGCCTTGTAAATTTGAAAATAAATGAAGCATGCTCTCAAATATCATTTGTTTCAACTTACATTTCATTCTATTATAATTAACTCATATCCTGATGTCGTTTTAAACTGATGCCTTCCGATGCTGGGAAGATGTGGTTTAAACTGCCACGTTCTTTTTCCCCTATATTTTGACTGTTTTGTTTAATGTTCATAATTTCTTGATTTCTAATGAAAGCTTAGAAATTTTCCTACATATTTCAGTGAAATTCTGACTTTCCAAAATTACAGTTTTTAGTTATAATTTACATCAATATATAAAAAAAAAAAAAGAAGACCTCTCTGCCTTCCATCAACATGGCTGATGCTAACCTCCAGGAAAGTGATATGTTGCACCTTCTCAGGCTAATGTTCTCAGCTGACACGAACTGAAAAGACTATATTGAATCCATTGCTGCTAAGAAAGCTGGTTCACTGTGTCATGTGAGACAATTCTTCTCTCCAGACTCTATCATACATATCTATAAGTCTACCATTTGTCCATGCTTAGAATATTGCTGCTATGTATTGTCTGGTGACCCTGCTATTTACTTTGAGCTCCTTGATAAAATCTATAGAAGAATCAGCAATATTATCAGTCCTGATCTGGCAAGTTGGCTTCAGTCACTTTTCCACTGATGTAATGTTGCCTCCCTGTCTCTTTTCTATAAATGCTTTCATGATAATTCTTCAGATTCACTATGGTATTTAGACTTTTTTAAAAATTTAAGCACAGTACTAGACTGGCATTGAGATATCATCAATTTACAGTTGAGTTGGTTAGATGTGGCCATAAGTTCTATGCTAACAGTTTCTTTTCTCGCACTTCTCACTTGTGGAACTCCCTTCCAACTCCATGCTTTCCAGCCAAAAGTTTAAATGTTAAAGTTGTTTCCTTGTGCCTTTTCTATAAATATGTTCATGGCAATTGTTCGAATGAGTACTATGGTACCTAGACTTTATAAATTAAAGCACAGTGCTAGATTAGCCACAAAGTTTCATCAATTTACAGTTGAGTTGGTTAGATGTAACCATAAGTTCTATGTTAAGTTTCTTTTCTTGCACTTCTTCAAAAATTTAAATGCAATGTCAATTTCTATCTACTGTCCTCTTGATTAATCTTTTCTCTTCCAACTTATTAGTAATGTTTCAGTTCCTAATTCTTCAACACTCAGTAACAGGGCTGTGGAGTCGGAACACAAAACCTTTGACTCCAACTCCTCTATTTTTGGCACCTCCGACTCCGACTCCTCTTTATATAATTAAGTGATCATGGCCTACAAATCTCATAAAGCCTATGCACATGCTCCTAATTTGAGTAGGCCTATATCATTATAAATGGTTTATATAAAAGAATAATGATACTGTGGCTTTTATATCATACCTATTCAGTCTTCAATATTTTCAAACAGAATTAGAGACAAAATCTTTGAAAGGATACAGAAGAAATAAAAATGCTTTAATTTAAGATTTTTTACATATATCTTTGCAAATAAGAAATAAGTACAGTACAAAAATAAAACTACTTTATAACAGAAGTTGAAATATAATCTTTTACAGGATGTAAAAGACATAATAAAAATGATATAATTATTAGATTATTTTGCATATATAGTTTTGGTAATACAAAATAGCTACCAAAAAATAAAATGACTTTAAAAAAGAAGTTGAGATGAATTTCTTTAAAGTAAATACACAGGAGACATGTTAGAATAATGGATAGCGGCTCGGATTGAGGAATCTGAGAGCTGTGTTCGAATTCCAGTTGAATCCATTACATTCACTTACGTGCTAATACCCTTGGGAAAGGTATGAATCCTCTTCTCCTCCCCCAAACTATGGGTAAATAGCAGAACAGACAGAGTTCTGTAGGCTTGGATGGCAACTGGTCTACCGCAGAAAGAAATGGCAACCTACTGTGGGGAAAAAAAATCTGCCTCATCAGTCATGTATCAAAAGATACATGATCGCCTAAGCGTGTATCACGCATGGCACATAACTGACTGAAATATACGGTAGAAGAAATAACAATAAAAATTCCATAATGTAAGACTTTTTATGTAAAGTGTAAATTCAACAGGTGTCAGCGTCTGTGTAGTTTTTCCGACTCTGGTGACTTCATAATTGCTTCCAACTCCGACCCCACAGCCATGCTTAGTAACCACATGTATCTTAGTGGCTTTACTGCCTTACTTGGGGTGAAACTGACTAAGATAAAGAAAATAAAAAAAATGTCTGTTTTAACTGCTTCTCGGAGGCAAAGGTTTTATAATAATTGACTATGTTTCGGGTGATAATAATAAAATTCAAGATAATATTAATAATAGAAAGGTTTATTCTAGTGTATTTTTTATTTTATTCATATTTTATTTTCAGATTTGGGAATGGCTGCAATCATTGTGATATGCGTAGGATTCCTGCTCTTCATGATTATCTTGGGTGTTATCAGAATTCGTGCTGCGCACAAACGCACCCAGGTAGTTGCTGTGGATGAGAAGCAGGAAATGGAGTGGGACAACTCAGCTCTCAACATCACTGTCAACCCTATGGATCAGGTAAGGATTTTCATTTAGATGAACTATCCTTTCTTTCTTTTTTTCAAAGAGAAAATGGAAATGAAAACACCCTCTCCCAAGGTTTTAAATTAATGACCTTCATTTCTTTCAGAAATTTGAAACCTGTTATATTTATAAGGTAGTGTTTAATTGGACATACCAAAATTCTGTCCTGGGTAAGACGATAAACTACATCCGACAGCAAGGCCTCTGATCAGGACGTTTTGAGGAGCATGGAATCAACTCTTAATTACTGGTGTTCCCTGGTCCACCCTGTCCTGGGGTGATAGCACCTGTCAGGGTCCCATCTATGGGCAAATACTTAACCCATCCCCAAGGGGTCAAAACACTATGAAAGTATAAAAATAAGTTTTAATACCAGCAATACTTTTTTTTGAAAAAAAAAAAATATTACCAGCAATACATTTTTGGGGAAAAAAAAATATTACCACCAATAAAAATCTTGTCTGCATTGAGGTCAATTTGCCGTAAAAACCTTGCTGTCAGATGTAGTTTATCATCTTACCAAAATTAAACAAGTGCAAAAATTTAGATATCTAGAAAGTCTTTTAACAGAGGACGGAAAATGCAATGCCAAAATCAAGAGGCACACTGGGACAGCAAAAGATGCCTTCCAAAAGCTAAGCAAAGCATTAAGAAACGGGAAAATTTAATTGGAAACCAAGAAGTGTATTGAATTTTATGCTTAGATCAAAGCTTGCATTTGGATAGTGAAAGATGCCTTCCAAAAGCTAAGCAAAGTATTAAGAAACGGGGGAAAAATTAATTGGAAACATAGAAGAATACTGAATTACTGAAAGAGAAAATTGAAATTTCTAGAGCACTTAATGAGGAAAGAGACTTGGAAAATTTAACACTCATAGGACATATTAAAGAGGAACTGAGGAAAGCAGGAAATTATGCAGAGCCATGATTGCTCATGTTCTAAAGGGACATATAATAATAATAAACCTATAATAAGCCTATAATAATAAACCTCTTATGCCGTCAAACATGCAAACTTGAAGAACAAAATTCTATGTTACATGTTTTGTCCCTCAAAATGATTTCTTCGGATAAATAAGAAACAATGGATGCTGATTATAATTCTCCATCAAGTAACACTGAAGATACAGAGTTGCTTAACTTTAGATTACCTAGTGTATCTAGATACATAACGTAGCTGACCTGGCACTAATTAAAGAGAGTGGTCCTTGTGTGAAAAAAATAAGGAATAATTACAAGGTCTGCTGGTAGGAAAGTTGGTTCACTGCCCTTCATGACAAAGACCCACCGTAGCAAACACACATTGTAGAAAACCAACATTCTTCCCTTTCTGCGCCATTGGTGAAATGTAAGTTCAGTTCTAACAGCTTCTTCCCTTTGAACTGCTGTTTTGTTGAAACCAACTCCCAAGTGGATGCTTTCCCAATCACTACAATCTTAACCTGTTCAAGTCTAACATTAATTGTTATCTTCTCCATATATCCATCTTCCTCTGGAGTGCTCTACTTTGAGTAACTCTTTTTTTTTTCTTTTCTTTTTTTTTCTTCTTTTTTTTTTCTTTTTTTTCTATTTTTTCTTTTTTTTCGTTTTTTTTCTATTTTTTCTTTTTTTTCTTTTTTTTCTATTTTTTCTTTTTTTCTATTCTTTTTTTCTATTTTTTCTTTTTTTTCTATTTTTTCTTTTTTTTCTGTTTTTTCTTTTTTCTATTTTTCCTTTTTCTTTATCTTTCTTTTTTCTTTTTCTTTTTCTTTTTCTTTCTTTTTTTCTTTTTCTTTCTTTTTCTTTTTCTTTCTTTTTTCTTTTTCTTTTTTCTTTTTCTTTCTTTTTTCTTTTTCTTTTTTTTCTTTTTCTTTTTTTTCTTTTTCTTTCTTTTCTTTTTCTTTCTTTTTTTCTTTTTCTTTCTTTTTTTCTTTTTCTTTCTTTTTTTCTTTTTCTTTTTTTTCTTTTTCTTTCTTTTTTCTTTTTCTTTTTTTTCTTTTTCTTTCTTTTTTCTTTTTCTTTCTTTTTTTCTTTTTCTTTTTTTCTTTTTTTTTTTTTCTTTTTCTTTCTTTTTTTCTTTTTCTTTTTTTTCTTTTTCTTTTTCTTTTTTTTCTTTTTTTTCTTTTTCTTTCTTTTTTTCTTTTTCTTTCTTTTTTCTTTTTCTTTCTTTTTTTCTTTTTCTTTCTTTTTTTCTTTTTCTTTCTTTTTTTCTTTCTCTTTTTCTTTTTCTTTCTCTCTTTCTTTTTCTTTCTCTCTTTCTTTTTTCTTTCTCTCTTTCTTTTTTCTTTCTCTCTTTCTTTTTTCTTTCTCTCTTTCTTTTTTCTTTCTCTCTTTCTTTTTTCTTTCTCTCTTTCTTTTTTCTTTCTCTCTTTCTTTTTTCTTTCTCTCTTTCTTTTTCATCCACTCATGACATTTTTTTCTTTATTTCTTTCATTCTTTCTTTTCACTTATAAATATGTAAGATAGTTTCTGGCGAGAAAGTGATTGGTTCCCTCTATCTTTCTAGTAAGTACCTTACTCTTCTTATTATACTCCACATTTACAATCGCCAGACCAGGCTGAAAATGGACTACTGCTGCCATATATGGCCTGGAGCTGCCAGTCTCAACAGAGTAAAAAAGCATCTCCGCGTCCTTGTGGGTGATGAATTATGGGTATCCTTGTGAATGATATCACAAGCATCACACTGGTCCATCACTATTTCCATGGAAAGTGTTCTGATTACCTGCATTCCTTAGTTCCACAAGTTCTAACCTTCATGGCTAAGACTCA
This sequence comes from Acanthosepion esculentum, assembly GCA_964036315.1. NCBI lineage: Eukaryota > Metazoa > Mollusca > Cephalopoda > Sepiida > Sepiidae > Acanthosepion > Acanthosepion esculentum. The sequence goes on along the minus strand of OZ038517.1, from coordinate 52,681,093 downwards.
CCGTGTTATACACATTGTAGTAAATCACTCTCGTTTACTTATTCCGTTCAGGGGATGTGCATTGTGGGGTAATCGATATCAGCTCTGAATGAGAACTCTGAGAGCCGAGTTCAAATTCCAGGCGAGTTCTTTAGATTCACTCACACACAAATACCCTTGGGAAAGGTATGAATCCATATCTGTCTCCTCCCCCAGCTATGCGTTGAATAGCAGGACAGACTGGGTTCTTTAGCCTTGGTTGGCAACAAGTCTATCGCAGACAGAAATGGCAACCTACTGTGACAAAAAATCTGCCTCATCAGTCATGTATCAAAAGATACATGATCGCCCAAGTATGTATCACATATGGCACTTAACTGACTGAAGAGCCACTCGAGCAGTTTCCTCCCATCAACCACTGCTTTGTGGATCAAACTCCCAAGATGCTTCCCAGATCACTACAATTTTAACCTGTTCAAATCTAGAGTCGACTGTTATTCAAAAAATTAAATGCACTGTCAATCATTATCTTCTATCTTTTCAATTCCTGTTCTTTTATTGTTTTTTTTTTTGTTTCTTAGTAATGTTTCTTTTTTTTTTTTTTATATTCTTTCATTCTGAGTACCTGCTCCCTTGCATCTTAGTGGCTTTGTTGCCTTGCTTTTCTGAAATTAATTTTTCACATTTTTTTTTTTTTTCGCTTTCAGCCTTATGGTGGATCCGACAGCGCCATGCAAGCATTGCGTATTGCTGACAGTGATACTGATGATGATGATGATAGCTGTCATGACAGCTCTGATGAAGAAGTGATGGAAAAGGGCACCATCACGGCTAAAACTAGCAGAGAGCTTGAGTGGGACGACTCCACATTATCTTTTTAAATTTGCCTACCGCACACAATGTTTAAAAGAAAGAAAAAAAAAAAAATAAACAAAATGAAAGAATGCATATAACAAAAAAAAAAACAAGACAGAAACTAACGTTTAAAACTCTAGATATTAAAAAAGGAGGTGACTCATACTACTACTACTGCAGAAATGACAGTGAGACATTAAAGAACAAAGGATGTACATTTTTTTTCCACTTATTTCGCAATGCTCCTCTCTTAGCAGAATTAGTAGCAGAACAAAATCTGCGCTAAACGAAATAACACTTTATTCAATAAAAGGGGTTTAATATTTACTTGCGATTAAATCTGTATTAAACGTTCTTTTGTCTTAGTTGTGACCACCGTATTTTTATCGAGGTTATTACGATACTAAGGGCACCAAAGCTACTTATTTGTTTATTTGTATACACATATACACACACACAGGATTATTTTTTGCAAAAAAAAAAAAGAAAGAAAAATAATATTTAGATTTTTTTTTTTTTTTTTTTTTTTTTTACTTGTGGGAGGAAGAGCTGGTTGTTTAAACATTCCATTATTAATTTTTGGTTATTAATTAACTAATTAATTGTTCTCACTGAAAACGGATGCATTTGCTACAGATGTTTCTTATATGATACAATACGTGTCACAAGATATTTTTTTTTTTCCAATGTAACCAAAATAATTGACTGAATATTTTTGAGTTTTATTCATATTTTTAAAATCTATCTAAAGATATTTTATTTTGTCATTGAATGTTAAGTATTCAACCACAAAATAAAACTCTACTAAACCTCTTAATGTTTATTCTAGCTTCAATCTTGTTCAAATTCTTGCTTACATAAGACATCTTTTTTTTTTTTTTATTCTATTTTTTGTCATCCTGTTCAAAGAAATTTGTGATAAAAAGCTTTCTCACAAGTCATCAGAATTGGACTGAACTATTACAATAAGTAGTTTTATTCTTTTGTTACCTTGTCAAATATATCTCGTGGGCCTCGTTTTCTTTTTTAAAATTTTCTTTTTAAGATATGATTTTTGCTTTTGGGATTGTTTGCTTTAATAATATGAAAACAGAATTTTGCTTTTTAGCTTATACTGCTTACTCTATGTGGAAATAGTTTTTTTTTTTTTTACTTTTCTATGATTCGCATGTATAACTTGATATGGTGATCAACTTGGCTTTTCTTTCTTTTTGTTTTCTGTGGAGAATTTCATATCGATGAAAAGAAATTTGAAATTAATAAAATTATAACTAAATCCTTTTCTGAAAAAAAAAAAAAATTCTCAATAAACCAATATACCATTCGAAATATCTGTCTATATTTCTGTATTGTAATTATTTACACTATTTACGTTGTTCAGACTGCTGTCCTCATCTTCATTACCATATTCCCGACATTTCAGTCGTTGTATGCTCCAATGGTTGGAATTTTGAACTGAACCCTTTATTTCGTCTATCGAGGGAGATTGTTCTAGTTCCACATACTATGCCTCTTCCAGATGTCT
>OZ038517.1:52466234-52673734 GCA_964036315.1 Acanthosepion esculentum | reverse complement strand
ATATATATATATATATATATATATATATATATATATAGGAATAGAGCTTTCATTTATTAATCTGACATTTTAATTTATTGCTTAAACTTTTTTTAAATTTTTTTTTTTAATGGATATCCATATTTGAGAAGATGCTCTGCTTAATTTATTTTGATCTACAGGCCTGAATATTCGAGAAATCTTATTAGAAAAATATGCTGGAGAACACATATTTTTCTAATATGATTTATCAAATATTAAGGCCAGTTGATCAAAATAAATAAATATACTGTTCAATAAATAAACAGATCATCTACTCAAATATTGGTATCCATATAAAAAAAAAAATTAAATTAAGTAACATTTAAGCAATAAATTAAAAAAAAAAAAATATATATATATATTTTTTTTTTTTTTCTTTAATTTTTTTGGATGACATTAAATTTGATTGGTCCAGTATCTGATTTTTTGCAACCCCCCCTTTACAGTAGGCCGGCCATTTTAAAGGAATCGCCAATCACCAGGCAAACAGAATTTGAAGAAAGAAAGAAACAAAAACAAAAACAAAAAAAAAACAAAAATGAAGTGTTTCATCAATATATACTTTTATTTCCTTTTTCTACCCAATAAATCTGAGTTCTCGTATGAAATATCCAAAACTTAAAAAAAAAAAAAAAAGTTAATAGAAATCTTTTCTTCATACTGTCTTGTCATTTTTTTTCTCTCTCTCTCTCTCTCCCGTGGTATTTGAATTTTTGGCAATTTTTGCCGCAATTTCTCCATGAGGAGAAACTCTTTTTCCATTACCTTTTCGTTTCTTGCTTCCGCTATTTCCAAAATACGCTTTTGATATGTTTAATATTTTGATATTTCGTATTTGTTATGTGGGAATGATGTTGTACATCTTCCCTGGCACTTTCCATATCTGTATCAATAAAGTCGCTCCTCTCCAGATCTATTTGACTCCCCTTGCCAATCCCCACCCCCTTACTCATGTTAGATTTGTATATATAATATATATATATATATATATATATATATATATATATTCTTGTGATGATTGCAGTTGGAATGCAATCATCAGTAACATTTCGCCTCTCCGTTGCACGGATGATGTTGCTGTTGCTGTCTTTCTCTGTCAGCTGCCAGAGCCTGCCTGACTGGTTTTCTCAATGAATTGATTGCAGCTCGTTGACCATCACGTAAGTCACAAGACAGTAGCCCCAACACCCAACCCACAATTCTCTTTTTTTCTCCTTTAGTCAACTACTGTTTTTTTTTTTGTTCTTTTGTTTTTTTAAAAAAGACTGTATTCTTTTATCCTCACCTTGATCTGTGTATTGTCTTCCCGTCAATAAAAATAGTCCACAAACAAAATAGTTATTTTTTCTTCTTTTTTGTCATACTTTCTTTTTTCTCATTCTTTTTCCTCTCTCTCTCTCTTATTCTTTTTCCTCTCTCTCTCTCTTGTTCTTTTTCCTCTCTCTCTCTCTCTCTTGTTCTTTTTCCTCTCTCTCTCTCTCTCTCTTGTTCTTTTTTCCTCTCGCTCTCTCTTGTTCTTTTTTTCCTCTCTCTCTCTCTTGTTCTTTTTTCCTCTCTCTCTGTCTTGTTCTTTTTCCTCTCTCTCTCTCTTGTTCTTTTTCCTCTCTCTCTCTCTTGTTCTTTTTCCTCTCTCTCTCTCTTGTTCTTTTTCCTCTCTCTCTCTCTTGTTCTTTTTCCTCTCTCTCTCTCTTGTTCTTTTTTCCTCTCTCTCTCTCTTGTTCTTTTTTCCTCTCTCTCTCTCTTGTTCTTTTTTCCTCTCTCTCTCTCTTGTTCTTTTTTCCTCTCTCTCTCTCTTGTTCTTTTTTCCTCTCTCTCTCTCTCTTGTTCTTTTTTCCTCTCTCTCTCTCTCTCTTGTTCTTTTTTCCTCTCTCTCTCTCTTGTTCTTTTTTCCTCTCTCTCTCTCTTGTTCTTTTTTCCTCTCTCTCTCTCTTGTTCTTTTTTCCTCTCTCTCTCTCTTGTTCTTTTTTCCTCTCTCTCTCTCTTGTTCTTTTTTCCTCTCTCTCTCTCTTGTTCTTTTTTCCTCTCTCTCTCTCTTGTTCTTTTTTCCTCTCTCTCTCTCTTGTTCTTTTTTCCTCTCTCTCTCTCTTGTTCTTTTTCCTCTCTCTCTCTCTTGTTCTTTTTCCTCTCTCTCTCTCTTGTTCTTTTTCCTCTCTCTCTCTCTTGTTCTTTTTCCTCTCTCTCTCTCTCTCTTGTTCTTTTTCCTCTCTCTCTCTCTCTCTTGTTCTTTTTCCTCTCTCTCTCTCTCTCTTGTTCTTTTTCCTCTCTCTCTCTCTCTTGTTCTTTTTCCTCTCTCTCTCTCTTGTTCTTTTTCCTCTCTCTCTCTCTCTCTTGTTCTTTTTCCTCTCTCTCTCTCTCTCTTGTTCTTTTTCCTCTCTCTCTCTCTCTCTTGTTCTTTTTTCCTCTCTCTCTCTCTTGTTCTTTTTTCCTCTCTCTCTCTCTTGTTCTTTTTTCCTCTCGCTCTCTCTTGTTCTTTTTTCCTCTCGCTCTCTCTTGTTCTTTTTTCCTCTCTCTCTCTCTCTTGTTCTTTTTCCTCTCTCTCTCTCTCTCTTGTTCTTTTTCCTCTCTCTCTCTCTCTCTTGTTCTTTTTCCTCTCTCTCTCTCTCTCTCTTGTTCTTTTTTCCTCTCTCTCTCTCTCTCTCTTGTTCTTTTTTCCTCTCTCTCTCTCTTGTTCTTTTTTCCTCTCTCTCTCTCTTGTTCTTTTTTCCTCTCTCTCTCTCTCTCTTGTTCTTTTTTCCTCTCTCTCTCTCTTGTTCTTTTTCCCTCTCTCTCTCTCTTGTTCTTTTTCCCTCTCTCTCTCTCTTGTTCTTTTTTCCTCTCTCTCTCTCTTGTTCTTTTTTCCTCTCTCTCTCTCTTGTTCTTTTTTCCTCTCTCTCTCTCTTGTTCTTTTTTCCTCTCGCTCTCTCTTGTTCTTTTTTCCTCTCGCTCTCTCTTGTTCTTTTTTCCTCTCTCTCTCTCTTGTTCTTTTTTCCTCTCTCTCTCTCTCTTGTTCTTTTTTCCTCTCTCTCTCTCTTGTTCTTTTTTCCTCTCTCTCTCTCTTGTTCTTTTTTCCTCTCTCTCTCTCTTGTTCTTTTTTCCTCTCTCTCTCTCTTGTTCTTTTTTCCTCTCTCTCTCTCTTGTTCTTTTTTCCTCTCTCTCTCTCTTGTTCTTTTTCCTCTCTCTCTCTCTCTCTCTTCTTTTTCCTCTCTCTCTCTTGTTCTTTTTCCTCTCTCTCTCTTGTTCTTTTTCCCTCTCTCTCTCTCTTGTTCTTTTTTCCTCTCTCTCTCTCTTGTTCTTTTTTCCTCTCTCTCTCTCTCTTGTTCTTTTTCCTCTCTCTCTCTCTTGTTCTTTTTCCCTCTCTCTCTCTCTTGTTCTTTTTCCCTCTCTCTCTCTCTTGTTCTTTTTTCCTCTCTCTCTCTCTCTTGTTCTTTTTTCCTCTCTCTCTCTCTCTCTCTTGTTCTTTTTCCCTCTCTCTCTCTCTCTCTCTTGTTCTTTTTCCCTCTCTCTCTCTCTCGTTCTTTTTTCCTCTCTCGCTCTCTTGTTCTTTTTTTCCTCTCGCTCTCGTTCTTTTTTCCTCTATCTCTCGCTCATTCTTTTTCTTTCCCTCCCTTCTTTCTTTTTTCCTTATTTACTTTCAAACCGCAAAAGGCCGATAAGCCATAAAAACCCTATCAATCCTTATTTTCTTTTCATTCTACATTTATCTTTTTCAATTTGTGTTATTTAAATATATATCGCAATAGCATTTTTTTCTTTATTGCATCTACAAATTCTTGACTCACTGCAAGTTACTGCCAGAGTAAGAAGACCGAAGAAAAAGAAATTTCTTACACAATATCCCACCGGTTAATAAGCAAGTATTCTATACTCACATTCGCACCTAAAACCACATCTTGAGCATTATCTTTCTTTAACCCTGCGTTAGTCACATGGCATGTTTTGTTACCTCAAAATTACTGAAATACTCATAATTCCTAGTTGGTAAGTTGTTTCTTTTGCTCCCTCCCATTACTCTCCTGATCCAGTGGGGGTATGTAGCACGTGGTGTGGTGCAGTTGTAGCTCAGTTGTCACAGAAGGCAGACTATCCATTTGCGGATATCTGGGGTGACTAACGCAAGGTTAAAGTATTGAAATTTCATATGTGAAAAAGAAAAATGACCATATTAAAAATTATGAATAGAAGCATTTATTCAAAGAAATTTAGATGACTTTAAATGGTTAACTTCAGTCTCTTTTCTTTTTCTTTCTCTTTTTTTTCTTTCTCTTTTTTTTCTTTCTGTTTTTTTTCTTTCTTTTTTTTCTTTCTTTCTTTCTTTTTTTTTTTTTTTTTTTTTCATCCTTTCTTTTTTGCTTCTTGGTTTCTCAGGTCAAGGTCTTCATTTTATTCTGAAAGAAAAGCAAGGGAAAAAAGAAAAGTAAAGGTTAGATCAATTTAAATTTTTTGAAATATGCTTTCAGTTACATTGCTTTTACAAGAAAAAAAAAATTCACCCATGTTTGGTATCTTTTCACCTATAAAAATTCACCCATGTTTGGTATCTTTTCACCTATAAAAATTCACCCATGTTTGGTATCTTTTCCTGCATGAAAATGTAAGGAAACATTTTAATTTTGAATTCTAGAAGATTAATAATAACAAAAAAATTATAATCTGGAATTGAAATGAAAGCAGTGCTGGGTCATACACTGAATCCATCTTAAAAATTCAGGATGTGGACTTAATAAATATCAAACACTCCATATACCTTGGTATATGGATCAGATTAGTATAAAAGATAAGGAAATTGAATATAAAATAGGCTGCTTTGGAAATAGTTTTGACCAGCACCACAAATTGCTACAAAACAAAAACATTAACCTAAACCAGTGAGTTATGTCAGATAGAGACTTTCATATAGATGCCCTTCATAGTTACAAATGCATTCAGAAATATCTAGACTGTCAGTATTCTCAGATCAATAGTTAAAAATGTCTTTGAGTGGAGGAAGTCAATAGGTCTTCTTTGAACCGTGTTGACTGGTGTTAAAGCATCTTAAGTCAGAAATGTTGGTAATGAAATGAGTATTTCCGAGATGTAAAATTTAATGTAATTGGACCAAAATTATTACCGTATTGGGCACCCAAAAGTTTTTTTTTTTGTTTTTTTTTTCTATTATGTAGGGAAGGATGCCTGCCCCAAAAAGATGATATTTTTGGTGGTGGTGGTTGTAATTTTTTCTAATCAATTCACCCCACGAAGGGCAATAATGCTGCTACGATGCAAGGGGCTAATGGAAGTGAAAGAGAAGAAGACTTTAGAAGGAACCAGAAATTCAGTCCTAAACAGGAAACGAAAAGATGGACCTCTACCCCTGCACAAAAAATTAGAAAGGAGTGTAAACTGGATGATAGACGAACTTATCTACTCCTATGGAAGTAAAAAAAAAAAAAATAAAATAAAATTTCAGAGTTTAGGCAGAGACGTTAGAAGTATTAAAGTAGACCTTTAACCTTTAGCAATCTGCATTATTAATATTACTTCCCTTTCAACTGCATTCTTCTTCAAGGCCACTCAATTGCATCCTTATTGTTAATTTCACTCAAAGTTGTTTTCTGTTGCTATAGCAGGATATGACAACACAACTATGAAATTCAAACACACTATAAATCCAGGGATCAGAGTCACTTTCAGTGACAGGATACAGCAAATGAAGTCACATACAAAATGATAAAGGTTAAAGGAACAGGAAACGAGATAGACCTCTCCTCCTGTTCAAAAGACCGGGGAGGAGTGTGAACGGAACGATAGACAAACGTATCTACTACTATTAAAGGGAAAAAATAGTAAATATAATTTCAATGTTCAGGCGGAGACATAAGAAGCATAGAATGGAAGTAGACTTTAAAAGGAACCGGAAGCCCAACCCTAAACAGGAGACAAGAGATAAACTGTTCAAATTACTGGGTAGGAGTGTGAACCGGATGATAGGCGAACCTATCTACTCCTATTGGGGGGAAATAAATAAATAGAGATGTTAGATATACAGATTGGAAGTAGAGTTTAGAAGGAACCGGAAGCTCAATCCTAAACTGGAAACAAGGGATAAACCACTACTCCTGTCCAAAACAACAGAGAATGTACGAAGAATATGTAATAAGGTATTAATTTGTTGATGAAAACCACGGCTTTTAATGTCTTTGTTGTAGAACTCACAAATACAGGGTTAGCAGTGAACACTAAATGATAAGACAATGTAAATAAACTGAATAAAATGGACAACACCAAACCTAGAAGCAAAGGAAATATCATGGGACACTTAGCAAAATTTTTCATTTAAATGTTTTTTAGAAAGTGTAATTTAAAAAAATAAAAATACTTTTTAAAAAATGAATATTAAAACAAAGTATTTAAAATAACATAATCGAAGAATAGTGAAAAGAATTATTTGAAAATGTTTAGTACTTATTCATTTATTCAAATACTAATGCTGTACCATTATTAATTACACACATACATGTTAAGGCACGTCACGCGAAATGACGGTTCCGTATAGGATACAGGTTCGATTCGGAGAGCGAAAATTTTCTATGAAAATTTCTCGGACATTCAGGCCGGTAAATGTTATTTGATACGGTTTATTATAAAACAGAGCATTTGCTTAAATACTTGTATCTATAAAAAGAACGTTAAACATATCATAAATGTCTTTAAATAAATTGTCGGACTTTTTCCAATTCAAAAATATATGTGTGTGTGTATATGCTGTGACAATATTTCACAGCACACTTAAGTGGATCACGTGGCACACAATTGTGCCACAGCCCAATGGTTGAGAATCACTGGTCTAGGCGGAGATGTTAAAAGTATAGAGTTGAAATAAACTTTAGAAGGAAACGGAATCCCAGCCCTAAACTGGAAACAAGGGATAAACCTCTGTTCCTGTCCAAAAGATCAGTGAGGATTGCGAACTGAATGATTGAAATAAAGTCATATATTAAGTCATAAGTAATTTCCACTTTTAGGGGACAATTGTAAGTAATGTGAACGTATCATCCTAATTAATCTTTCCCTAACTATATCATAACAGGCGATGAAAACTGGATTGCATACAACAATGTTCAGCGCAAAAGGCACATTGACTAGGATAAATCTCCATAATCGCCCACAAAAGCTGCGTTCCATGGTAGAAAGATAATATACAAGTGGCGCGATTCTTGGGATATTATTCATTTAGAGTTCTTATAATGCAATGAAACACTAAATGCACATTTATACTTTCATCAGCTGCAATATGTCTATAAAAGTTTGGTCGAAAAGTGGCCTGCACTTGTCAATAGGAAGAATTTTGTTATTCTCCACAACAATACAAGGCTGCATATAGAAAAAAATAACACCCGGAAAAATTTGGGAAATCAGTTGATCCATTCTACCTCACATACCAAACCGATTCTCAAAAATTATTATATACTAGAATACCCACAACCCGTTGGTTCACTGAGGGTTCAGGTTATGAAACATTTAAAGAAAGTTGAAATAAAAATACTTACTGCCTAAACAACTCATATTTTAAAATCTTATTCACTTTTTTTAAAATCAGATTAACTTCAAAATATTTTTTTTAATATGCCAAAACATATTTTTTAAATAATTAAAATATTGTCTATTTAAAGAAAGCTGGAATATAAATAATTACTTTACAAACAACTGGACGAAACAGCAAAGCATGATATATTTGTGTCTGTCTTTAACTTTAAAATATTTTAATTAAAAAAATCGTCTGTTAGAAAAAAGTTAAAATAAAAATAATTACTGTATAAAAATTTCTTATTTTTAAATCTTATTCACTTAAAATATTTTTAAAATCATATTAACTTAAATCATTATGCACCGGATGGATATATATCTATGAACAAACTGGAATAGATAGATAAATAGATAGATATGAACAGACTGGAATAGATAGATGTGTGGACTTGGACAGTTTAACATATAAGCTTTAGATAACTGTATTACTACAGTAGCCAGACTGAAGTCTTCTCGATTAACAGGTTTCTCTTTTTATCTCTAATGAAACGTGAGCAGTCATGGTCCTCCATGGCTTCCTTCGCATTTATTTTTTTCTTTATGAACCTTTTTGGGAAAGGTATGAATCTATCTCTTCACATCCCATCTAGTTAAACAGTAAGACAAACTGAGCCCCCTACACTGGTTCCAACCTCGGTAACCAGTGTAGGACAACAATGAATCCAAAACTCAGCCACCTGAAACCGTACAAAGATGGCTCGGCTTGTGGGTGAAGATACTGTTAAACAAAGAAATAGGTTGCAGGTTAGAGAATGATTCATCACCCACAATTCTACATAGATGCATATGAACTCTGTCAAGACTGGGCAAGTGAGGACTGGGCGACACCAACTTAGTTAGGACAGCAATACTCCATTTTTGGTCTGACTTGGCTCTTGTAAAGATAGAGTTTACCGGAGACGTACAAATGAACCAACCATTTGTCCAGCATTTTAAGAATTAGATCGGATATATGAGTTCCACTTGAGCTCTGAAGAGAGTTTGAGCCTCAGCAGACGTTTTGGTCACGTTTCGTCTGTGGGATCAGCTTGGAGAATAATTCCTCTCCTACAAAGTCGCCTAAAGCCCTTTCGAAGTCTGTCGAGACTGGGCAGTGAGTACTGGGAAGCAGTAGTCTAGATTTAGCAGTAATACTCCATTCTTGGTCTAATCTGACTCTTATAATGGCAGGAGAAGTTTGGTGTTTTCTGGAACGATACAAAGTACCGACCACCCTCCCAACATATTTTATATAGTATTATATATATCCACCCTTATTCTAGGATACCCGTCTACAGGCACATTTGTGTTTGTTCAACACCCACAAAGCCCACCTCTGGTTTGTGCTGCAACCATGCTGATCAGAACTTACAGTTTCTGGGAAAGAGAGCGTTATCTAGCATGATCAACTATCTGAACAAGGACAGCACGCTCAAACGCTCGGTCACGATGACTTGTGACTTCGTGCTAGGTGCTAGGATATCGCTTACCCAATTTCACTCACAAGGCTTGGTTCAACCTGTGGTATGGTTTTCAGGCACTTTCCAAAGGTGCCGAACGCTGAGATAACATCAGTAAATCGACCATGAAAAACTTTTCATAATTTTCATAATCCCAAGCGCTTTCGGCCACTTTTTTTTAGCCATTATCATGAAGTCTTGTTTTTGATGTTGTTACTTTTTCCTCATATTTTGACTGTTTAAGTTGTATTTTATTTTTGTGTTGTTTTGGAATATATATAAAGGGTGTTCCAATAACTTGGATCGATTTTAAATGTGAATTAAGTTTAAGCGTCTAATGATTTTTTTTCTTTTTCTTTCAGATTTAACAACTTAAGTCTTTGGCAATTTCAAGCATGGAAAGATTAACAATCAAACAACGTGTTAAAGTTTCAAGAGTGTAATTGGAAAAATTGTTCGTAAATTCAAACAAACTGGGTCAGTGACAGATGTGAAAACACCATTGCGTGCTCGTTTACGCCGTTCAGCTGAAAACATTGCTGCAGTGCACGAGAATGTGACCGAAAATCCAGACCCCTCTATTCGTCATCGCGTGCAGGAATTGAACCTCTTCACAACAACGTTACATCGTTTCGAAATTACACTCTCGGTTGGTCGATTATGTTGACCAAAGAAAATCGCGAAGTGAGCGAAATGCATTTTTGTTTGAACGTCCATTTTCGTAATAGGCTTCGATAACTTTAACACGTTGTTTTCTTGTTAATCTTTCCAGGGTTGAAACTGCCAAAGACTTAAGTTGTTAAATCTGAAAGAAAAAGAAAAAAAATCATTAGACGCTTAAACTTAATTCACATTTAAAATCGGTCCAAGTTACTGGAACACCCGTTAAAAACAGATAAGTAGAGTTCTTGTTAATCAAAAGTAAGATTAAAGAATAGAAAAGAAATTGAAATTTACTTACTTTCACAAATAAGATTTACGAATTTGTCAGAAAGAGCGGGTAAGTCATTGGATGAGGAAACACTCAAGACGTGGTCAGCGTCCGTTGCGATGTTGTTGACGATCAATTTCTCGTTCGTGTCCCCAGTTGTGATCACATAGATCTCTATTCCATCCGCCTGGGCAGATTTCGCTTCTATAATCGCCTCGATGGCATCGTCGATTTTTCCGCGCAAGAAAATAATGCCTAATTTCCTCGCGCCAGTACGCCCGCCATTCATTGAAAGGAACGCCTCGAGGCGGAGATCGGCTACTTGTGGAGCTATTAGGTTGGTTCGATATTCATCAAAATGGGTCTTTATGTCACTTTTGTTTTTGTACCGATTAAGCCGAAAACCTACAATATATACAAAGAAACACACGATATATAAAATATGTAGTACTCTTAACACACACATTATATATATATATGTACACACACACACACACACACACACACACACACACACACACACACACACACACACACACACACACACACACACACACATATATATATTGCTGTAAAAACGTTAGGCTAAATTTGGCATAATAAAAAATCTCATGGTAAAAAAAAATGAAAGAAGAAAACTAACCGGTTTCGCTCCCGCTCTTCAAAGTTTTTAATCGTGCGAAAAAAGAGTAAAATACAATAAATCTAAATTAGCGAATGATTGATGAGAGGATAGAGAAAAGAACGGGGGAAGTACTAGAGACTAATGATAACAAACCCCAGCAAACAATCACGCTGTTTACAGAGAGACGGTTTGCGAGATTTGATATACAGTGACTCTAGTACTTTAAGATGAAATAAAGAGTGTAACTGGGACACACACACACACACACACACACACACACACACACACACACATATATATATATATATATATATATATATATATATGAAGAAATATACTGTTAAGGTGTGCTATATTTATGGGATAAAGTGCTCAATATCAGAGATAGAGCGTGTGTAAATATAAAAGTGAACATTGAAGTCAACACTTAGAGGCGACAGGCTGTTTCATGCTAGACGCAATCGTCAGGTAGCCTGATTGCGTCTAGCATGAAACAGCCTGTCGCCTCTAAGTGTTGACTTCAATGTTCACTTTTATATATATATATATATATATATTCTGTATTTGGGCAGCAATCCTTCTTTTATACAAGTTTAATTAAAAACGACTGACAAGTTACTGCGGTTAAGTATTTTATTTAATTCTTCTTGCGTTCTCACAATTTTTTTTCTGGACATAAATTATGTAGAAAATGTCCGAATGTTCTGTATGTCCAAGCGCTTCCGGCTATTCTTCTAGGCATTATCAAGGATAATTTAAGTTTTAACTGAATATATAGATTGTTTGATGTATGCATTCAGTTAAAAGTAAAAATAAAAAAAAAATAAAAAGGGACGCTTGGAATTCGAAGAGAGAAAACCTGTTTTTCAAATCTCTGCTGATTTAAACGGATTTTTAAGAATGTAAAAATGTCGGATTAAGCATTAAGTAAGGTAAATACGAATTTGAATAGTAATTGGAATAATCCTTATTCAATTAATAGCTGGAAACTTTAAACATTTATTGTAAAGGATTTGTAATTCAAGTATTTTTTCGAAGATTTGATTTCAAAGGAAAAAATGAAATTAATGTCAAACGGAGATTACAAGAAATGACAGAGAAACGTTTTACATTAATTTTGAGAATAAGGAGGGAAGAAAAATGTCTCTTCCTTCTTCTTTGCTGGAATGTGATCGTTGCTTTTCTTGTGGCAGCATTAATAAGCGTAAAAGAATAAGAATTTGTTCAAATTGTCAACGGTCTTTTTTATTTATCTTGCGTGGGATTGACTAGAAATGCTTCAGCGTCTCTGGTTGTTTGGAGTTGTTGACATTATCTGTCTCTCTCGGCTCTACAAGATAGTGTGATCCATCAACATAATGAACAGATCCAAAGAGATGCCAGTGAAGTTTTGAGGGCAACTTCACTCCTTAGGCAATTCCGGAAGGTGCCTTTAAAAATCCCTAAATCTGTCAGAATCCCGGCAGCCGATGCCTTGGCTACTGCCATAGACCAGACACTTAACTTGAACAGCTCGCTTGACTGGGATCACCTTTTCTCTTTCGTAACACTTGTGCTCGGCATTCCTTACAATAAGGACCCTACATCATCTGTCTCATCTATTATGAAAAACAACATTTCTTTATTCAATTCGTCTAAAATAAGTGCCACCGAATTTTCTAATATTTCTAATCCTAATAAATTTCACCCTTCATCTACAGTCGACGATTCTAAGAGACTCCGTGCCCTCGTCAATGCTAAGTTGATCGAGGGTGATGTCTCAGCTGCAGTTAGAGTATTGGCCTCATCCGTTACTATACTAGCTACTACACCAGATGTTCTCACAGCGCTCCGTCGGAAACATCCTGCGCCATCATCAGATATCAGATTTCTTCAGATGGAAAACAGTGATTCAAATATTGAAATCTCAAAGGAAGCAATGGTTGCCGCTCTGAAGTCTTTCTCGGGAAGCAGCAGTGGTGTGGACGGCCTTCGACCTGGTCACATCCAGGACTTAATTTCTGCCCACACTTCCGAAGCTGAAAACATCCATAACAGCTCTTATTAATACCCTTCTCCCAGCTGAGATACCCCAACATGCTCGCGACTTAATATTTTCAGCCATCTTAACGGCTTTAAACAAAATAAGACGGAGGTATCCGCCCTATCGCTGTTGATGACATTTTTCGTCGTCTCGCGGCAAAAATTGCTTGTAGAGTTGTTATGAAAGAGATAGGGCATGAATTGCTGCCTGTCCAGCTCGGGGTAGGCATACAGCTGCGGTTCATGCCACCAGATCATTTTTCGAGAATATATCACCTGTTTCCCCCAGTATCTTATTAAACTTGTATATGAAAAACGCTTTCGATAGCATCAGTAGGGATCGTGCCCTGGAAGTTTGCCATCAACGGACTCCTTCCATATTTAAACTGGCTCATCTTTCGTATAGTCATCCAAGTGCTACTGGAATCCAGCAAGGTGATCCACTTGGTCCGCTACTATTTGCGATGACTTTTGACGGGGTAGCTGGTTCCATCGCTTCTCCTTTCAATATATGGTATCTTGACGATACAATGTTGGGAGGATCCATCGAGGCCGTAGCTGCTGACCTCCGACGAGTTATTCCTGCTTTATCTCTGCTTGGACTTGAGATTAACTCATACAAGTCAGAGATAATAAACTAGAATTATAGTGTAGATGATTTCGAGAGTGCTATCCGGGATATCAGACTCATCCTTGAGGATATAAAAATAACACCTGAGGAGGAATTACACATTCTTGGTTCTCCAGTCTTTCCAATGGCCATTCAAGAGTGTTTGGATACTAAACATGTCATTCTAACAAGAATGACTGAGAAATTGCAATTAATTGATGCACATCCAGCCCTCTTCCTCTTGAAGAACAGTTTTTCGCTACCGAGTTTCCTCTACACTCTCCGAAGTGCCCCTTGCTACCTCGAACAGGATTTCTTAAATGAGATAGATATCACAGTTAAGAGATGCGCGGAGCTAATTTGCAACGTCAATTTCGACAACATAGGCTGGAGGCATGCAAAGCTCCCTTTGAGTTTCGGAGGCCTGGGCCTTCGATCAGCGGTAGATTTGGCCCTTTCAGTATATCTTTCTTCACTTTCGTCCAGTCGCGAATTAATTGATGAGATACTTGGTGGATCGCCTCAGTGTTTCTCGGGTAGTTCTTTCGAACAAGCTTGCAGCGTCTGGACCCAAAAATTACTTTCTATCCCACTAAACACATCAAAACAAAAAAGCTGGGATAAAATAAAATGCGAGGCCAATTTTACAAATTTGAGGCTCTCTCTGGTTCAGCATCGCCTCGCCTGTTTACTATCTGCTTCACAGCCGATTAGTGGCGCCTGGCTCAACGCAGTGCCCTTTTCATCTACCAGTACCCTTCTAGATGATGAGTGCACTCGGGTCGGAGTCGCGATCCATCTTGGACTCAAATTATGTGAGCGTCACAGATGCAGATGTGGAGCCTCCATCGGTGAGTTTGGTTTGCATCCTCTCTCCTGTCGTCGTGGTGCCGGCTGCATTCCATGGCATGCAGCAATTAACGACATCATCAAAAGAGGTTTGGATGCAGCTGGGTTCCCTTCCCAAATCGAACCCATAGGCCTCGGCCGTGGTGATGGAAAGCGGCCGGATGGCATTACCATTTTCCCTTTTAAAATGGGTAAGTCGTTGATTTGGGATGCGACCTGTGCGGATTTTCGGCCGGTATTTTGATCAGGTTCGCGGTTGAGACGGGGTCCGTCGCCCGGGACGCAGAGATGAAAAAAATAGTTAAATATTCTTCTCTTGCTGATAGATGTTTTTTACTCCTGTGGCAGTGGAGACTTCAGGGGTTATTGGCCCTCGTTCGATGGCGTTCCTTAGGAGGATTGGCGCGATTGCGTTTCGATTAAGGGACGAGCCTCACGAAATGGAATGGCTCTTGCAGCATGTCTCACTGTCGATGGTTCGAGGTAATGCTTCCTCCATCATTGCGGCTGACAGAGGATAGAAAAAATGTTTGTAGTTACGTCGTTCTGGAATTGTCATCAATGGTCAACTGAACTTGCTTTGTTTCAATAAATTCGTTACTTTGTTTAATAAAAATAAAATTATCCGAAAGCATTCATACATTTTCATGACTATATATATATATATATATATATATATATATATATATATATATATATATATATATAAGTGGACATTGATGTTAACGCCCAGTGGCTTCAATCTGCTTCATGCGTAAATGCAATGCATAGCCACAAAACTACATCCGGATCCACAATTATGTCCACTCCATATCTCCTATAATAAATCGAAACATAACCGTTACCGCCCAGCCAAATAATCGTTAGAACAATACAATAGATTACCCACAATGCATCACTGACCTGCATGTATAAATAGTCGAGCCCAAATACAACGCACATGTCCTGATGATTGCGTTTAAGCGTGAAAGAGACTATCGCCGCTGGTTCTGGAGATCAGTACCTACATATATGTTTACACACAGAGCGTATCCCTGAGACCCATAAAGATAGCATACATTAATACTATATATATATATATATATATATATATATATATATATATATATATATATAGGTAATAATCTTATATATATATATGGATAATAATCTTATATGTATATACATATATGTAATAATCTTAAGATTATTACTTATATATATAAGATTAGGAATCATTCCTATGTTCCAATTTAAATTTTTTTTTAAATTCAGTGGTAGGGGGTGCCTTCCGGGGAACCACTTTGATCAAAATGAAACATACTTTATCCAAGTACTCTGGCTAATGTAATTCCCTAATATATATGGTTATGGTGGGGCGTCTATCTCCAAAAACTGAGGAGGTGTTCGCTAACAAACAGACAGACAGAGGCTACAACTTTATATATATAGATGATCCATTATTGTACATAATTATATGACAATAAAATTTGTGTTTTATATGAATACGGTAGAGTAATGGATAGCGGCTCGGACTGAGGAATTGAAGAGCCGAGTTCGAATTCCAGTCGAATCCATTACATTCACTTACGTGCTAATACCCTTGGGGAAGTTATGAATCCTCTTCTTCTCCCCCCAGCTATGGATAAATAGCAGAACAGATCGAGTTCTATAGCATGGCACAAAACTGACCTGACTGAACTTATGAAAATTGAGATGAAATAGTGTGGGGGCCCTCTATCATAGATTTGGGTGGCACGATACCCCTGTACCGACCCTGGGGTGTTTTGATGAAGCTGCTTCAAAGATAGCAAAAGTCGTAGAATAAAATGGCGCATATGTGGTTGAATAAATCTGCGTACACATATGTAAATGTCGTCTTTGAAATTCACATAAAAAACGCTACGTACCGGTCATGTCTGGGAAAGGAACGGTAATTATTCCAATGCGAACATCGTCATTTGCCAGGGCTTCAGTTGCGATAACGTTTTCAATAAACTTGATGATTCTTCGGGTTCCAACTTGCGATGGATTAAAGACAAAATTGATGTCCAGGAGACCATGACAGCCTACAAATTAAAAAGAAAACGAAAAGAAATGACGATTAACAGACGATTTTCCTTCTCTTTTAGCTAAAGAAGAAAATCAAATTTATGATTTACTAGAACTATCTCGCTTGCTGTTTATTGTGGCATGTGGGGGCTTCCTTACTTTGCACGATTCAGCAGCAGCAGCAGCAATGAACGTAATCAGCAGGGACAACCGGAAGTCCCACAAATCATAAAAAACTCTGACTGAGCCCTATTCGGTCTCATTCCCACTTTTCCTTTTCAGCGGCTGCTACCTTCAAAGCCCAGCTCGAAGGGCTACAGAACTCTTGCTGCAGGAGACAAGAGTCCCTGTCCTGGCAGCTTGACTTCAGATTTCTCGTTCTTAGTCGGAACAAGCGGAGTGAATCTCCCTTCGAGACACCTACCCGAAGAAACTACTCCCAACCCTGGCTGCAGAAGACTTGACACAGATTTCTCATTCCTTGTGGGAACAAGCGGAGAAATCTCTCTCTACGAAACATCTACTCAAGGGAAGAGCTGGGAAACGCAACTCTTTTTCCCTCAAAATACCACTATTATTCATTCTCACTTTCAACCACGAATAAAAGCTGTTTCTTTGTTCCAGAAAGATCTTCAACATCTCCACATAACGGTCAGATGGAACCGACTGGTCTTCCTCCCAATAAGAATAAAAACCTCATACACTAAATTTCGCACAGTCACACATTCGCTGTGTAGATGTCTTTCATGAAGCGGTCTAGTCTTCCCCGTCCAGTCCAAAAGTATCTACGTGGCTTCTTGGGTAATGAATTGTTAATTTCGAGTCTTGGGTTTGTTCATTCCACTCTGTACACTGCCGAACACGCACACACGCGCGCGCAACCAGGAAAATCGTTAAAAGAAAAATCCGTGGAAATTTCATAGTTTTCCTATTTGGATTTTCTGATGAACCTTAGTTCTTAAGTCAATGATTGAATGAGCTCATGGTGAATTCTACGACAATAAAATATCCGTAATGATTCCCCTGACACATAGTTAAATATTTAACTAACTAATATTTAACTTAAAAACTTAACAACTTTATCAAAATATTGCAATAACAATGACCAAATGAAAAAGAGTACCAATGAAAAGATTTGAAATTTACAACTTTTTCCCATTCCACTTTCTCACAGAAACCAAGTAGCGTCTCTGATATGTCTTTTCTGTCTTTCCACAGAATATTCCATTATTTCTTTTTTCTGTTACTGAAACCAAACACTGTCTCTGATATGTCTTTACTGTATTGTTACACTATCAAAACAGAATAGTCCATTATTTATTAGGTATTCGTAGGACGTAATGTATGCGATAACTATGGAAATAAGCAGAATTAAAATAAGATAATATATTGAGAATCGAAATATTGTTATATCTAAGAAAAAGAAATCCTTTTGTCATATATATATATATATATATATATATATATATATATATATATATATATATGTATGTATGTATGTATATATGTATATATATATATTGAGTTCTTCTAGCCACTGGCGTATTTCATATAGAAAACGCTAACATTTCCCTTTCTGTCTGCCGTGTGCCGATAGCTTAGCGGCAGAATCTCTGACATGCCAAATCGGTCGAGTTTCGATTCCGGCTTGAAGCAATCGGACGTCTAGCCACACTGAAGTGCTGTGATACAACGAAACAGTCTGTCTCTAGATGACTATATATATATATATATATATATATATATATATATATATATATATATATATTGGTAATTATCCGTCAATCTCGGGAGACAATGGAGTCTATACAGAAGGGCTAGCTAATCTCCTGCAGACGCCTACTCAGGCATATTTAGGTTTCTTCAATACCCACATACCTTAGTTACATTTTCTGTGAGCGCATAATTTGGCGTGATCAGGTGCTTGCACAATACCAGTACACTCAGACCGACGGTGCCTCCGTGCTAGTACAGGGCGCGGCAGAAATACCTCCCACATTTTAAAGCTTTACAAAAGAATAATTTCACTGTTATTTACAAAGGGCTACAAGTTTTCTTTATTTGGTTTTTAAAATGACATCATCAAAATGGTGGCCTCTATTTGCCATAAACCATTGTAGACGATTTCTAAGTTTTTCATTACCCGAAAAGTCATTTCTGGCAATATTTCTGCCATTTTTTGGCGAATAGCATTCTTTAATTCTTCTAGGGTTGCTGATCGATGTTCGTATTCATTCATGAATCTGTCTAGTCTCCATTTTCCAGTCCAAAAGCGTCTACGCGGCCTTGTGGTTGATGAATTGTTTTCTACATTACAAGCACTTTCCCACAGACGAAACTCTGCAAACCTCTCGCATGGAACACATTCAAACGAGCTACATTTCTTCGTTCCACCAACTCTAACCCTTCCAGCTTAGACCCACCACACTCATTCTATTTGTATTCCATTAGTAGGAAGGAAGTGCTACTCGAACAGCTTCTTCCCACGAACCGCTAGATTGTGGAATTGATTCCTAAGCGGATGATTTTTCGGCCACTACAATCTTATCCTCTTCCATTCTAGGGTTCACCGTTAGCTTTCGCACATATCCTCATAAGCTACGCCTCTTATCTCTTACTATAATCGTTCATACAACTACCTCCTTCAGAAAACCTCTACCTTGAGTGGCTCATGGGTCCTGTATAGTTTACTAAGACCTCTTTCCTCATTATGCGCTCTAGATAATCAGTGGTGATTAAATGAAAGCAGTTTTATTTTAGAGGCTTTAGAATTTACAAGCCATTTCTTGCCCCAGTTAATCACTGATTGGAGGTCCTTTTCGTGAGCAGCTACTAGTTTTATATTGTCGGACATATGTGGTTTGCTCTTAAAACAGGAGTAAATAATTCTCTCATCAGCATAAATATCGAGTTGGGAATTGATGAGATCGGAAAAGTCGTTGAAAATAAGAAACATCTTTTTTTTCTCAGAAAAAAAGAAAATGACATTTACATATATTTTTATCCATTTGTAACATTTGTGGCATAATTAACTGTTTTAAAATATTTTTAAAATTCCATTGCTATAGTAAAACTAGTCATACTCACTTCGAGTGGCGTTTCGTGTTATAAGAACAGAATTTTACAATTTGACAAGAAAGACCTGTGGAATCTTCCACGACAGCCAGTTTACCCTCCGCTAGGAAATGCACTCATCCTGTTACGATTTTACCAACATCATACTTACAAAATAATCAACAGGCATTCATTGGTTAATCACCTTCAATCTAGCTTGCTGATTGGTCAGTTTCGACCAATCAGATTGCTCCCACGCGCAAAATCAATTTAGGCGCCAACTCAATCTGGAGCCACCCACGTGATACAACGAATTTATAAAAACCCAACACGTGTGATTCTCGCCCTCTCTGTTTCGACGCGGACTCTCGAACCTAACTTCTTCTTCGTCACTCGTACGTCTCAACACCGCTGCCAAAATGTGACTCTTAAAGAATTCCCGTCTTGACTAATGCAGTCAGACGTAAAAGAACTTTACAGCAATTCATGCAAGTATAATTCCAGCACCTTTTATCCAACTTGCACAATACACGATTCAAAACATTCAAAACATATTCAATCTTCTAAACTACAGTTTAATAATCAACTTATTCGTTATGAGTCTAGGTACAAATATTACCTAATCAAAGAGACGTAACTCCGTCTCACTTTTCAGTTCAAATCACATGCATGTATATTCAATACTTAATAAATTCAATTGTTATGTTTTCAACTCTACGTTCTGTTTTGTATTTTAGCGTTGATATTTCACGTCAAATATAATTTGCATTGTTACCACCACATTGGATAGCGACCTCCAGCATGTGGCATAATCCTTTCCACACCTTTCCTAGACAAAATAAAATAATTGTGGTGAACAGCTCTTCACACACGCACATCAAATATGGCTAAACCATCACACTCTATCATACACAGGGCCCGTTCCGCTACATTTTACGGTTTTTTATTTTAATTTTTTGATGAATCTTAATTCTTAAGTTAATGATTGAGTAAGCTCATGGCGAGTTCTAAAACAATAAAATATCTGTAGAAATTCATCATAGAATAATTAAAATTATATTCTTTCGTCGTTACATCTCTTTGATTTTTTGACAGCAAGACCAGTAATACAATATTAATGGCAAGGCGTAACGGTCGTGCAAACTAAGGAAGAGAGGGCACGGTTTTCCCATTTGAATTTTCTGGTGAATCTTAATTCTTAAGTTAATGATCGAATAAGCTCATGGCGAGTTCTACGACAATAAAAAAAATCCGTAAAAAATCCTCTATCGCACCGTTAAATAGTTTAGATTAACAACTTTAACAAAATATTGCAATAACAATCATAAATATGAATGCTGGTCGTTATTTTAAGAAGTGGATAGAAATGAAAAGTTTTGAAATTTACAAAAGTTTGAAGTTTGAAGTTTTGAAATTTACAAATTTTTTCATTTCATTGAAACAGCCGTTAAACACTTCTTTGTTTCTTTCTTTCTTTCATTTTCTCACTGCAAACAAGTAGTATCTTTTTTTCTCTTTTTACGTCATCAAAACAGAATAGTCCATTATTTATGAGGTATTGGCAGGAGACGTTAAACACATTTTTTTTATTATCTTCCCTTATTTTAATCTTTCTAGCCAAATCCCCGTCTTACGAACATTTCTCTTTTTAATAATTTCAATTTCAGTAGACGATATGATTTAATTTAATTTATTGAAATTTGATTGTTGACTCGATACTGTGCATCTGAAAAAATGGCGCTTTTATCGGTCGCCATTAATCCTCGCCCTTTTGACTGAAATAAATGTGTAGTATCTGTCATTATTAGCTTAATCTGGTTTTATCTCTCCACATCTCTATCTTCCCTTCTTTCTTTCGTTTTATTACTGAAACCAAGTAATATCTTTCCCACGCTATCAAAACACGGAATAGTCCATTATTTGTGAGATACTGCTAAGGCGTAATGGCGTGAGAACTAAAGAAGGGGGAGACGACAGGATAATTATTTATGATGATTTTTTTTATCTATTTTAATAATTTTCTTAATTTTAAAACTGCTTAATTCTTTCAAAAATGTCGTTATTATAGTAAGATGACCTTTGACCGCTTCGACCAATTTTCCATTTCGTCAGCAACAAGAACGGCCAAAGAAACTATCACGAATTTCATTTTCCCTTTCGTTACGGACATTGCCATTATTTCTACCTACTTATCTCCTTAGTGTACTGACATCAAGTGCAGAGTTTCCATACACATTCACTAACCCTTTTTTCAATGCGTTCAGCATATTCTTCTAAAAACAGAAATTTTATGGCAGCTTGTTGCTTTCTACTTGTGTCCAGAGAATCAGAAATATAAAGCTTTAGTTACAAACAATATTAATACATGTATTCAAGATCACAGGCAAATTAAATACGGACCCAGAAAGCAGTCTTTTGTTTAAAGAAGGGGGCTGTAAGGACTTAATGTACATAGACTTTAATATTTTCAAGTCAAAGTCCAAATTTTCCTGACTTAGAACATATCTTTATGATAGGACACAGAACCTTTTGTTGGAAGCGGACTATGGATAGGGAAAGAGAAAGCGAAAACAGCTCCACAATTTCTTCCATATTATTCTAGACACTTTATGCAGTTTTCAGGATTCGGATGTGCGGGTGGTGTGGTGAATATCGATTCGGAATGAGAAATCGGAGAGCCGAGTTCGAATTCCAGTCGAGTTCGTTACATTCACTTACGCACAAACACCATTGGAAAAGGTATGTCCACCATCTCTTCTCCCCAGCTATGGATTAAATAGCACAGCAGACTGGTTCCTATAGCCTAGTTTCAAAGAAAGTAACCCAGCCTACTGCGGGAATATCTTCCGCCATCTCAATCAGGGATCACAAAGAGACATGATCGCACCCGAGGAAGGAATTGAGAAGCCATAAAAGGTTGATGGACATTATTTCCATTCGAGCACTTACCTTTGTTTTTATCGAGCACAGGTTGCGTAGTGACTTCATTGATGTCTACAACGAGAAGACAAACGTAAGACAACTATTCATAAATATGCTCTCCTGTGTTAGCATACTGTTATGGGTTCTTACCTGTAACGACACAATGAACTCTTCCCGACACTATAAAGACTGCGCCTCTGAAGAGAGACGTATTAGAGAAGAAGTGGAACGAGTCGAGACAGAACGAGTCGAGACAATAGTCGTTCACTCTAAACCAGACTAACAGTCACACTAACACCTTCAACTTCTTGTATTATTATTCTGTTTAATATATCTTTGTTATTCCTACTCTTGTGTTCGTGTTGTTCTTCCTTGGTCCTAACCTTGGACCATAACAGTGGCGACGAGGATATTGGACCATAACAGTGGCAACGAGGATATTGGACCATAACACATACAAATTTTGGTAAAAAAATAAAGCTCGCTTTTCTTTAATTACAACAGAGTGGAAGTATACAATGCACACCAAGATAAACACAAAAGTCTTGCGATTCCAAATCTAGTCCGCAAAATAATATCTTTTCTTCTCAATATATATATATATATATATATATATATATATATATATATATATATATATATATATATCTGTATAGCATAATGAGAAGCCACAAAATGTAACAAACCTCGTTGTTTAGTTTGCAAACACTTAACAATCGATAGTGTATTTTCTGTACACTACACCAATGTCAAGATGCACCCACCTCGCCTCACCTGTGATAGCCATAACATAATCTACTATTTATTCTGCACAATATGTCCCAATAGTGGATATATTGGTGAATCTGGAAATAATTTTAGATTTCGCTTCAACAACCATAAACAATCTTTATTCCCCCATAGCTGAACATTTTAATCAACCAGGACACTCATTAGAAAACTGTAAATGTGTATTGATAGATTCTGATTTCAGTTCCAAATACACACGCAGAAAAAAAAGAAAAATATTGGATTTTAAAATTAAATACGTATAAACTATAAAGACTTGGGTATTTTAAATCTTTATAAATATTTCAATAGTTAAACAAAAAATTTCTGTTAGATATAGTTAAAAAAAATTTTAAACAACATCTAAAATATTACTACAGTTAGATTTACGTTAGAAATATTCAAACACAGTTGCATTCCATATCTCGTAACGGACGCTACTTAATGTAAACAAACTATATATATATATATATATATATATATATATATATATATATATATATATATATATATATATATATATATTTCTTTCGGACTCAATGAATTACTTAATTATAATTATCAAATCCTCCTTACAATTTCTATCATGTGTATATCATTGCTTGATCCGGCTTCTAATACTTCAGTTTGAGCGGCTTGGTGATAGTAGTCGTGGCTCCGGGCGACACAGTCCTATGGTTACAGAGAACTTCAGTTGAGTTCCACCACGGAATATGTGAGCGAGCAGCGCTATATTGAGTCTGATTTGCTATCTCTTCGTCACCGAGGCCCGTTGGAACAGTTGGTATGGTGTTTGCTTGACAACCTAACTGTCAGGCTTTCAATTCTCGGTAGTGGATGCGCACTGCTGATGAGTCCCAAATATAGAACGAAACGGCCGTCCAGTATATATATATATATATATATATATATATAGTACAGGTAATTATATATATATATATATATATATATATATATATATATATATATATATATATATATATATATATATATAATGATGAAAGCGGAGACTTTAGAAATCATAGTAATAGGTTATTTCGCAAGATCAAATAATCAATCTCGTCTCATTAAAGCAAATATTTATTTGATTTTGCAAAATAAAATATGACCATGGATTTCTAAAGTCCCCGCTTTCATCATTGTCATTTGCTCTATTCTTACACTGAGCTGTCTTTGGATTTATATTTATATCCTCTTTGGAATTATCCATACTAATTAACAAAGTAGTATACTCAGACTTAACTAAGGAAGAAATGAACATAATCCTCAGTGCTAAGAAATCCGTCCTCATCCATAATGAGGAGCAGTGGATTAAAAACACTGCTGACAATATTGATATCAGCATGGGATCTCTGGACTCTGCAGAATCTTCGGACCTTGTCGGTCTGTTTATGCTGTACAACTTAACAGCGCACAGAGAATTAGACATTGAAGACATCGGGCTATACCGAGACGACGGGCTCATGGTAGCGAGGAGCTCCACAAATTTCAAAACAGATAAGATTAGAAAGATAATTTATAGTGAATTCGGAAAAATAGATCTAAAAACTATAGTAAACACCAAATTAAAAAGGGTAAACTTCCTCGACGTAACTCTAGACTTAGTAAACAACAATTACACACCCTACAGAAAACCTAATACCAACCCCTTGTATGTACACCCTAAGTCAAACCACTCCCCATCTATAATTAAGCATATACCCACATCAGTAGAGAAAAGAATAAGCATGAACTCCGCAAATAAGGAAATATTCCAAGCACATAGTAAGTTTTATAACACGGCCCTGAAAAATAGCGGATACAAAAACGCTGACATAAGCTATACAAACAATAGCACTAATAGTAAGAAGAATAGGAAAAGAAAGATCATATGGTATACACCTCCGTTCAACCAAATGGTCAGCACTAAACTTAGCCATAAGTTCCTAGCTTTAATAGGTAAACACTTCCCCAAAAATAGCAAACTGAGCCAAATCTTTAATAAAAATACCCTAAAGTTAAGTTACAGCTGCACTGAAAACCTAGAAAGAATAATAAAAAGGCATAATAGTAAAATCTTAGGAAAACACCCATGCCAAAACAGTGCCAATAAAACTCCTAAACTGCAACTAGACAGAAAAAATGAAAAATCATGTGATTGTAGAAACCCTAATGACTGCCCGTTAGAAAACAGATGCCTCACTAAATCCGTGGTATACCAATGTACCATCTCATCTATGGAGAATCCTAACACTGAAAGGTTATACATAGGGTCAACTAAGAATAATTTTAAAATTAGATGGAGACAACACAAAAGCTCCTTCAACAACATCCAAAATAGAAGTCAGACATCTCTATCCCAATACTACTGGCATTTAAAGGAAACGAACAAAACACCGAAAGTAAAATGGAAAATAATAAATAGAACTAGAACATGTAAAACCTGGGATGACCCATGCCCTCTGTGCCTACACGAAAAACTGCACATCATTAGATTTCTAAATAGTGAAAGGTTACTAAACCATAGACATGAGTTAACGGTGTTCTGTCGTCATCAAATGATTTTCGCATTAAATAATTAATAAATAGATTTAAACAAATTAAGTCCATAATTTAAAAGCCTTAAAAAACTCAGCCCAATAATTATTGAGAAAAACCCTTTGATAAAAAAAGCCATGTAAATAAACAAATAAATAAACAGATCAAATAGATAATAATGAAACATAACCTTCTAGTCACTCAACGACTCAAGGCAAGCCCATAAATAAAAAAGACGCCGTCTGACTAGCATAAGCCAAAACCACTCTGGACATAGAATCACCATTGTAACTTGATACGCATTTTTGGAAAGGGACTGGCCTGTAGATAAAAATTAATTCTTAATTCTTCGCCCCTTAAACCACCTAACTTCAACGGCCGAAACTAGCCGTTTCCATAGCAACTAATGTTCCAATGATACCGCACTTATAAACACTTGCTAACCAAAAGATAGCTTATTCCCAAATTCTCGCTTGACAAGGAAGCGGGTCCAGACACCTTAACTCTACATAACTTAAAAAATTATGTTAGGGGTCTCGGCTCTCGCTTTTGAAACATGAGAACTCTTATGTAGCGGAGGAATCATATTTTTAAAAACTAAAAATATTATTATATTATATTATATATATATATATATATATATATATATATATATATATATATATATATATATATATATATATATACATATATATATACCCAAGTCTAGGATTGGTGTATACGGAATAAATTCCAATAGCCAACAATTACTATTCTTAAAAGAGTGCTCAATACAGAGTAGAGCATATATAATTGTTTATTTAAAAATTATAACATAAATATGTTATAAAATCACTACAAAAATATCCATTTTGTTTCAACACCTCCGGTGTCTTATCAAGTGATGATGTTGAATGTAGAATAAAGGGTTTTAAAAGTTTCAAATTAATATATATATATATATATATATATATATATATATATATATATATATATATATATTCAAATTTATAACATATGCATGTTATAAGATCAATACAAAAGCTTCAATTTTGTTTCGATATTTCTGGTTTCTTATCAAGTGACGATGATGAATGGAAAATAAATGATTTTAAGAGTTCAAAAGCCAACCAAACCCTCTCAGTAGGGGAAACTTTGTTACACAACTTATGATGACCAACCAGAATACAAGTATATGTCAATTTAAAATAACATGACAACATACTCTAGTATAAATACACTCTATTAAGTGCAATTAAGTTAGATTAGATTAGATTTGAAATCAATATGAAAATTAAATTTTACGTTAACAGTTAAATTAAAAATTTCAAATGTCAAATTGTAAAGTTAACCGAGCATCATGTTTAATATTATTTCAAAATTATTCAGAACTGAAATTAGGAGAAAAATATATTTTATTGTTCTTAGCGAAGTGTCAATTTATCAGTCACTTTACTTGTGTGTATATATATATATATCTATATCTATATATATATATATATATATATATATATATATATATATATATATATATAGATATATATATAGATATATATATATAGATATATATATATATTTAAAGATATTTTGAAGGTACAAAATTTTATCACAGCAATAAACGTATGAAGCTTGATATTACTAGACATATTAAAAACGGGCGAAGCAACCGGTTTCGCTCCCGCTCATCAGGCTTACAACGGGAGATTTAATTTAAATTAAAAACACAGAAAATGTACAATAAAAGGAAATGTGGAGGAGGAGGGGAAAAATATGAGCAAAAGGAGCTAGAGGCAAATGACAGCGATCCCCAACAAACACTCACGTTGTTTACACAAGGAAGGCTTGCTCGTTATTTCACCTTAAGGTGCTTGAGGCACTTTACATCGGGTCCCGCCAGCCTTCCTTGAATAAATTACAGACATCATGTCTGCTAATTTTTAACAAAATTTGTTCATACTCACGAATAACCTTCCGAATAACCTATTAAAGGATGAGAAAAATGTACTATAGCTGTTTAAATTTCTTTTATTTTCACTTCCCAAGTACTTTCGATCTTCTTCCAAGATCATCTTCAAGGGCGCAAGCAGTACAAAAAAAATAACCATGACATTATAACAGGAAAAAAAAATTCCATAATGGAAATAAAAATAAAAGAAATTTAAACAGCTATAGCACATTTCTCTCATGCTTTAACATCAATACACGGAAGGTTATTCGTGAGAATGAACAGATTTTATTAAAAATTAGCAGACATAATGTCTGTAATTTATTCAATCAGACATGCCTAAAAGATATATATATATAAAGAAAGAAAGAAAGAGAGAGAGATATGAACGTAAAAGATTTGTATCTATCTATTATTATATTTTCATTTTATTTTAGAGTAGTGGATCATCAATTATTTAATATTAGGGAGCTTACTTATTTTAAAAAAAATAGTAATATTAAAAATTAAATAGTAATAATTAAAAATATATTAAAATATGTAATTTACCATAACATACACAATAAACTAAACCGTTATTTTAATTGACAAATATAAATTTAAAAAAAAATTTTTTTAAGTTTTTAAAATTTTTTAAAAAGTTTAAAAAAATTTTTTTTAAAGCTGATATAAATTTTAAAAGATTATGATCCCAGTGTATTATAATATATATTAGGATCATAATATTTTAAAAATTATTAAAAAAATGTTATGCCTTTAAAAATCTTTTTACATATAATACTTAACTATGCCAGCATTAAGTTAAACAGAAATATATTTAAATTCAATTTTCGTAACGGTCAGTCCATACTCAGCACCTGAATACTGCGTTTTCCATGAAACACCGATTCGTGCAAACTGTGAGGGATAATATGCATATTTATTAATATATATATATATATATATATATATATATATATATATATATATATATATATTACATGAATCATTCATACAAAAAGCAGATAATGAAGTTAATGATATGAATGGCGAGAACACATATTCTCAAACAAATTTATTAAGATACATTAACCCACAAACCTCTAGATGAATGTTATGATCCCTGTTTTTAATAAATTCCAGATGCATAAGATCTGTTTTTACTAGTACTTTCGTCTGTTCATACAGACATCATTAGGGTATGGAAATAGATTTGTTTTTTACATCCAGGTAATAACCGGACCTTATGCCTCTGGAATTTATTAGAAACAGGGATCATAACGTTCATCTAGAGGTTCGTGGGTTAATGTATCTTAATAAATTTGTTTGCGAAGATGTATTCTCGCCATTTATATCATTAACTTCACTATCTGCTTTTTGTATGAATGATTCATGTAATATAAACTGCACCACATACTTTATATATATATATATATATATATATATATATATATATATATATATATATATATATATATATAAATATATATATATATATGCAGAAATATAGTCTTAAAGTGTGCTATATTTATGGGGTAAAGTGCTCAATATCAGAGATAGAGCGTGTGTAAATATAAAAGTGGACATGGAAGTCAGCACTTAGAGGCGACAGTCTGTTTCATGCTAGTGCAATCGTCAGGCGACTAGTGGTGTTATTTTTCTCGGCTGTTTATATAAGGGTCAGTGGTGCATTATGGGTAGTATATTTTGGCGGGTACTTTTACCGGAAGTCGCTTATTTGTTTATTTATTTATGTCAAATTATTTTGCTTGTTTTTTTGTTTGTTTTTTTATTTTTTATTTTTTATCTTATATATTTATTTATTTATTCTTTTATTTTGATCGGTGTTTTTGGTTAACGTAGTAAAAAAAATTTGTTTATATAGCTTATTGTTGGTAGTCTATAATGGCCACCATTTACCGGAAATCGCTTGTTCGCTTATTTATTTGGGTCAAATTGTTTTGCTTATTATTTTTATTTTTATTTGTATAACAGTTATAACTTTCGTCCGTTCTTTTGTTTTGATTTTATTTCGCATATTCTAACAGGTGTGGTTTTGTGATTTGTTTGGAGTAGTTTATTTTGCTTATTTTATTGTTGTTTGTTTATATATTTATTTATTTTTCTATTTTAAGTTACGTAGTAAAAATTTGTTTTCATGTCTACATTTTGAGATTAGCTCGGATCTTTTATTTAATAATTTATTTTGATCTGGGAAGGTAATGATAGCTATTTTTTCCTCCAAGCAAAGTTTGCAAGTTTTTGATAGGTTGTTGTAGGCTGATGATTTTTTCCTTATTTTCCAAGATATTTTTGGTGTGGTGTGTGTTTTGTTTTTTATTTCCCAGATATACTTAGAAAGCATTGTGCTGTTCGCATATTTACTATTTGTGAAAGACATTTTGTGTACATAATTTCTTTGTTTCCATGGTCCTTCGGTTACTCCTATGTATACTTTTTCTTCATTATCTGCTGATTTTGTCGTGGCTTGGTAGATTACGTTGTTTTGTAAACAATTACCGTTTAAGGGACATTCGTTTTTTATTCTGCAGTTGCATGTGGGTTTAATTAGTTCGTGTGGTTTGTTAATAATTTTTCTGTTGTGCTTTTTTATTATTTGTGCCATGTTCTCGGTGCAACTGTAGCTGATTTTTACTGTGTTTTTGTTGAATATTTTGTGTAGTGTGCTTGATTCCGGGAAGTGTTTGTGTAAAAGCTTGAAGAATAGGAAACATAGGAAAAATATTCTTCAAGCTTTTACACAAACACTTCCCGGAATCAAGCACACTACACAAAATATTCAACAAAAACACAGTAAAAATCAGCTACAGTTGCACCGAGAACATGGCACAAATAATAAAAAAGCACAACAGAAAAATTATTAACAAACCACACGAACAAATTAAACCCACGTGCAACTGCAGAATAAAAAACGAATGTCCCTTAAACGGTAATTGTTTACAAAACAACGTAATCTACCAAGCCACGACAAAATCAGCAGATAATGAAGAAAAAGTATACATAGGAGTAACCGAAGGACCATGGAAACAAAGAAATTATGTACACAAAATGTCTTTCACAAATAGTAAATATGCGAACAGCACAATGCTTTCTAAGTATATCTGGGAAATAAAAAACAAAACACACACCACACCAAAAATATCTTGGAAAATAAGGAAAAAATCATCAGCCTACAACAACCTATCAAAAACTTGCAAACTTTGCTTGGAGGAAAAAATAGCTATCATTACCTTCCCAGATCAAAATAAATTATTAAATAAAAGATCCGAGCTAATCTCAAAATGTAGACATGAAAACAAATTTTTACTACGTAACTTAAAATAGAAAAATAAATAAATATATAAACAAACAACAATAAAATAAGCAAAATAAACTACTCCAAACAAATCACAAAACCACACCTGTTAGAATATGCGAAATAAAATCAAAACAAAAGAACGGACGAAAGTTATAACTGTTATACAAATAAAAATAAAAATAATAAGCAAAACAATTTGACCCAAATAAATAAGCGAACAAGCGATTTCCGGTAAATGGCGGCCATTATAGACTACCAACAATAAGCTATATAAACAAATTTTCTTTACTACGTTAACCAAAAACACCGATCAAAATAAAAGAATAAATAAATAAATATATAAGATAAAAAATAAAAAATAAAAAAACAAACAAAAAAACAAGCAAAATAATTTGACATAAATAAATAAACAAATAAGCGACTTCCGGTAAAAGTACCCGCCAAAATATACTACCCATAATGCACCACTGACCCTTATATAAACAGCCGAGAAAAATAACAGCACTAGTCGCCTGACGATTGCACTAGCATGAAACAGACTGTCGCCTCTAAGTGCTGACTTCCATGTCCACTTTTATATATATATATATATATATATATATATATATATATATATATATATATATATATGTCTGTCTGTGTGTGTATTTAGGCAGCAAATTCTCTTTTAGGCATGTCTGATTGAATAAATTACAAACATTATGTATGGTTATTTTTTATCATAATCCTTTCATATTCACGAATATTTTTAAACACTAGATTGTAATATATATATTAATTGTAATATACGGAAAATATTCGTGAATATGAAAAGATTATGATAAAAATAAGCAGACATAATGTTTGTAATTTATTCAATCATGCATATATATAATATATATATATATATATATATATATATATATATTAAGACATTTTTAAAGTTTATATGTTCTTTTTATAGACACAAATATTTAAGTAAACGCTCTGTTTGTAATAAACAGTATTAACGACATTTACCGACTTGAATGTCCGAGAAATTTTCATAAAAATATGCGTCCTCCGACAGGAATCGAACCTGTATCCTATCCGGAACCGTTATATAGCCTGAAGTGCTTTTACCGATTGATCCACAGAGGAGCGTTTAGCACGGTCGATTTTATGGTTTTTAAACTATAATGTCATAATGTGTGACGTCATTTGTTTACATTTGGATACGCATCGAGCAGATATGAATGTACTAGAGAAAATCATGGAGAATTGTAGTTTAAAAACAGTAAAATCGACTTTTCTAACCGAAACACTTTCTGTGAAAGCGATATCCCGCCCCTGAGTGAGTGAGTGAGAGAGAGAGAGAGAGAGAGAGAGAGAGGTTAGAAGGAGGAGAATAATTCGTCACCCACAAAAGACTTACCTTTGTTTTTGTCGAGCACAGCTCTCGTGGTGACTTCCTTGATGCCTACAATGATAATAAGACAAACGTAAGACAACTATTTATAAATATTCGCTAAAGTACAATACGCACTGTTTTAAAAAAAATCGCCTTGCGTATTATACAAGAGTTGGTCAAAAAGTAATGCCTACTCTTTAATTGCAATAGACTGAATAGAGGCACTCAAAACCTAGCATGTAACAGACTGTCGCCTCTGGGTGTTGACTTTAATTTCTACTTTTGTATCCAGGGTGGCAATAAAGTCAACTATACAGTTACTTATAATAAAAAAGCAAAGCGTTCTATCAAGTTTGTAGGGAATGCTTTGAAGCAGGTGGCTTGCAATTCGGACAGTATCGGTAATTAATTTACTATTGTTTGCCATAGCATTTTATTGTTACTAACCAGAATTAACCAGAACCATTTTAATAATATATTTCTGTACTGTTGATCAATTGATTTGTCTTAACTGTTATTATAAGTAACTGTATAGTGACTTTATTGCCAATCTGTATATAGATAATGGAGAGAGAGAGAGTGGGGGAATCATATACATGTAAAATTTGGGACATTTAAACTGCAAGAGCCAAGTGAATGTAAAGCAGATTCTACCGCTACCTTTTGTGAGCAGCTTTCTCTGCTAGTCGGTGTTTATGCTAAAAGAGGAGAAATACTTCGGAAGAGATGACATCGTAAGAACCTGGGTTTAGATATTTTGAGATAAATTAACAGAAAAGATCCAGGACAACAAAGACGAGGAAACAAATTAAACGAATTCATCTCTCTCTCTCTTTTTCATATACATACATAGATACAAACATACGTACACACACACACACACACACACACATATATATATATATATATATATATATATATATATATATATATATATATATATATATATATATATATGTATGTATGTGTGTGTGTGTGCATGTGTGTGTGCGTGTGTGTCTATATATAGGGTGGCCATAAAGTCACTATACAGTTACTTATAATAAAAAAGCAGGTGTCTTGCAGTTCGAAAAGTATTGGTAATTAGTTTACTATTGTTTACCATACCATTTTATTTTTATTAAAAAGAATTAACCAGAACCATTTAAATAATAACATTTCTGAGCTGTTCATTAATTGGTTTGTCTTAATTGTTGTTGTAAGACACTGTATAGTAACTTTATTGCCACCCTGTGTGTGTATGTATATATATATATATATATATATATATATATATATATATATATATATATATATATATATATATATATATATATGTATATATATATTGATTTTAGGAGTAAAAAATAGGTAAAATTAGATTAAACTTTTAATCTTTAAATCGTAAGTCCTTGCTTAGAGATAAAACATAGGAAACACTATTCAAATCATCATTATCATCATCATCATCATCATCATCACCTTGACATTTGTAATTGTAGGTGGGGGGTCCGAATGTAAAAGTCACATTAACTCTTTTCCACAACGGTATAGTCATACTTGTCCAATTTTTGACATTGTCAAACCAGTTTTTGCGTTGGCGTCCTCTCCTACGTCTACCTGTAACGGTGTCTTGCATGATGGTCTTGCACAGACTGTCGTGCGTTGTAATGTGTCCAAACCATGCCATTTTTCTCCGTTGCGAGAAGAGATTCCTGGTGTCCTACAAAACTTTCAGCCCCTTTCCTCACAAACTCATTGTTTTTTTGTTGTTCCCAATAGAAAATGCCAAGGAGTTTTCTTATGCATTTATTCCCAAACGCTTGGATCCTTCTCTCTGGATCTGCCAACAGTGTCCACGCTTCACATCCATATAGGAGAATGGAGACTGCCAGCGATTTGTACAATCTGTACTTTGTTTGAAAGCTGATTTTGCTCCTTCATATTCTTGTCAGTTTGGTCATCGCTGCCATGGCTGCGGCAATTCGTGTGCAGATATCTCAGTTGCAGGTACCATCTTTCAAATCGCGAACAACTAAAGGTAAATATAAATTATTTCGGATATTCTACGTACTTTCGTCATTTTGTAGCTGGATTTCTTTGGTTACATTCTCAACATCTGCAAAAAATGATACAAATATTATTATTAATAATGAAACTAATATAAACATCAACAATAACAAAGGTTGTATTTCGCCCCCCCCCCCCCCCCCGTCAATAGGTAAGAGCATGATAATCAGGTGTTTATCACTTATGGATGAGGTGTTTATCTGACAACAGCGTCCATTCTCCTCATATATCGGTATATATTAACTATATTTTTCAGCCTATTTTTGCTGTATGCCAGATTTTTATTATTCTGCATATTTCATAGCCTACTAGCAGCATGGCCCGGCGTTGCCCGTGCTTGATTCAAAAATCGTACGACTCGTACAGCAATCGCTATCACTTGACTTGAAATATTTTTGCCCTTCCTTGCCTTTAAAGGAGTGCCCTTTGCCGTGCTGATGTTGCTACATGCCTTACTTCTTGCTTATCTCACACTGCGAATTTTTTCTAAGCTCTATACTAAACATTAAATCTGTTACGAAAAAAGAACTAAACAAAATCAACACAAAATGATCAGCTTTAAAAAAGGACTCGTAACTGGAAAAGCCGAATGATAAAAGAATGTTAACAACAAATACTTTTTCACACCCAACCCAGTTCTGCGGAATCAGAATCAACGTTGAGTTTAAGCAAGCGAATGAGCCAATTGGAGTAAAGTGCCATGCAGATTAAAATTTTTCCCACTTGTGACGAATGCAACTATCGTTAATATTCGTGTCAGTCAGCTGTTGGCTCTCACGCTGGCCAATAGAATCTTCCTGCCTATTCGTGGCAGCCAGCTGTAGGCTCTGACTCTGGCCAGTAGAAAATGGCCGCAAACTACATGAAAACTACCGTAGAAGCATGAAAAAATCGATCATTTCCACTATCGATGGGAGTTGGAAAATGCAAAGTCGGTCTTGGCCTTTCCCACATTTTGGTGCAAATCCGTCGAAAATTGCGGCCGTGCATTCGTTACACACACACACACACACACACACACACACACACACACACATCCTGCCTTTTATAGATATAGATTGTCTTCGTCTTTGTTATTTTAATACAAATTTTAACCAATACATTCAGCTTTACTTTTGTCTCAGCTTCTGATTTGTTATGGCATCCTTGCTATGGTACGTTAGCCTTTTTTTAAAATTTAAGAACAGTGCTAGAATGAGTTGAGCTGGCTAGATGCAGCTGTAAGTTCTATGCAAACAGTTTCTTTTCTCGCACTTCTCGCTTGTGGAACTCCTTTCCAACTTTAATCTGCGAGAGTTTAAATGCAATGTCAATCGCTATCCCGATTCTTAATTCTTCCACTCCCAGTGACCCTTTGTATCTTAGTGGCTTTACTGCCCGTTAAAAATGTATATTCATGATTTTATTTTACTACAAAAAATGTTCACCCAATCCAAGGCTCGAGAGCCAATCCGGATAGAGGCTTTCCGTGTGGTGTTGTATGAGCCTAAGAAAGGGCAAGAAGTGAAGTTCTTGGGGCTTAGGACAGATAATGGCTAACTCTAGACCTAGGCTCTTACAATACCATTCTTGGTAGATTTTTATTGTCACATTGTGGATTTTTGAACTTCCTTTTATGAGCCAGAACTTTGCTGCTGTTTGTAAACATGCACCTTGTAAAACAGAAATATGCACAGTGTGGCGCATATATATCTGGAATTTTACGTGGCAACAGCACCGTGATGTCACAGCGTAGCGAGGTTTCGAGAGCGCACCATTAGAAATTACTACACCTCAGTAACTGTCTGGTCATTGATGCCCGATGTGCTTAGTAATCGATATGTCTACAGAAGACGATCGTCAAGCTGCTGTTGTAAAGAGCCTTCGCTCCGGCCAAAATGCTAAGGTAATCATTGAAAGATTTAAATACCCTAAAACCATGGTCTACAACCTTGCAAAGGCATATTGTTGTAGAGTTATTTCCACAATAGAACTTGTAGTCGGACTAAATGCGTCCTAAATGGGTTAAACGTACAGAAACGTTAGGAACTTGTAATAAAGTGTTACGCAGAGTAATCGAGTTGTGGTCGCTGAACACTGCTCCTTCTCTCGACTACTCCTGACTCCTACTTATTTTAGGTGGGAGAGTCTATTACCTAGACAAGGTGTCTTTCACTATAACACATATGGAGCCTCGAACGTCAAGGACAATTTTAGACCAGAACGCAAGACCCATAAGAAGCGCTCTGGCGCCACCAGGACGCCTGACTTCGTCGCCGAAGTTGCCAAGGAGGACCCCAGTAAAAGCATAAAGAAAATCGCCAAGGAAATGGGCACCAGCAGACGAACAATCGGACGTATTGTCAAAGAGTAGTTGAATTATAAATTCTATGCACTTATGAGGCACCACTTGCTTACCATAACATTGGTCACCCGATTTATGCCCCCACATCGCCAGACTGCAACCCTCGCGACTATTTTGGGCGTCTTGGAGAGGAGGGTGAATAGCAGATCCTAAAACACCAAGGAGGCTCTAAAAGTAGCCATCAGGGGCACCATGGCAAACATGGACAGGAAAGTCGTAGCCAAGATTTTCTCCAGCATTCAGTCCCGTCTGGAGAAGGTTGTGGCCATATTGAGTGATTTTTATATCCTAAATATGTGCCCAACTGTGTATAAAGTGTCATTGAAATATTTTAGTTTGGTATATAAAAAACGTTGTTTTTATTATCTATGAATTTTTTTTTTGGCATTTATCTACGCCACACTACATAAAAAAGATATTTTTAAGATTTTAAAAATGTAAAATTAATTTAAACTTTAAATTGTAGTTCTTTGCTTAGAGAGTAAAATTTGTGAGACAATATTCAACCTTGAATATAAATTAATTCCGATGTATTACTTACTTTCATCGTTTTCTATTGGAGGTACATCAGTAACAATTTCGACATCTGCAACAACAATAATACAGGCATT
Organism: Acanthosepion esculentum; assembly: GCA_964036315.1. Lineage (NCBI taxonomy): Eukaryota > Metazoa > Mollusca > Cephalopoda > Sepiida > Sepiidae > Acanthosepion > Acanthosepion esculentum. The sequence goes on along the minus strand of OZ038517.1, from coordinate 52,636,808 downwards.
AATAGATATAATGTAACTAATTATATATATATATATATATATATATATATATATATATATATATATATATATGGTGTATCCAAATGCGAAAAAGAACAGATGGAGTAAAAAACACTGTTCGTAGCATTTACTTTTAAAAAAGTGCTCAATACAAAGTAGAGCAATATATTATTATTAGATTTTTATTATAAGAGATTATAATAAAATCATGCTGAAATCGCTACACAAAGGCTTTCATGTTTCAATAGTTTGATTGCATTTCTTCTGGCGATGGTGAGTAACTGGTGATTAAATGATTTTTAAGAAAATTTAAAGACTTAAGTTCAGAATTAAAATTAGACTTCTGGGTATGTCTTGATTAACCAATTAAATCTCAGATCTACGCTAAATAGAAAAGTAAGTTCGGAGGCTGAAGGGGTGAAGGTGGGTGAGTTTTTTTTTCATGACATGATGAACTGAAACACAGAGAGGTCATCGTTCGCGATTGCGGAAAATATGTCAGCGACATTCGGAAAAGAGGTAATAATTTAGTTTTAAATTTCCTTAAAAATTATTTCATCACTAGTTACTTAGCATGGCCTGAAAAAGTACAATCAAAATATTGAAACATGAAAGCTTTTGTGTAGCGATTTAATAATGTTTTTTTATTATAATCTCTTGTAATAAAAATTATAATATATTGCTCTACTTTATATTATATGTGGTGTATCAAAAACATTTAAAAACTTTGGGGATCGACTTCTCACACCAAAACAAGAACAAAAGTCCATATAAACATATGTTCACAAATCCTTCGTTTTTGATTTATTACGTTTAAAGAAAGTTTGCGGCAGCTGGCGCTGTGTTACGCTATAGACTAGGTTACATTTGTCATTCGTGTACATTTGTGGCTCGTCTGTCTTCAACGTTTAACGTGTGTAGTAGGGAGTTAACTGAGAGGTATTCCGTTTAACAATGCCAGGATATTTATACCCTGAGCAGGCAGATATGATTTTTACAAACGGCGCCAATGTTAATGAACGCGAGACTGCACGGTTGTATCAGATTGCGTTTCCAGACCGAAGACAGCCGAGTCATCCAATCTTCACTTCTGTTTATCGTCGTGTTGCTGGGATAGGCTCAGTGGCACTACAAACTATGGTAATAAGTATTTTTGGATTGTGCCTTGGATTGTACATTTAACAGCGTCTAACTTGGAACTTAAAAGCGAAGGATTTGTGGACATATGCTTATATGGACTTTTGTCTTTGTTTAGGTAAGGTACTAGCGCCCAAAGTGTGTATAAGTATTTTTGATATACACTGTATATATGCGCAAGAAAGTGCGAACGTCATAGAATGATAGTGCACAATATAAAATTTAAAACAAAAAAGAAAACCTAAAATATAAAACAATAATAAACTTTTCAGGCACTTCCGCTACTGCCAGTTTCAAGAAGTATCATATTAATTTCAGTACTTCAATAAAATTATTACAAATCCTATAACAGAAACGTTATAAATGTAAGACTACTATAATAAAATGGTTATGAAATGTCAAGACAAATAAAATGTTATGATGGCTACTACAAGAAAATGTTATGATATTATTAAGACTACTATAATGAAAATTTTGAGAAAGTTAAGACTACTATAAAAATGTATTATAATGTAAGACTAAAGTCATAGATTTTTATGACAATGTTAAGATTTAAAAATGGAGATAATGTTTAAACTACCTTTCACCCCAAGCAGGTCGATAAGGCCACTAGAACGCAGCAGGTTGCATGCAGTGAAAGAGAACGAGAAGAAAGAGATGACAGTAATTGCTCCGAGGAGTTGCTTTCGCTTGTCCCTAGGCCTCGTGAATTTAAACGTCCTACGAGGCTGGAATCCCGTTCCCACCCCTTCACCGTTGAAACTGTTAGATGTAGACGTCTCTTCTACTCCAATAGCTTCATGTCTCGCACATCTCGCCTATGGAACTCCCTTCCTTATTACTGTTTCCCTGACAAATACAATCTCCAACGGTTTAAGTGTAGCGTCAATTGACATCTCCAGTTGCCTTGATTTATCCACTTCCCTTCTCCACATCCTTTCATCTTTCATTCCTATCTGCTCTCGCTCCAAATCTTCTGTAACCCCCTTGCCTTGATCGACCCACTGTCTTTCTCTTTCTCCTCATCCTCTCCTTTACCACTCCTATCTGCTCTTCCTCCAACCCTTCTGTAACCCCATGCGTGATAGTGGCCTCTAGCCTTGCTTGGGGTGATACGTTTCAAAAAAAAAAAAAAAAAAGATCTAATATTGTTCTACGGAGGCTTTATCTGTAAAACATTATTGAAGAAAAGAACGTGAGTGCCTCTTATATGTAGCTTTTAAGTACTCAGTAATTTTAAAAATTTGGGAAAATATTCTCTATAATCTAATGTTTTATTGAATTTGACAAATGTTGGCTTTATATTTACTACAGTTATCGCTTTCACTTTCTGATAATGTCGTGTATGGGTGCATTTACATTAGTGATGGGACGATTAATCTGAATCGGAATCTGGGGGTATCGGAGAATTTGAGGATTGAGGAAAGGACAATAAAGGATCAGCGTTCAAGAAGGCAGAAGATGGCATCTGACATTGCATTTCAATTTTTGATGATTGTGGTGATAAAGGAAGCAATGAATCGGAAGGGAGTTCCACAGGTGGGAAGTGAAAGAAATGAAACTGTTAGAGTAAAATGGTGGCTGCATCTAACTAGTTCGACAGTAAAACGGTGAGACCTAATTGCCAATCTAGTAGCACGCTTAAATTCATGTAGTCGAGGTACCCGGGGAAAAAGCTGATAAGAACAGATACCAGGAAGATGGATGTAGAAAAGACAGAGAGAAGCCACGTCAAGTCGGTGAGAAAGTGACTGAAGTCGAGATGCCAGGTCAGGATCGATTGCACTGCAGATCCTTCTTTGGATTTTGTCAAGAATCTCGAGATGAATAGCAGGGCATCGTACCAGATATGACAGCAATGTTTACTCCTCGGACGAATGGTAGATTTATAAAGGTACGAGATGGATCCTGACGAGAAGATTTTCTGGAACGACACGGTGAACAAACTTTCCTTTCGTAGCAGTTGATTCAATGTAGTCTCTCCACTTCACGTCAGTAAAAAAAAACAAAACAAAAACGTGAACCCAAAGCGGCGTAGTATGTTACAGTCATGATGTCTTTGTTATAACTTACAAAACATGACATAAACCTTTTGGGGGTATCCGGGAATTTGAGGAGGATTGCGGAAAGGACAATAAAGGGTCAACGTTCAAGAAGGCAGAAGATGGCATCTGACATTGCATTTCGATGTTTGAAGATTGTAGTTATCAGGGGAACATTTTATTCAATTCAGGAATTCAATTACTGTCCCTGGGGCCCTAATCTGAAACGTGAATCTTACATTCTTATCTGAGAGAGACTACTTCTCTTCTACTTCACAGGTGGGAAGTGAGAGAAAAGAAACTGTTAGAGGTTGCATATAGCTCGTTCAACAGTAGAATGGTGAGACCTAACTACCAAACAAGTAGCACGTTTAAATTCATGTAGACGGGACACTAAGAACAAAAGATTCACCAGAACAGGTGCCATGAATATATTTGTAGAAAAGTCAGAGGAAGTCAAACCAAGTCAGTAAAAAAATAACTGAATTTGTGAGGTCAGGATCAATTACATTACAGTTCCTTCCTTAAATTTTGTCATGGTTTGGTTTGGTTTGTTTTAAGGCATGTCAACCTCAATGGGTTGTTTAATGCCGACACGATTTTTTATATCTGGTAATATTTTTTACAAAAACGTATTGCTGGCAAGATTTATTTCTTCAAAAATGTATTGCTGGTAATAATTTCTTTTAACAAAAAATTTATTGCTGGTATTAAAAACCTATTTTACACTTTCATAGTGTTTTGACACCAGTTTGCGGGTTAACTATTTGCCCATAGTTGGGACCATAACAGGTGCTACTACCCTGGGTCAGGGTGGACATGGGAACACCAGCAATTAAGAGGTGGTTCCACGCTCCTCAAAACCTCTTGATCAGAGGCCTTGCTGTCGAATGTGGTTTATCGTCTTACCCAGGACGGAATTTTGTCAGGAATCCCGATAAATATAGCAGGATCACAAGACCAGCAGTATCCAGTGCACGGATGAATGGTAGATTTATAAATGTGCAAGATGGATTCTGATGAGAAAAAATTTCTGGCGCGACATAGTGAAACAGTAGACTTAGCAATTGATTCAATATAGTCGCTCCACTTCATGTTAGTGGAAAACGTGTGTCCAAGAAGTACTCTCCCGGAGTTTAGGTAAGATGCCAAATCAGGATCGGTTACATTACTTCTTTGAATTTCGTCAATAATCTTCAAATAAACAGCAGGAGCAACAGTCCAGATATGACAGGAGTATTCAATGCACGAACGAATGGTAGATTTAGAAATGTGCAAGATGGATTCTGACGAGAAAATCTTCTGGCACGACACAATGAAACAACTTTCCTTACAGTAGACGTAGCAGTTGATTCGATATGATCGCCTCACTTCACATCAGGAGCAAACGTAAGTCCAAGAAGGCGTAGAGTATTTTCTCCTGGAGTTTAGCATAAGCTATGCTGATGGCAGGCAGAAATTAAATGGTGATTAAACGAAAGCAGTTTTCTTTTGGAGACATTAACATTTACATGCCACTTTTTGTCCTCGTTAATCACTGATTGAAGGTCTTTCTCAAGACCAGTTGTCAGGTTTACTTTGATTTATAATGCTATGATAATAAGACTACTAGAATAACAAAATATGATGTTAAGCAGTTAGCTTAATCCTTCAACAGGGGTCTCTCTACCCTGGCTATAAATACTGGTTGACCCTTCTCTCTCTCTCTCTCTCTCTCTCTCTCTCTCTCTCTCTCTCTCTCTCTCTCTCTCTATTTTTCAACTTAGGCCTTGGGCCGCTACCTCGCGCGGAGGCGAGGTAAAATCTCTCTTTTTCCACTTAGGCCAATATGTGACCTCTCACAGATACAGCGTTTCCCAAATTCTGGGATCGCGCTAAGAACAACACACGTACGTACGAACACTTACAACACACGCACATAATTTCCCCATACAAACTCTATGTAACTGTTCATGTCTTTGTGTAACTCGTTATTAATATATATTTGTTTACCCATGTATATCGGTCTTGTTTGTTTTTCTTTGTCTTCTTTGGACTTAATTAAAGTCCGACATTCCCATGTAGCTGGACCGGCCAGCAGGAAATTTTAACCTTCTGATATCTCTTCACATCTTCACCCCCACGGTGCGCTACAAAACTACTATAATAACAATGTTATGATAATTTAAGTGAAGTGAGGCGATCATATCGAATCAACTGCTACGTCTACTGTAAGGAAAGACCACTATAATAAAAATGCTATTTTTTTACAATAATGTTCACCCTGAACGAGACGGTTCCACAAAACAGCGGTTCGTGGGAAGAAGCTGATCGAGTGAAACTGTACAATGGAATACGAAGGGAATGAGGGTGGTTAGCTATAATGGGCGTGGCATGACAAGTGTTAGCCGTGAAAGTTAGAACTGGTGGAACTAAGGAACGTAATTCATCTGAATACGTTCCATGGAAATAGTAATAGCTGAAATCTAATATAATAATACATGTTTAAATGTTATAACAAATGTGATAACCTTAAGACTAGTATAATAAAAAACGTTTTGACATTAAGATTACTATAATAAAAATTTTGTTTGATAATCTTAACACTACTATAATAAAAAAATAAGCCTTGATAATATTAATACTGCTGTAATAAAAAGTTTTGATAATGTTAAAACTACTGAAATGAAAAAAGTTTTGATTATTTAAAAAAAAATGTTTTGATAATCTTAAGACTAGTATAATAAAAAGTTTTGATAATCTTAAGAGTAGTATAATAAAAGGTTTTGATAATCTTAAGACTAGTATAATAAAAAGTTTTGATAATCTTAAGACTAGTATAATAAAAGGTTTTGATAATCTTAAGACGAGTATAATAAAAAGTTTTGATAATCTTAAGACTAGTATAATAAAAAGTTTTGATAATCTTAAGACTAGTATAATAAAAGGTTTTGATAATCTTAAGACGAGTATAATAAAAAGTTTTGATAATCTTAAGACTAGTATAATAAAAAGGTTTGATAATCTTAAGACAAGTATAATAAAAAGTTTTGATAATCTTAAGACTAGTATAATAAAAAGTTTTGATAATCTTAAGACTACTGTAATAAAAAAAAGTTTTGATAATCTTAAAATAATGTAATAAAAAAATTTGATAATCATAAAACTACTATTATAAAAATTTTTCATAATCTATATCATGACTACTGTAATAAAAAAGATTTGATAATCTTAAGTCTACTATAATAAAAAGTTTTGATAATCTTAACAATTGTGGTAATAAGAAATGTAATAACCTGTACATATCGCCAGTATAAGTTGCTTTTTGATGGTTTGCAGCAGCGAGTGGTTGCCGACAGTAAAGACGAGATCAGAACTGCTTGCTATGCCTTTTAATTCCTCCATTGATATAAGCGTTCCAATTCCAATGGCTACCATTTGGACGTTTTCGCTTTTGAGCAAAGCTGCTTCCTCTTGGGTCTTTTTGGGGTCAGTCGAGCGTCCGTCGGTCAGGACAATGCACAGCTTTTTGGCCTCGGGGCGGGCGTCTCGAAATATTTTCTTGCGGACGAACGCAAGCGCCAAAGCAGTATTTGTTCCCTCGCCATATTCTCCACCGCGGTACCTGATACCCCGGAGTCCGCTTTGAACCTCTTCTGTACTCCCGTATTTGTTGAAAGTGAAAGCGCCCTGTTGAATGACCTTCAAACCGAAGGATACGGCCGCCACCCGCACCCTGTTTGGGTTGATGTCGAAAAGAGTCACGAACTTTACCAAAAAGTTACTCTGCCTTTGAAAGTCGAATGGATGAATACTGCGCGAAGAATCGATGACCAAGGTAATATCAACTGGACTGTCCTTACAAACTGTGGAAAGAAAAAAAAATAATTAGCCAACAGCTAACACACATGCATATACATATAAAGCGTGCGGCAGAAATACCTACCACATAATGTTAAGGCATTGGTGGCTTCATCTAGCTAATGTCTTACCATTATGTGGGAGTTATTTCTGGGAAATATATTTTTACCGTACCTTATATATATATATATATATGTATATATATATATATATATATATATATTTGTTATATTTTATCGTACCTTATATATATATATTATTATATATATTATTTTTACCGTACCTTATATATATATATATATATATATATATATATATATATATATATATATATATATATATATATATATATATATATATATATATATATATATATATATATATATATATATATATATATATATATATATATATATATATATATATATATATATATATATATATATATATATATATATATATATATATATATATATATATAAGGTACGGTAAAAATATATATATCGAACCTGTATCCTATACGGAACCGTCATTTCGCGTGACGGTTCCGTATAGGATACAGGTTCGATTCCTGTCGGAGAACGGAAAATTTCTCGGACATTCAGGCCGGTCAATGTTATTTAATACTGTTTATTATAAACAGAACATTTACTTAAATACTTGTATCTATAAAAAGAACGTTAAACATATCAAAAATGTCTTTAATAAATTGTCGGACTGTGTCCAATTTAACATGTGTATATATATATATATATATATATATATATATATAGAGAGAGAGAGAGAGAGAGAGAGAGAGATGTATATATATGAATGGAAAAGATTTGTATCTATCTATTATTATATTTTAATTTTAATTTAGAGTAAGGGATCATCAATTATTTAATAAAAGGGAACTTACTTATTTTAAAAAATAGTAATATTAAAAATTAAATAGTAATTATTAAAAATATATTATAATATGTAATTTATCATAACATACACAATAAATTAAACCGTTATTTTAATTGACAAATATTAATTTTTTTTTTAAATTTTAAGTTTTTAAAAAAAATTTTTTATGTTTTTAAAAAGTTTTTTTGAAGCTGATATAAATTTAAAAAGATTATGATCCCAGTGTATTATAATATATATTAGGATCATAATATTTAAAAAATTATGAAAAAAATGATATGCCTTTAAAAATCTTTTTACATATAATACTTAACTTTACATAAATAGAAATATTTTTAAATTCAATTTTCGTAACGGTCAGTCCATACTCAGCACCTGAAGACTGCGTTTTGCATGAAACACCGATTCGTGCAAACTGTGAGGGATAATATGCATATTTATTAATATATATATATATATATATATATATATATATATATATATATATATATATATATATTGATAATTGTATATTTAGGCAGCAATACACTTTTTATACATGTTTCATTAAAGACGACAGACAAAGTACTGCTATTAAGCTTTTTATTTAATATATCTTGTGTTCGAACAAGTGTTTTCTTTTCTTGGACACAGAATGTGTAGAAACTGTTCAAATGTTCTGTAATTCGGTGAACTTTCGGCTATACTTTTAGCCATTATCAAGGATATTTCTATTTATTTTACTTTACTTTATTTTATTTTTATTAACTAGTTATATGGGCTGTGTCTATTTATCTAGAGTTATGGGGATGTTTTATTTTCCGAACACGGTCAGCACATTATGGCCGTGTTCGCAGTGAATATTATTTAGTGTTGGCTATTTTTTTAATTAGTAAAGCTTCCATTATTTATAATCTTTTTGGTTGCCTGAAAACCCCCCAAATCATCGGAGATTACCAACCTGGATACGTATAAGGAAATATAAAAATACATATATAATAAGACGGATTGCTGCCTAAATACACAATTATCAAATTACACCACCCGGCAGCCAACAAGGAAAGTAACACTACTATATATATATATATATATATATATATATATATATATATATATATATATATATATATATCATGTCATTCACAGACAGTACTGTTTCGCTGTATCACAGCTCCTCAGTGCGACTAGACTTCCGAATGCCTCAAGCCAGGATTGAAACACAACTAATTTGGTGTCAGCCAGAACTATCTTCACTCGCTAGAGTTACACAACTAAATCTAGCGTATTGTTTTTACAAATGTAAACAAATGCCAATCAGCCAAAGTGCTCCATTCATTTTACTGAAGAGCTTTGCATTAGTGCAGGTGGCTGTTGTTTATAGAATTAGCTTATCACTCAACAGTGCTCAATTGAAATGTATTTTCAAGAGCTAAATTATGTCATTCACAGACAGTACTGTTTCGCTGTATCACAGCTCCTCAGTGCGACTAGACTTCCGAATGCCTCAAGCCAGGATTGAAACACAATATATATATATATATATATATATATATATATATATATATATATATATATATGTGTGTGTGTGTGTATGTGTGTGTGTGATGACTTTTTGACTATTTGTAAAATAATAAATTTCCTGTGTAATAATTGGATGAACTCTTATTGAAAAATAATGAAGAATGATTTAAATCAGTTTATTTTAAAATTTCGCACCAAAGACGAAATTTCTATAATCGTATATAAGTATAGACTTTCTGGGGCCTACTAGGGCTTCCTGGAACCTTCTAGAACTTGTTTTTGTTTATTTATAAGTTTGTATGTTATGCTATAGCTATAAAATGTTAAATACCTTAAAATGCACAAGCGCTATCCTATTATATCATCAGCACATTGAAAAATGAAGTTCCTGAAATATTTTGATCTTTTACCGTTGTCGTGTAAATGGTAAAATCAAATTTTCGGTTTGAGAGTCATTTTTTTCAAAAAAGAAATTAATGTCTTTATCATTACTTCTGAACCAAAAATGCATCGATTTACGACACAGGAAGATAGGGTTGCGCCGTTGCCTCGCTCTGTCTTTTTTACAAATACTTTCACGGTAATTGCTCCGATGAGCTGCTTTCGATGGTTCCCAGGCCTCATGAATTTAAACGTCCTACGAGGCTGGAATCCCGTTCCCACCCCTTCACCGTTGAAACTGTTAGATGTAGACGTCTCTTCTACTCCAATAGCTTCATGTCTCGCACATCTCACCTGTGGAACTCCCTTCCTTATTCCTGTTTCCCTGACAAATATAATCTCCGACTATTTAAGTGTAATGTCAATCAACATCTCCAGTTGCCTTGATCTATCCACTTCCCTTCTCCACATCCTTTCACCTTTCATTCCTATCTGCTCTCGCTCCAAATCTTCTGTAACCCCCTTGCCTTGATCGATCCACTATCTTTCTCACCATCCTCTCCTTTACCACTCCTATCTGCTCTTCCTCCAAACCTTCTGTAACCCCTTGCGTGCTAGTGGCTTCCAGCCTTGCTTGGGGTGATAAGCTTAAAAAAAAAACTAATATATATATATATATATATATATATATATATATATATATATATATATATATATATATATATATATATATATATATATATATATATATATATATAGGTACCTAAGTTTTAAAATGCATTTTAAAAATAAGAAAAATTTTTGAAGGTTTTATTTCAGTTTCCATTCCAATCTAATAGATTAAATTTAATATTTCTAATCAGCAAAATACTTTGCTGTATTTCAAGCCAAGTTTAAATTGATTGGAATTATTTTTTTTTCTGATTATCAGTAAAATTGTCCATATTGACAAATCTGACAACACAACGTAATTCTCGTAATTAAAAAATATTTAAAAAATAAAATAAGCTTTTTTCGAAAAGTTATTTGAGAAAAGTAGCTGAATTAAAATTTAATTTATTTGAATTGAAACAAATATCGATTTAGTTTAAAATATCAACAATTAGCACACACACACACACACACACACATATGTATGTATGTACGTATGTATATAAAATACAGATGGTTAAAGAATGATTACTTTCCAGTCATTACATTCTATTCAAAAACCAATACATTACGGTCATTACATTCCTTTCATACCCCAAAACCAATAAATTACATTCATTACCATCCTTTCCTACCTTAAAGCCAATACATTACAGTTATTACATTCCTTCCTTCCTTGTCTGTAATGGAATCATTCTTGGAAAGAATTTAATATCTGTAATTGAATCATTTTGGGAAGGAATGTAATGACTGTAATTGAATCAATCTTGGAAGGAACGTAATGATTGTAATACATTGGTTTTTGCATGTAATAAATTGCCAAGCGAATCCTTTATAATAATAATGTTCATATAGTAAAATAATTAAAACACGTGATAAATCCAATTGATTTGTAGTAGTGTCAACTTCTGTACATGATGAAAATGAAACAAAAAAATTTTGAAGAATCAACGCAGTCGTTTTTTTCTCAAAAACTTACTATATTCTGGTTCATTCCGTTTATACAATGGGAAATCTGCAAAAGAGAATTTTAATGTAAGAAATGTTTCGTTTACAAGAAACTATGACTTAAAAAAAAAAAAAGAAACAATACAATATCTGGAATTAATAAGAATAAAGGAAAAATAAATAACTTCCACAGTGATTTTAAAATCCATTATTCACCCTCCAGCTATGGGTTAATTAATAAGACTTGTATCAGTAAAAATCATTAAAAACATTATTATCACAAAATAATTTTTTCAATCTAGAAATATTTTCTGGTTTTAAATAACCTGCAACGGGTTGATAAACCGTAAAAAGAAATCAATCAGTAAATTACTGTATTGTATAAATATTTCGAAATATATTAGAAATGTTACAAATGATGCAAAATGACATTAAAGCTATTCAAAGCTGGTTGACACTCATCTATTACATACATGGTATGCCTAAAATAACGACCAGACATAAACTCTCGTTTAGCGACCAGGTCGTTGGAACGGAGCCCGGTCGCTATCTGAGGAGTGACTCTACACCCTTGTGCAAATTAATTGAAACAAAACGAATAATTCCTTTATTATTTACTTTTTTCGTGTTTTCCCAATGAAACATGACCCAGTGCACATATTAGTACTTCGTATGTCCATTCCACGAAGTCGTTCCTTGCAGATTGACCACAGATTCTCGATTGGATTTAAATCAGGAGGGTTTACGGGTCAGTCTATATTTCTTTGATTTGCTCACTGGTAAGGCTTGCCAGTGTGTTCGTGCAGCGTTACAATTTTGGCCGTAGGACAACTAATCGACAGTCGAGACATGAGAGTCTGGGCGTGATTAAAAGTCTGATGCAAACACGTATCACGCAATATTTTTCAAGGCCAAACAAATTTCATCATACACTCTGAAAATAGATTCATATTAATGCACACCACTGCAAATGACCTAATCCGAAGAAAAATAGAAATCAATTACACCCTGTAACTCCAGTGGGCCTAAAACTGATCGTATGGCGAAAGAATGGAAACTAGAGCGGTTGTTTCAATTAATTTGCACAAGATTGTAAACAAACTTTTAGTTAGTGTTAGGGGTTAGGGTTAGGAGTTAGGGGTTAGGGTTAGGGTTAGGTTTTGTCGCTAGACAAAAAGGTACAAAATCAAAATTATCATAGCTTTCATCAGAATATTCTGCGAAAAGGTACGCTAATTCAAACGGGCAATCAGATTTTTTAAAGTTATTTCACCCTAAACATGGCGATAAAGCCACTAAGATACCGAGGATTACTGAGAGTGTAGGAAACTGGGAAAACGCTAATGCGGAGGAAAGACATGAAAAAAGATCGGGATTTCTATAATCATTTCACCCCCAATCAAAGGCAAAAAAGCCACTAAGACGCAAGGGGGTTAGTGAGTGTTAGAGAATATGAGGAAAACTATCAAGGAGCGAGGACAATAAAAGAACGGGAATTTAAAAAGCGGAAGATAACGACTGACATTGCATTTAAATTTTTGAAGGTCAAAGTTGACCGGGGAGCAAGAAACCGGAAGACAATTTGGTAAGCGAGAGGTGCGTGAGAAAAATCTATTAAAATAGAACTTACGGCTACACTTAGAAATTTCAACTGTAAAATGATGAGACCTAACTAACAATCTAGTACTACGCTTAAATTCATGAAGCCGCGGTACCAATGAGAAAAGCGATATTTATTCTTGTATTTTTACAAGAAATGTGGCACTAGGTAAAAAAGCGGGATGGGGAAAAGCTGTTCTCCATCTGTCTTATACCTAAACTTTGCTAGTCATAATTACTGACCCAAACAAAATATTACGTTGTCACACATGAAATGACACATTTTTTTTTGTTGGTTATTGATGCGGTCGTCTAACGAAGTAATCTCCCTAGTATTAAATTGTCATACATGAAATGACGCATGTCTTGATTGGTTATTGATCCGGTCGTCTAACGAAGTAATCTCCCTAGTATTAAATTGTCATACATGAAATGACGCATGTTTTGATTGGTTATTGATCCGGTCGTCTAACGAAGTAATCTCCCTAGTATTAAATTGTCATACATGAAATGACGCATGTCTTGATTGGTTATTGATCCGGTCGTCTAACGAAGTAATCTCCCTAGTATTAAATTGTCATACATGAAATGACGCATGTTTTGATTGATTATTGATCCGGTCGTCTAACGAAGTAATCTCCCTAGTATTAAATTGTCATACATGAAATGACGCATGTTTTGATTGATTATTGATCCGGTCGTCTAACGAAGTAATCTCCCTAGTATTAAATTGTCATACATGAAATGACGCATTTTTTGATTGGTTATTGATGCGGTCGTCTAACGAAGTAATCTCATTAGTATATAAAAAATTCTTGACTTATTCCTGACTCTTTTTCTTTCCAGATAATTTTTCTTTCAATATATTGTTACTCATAAACGCAATGAAAAGGATTACAAGGAAACTGTTGAGTAATCTTATTGTATGAGTACAAACTGGGTTATTCTGCCTCTGAAGCATTTCACAATATCATGGCGGCTTTTGGTAAATGGTATTGTTGGAATCAGAACTGTACAGAGATGGTTTCAGAAGTTTTATTCCGGAGAGTATAGCCTTGAAAATAAACCAAAGGGAAGACCACGATCGGTTATCAGATATAATCAATTGAATTCTTTGGTTGATCAAAATCTGAGAACTACAGTCCGATCAATTGCAACAAAGATCAAAACATCTCGCACAACTGGTTTTCGGTACTTGAAAGCAATTACAAACGTAAAGAAATTGCATCGGTTTGTTCCGTATGAACTGAATGAGACTCAAAAAAAACCACACATCGTTTTGCGGTTTGCTTGCTGTTGCTTTCCCGACTGGAAAAGAACCATTTTTGCATCAAATCTTTACCTGCGATGAGAAATGGATATTCTTTGACAACAGTAAGAGAGTAGGCCAGTGGCAGACAACAGTAAGAGAGTAGGCAAGTGAAACCCAAACAATACCCAAAACCTCCACTGCACCCTAAAATGGTAATGGTTACTGTATGGTGGACTTTCAAAGGGTTTATTCATTATTCATTCTAGCCTCAAGTGAAAACAATAACATCAACCTCGTATTGTGGAGAAATTGAGTGTATGCACGAACATTTGAAAGAGAAACATCCTAGGCTCGTGAATAGGGATGGTCTAATTTTTCTGCACAATAACGCACGGCCGTACGCTTCTCATTCAACTGTCCAAAAGCTGCCTAGCCTGAATTATGAAAATTCGCCTCCGCCTCCATATTCACCTGATATCTCTCTCACTGATTCTCGCTTATTCTAGCAGTTTGATCTTTTCATACGCACTTAAACATTCTCCAATAAGAAAGAGGCAATCGAAGTATTTGAACTGTTTATCACATCAAAGAATGAGAATTTTTTTAAAGATGGGATCAAGAATTTAGAGGTACGTTGGAGAACAGACACCCATCGATATGCTGCCCTATTTCAGCTAAATGAATGTTATTTAACATTTTATTCATTTCCGATTAAGTGCGACATTTCACGTGTCTAATCTAAATAAAATACTCCTTACACAAAAACACATTCTTACCATTCTTATTACAGCCACTATAATATCCTAGAGCCTTTATGAAGTCCTAACAAGTCCCCATATGTACAATTTGATACCGCAGAGAAAAGCACATCACAACAAATGACACGAAAAATATCGATAAACAAGGAACAGGGAAGCTACATTACGGCGGTGGGAAAGCGACTAAAGCCGAGGTACCAGATCAAGACCAACCAAATTGCAGATTCCTCTTTTATATTTTGTCAAGAATCTCTAGATACAAAGCAGAAGCACCAGACCAGATGTGCTGACAATATTCAATGCACAAACGAATGGGAGACTTATGAATGTGCATGACAGATATGGGTAAAAGGAACTGACTAGCACGAGGCCAGTTAATCAATGCCTGACGGACATTGGTTGATGGTGACGTAACTAAAAGGTAATAAATTTCGAAATTACTATTCAAGAATGGTATCCAGGTATGGAGAGGTAGATAAGACTCTAATCACTCCTTATTGAGTCAATGGAGGAAGGGAGTGATGAAATCTCGGATTAAGCTGGGATCAATTTCATAGCAGGAAGCCGGGTGCAGGGTTGACTAGGGTTTCCTCCTGGCCACCGAATAAAGAAGCACGCGACTTCAAACCTACATCCGGATTTTTAACCGTGGGATTTGGAATGAACGCTGTTATATGAGCAACAACCCGATAGAGGAATTGACCAGTTTCTCAAACATCTATATGCTGTGTCTCGTCAGGACGTTGTTGATCATGGCTCTCCCCAATTTCCTATCCTTTGTAGCGTTTAATAAAATTTGTTTTTTTGCTATCTCAACCACACCCTACTCCGCTATACACTCACTGAAGCTCGCTAGGTAGGGTATACGTTGTTTTCCACTGTCGCTCTTGCCTTCAATTTGCCCTGTGAGAATCAAATTTTCCAAACCTACTTTCCTCGTTACATGACCTTTGAAATTTCAATTGTCGCTTCTTTTTTGGTTTCTATTTTCTCTAACATTTCGTCGTTGTCCACGGTATTCTCAGCATCCTTCTGTAAAACCACATTTCTGTGGCTTTAAGTCTCCTCTTCATCTTTGTGGTGACGGTCCAGCATTCACTGCTATACAGGAGAACAGATAACATGTAACAGTTCAGTGCTCTTTTCTTTGTTTCTGTTACTTCAGGTCTCTTCTTCATCAGTGAGAAGATTGTCTAGCATTCACTGCCATATAGGAGGACTGAGCTTACGTAACAGTTCAGTACACTTTTCATTGTTTCTGTTGCTTCAAGTCTCTTCTTCATCTGTGAGGAGATTGTCCAGCATTTACTGCCATATATGAGGACTGATATTACGTAACAGTTCAGTACTCTTTTCTTTGTTTCTGTTGCTTCTCCATCTGTGAGGAGATTGTCAGACTGGTGACAAAGAATGAAAAGATTTCGTTCGGTTGGGGAATGTCTTCGGGGTCTGATACCACAGACTGGCTAAGAGCAATTAACAAAGTCAGGGGCTAAATAAAATATAATGTTTATATACGAAAGATGCAAGCCTTGTGTTATTTGTTTATCGGCCTGTGTTATCATTAACTCGGCACACCCAAGTCATTACGCCGCTTATAAAAATATCACTGACGACACACGACTTGGCGTAACGAAAAATGTATTCTGCGAGCAAGCAAAAATCGTAAATGACCTGACACCGTGTTTAACAGTGGATTAAAGTGACTAGAAAATAAACTAGATGAAATAGGTGCATACATTTATGCAGACGTCCTACTCTGGCATCTCGCCTACAGTCACTCTCACACAGACGTGCTGTGGCTTCCCTCTGACTCTTTTACAAGTATTTTCATGGTAACTGCTCTGACGAACTACTTTCACTGGTACCCAGACTGCAGGAATTCAAGCATGCTACTTGGTTGGCATCTCGGTTCCAACCTTTCACTGTCGAAACGGTTAAATGTAGCCGTCTCTTCTACTCCAACTCGCACTTCCCGTCAGTGCCACTCCCTCCCTCTTACTTGCTTCCCTGATAGCTATAACCTTCAAATATTCATATGTAATGTCCATCGACATATTCTGATGTCTTGATCTTGATCCCCGCCCTTCTCTATATCCTTTCCTCAAACACCCTCTTTGCTCCTGGTTTCACTTTCTGTAACCTTTTGCGTGCTAGTGGCACTCCCAACTTGCCTGGGGTGATATGCTTTAAAAAATCGAAAATTTCTGGTTCATCGCATTTCTAGACTGACAAACCAACAACAGAGTACTGCAATTTTAGGAATCTTTATTGCAGCATTGGATGTGAAATTCCTTGACTTCACAACCGCGCTAAATTTAATCATTTCCCCATGAAGGAAAATTTGTTTATTACGCTTACTGTTCAGTGCACTAATGTACTGTATAAACATTTAGAAATAAATTAGCCGTGTTCCAAATGGCGCAAAACTATCTGAAGTTGACTGGTTTTCTTTTTCTTCAATGGTACAAGCTCACCTCACTTAACGACTTACATGATTAACGTAACTCGAACTTACGACCAGTTCTAAGATTAAAAAAAAAATCAAAATGCATCCAATCTCGGTATTGTACTTTATAAGGAAACTTTGATTGGGATTAATTTTCTCAGTATGAGAGAATATGATTGATCACTTCCCAACTCTGCCGGAACTGGGATCACATCCTTAGATTGATTACCTCAAGAAGTGTTGGAATATCTTCGAAGCGCACTCTCTCTCGCTATCTCTCTCTCTTGCTATCTCTCTCTCTCTCTGTATATATATATATATATATATATATATATATATATATATATATATATATATATATATTCTTGTGTTTTGACGTAATTTTCTACATATGAAACACACACACACACACACACACACACACACACACACACACACACACACATATATATATATATATATATATATATATATATATATATATATTATTTGTAATTGAGCACTTTTTAAAAAAAGTAAATGCAAAGAACTGTGGATTCTTAATCTGTCTTTGTTGGCTCGGACCAGTCTTAATTATTTTATTAGCCTTCACGCAGGACTATTTCACTGCCAGTTCAAAGAAGACATTTTGGTCACTAACACACAAAAAGAGAATGTCTAATATCGAGAATATTTAACATCGAAAAACTAATTAAAGAAAAATTAATTCCTTTTAATAATATGTGGAAATATCCACTCTTTGCCTGATGAAGATCGCGAGTCCGGAAACACGTGTAGCAAAATTATGCGAAATAAAACATAATATACTTTTTAAAACAACCCACATTACAACCAAAAACGTTTGCGGTTTCTCTCTTCTTTTTAATATACACACTTTTCTCTCGTTGGAACTACTATAACCTATTCCCTTTATATATATATATATATATACACACACACACACACACACACACAATCATTTCACCTCCAAGAAAGGCAATAAAGCCACGATGACGAAAGAGATTAGTGTGTTTTAGAGAACATGAGAAAAAACGCCCCGACGGAGAGAGAACGATAAAAAAAAAACAGGAAGACAGAAGATAGCGATTAACATTGCTTTTCAGTTTTTGAATATCAAGTTTGACTAAAAAGGAGAAAGCCGAAAGAGAGTTCTACAAGCGAGAAGTGCGAGAGAAAAAAACTGTTAGCATAGAACTTACGGTTACATGTAGCCATTTCAACTGTAAAATGATGAGACCTAGCCGCCAATCTAGTACTGCGCTTAAATTCATAAAATTTTGTTACCATAGAGGAAAATTCATCAGAACAGTTCCACTGAAAGTGTGTATAGCGATTTACTAAGCATAGCTTAGATGTGGCACATAGCTGAAAGCATGGGGCACATAGTGAGCATCAAACTCACTATTCAGTCGTAATTGAAATAGTCAGACCAGCTTGCTAACCATTATACAACGTCGAAGTTCCCCCATGGAAGTATTTATAGAAAAGGCAAAGGGCAGCTATGTTACAGCGGTGGGAAAGTGACTGAAGCCGAGATGCCAAAAAATTTAAATACAACGTCAATGGTCATTTTCTGTCTTCCTTAAATCTGTTCTTTTATTGTCCTTTCTATCTACTATTGTCTTTTCCTTTATTTTTCACTATCAGTAACCCCTGCGTTTTAGTGGCATTATCGTTTTGCTTTGGGGTTAAATAAAAGATATTTTTAATAAAATACTACCAGTTGAAAATCATAAGATGTATTTATCATATATCTTGATAGCTCTCCGAACATCGGCTATACAAATTTTATCAGATATGCCTCATGGCCTCTGGGCGGGAAGTCTGCAGAGGGCTAAAGCCTTCTGCATCAAAAAAAGGTTTTATCTACCAAGTAAATACAGATACAAATATAAATGACCAATATTTATTTCTCCAAACGACATAAATGTTTATAGACTCAAACTTTTATTACTTAAACTTTTTTTAGTGGATACTTGTATTTGAGTAGATGCTCCGTTTCTTAATTATTGAATTTTCCGGCTTACAAGACGTTCTTTTCCCTAAAAAAATACCCTGACAAAATACGTGTGAGTCTTCCAAAACGAATGTAAAGCAACGCCCAAGCTCAAGTAAGCTTGGACGTTCACCTAATTGACTTGACAGACGTGGATTTGTATATTACACTATAATGTTATCTATCTATCTAATTCAGCCTTTTATATGATGTAACCTCAGTACTTAGCTGTTACAAGTATTTCCAAGAGTATAAACCTTCCTGGAGCCGAGCCACGAGCTTAAACATGCTCTGTTTGCTTAGCAGCAGCGAGAGCCTTTCGGACGAGTGATTAATGTATACAATACGTGGTGCCAGTATATGAAGGACACATGGTGAATGTGTTGTTGTATGAGAATGACTTTGTTTCAGAAATTTCTTTCCAATATTAGAGTGCGTCTTTCAAGCCGCAGCGTCTTGTAACCTGGAAAATATGGTAAACACCATATTTATTTATTTACGTCTACCGGCCTGTGTCTGCCTTTAAACACAGATTTTTCTCTGACTCTTGAAATGGACATATCTGCACAGTTTTGCAACCTAACGTAAACAAAGCAATTTGTAAAGAAAAAGATGGATTTTTTGTATTTATTATTCCGACAGATGTTTATTTCTTACACGTTATTTTACTCATAGTGGATACTCGTATTTGAGTAGACGCTCCGTTTATTTATTAAACAGTATATTCATTTTCGTCTAACAATCATTATCGCTCTGAATCAAGTAAATACTTATAGACTCAGATATAAAAAATAAATATTTACCAATTTCCAAATGTAAAAATGCTTATAGATTCAAATATAATTTAAAAGGAGTGTGATTACGACATGAAATAACCGAAGGTTGACATGTAAAAACTGGCAACACAACCTAAATTCCTCACGTTAGCCCATATAATCCACTCGAAATGTCTTGCCCCATTACACAAGATGGTCAGTCTAGCTTAAAAAAACAATTAGAGCATGTGTATCCTTACCTATTAAATTATAATTTAATAATAATGCTAATATATTATTTAATAATATTTAATAATAATAATAATAATTTAATAATATTTAATAATGATAATAATAATATTTTAATAATAACAATAATTTAATAATAATAATAAATTTAATTCATACCTATTAAATTATATTTTGATAATAATAGTAATAATATTATTTAATATTTAATAATAATAATAATAATAATTTAATAATAATAATAAAATAATATTATCTAATAATATTTAATAATAATAATTCAATAATAATAATAATTTAATAAGAATAATTTAATGTATATCTATTAAATTATAATTTAATAATAATAGTAATAACACTATTTAATAATAAAAATAATAATTTAATAATAATAATAATATTTAATAATAATAATAATAATAATTTAATAATATTTAATAATGATAATAATAATAGTTTAATAATAACAATAATTTAATAATAATAATAAATTTAATTCATACCTATTAAATTATAAATTAATAATAATAGTAATAATATTATTTAATATATTAAATATTAAATAATATTATTACTTATTATAATAATAATAATAATAAAATAATATTATCTAATAATATTTAATAATAATAATTCAATAATAATAAGAATAATTTAATAAGAATAATTTAATGTATATCTATTAAATTATAATTTAATAATAATAGTAATAACACTATTTAATAATAAAAATAATAATTTAATAATAATAATAATATTTAATAATAATAATAATAATAATAATAATAATAATAATAAATTTAATACATACCTATTAAATTATCCACAAAATTTTCCAGAGTCACAATTCGTGCTGCGTTCTAAAAAGAGAAAAAAAAATTGTTGCTTTTTAAAATTCTGAAAATATTTTCGGACGTGAGTCTCGCATTTGAATCCCCTCAACTAACGTTTTCCCACACCGCAGGCAATTGTCATAGCAGAGTGCAGAGGATAACGTGAAGACAAAGAGCGACTTTCAGAAAGGGGATATTACGTAACTAATATAAACATTTTCTTTCCTTTTTTTCCGCAAAAATGCGAGATGCAAATTTGTGATGCCAACATGAAGCAGGTGCCGAAGTTTAAATATCTGGGAAATGTTTCAACAGAGGATGGAAAATACGGTTCGAAATTCCTATCACCTGAAGAAGGCCGGAGAGTACAACGGTCGAAACGTTGTGAATATAGCAATTAAGATGAGGATAACAGTCCGAATAATGTAAATAATGTAAGTAACAAGGAAGTCTTAAATAAAATGGCAACAAAAAGAACTCTTATGTTTTTAGAATTAGGAAAAGAGAGCTTAAATTCCTTGAGGAAGGATGGCTTGGAAAACTTAAACCTCACGTGGCATATTGAAGGCAAGTGAGGGAGAAAGCAGTGAGCCACTTAACTGACGAGTTTGTGTCAATCGATGACAGAAAGGGGGAACCTTAGAAAAGGGAGAAAAACTGATGCTATTAAACTTTAGCACCCCCCTTCGCCATGTTTTTGCCCGCGACCTTTTTTATTTCTCTGATTACTTTTTCCTGTTCCTTATTTCCTGTGCATCATGTTCAGAACATCAAACACGCATTTTAAAAACTTGTTCCTGTTTTTCTTTATCACTCTGATGGTGCTTGATGAAGTACTCAACGCACACATCACGGCAAAACTGATTCCAGTCAACTCCAGTATTTGGGCTGGGAATTTCTAAATCCTGTCTTAGTGTTTCGACAGCTGGACCTCGACCTCTTCCGAATGCTTGTCTTCCCTACAACGGCTGTTTCAAGCAATGCA
Source organism: Acanthosepion esculentum (assembly GCA_964036315.1). NCBI lineage: Eukaryota > Metazoa > Mollusca > Cephalopoda > Sepiida > Sepiidae > Acanthosepion > Acanthosepion esculentum. The sequence continues at coordinate 52,614,539 of OZ038517.1, read as the reverse complement.
GTCCATACTGACTGCTGGTGAGGCCGAAAGTGTAATAGCGCCGATGTCTTCGTCGTCAACAGTCATCTTGTCCCTTTCTTCCGAATAATATCCTCTTCATTGCCGTCTCGTGTGTTTAACTAATCAAGGGAATGTTTTTTGTTTATATTTAATCTTTTCCCCCCAATCAAGGCAATAAAGCCACTAGGACGCAAGGGGCTACTGAGTGTTAAGGAATAGGAGAAAAAAAACTACAAGTAAGGAGAGAAGGAAATAAAAGAACGGGAATTAAGAAGACAGAAGATAATGATCGACATTGCATTTAAATTTCTGTAGATCAAACTTAGCTGGGAAGCAAGAAGCCAGAGGAAAGTTCCACAAGTAAGAAGTGCGATAGAAGAAACTGTTAGTATAGAACTTACGGTTACATCTAGCCATTTCAACTGTGAATTGATGAAACCTTGTCGCCAATCTAATATTGTGCTTGAAGTCAAAGTCTAGGTACAAAAGGAAAGTTCATCAGACCAATTACCCTGGGAATATTTATAGAAAAGGCACAGGGTAGCTACGTTACGGTCAAATCAAAGACAGTTTCATTTATGATGTTAGCTTAGAAGATGTCTTGGCGCTATTACACTTTATCACCGACCTCCGCCATGTTTTTGCCCGCGTTTATTTTATTTTTCTGATTACTTTTTCCTGTTCCTTATTTCCTGCGTATCACATTCAGAACATCAAACACGCATTTTTAAAGCTTTTCCTTTTTTTTCTTTATCACCGTAAAAGTAAGATCATAATTCACCACAAAACATCAAAAATAAATATTTTCACAACGGATTAAGTTCCGTGGCAATTTGATGTCAGAAGTTGAAAAAAGGCGAATCACCAAACCCACATAAATTCTGCCAGGTATCAGAAATCATCCCCCTGTTGGCGGGGCCATTCATGGCCTTAAATTTAGCTTGGGCATACTGCCACATTGTTTCAATTCGATTCGTGGTGACTCCAGTGTTGGGATCCACAAAGTTCTGAGTGTGGTTGACAGTGTTGGGGTTGAACCCATTGTTTATTAAACCATTGTATGAGACCCACATATCAGTCCAGACTGTCGTACCTGGGGCAACCCATTGCTGAATGACAGACAGAAACGTGTTTGCAGAACGACCCGGCACTGGAACTAAAAATCCTATTTTTGTTGCAGGTTCGTAACCCCAAACGACCCACCGCTCCGGAACTACCCGGGGGGTGCGAAAGCGTAATAGCGCCGAAAAACTGCTAAGAGCCACACCGGATTAGGAAGTTGTGGAGACCCATGATCACCTATGTCCTGATGGGACGTGGCACATAGAAATAGAAGGAAACATCGGGATAACACTAAAAGAGTAAAATCGTTTAAGATAGAAATTTCATGATAGATGAGGTACAAAAAAAAATGTAAAACGAAAAACAAACTTACCCCTTCTTCTTTCATGTGCCGTGTCCCCTCGGGACGTAGATGATGATAGCCCTCCACATCTTTCTGTCCCTTGTAGCTCTTAATAATTTTTGTCCTTTTGCTATTTCTCCCAAACCCTGTCCTACCATCTACTTACCTTTTCCTCTGTCCCTCTTTCCTTCAATCTGTCCTGTGAGTATCAGATTTTTCAAGCCCTCTTTCCTCATTATGTTCCCAAGAAATTTCAACTGCCTCTTCCTGATTATTAGTATAAGTTTCCTTTTTGATTCCATTTTCTCCAAAACCTTGTCACTGCTCAGATGTTCGGTACAGGATATCCTGAGTATCCTTCTGTAGAATCACATTTCTGTTGCTTCAAGTCTCTTCTTCATCTGTCAGGAGATTGTCCAGCATTCTTTTTCATAAAAGATGACTGATATTACATAACAGTTCAGTACTCTTTTCTTTGTTTCTGTTGCTTCAAGTTTCTTCTTCATCTGTGAGGAGATTGCCCAGAATTCACTGCCATATAGGAGGACTGATATTACGTAACAGTTCAGTACCCTTTTCTTTGTTTCTGTTGCTTCAAGTCTCTTCTTCATCTGTGAGGAGATTGTCCAGCATTCACTGCCATATAGGAGGACTGATATTACGTAACAGTTCAGTACTCTTTTCTTTGTTTCTGTTGCTTCAAGTCTCTTCTTCATCTGTGAGGAGATTGTCCAGCATTCACTGCCATATAGGAGGACTGATATTACGTAACAGTTCAGTACTCTTTTCTTTGTTTCTGTTGCTTCAAGTCTCTTCTTCATCTGTCAGGAGATTGTCCAGCATTCACTGCCATGTAGGAGGAATGATATCAAATAACATTTCAGTACTTTTTTCTTTGTTTCTGTTGCTTCAAGTCTCTTCTTCATCTGTGAGGAGATTGTCCAGCATTCGCTGCCATATAGGAAGACAGATATCACGTAACACTTCTGTTCTATTTTCTTTGATTCTAACGTAATATCTCTGTCTCTTAATACTTTGCTTAGCTTTTGGAAGGCATTTTTGGTCATGCCAATACCTCTTCGGGCCTCAACACGTGTAATAATCCCAATGTGCAAAAAAGATCACATTTATCCACATGTTGCCGGGTAGAGGAGGGGTTCTTAGCAGAAGTAGAAAAACTGCTATGAGGCACAAGGAATAGGTAGTTTTGGAGAGCCATGATCGTCCATGTCCCGAAGGAATGCGGCACATATCAGAACAAGGCCAGGAATAGTATTAGGATTCCGTAGATATGAAATGGCATCACTGGAAAGCAGGTGTCTGTGATAGCAGTGTATGAAGGATAAAGGCGAAAACAATTCTTCTCGTCAGAATCCATTTTACACATATATAAATCTACCATTCGTCCGTGCATTGAACGCTTCTGCTATATCTAGTCTGGTGTTCTTACTATATATCTCGAGATTCTTGCAAAAAATCCAAAGTGTCTGCAATGTAATCAAGCCTGACCTGGCATCTCGTCTTTAGTTAATTTCTCACGGAAGGGACATGGCTTCCCTCCGTCTTTTCTACAAATATTTCCATGTCAATTGTTCTGGTGCTCTTTCCTCTTTGCTACCTCGACTGCATTAATTTAAGTTAGATTGGAAACTAGGTCTCTACTGTTGAACTAGCTACATGCACACTATTTACATAATTCGGACTATTGTCCTCATCTTTGTCGCCATATTTATTACAACGTTTCGGCCGTTGTACACTCCGGCCTTCTTCAGGTTTCCTCAAGGACACATGGCACAGTGGATAAAGACGTTAGTTAGATCCAGTGACAGGACCCAAAGAGTGTGAGTTCAAAACCCGGTTAAGGCAATGGAGAACTTTCAGAGGGAAATTAACAGGAGATAACTGATAACTGACATCCATTAAAACATGGCATGTGGAACTAGAACAGTCTACCCCAGTGAGTGAAATAAAGAGTTCAGTTCGACATTCCAACCACCTGAAGAAGGCCGGAGCGTACAACGGCCGAAACGTTGTAATAGATATGGCGAAAAAGATGAGGACAATAGTCCGAATAATGCAAATAGTGTACATGATACCTCATCTCAGAAATATAGACAGATACTGAAAGGCCGAAATGTTGTAATAAATATGGCGACAAAGATGAGGACAATAGTCCGAATAATGCAATTAGTGTACATGATACCTCATCTCAGAAATATAGACAGATACTGAAAGGCCGAAATGTTGTAATAAATATGGCGACAAAGATGAGGACAATAGTCCGAATAATGCAATTAGTGTACATGATACCTCATCTCAGAAATATAGACAGATACTGAAAGGCCGAAATGTTGTAATAAATATGGCGACAAAGATGAGGACAATAGTCCGAATAATGCAATTAGTGTACATGATACCTCATCTCAGAACTATAGACAGATACTGAAAGGCCGAAATGTTGTAATAAATATGGCGACAAAGATGAGGACAATAGTCCGAATAATGCAATTAGTGTACATGATACCTCATCTCAGAAATATAGACAGATACTGAAAGGCCGAAATGTTGTAATAAATATGGCGACAAAGATGAGGACAATAGTCCGAATAATGCAATTAGTGTACATGATACCTCATCTCAGAAATATAGACAGATACTGAAAGGCCGAAATGTTGTAATAAATATGGCGTCAAAGATGAGGACAATAGTCCGAATAATGCAATTAGTGTACATGATACCTCATCTCAGAACTATAGACAGATACTGAAAGGTCGAAATGTTGTAATAAATAGGGCGACAAAGATGAGGACAATAGTCCGAATAATGCAATTAGTGTACATGATACCTCATCTCAGAAATATAGACAGATACTGAAAGGCCGAAATGTTGTAATAAATATGGCGACAAAGATGAGGACAATAGTCCGAATAATGCAATTAGTGTACATAATACCGCATCTCAGAAATATAGACAGATACTGAAAGGCCGAAACGTTGTAATAAATATGGCGACAAAGATGAGGACAATAGTCCGAATAATGTAAATAGTGTACATAATCTCTCATCTCAGAAATATAGACATAGCCGCACGCTCTATTCTAATAGTTTATTTTCTCGCACTTTCTGCCTGTATAAATCCTTTCCGAGTTTTTATTTCCCAACCACCTACAATCTTCAAAAATTTAAATGCAACGCCAATCGCCAGTTTTCTTGAAACCTGTTGATTTATTATCCTTTCTCCTCACTAAAGTCTTCTTATTCACTTTAATTCCAAGTAACCTCCTCCATTGCTTGTGGCATTATCGCCTTGCTTGATGTGAAATGATTAAGAGAAAAAAAGTGAAGACAAAGCGTGAATTTCAGAAAGGGGACGTTATGGAACTACCATCCTTTGGTTTAAACCTACTAACTTTGTTGTTTTGTTCGATAATTGTTCTGCCACGTTTGTTGGGTTTCTATCGTGTGTAGCAACGTTTAAAATAGAACCAAGCCGCAATTTCAAGCCTTGATGGATTTCAAAATCGTTTACGCTATCTTGTAGGGAAACACTTATTTTCCACCCAACAACTAACATTGCAAGCCTGTCTTTTGTCCGTCGCTATTGCCATGGCAAATGTTTAGATGACTGTCCTTCTTTAGGCCCCTCCCCGTCAAGACCTTTATGTTACAGCCACGGAGTCAAATCGCACACATTTCCTCCGTAATTCCAAATGTGAGAAAAAGGTTCCTCTCAGACTTTTACTCAAGAACTGTCATTTTGTGAATTCATGCGTGGGTGTGTCAAGCTTCCGCGAGGATGCTTCCCTGAACGCTACAGTCTTGCCGTCTTCAATTCAAGAGTCATCTATCGTTATCTATCCTTCTTATCCTCCTACTCATAATTTCTTACCATCCTTTCTTTCATTCATATCACGTACGCCAATCATCATTTTCTTTAATCATTTCAACCAAGTAAGGCAATAAAGCCCCTTTGATCTTGGGGGGGGGGGGGGTTACTGAGTGTGAAAGAATAGAAGATTTGTCTGTTTGTTTAACGGCATATCAACTGCTTATCGGTCATTTAATATCGAAATTTAATTTTCTTGAGAATTTTGAAGTAATAAAGCTATGATATACACAGTGTAACGAATTTATTAATGAGTTGACAATTTTCCATTTTGTCCAAAAACTACACGTTAGAATTTAACGAAATTTTCACAGAATGATGGCAACATTTCTTGTAAAACGTGTAAAGTTCCGCTAAAATACACAGAAGCTAGTCATTTAGAAACCCACAAGTACACAGAGTTTAAAAAACAATAATAGTGGTGTTGGATAATAAGGGATATGTGATCCAATTCTTGAAATGACATGGATAAGGCGCTGGTCCATGGGACATGTCAATTTCTGGATCTCCTCTGAGGTAATTCCGCGTGATACATTAATTATTGCCTGCCACAAGTCCTCCCTTGCTTCTAAATTGCCATTCTCGTAAACCTGTCGCTTCAGAATGCCCCACAAGATTTCGATTAGGTTTAAGTCTGGAGATCTGACCGGCCAGTACATTTACCCAGGTCCACAGAAACCTAATTGTTACAGGTACTCCGTAGTTTTATGCGCTGCATGCGAGGGAGCATTATCTTGCATAAATATGATGCTTCTCCTGAACGTGATTCTTTGCTTTTTTTTACCAAGGTTCAAGGTGCTCTCTCAGGAAGTCTATATAGGCATCTGCAGTCAATTTAATACCATTAAGCACTTTCCACTGACCAATCATGACACCTCCAATAATATCAACCGAAATCATGATCCCCCTCCTCATCAGTTTAAAAGCACTACTCTGATACAAAATTGTGGAGAATGAGATAGGAAATGACTCCGCTATTTTCCCCAAGATGTCATACCAATAATTTACTTTTACCCGGTTATGAGTTAAATAACAGGGTAGACTAGTCTCTCTAGCCTTGGACGACTGCCATTCTAGAAGGACTGTTCTGAATACGAAGCCATGAAGAAAACTGAAAACCGCTCCAGCTATCGCTCGGTTCACGCTCCTTAACCATTATCCCTTGTTTCCTATTTAGTATTGGGTTTCCAGTTTCTTCTAAAGTCTTTTTTATTCTCTTTCACTCCCAGTAGCCCGTTGCATCGGAGTGGCATTATCACCTTGCTTGGGGTGAATAGAGGAGTAGAGGTTTATCTCTTGTTTCCTATTTAGGATTGGGTTTCTGGTTCCTTCTAAAGTCTTTTTCATTCTCTTTCACTCCCAGTAGCCCGTTGCATCTTAGTGGCATTATCACCTTGCTTGGGGTGAATAGAGGAGTAGAGGTTTATCCCTTGTTTCCTGTTTAGGATTGGGTTTCTGGTTCCTTCTAAAGTCTTTTTCATTCTCTTACACTCCCAGTAGCCCCTTGCATCTTAGTGGCATTATCACCTTGCTTGCGGTGAATAGAGGAGGAGAGATTTATCCCTTGTTTCCTGTTTAGGATTGGGTTTCTGGTTCCTTCTAAAGTTTTTTCATTCTCTTTCACTCCCAGTAGCCCGTTGCATCTTAGTGGCATTATCACCTTGCTTGGGGTGAATAGAGGAGTAGAGGTTTATTCCTTGTTTCCTGTTTAGGATTGAGTTTCTGGTTCCTTCTAAAGTCTTTTTCATTCTCTTACACTCCCAGTAGCCCCTTGCATCTTAGTGGCATTACCACCTTGAATGAGCTGGATTGATTAAAAAACAGATGAAATAAAAGAAATAATAATTGTGAATTATGTTAGATTATTTTAAGCAATATTTACGATTTTTTTTCGGCTTCGTTATTTTTCCTCGCTTCGAAAGAACACTTCATATTCAGAACGCCAAATCCTGTAGGATTCATGAATGCGAAATGGTCATAAAAATAACAATACTGCGGCATTTTCGCATCTTCCCGCTCATGTAAATTCCATAGATTGTACGAGGCACGATATTGAGTTCAAAGGTTGCCTTTGACGGCGTTTTACTGAGTGATTATAAGGTATTAAAAAGGTGAGATAGGTCGAAATTATGTATATTACGAGAGTAAAAAATTAACTACCATTGGAACGTGTTCATTATAATAAAAAGGGCGTGTATTCATATTGAAAAACTATTTAGCTTTGGCAAGCACAACGATAATTACATACAAAAATTCTAAAATATCACAATGTCCCGATTTGCATTCTTCCTTCTTAGAACAGTCCTTACACACACACACACACACACATATATTATAAATACGGTTTTTCCCTGTTTCAAAAATGGAAACTAAAAGCTTCGAATTTAATTTTGTAATCAAATTAAAAACATTAGTTCCATTTCATCCTCAAGCGAATTTTGGAGTAACTTTTTTAAAAATTTACTGAGTTTTAAAGGCACGGCAAATATTCATAATTCACTTGTTTCCAAGGATACCGAGAAATCCACTCATCCAGACAAGGGTCGGTAGCGTGTTCATTTCCATTAACTTTTGTTGTATCAATTATTAGTTACGTTCGAAAAAGGGGTTATGTTTAGGGATGGGCAGGGATGTATTTTTCAACGAATTCTGACATCTGCTAAATGCATGTTGTTTGTTGTTTCTTTTTAAATTTTATTGTTAATGGCAAAAAATTCTTACGGCCTTTAAAACTTAGTAAATTTCAAAAAAAGTTACTCCAAAATTCGCTTGATGATGAAATGGAACTAATGTTTTTAATTTAATTACAAAATTAAATTCGAAGCTTTTGGCTTCCATTTTTTGAAACATGGTTATTACTGTGTAGCAAAAAAACATATTTTAAATGTTAATTTATAATATTTATGCTCTGTAAATTTACATTGAGCACTATTGTGTAAAAATAAAAATATCTATAAGAACACTGGATTATATATCTTAATGTTCTTTCTATATATATATATATATATATATATATATATATATATATATATATATATATATATATATATATATATATATATATATATATATATATATATATATATATATATATATATATATATATATATATATATATATATATATATATATATATAATGCCATCAATTGTCCAGTGCAATAACTACATATGGACGCGTGGCCGAGTGCTGAGAACGTGCGTTTTCTGACCATGGGGACCAGGTTCGAACCTCACCAGTGTTGATTTGTCAGAAAGGAAAACTTCTTGATGTTATCGGTGAGGGGGGCGATCCAAGCGTGCGGCACCTTTGGCAAGTGCTGACCCAAGCCTTGTGAGTGAAATTGGGTAGGTGTAACACGGAGTCTGTCGATAGCTCTGCTAACACGAAGTCACAAGTCATCGTGACCGAGGGTTTGAGTGTGCTGGCCTTGTTCAGATTGTTGATCACGCTAGATATCATGCCCTCTCTCAGAAACTGTAACTAATGTCTGCTCATCATAGTTGCGTATAAAAGCGAAGGTGGGCTCTGTGGGTATTGAACAAACACAAATATGCCTGAGCTAGCATCTGCAGTAGGGATTGACTAGCCACCCTCGAATGCGAGCTATTATTATTATTATTATATATAATATATTCAACAATATTGTTATTAAGCATAAATTATCCAGTGGAATAACTACACATTTAATAAGGTTGTTTGTTTTATATTACATAGAATTATAATAATTAATAATAAACGTCGTTATTTGAAACAGTTTCATTTTGGGGGTTGTGGGGGGGGGGGATAGACTCCACCCCTAATCCAAACATTCATTTTGATCACATTTTTTCATGAAATTATCGAAAGGTTGCCTATTACGAAAAAAATATATCAAAAGCCATCTCAATAGGATACTTGTAAAATTCTCTAAACTTTAGAATTATTTTGTGTGCCGTATTTTCAGAAATGTTGGAAATCATGGCTCTCCACAATTTCCTATTGTTCATAGTTCTCGGCACTGTTTGTCTCCTCGCTATCTCCTCCCCCCGGTCGCCGCTCTGCAATCTAAATTTACTCCGGTTTAGGCAGGTTACTCGGTGTTTTTTTCCTACCTCCCTTGCCTTCTGTATGCCCTGTGAATGTCAAATTCTCCAGGCCCATTTTCCTCATTAAAACATCCCAGCAATATCAACCGTCTCTTTCTGATTCGAAGGAGATGGGTCTTTTCTTATTCCATTTCACTTAAGACTTCCTCGTTGTTCACATGCTCCGCCCATGACAGCCTTCTGTAGAACCACTTCTCTAGTGCCTCAGATCTTCTCTTCATCTAGACGCGATTTCCCAGCATTCATTGCCACAGGTCGCTGCAAGGGTCTCTCCCTCTCCAAATCTATAATACACCTCCCACACTCGACTACATCTTAATTTTTCTCAAGATAGTTTTTATATAAAATACAAATTTTATTGTAACATATTTATGTACAATAACGTATCATATACAATAGAGGTGAAGAATTCAACTAGAAAAATTGAAAATAAATACGATGTATTTAAATACAAATCTGAGACACGTCACAATAGATCATTCCATCTTAAATAAATCAATATCTGCCTATATCTCTGAGATGAGGTATTATGATTATTTACATTATTTACATTATTCGGACTGTTATCCTCATCTTCATTGCCATATCCATAACGTTTCGGTCGCCGTACGATCCGGCCCTTTTTCAGGTGAATGGAATTTCGAACTGAATCCTTTATTTCGTCCACCAGGGTATATTGTTCTAGTTCCACGTGCCATGCCTCTTCCGGATGTCTCGGTTATTTCCCTTTAACTCTCCAAGTTTTTGGTTCACCACTACTGTGGCCTGGTATTGAACTCACAACTCTTTGGGTCTGGTCACTGGATCTAGCCAACGTCTTTTTTCACTGGGCCATGTGTCAACAATGTTTTGCGGCAATTCTTAACATCAACTTCAGATTTTTTCTTGTTAAAAAGTTGAATAACGGTAACACGTTCAACATTATGGATAAAAAAGACGGAATTTTATAAAGTGTGTGTTTTTTTCAGAGGCTTAGCATGAGCAAAACAAATTCGTGGATATTGACAAAAAAAAATACAATTTTCGTGAGTTTTGATGTTATTACCTAAAAATCCGAGAATTGTTTTCCATCCTTTTATAGTCAGGTGTGCTTCGTTTAACATGTAACATATATAAATATAGGTAGAAAAAAAAGCAATGCAATTTTTCAGACAAATCAGCTTATTCAAATTTCATAGATTGGTTTACAAAATTTAACGAAACGTAGTTTGCAAATGTCAACAAAATGCCAGCGATAATTTCAGCAATACTTAATTGTCACCGCATTTAAAAAGATGTTAGTGATGAAAAAAAAAAAAAAAACAATTGTTCTACTCAACAAATATTTATTTTTAATAGAATGTATAAATCAAGTCTTATTCAACGAGATCATTTGAAGGAAAAGTCGACGTGGCTGTCTTCTTCGAAAATATAAGGACCAACTCAAAACAACATTGAAAGCCACTTGACTTGAGCCTAAATCTTGTGAAACACAAGTTCGAGAACGAACCAACTGGCGGTGTTCCATCACCATCAGAACCAAAAACTTCGAAGTCACCAGAAGAGAAAAAGGGGAAACCTAACGACAGGGGAGAAGGGCTCGACATCATTAACCTCATCCTCCATCAACATTATTATGCAGTCAATGCCGCCGGCTCTTCCATGCAAGAATTGGCCTACTTCATCACCAACGCCATCATCATAAAGGAAGCGATCAGAAAAGAAGAAATTGAATTCTTGGACACGAGATAAAGTCGACGGCGATTTCCTTGTCAATGCACTTAACCCGATGTTCCTCTATTAATAAACTAATATAGTGCATCGATAAATCCGTATCTAAATGATGAAAAAAAAGCACCTGTTTTACACAAATATTTATTTTTTCAACGTAAGTTATTTCTTGTCAATGCACTTAATTCCGTGGTTAATTTTATTCGCATTGTTCATACAGAATGTTGTAACCTAGAAAAGGTTACTGAATGAGCAATAACCAAAACAGAAGTTGGAAATGAAATGGTAATCTTTATAACATCAACAAAATACAATACTCGCCAGCGGCGTGAAGTAGGTAAACCACTGCTAGTGGTAGACACCATATTAACCCCACTTACAATAGTGTCCAACGTATTTATTAGGATCTATCTATATTTCTGAGATGAGGTATCATATACACTATTTACATTATTCGGACTATTGTCTTCATCTTTGTCGCCATATTCATTACAACGTTTCGACCGTTGTACGCTCCAGCCTTCTTCAAGGACACATGGTAAAGTGGATAAAGGCGTTAGATAGATCCAGTGACAGGACCCAAAATGTGAGTTTAATACCCGGTTAAGGCAGTGGAGACCTTGGAGAGGGGAATTAACAGGAGATAACTGACATCCATTAAACATGGCACGTGGAACTAGAACAGTCTACCCCAGTGAGCGAAATAAAAGGTTCAGTTCTACATTCCAACCACCTGAAGAAGGCCGGAGCGTACAACGGCCGAAACGTTGTAATAAATATGGCGACAAAGATGAGAACAATAGTCCGAATAATGTAAATAGTGTACTTATTAGGATGGGGACATGCACATTAGTGTTCATAGGTACGGTATATGACACAGAAGAAAATTAAAATGTCAACTTAAAATTCGTACTGCTTTGGTTTTTACTGTCATGTCTCTAAAGGAACAAAGGCTCAGCAGAGTTTGTTTTTTCTTTGGGAATTGCCATGAATTCTTGGGAAATATAGTAGAGTGGTTTCCCGCCTTTTCCACGCTTTTATACTGAGAACAGTACTTTTACATCCATTCTACCGTACTATTTAACCCATAGCTAGGGGGGAAAGTGTATTGCCATAACTTCTTGGGAAAGTTTTTTTTCATCGTTTCATCCCAAGCAAGGCGATAATATCACTAAGACGCAAGGGATTACTGGCAGTGAAAGGGAATGAGAAGACTTTACAAGGAACCGAAAAAAAAAAACAATTCTAAGCAGGAAACAACAGATAAACATCTAGTACTATTCAATAGACGGGGAAGGTGTGTGAACCGGGCGTCAACTAGAGTGATTTCCAGTTTTCTTAACGGTTTTGCATTCAGAATAGTCCTTCAGGACTGGCAGTTCTCCAAGCCTAGAGAGCCCAGTCTATCCTACTATTTAATCCATAGCTGTGGAAAATTAAATTGCTATGACTTTTGGTAAAAATAGTGGCTTAGTTATTCAATATATATATATATATATATATATATATATATATATATATATATATATATATATATATATATATATATATATATATATTCAATATATATATACATATATATATATATATATATATATATATATATATACATACACGCACATAGAAATATACTCGCGTAAATACACATAATATATTATATCCTGATGGATATAATATGGTGCTTCAAGGGCTTGCATGGTCCAATAACTCTGAGAGCGATGCCATCGTGAGTTCTAACTCCTGGACCCAGACTAAAGCGCGGTCAACCCCAAAGACCACAACGTTGAAACAAGCGGATGATTATTACAACAGATCTCAACGGTTGAACCAGTAGATTAAGAGGGCTACGCATGACCGACATGCTACAGAAGGCGCCACTCAAAATTATAACCGAATCAGCGGCATTCCGTTGAAATTTGAAAACTGGATCCTGCATGTCCCATTCCATATGTGTCACAGAGGAAAAGAGTAGTAATTTCAAACTATCTTCCCGTCTACGGTGCTATTTAACCCATAGCTGGTGGAAAGTGTATGACTTCTTGGGAGAGACAGTACAGCGGTTACCAGTTTTTTCTCCACTGTTTTGTATTCAGAATAGTCCTTCCCTAAACTGGCTGCCAGCCATGACTCGAGAATAGAGTCTACCCTGCTATTTGACCTATAGTTTAGGGGAGATGTGTTCATGCCTTTTCCAATGGTATTAGTGTAAAGTGAACGTAACTGGAATTTCAACACGGCTCGACTATTTCACTCGCAACGCCGATAACAGTTTCGCTACCTGCACTTTACAAACGGGCTCCCCCCCCCCGGTAATTTTTGTCTGAATTTCTGAGTACTCGTTAATTTACACTTTATAGTTTTTATTATCGACCTGATGAAAGCCCGAAGTCGCAAAGACCGAAACGTTATGATAGCAGCCACAAAGACAATACCCCACATGTAATTAAAGAACACTCGGTAAGCAAAATATTTGGGAAAGATTGGGGGAATTAGAGTCGCGGGGAAAATTACAGACTGTCGTATTTTTTTAAGCATTTCACCCCAAGCAAGGCTACTGGTTTGCAGGAATGATGAAAAAAATGTATAGGGGGAATGAGGAAAGGATAAAAGATGAACGGAGTTCAAGACATTAGAAGATGTCGATTGACATTTATTTAAATTTTTGAAGATTGTAGTTGTCAGGGAAACAAGTAATCGGAAGGGAATGTCACCGGCGAGAAGTGCGTGAAAAGAAACTGTTGGTGTAGCAGTGGCGGTTTCATTTAACTATTTTAACGGTAAAAGGGTGGGACCTCGTTGTTAGTCTAGTAGCATGCTTAAATTTATGTAGTCGGGGTACCAGGGGAAAAAAAGTTTGAGAAAACAGTTGCCATGAAAATATTTGTAGAAAAGACAGAGGGAAGCCACATCACGTCTGTGAGAAAGTGAGTCGAGATGCCAAGTCAGATCCTTCTTTGGTTTTTGTCGAGAACCTCGAGATGAACTGCTAGGGCACCAGACAACTAAAGTTTTACAGTTCTTGACATTTGGGGAACCTTGTTGCCAATGTCTTTCGGCACTGATAACTTACGGCTGCCAACACATTCTATGATATTAAAAAAAAAAAAAAAGAAAGAAACAGAACGCATAGACTATAGACTGAACTAAAAACTTTGTAAACATTTAAGATACGCGTCGGTGAGTTCGACCCTCGACTTACTCTCTTATTATAAAAGACCATCGCTCATGCAAAACTGGGTTGGGTACCTCGACGTTGCGTAATGGAAGCTTGTCACGATAGAAAAATTACGACTGAGTAGTGAATACGATCTTCACTAGGTTCCACAAACTTTCGCCCTTAGAAAATCTACCTTAAGAAAATCACCATATTGGGATTTGTAAAAATTTAACGAGACTAACCAGTTCTGCCTTAATATTAAGGTGAGTCATAAGTAATTTCCGTTTGGGGGAACCAATTCTAATGACGAATGTATCCTCCTAACTAATAATGATACGAAGGGCTAGTGCAAATGTCTCATGCCCCCTCCCAATCTATGATACGGTCCCCACTCTACTAAATCTCAATTTTCATAAGGTAGTATTCCTAAAAAATACAAATTTTATTATAACCTAATTATGCACAATAATGGATCATTTATGGTATGAATGCTAATGTCAGTGTGTCACTGTGTCACAATTTTTCAACTCTCTAACTTTCAATAGCTCATGTTACAGTAATTTGGGATTCCCAAGTTTTCATTACTGCGATAGTTTTCAGTGATATTTTACGTAATTTTTTTGCGACGATGTTTTTTTTTTGTTTTTGTTTTTTTGCACGATAACAATTTTTATAACTTGGAAATAAATTTGAGAATAATCGAAATTAATTGCAAAATCCAGCGAAAGTTACCCATAAATAAAAATAAGTGTTTGTATGGAAAGTAAGGACCTACGTACATAAAATTGTCTTTAAATTAAGTAGCGGCAGAAAATTATCGTTTAACTTTTAAAAGGTAAGCTAAAATATTAATGCAAATTCTTAAATACAGCTATCAATTTTGAGTTCTTCTGTAATTTATTGTTGCCTATCGCATACGGCAGCAGTATGCCTTGCAAAAAGAAACCTCTGCCAACAGAGGACCAGATTGCAATCAAATGTGCCAAAGCTGCAGCGAGGAAAAGAAGGACCCGTGCAAATGAAAACCCAGATCAAACGGCAGCCAAAAGAGCTTTCAATGCTGAGAATATACAAGGGACTTAGGGATTTTTAAACTCCGAAGGCCCAATCAAGAGCTTTCCGCAGGAGCTAGCTTAAATGCCGCTCGATAGGGCGGCTTTTAAGCTAGTATGCAATTTCGGTGAAGAATTAAAATAGAAAAATTGTAATTAAATACAATGTATCTAAATAGAAATTAGTCCGTCTATCACACCCTTTAAAATAGTTATAAATTGGCCGATCGAAAACAAATTTTGCGGAGAATTGCAAACAGGTTGGTTTTACTAGAGGGCGTAAAACCGCGAAGTAAGGTTTTTGTCAAAGTATGTTTCCAAACAAATCAGCTTATTTAAATTTCACTGATTGGTTTGTGAAATTGAACGAAAGGTAGAGTTTGTAAAATTTGAGAAAAATTGTTAGCGATAACTTCGACAATACTAAATATTGGGAGAATTTCAACACGATAGCGTGTTGTAAAAAAAAAAAAAAATTTTTTAAATTCTAGTCTTAAATAAATCAACAAAATTTTGAGGCAATATTTATCCCCACCTTGAGATTTTTCTTGTTAAAAAAGGTGAATAGTTTTAAGACATTCAACATTATGGATAAAAAATAGTGAATTTTATAAAGTGTTTTTTTTTTTTCCGAGACTTAGCATGGGCAAAATAAATTCACGCCTTTGGAGAAAAAAAAAAAAGGAAAAAAATGGCGACCCACAATGACGTCAAAATGCGCAAAAAATTTTCATCCTTTAATAGACAATTCTGCTTAGTTTAATTTGTAACGTATATAAATGTAGGAAGAAGAAAAAAAACTTTGATACGATAGCACTTCCCCAAGAACTCCAATCGTGTGATTGGTGGGGGGGGGGGGGTAGTACGCGCCGGCCTTCATCTACGTAACACTTCGCTTAGAATAAATTAAAAATACTAGTGTACACTATTTATATAAAGAGATATAAATGCCGTGATTGTTTACGTATCTATTTTGTACTGTTTTAGTTTTTATCGAGTCCTTTGGTGTTTTCAAACTGGATACTTTGTGTCAGCAAACGGAGGAACAACTTCACTAAATGGGAGTTATCGCCTCATTTTTCAAGCCATTTGGTTGGGATGAAGGTGTAGTATCTGTTATTTGATACGATAGCACTTCCCCAAGAACCCCAATCGGGTGATTCGAGGGGGGGGGTAGTACGCGCCGGCCTTCATCTATGTAACACTCCGCTTAGAATAAATTAAAAATACTAGTGTACACTATTTATATAAAGAGATAATAATGCCGTGATTGTTTACGTATCTATTTTGTACTGTTTTAGTTTTGTACTGTTTTAGTTTTAGTATCGAGTCCTTTGGTGTTTTCAAACTGGATACTTTGTGTTAGCAAACGGAGGAACAACTTCACTAAATGGGAGTTATCGCCTCATTTTTCAAGCCATTTGGTTGGGATGAAGGTGTAGTATCTGTTTTCTCCTTATTTTAGACGGGAGTAGTTGCTTGGTGCTGGGGATTCCAACCCTGCGGCAACACCTTCCTCATTGCACTAAAAGAGGTTGGCTCGGCGTAATATAGATATCAGCGTGAAAATGGTTCCGGCGGCGTCTAGGCAATTTTTGTCGTTGTCCCGTTTGCATTTTCATGCGTATGGGCGCCCCACATTAAAAACGATCTCGTGTCACAACCTGCCTTGGTGGGGAGGTCAGGTGAATAATCGCCGCATTTTTCAAGCGGAAAAACTCCCAGAAAGTACATCATTTGTACAATAGTTAGTCCAATGTTTCTCAACTTTTTTAAGCAACGACATATCTAAGAGCAAATAAAAATATCACAGCACACTTCGCAAAATTTTTAATGGGTATATATTTCAATGTTATGAAATAAAACCATATATTGTTTAAAATACACACACAAATGTTGAACTTTTCACTATATGGGTGGACTCAGTTATCAAGTTAAATGACTGTTAAACAATCAATTTATTGTTGGCTACGATTGAGTTTGTATTAGATTGGTTGAAAATTGAGGGAGTTTTTAGTTTAAAATTTGTGTTGAAATCGATTTGTGTTAAAATCGATTTGTGTTAAAATCGATTTGTGTTAAAATCGATTTGTGTTAAAATCGATTTGTGTTGAAATCGACTTTTCGTTTTTCGCTACACTCAGTGGCGTAGAAATAAAAATGAGGTATCGTTGAGCTCATCATCATGATGTAAGTAACCTACATACCTAGTTTGAACGAAATCAGAGGAAAAAAGTTCAATTTATCGATTTTTGATCGGCTTTATCGATTATTGATTCTTTTGAAAATTATCGATTTTTTACGCTAAGAACCTATCTCTTACATTGTACAATGTATGTGCCAAGTCTGGTCAAAATCGGTTGGATGGACCTCGAGTGAAAAGGTATCACACAGACAAACATCCTCTGTTTTATATAGAGATTTGTGCAGCTTATTTAGTAAAATACTAACGCTGAACCATTACTACTTCCACACACGCACACACACAAACACACACACACACACACACATATATATATATATATATATATATATATATATATATATATATATATATATATATATATTGTGTGTGACACTATTTCCCGGCACACTAGTATGCAGCAGAACGGCGATTGAGAGCCCTTTGAGTAACATCAAATGTTACCAAAACATGACCAATCTTGTCTATTCCCTTTATTCATTTTTTTTAATCAATTTCGCTGAATTCCCTGTCTTTGATACAAAAGAAGTTCAATTACGCTGATTCCCAAAGAACAAATATGGCCGACATATCAAATACTTTTTGAAAACAATTGTTATCAACACCTGTCGACATTGTGCCTTATTCTATATTTTATTTATAATCAAAATCACGCGAACGGTCCATCTGGGCCCTGCATGATGCTTTTCACCTCTATTTCTTCTTCAAATTCAATGCAATGTCCTCATGAAGATTGGAAGCAAGCTTGGTACGTTGGAAGCTTCTACTTCGTGAAATCGACTTAGCCTTCTGAACTATGTCAAGGTTTAAGCTTCGTGGAAACAATGGATGAACCAAACTCGGACATGAGTGGTTTCGACGACAACGCTGAGTGTATTTGTAATCTTGCTGTTTCAAATAAGTTATTTTTTTAAAGCTGAATAAACATTTCTGTAGATGCTTACTTCTATATAATACGACCTCCGCCCCGTTTTAGGCCTTTAATTTTCATTAAAAAATTATGGAGTCAACAATAAATGATACTATAGACAGTAAATTTGGCCTTTACTTCATCTCTATATACAATATGTTAATTAATCAATCATACTTTTCTGTTTGATATGATTTTATTATATTTCTATATCTTAATAAACTCTGAAAATAAAAATAAATGTCATTTGTTAAGAATGGAGAGAGAAAACTTTATAAAAAATACAAGAAAATCAAAATTTGAACAAACTTTACCTCGAGTGAACAACTCATCAAATAATAAATGTGTCAACAAACCGAGGAACAGTATGGGAATTATTGCCCCCTTTTTTCAAACGGAAAAAAAAGGTACAAAACGTAGCAAATCTTGTGTTTTCATTATTTTCTAAGATTTTTTTTAACAATTTCGGTGAATTTCCCGTCTTTGAGACAAAAGACATTCAATTACGCTGATTTCAAAAGAACAAATATGGCCGACATATCAAATACCTTTTGTAAACAATTTTTATCAAAAGGATCGGGGACTTTTCTTTCCAAAATCGTTATACAAATTTACTGGCCCCTTCATTGGTCAAAAAATATATTCTTATCTCTGATATGAAACAATGCTTTGGGAGTCGGTTTTGAAAGTAATGAAAAGGGTTGGAGTGAACAAACTGTGAGGTTTCCCCCAGATTTTATGGCACCATGGAAAGAATAATGGTGGTGGAATTCCTTTTTATATTTTCCAGCTCTCTCGTTAGTCAGAAAATATATTCTTATCTGATAAGAATCAAGGCTTTGGGAGCCGGTTTTGAAAGTGAAAAGAGAGGTTGAAGTGAGGATAGAAAAAATAGCGAGAATGTGAACTTGTAAAAGATTGGTGTTAAATTAAATTCCAACAGTGTGGACATCGTTGAAACGTTGTTATGAAAACATGACATATATTGCGTTTTCTCTTTATTCATTTTTTATTTAATCAATTTCCGTGAATTCCCTGCCTTTGAGACAAAAGACGTTAAATTACGCTGATTCCCAAAGAACAAATATGGCCGACATATCAAATACCTTTTGTAAATAATTGTTATCAACACCTGTCGACTTTGTGTCTTATTATCCACAGCACGGCATCTATAAACTCTGAATTCAAACTGCCTTGTAGGTTTTGCTTCTTTAACCCCTGACAGGATGAACGGAGTCACCTCAACATCTCCGGTGCAAAAGGAACCGGCAAGTCACTGCCTTGAATGTCACCTTGAAGTGCAATTCTGAGATGGAGGACAGTGGTGACCTGTATAAATGAATGACTGGGTGTATTTTTCTGTTTCAAATAAGAGGTTTTTTAAGCTGAGTAAAAATTTCTGTAAATGCTTACTTGTGTATAACACGACCTCCGCTTTTTGACTTTAATTTTCGTTCAAAACCTCTCGTATTACGCGCAAGAAATACGGTAATGTTCACGCAAGCAAAGGCACAAACACAGTTTGAGTTTGAAATAAAACATTTCAATAATACATTCGTCTCTTGCTCAGTATGGACAACTCTTACCCACGGCTGAGTAATAAAATCCTAAATTTAGGAGATAAAATAAAACTCAACTTTTAAACTTGAAATAATCAGATAAAATTTTTGGCAATATTTAGCCTTTGTGGCCGAAAAAAAAACGGTTTGTTAAAAGGACGGTTATTCCCTTATTCTATTACTGTATATATTTTTTTACTCCCTCGGCAATATTTATTTGCAATATTATAAAAACAGGTGAACCAAATACAATGTAATATTTATTATTTTCCTTTTATAAAGATTTATTATTTACTATTTTATAACAAAAAGAAATTTGAAAATAAATTTTTTTAATCAAAAATTTATATGAAATTACAAAATTATTATAATATTTACAATGCAATATTTATTATTTATCATTTTATAAATAACTATGAAAACAAGTTTTTAAAAGGTAAAACATGGTAAAAAATTTTGACATTCTGTAATCAAATGCAAGGAAAACTTTGTCTATCCAATGAACAGAGAGATATATACTAAAAATATTGTGTTTTTCTTGCCTAAAATTTAAAATTGAATGAATGTTTGGTTCAGGGGAAGACATGCTCTCAACCTATTTTAACGAATTTATGTGTTGAGAGCAAATGAAAGAAATGCTTGTAAAATACATTTTTTCAGATTTTATAATTGCAGTTATTCGTCGCTGTGTGTTTATTTAAATGTTTTTGTTTACATGCATTTTTATAAATTTATGGATAAAAAAAACTATTTTCATATTTATTTCTATTTTCATATTTTATTTACCGTTTCAAAAAATGGTAAATAATAAATATGAGCATAAGTAATGGATAGTGGCTCGAATTGAGGAATCGGAGAGCCGAGTTCGAATACCAGTCGAATCCATTACATTCACTTACGTGCTAATACCCTTGGGAAAGGTATGAATCCTCTTCTCCCCTCAGCTATGGATAAATAGCAGGACAGACCAGGTTCTATAACCTTTGATGGCAACTGGTCTACCGCAGAAAGAAATGGCAACCTACTGCGGAAAAAATCTGCCTCGTCAGTCATGTATCGAAAGATACATGATCACCTGAGCATGTATCACGCATGGCACATAACTGACTCAGTTCATATATTTTTACAGTCTTGTAAATATAAACTTATTCTTGTAAATAAGCAATCTAATAAATAAATAATGTTTTAAATCTTCATTATCAATTCTCAAGAATAAGGAAAATTTATAAATCCATTTTCATGTGTTTGGGTTTATTAAAATTCTAATCATCGCTTTTTTAAACCGATAAACATTGCTGAGAAAATCAAAAGTGTATACAGTAATAGCGGTGTCAAGGGAATAACTGTCCTTTTGACGGGCACCGTTTTATTTATTTATTTATTTATTATTTTTTGCTGTTTGTTAAATATTGTCAGATTAATTTTAACTTTTCGGTAATGAATAAAAATTACTTTTTTAAGTTTTTTTAAAAAATTTTCAAGAAGCAGTTTTCGGTTTGTCATCGAATTAAAATATACATGTGTTCCATGCAAACGAACACACACAATTTGAATGTAAAGAAAATAGTCATCATGTGCCACAAGTACTCATTTCCCTTTCTGTCCGTGACCCTGGGTAGCAGGAAAACAGTTAATTATTTATCTATTCGTACGCTCACATTGTACAAAATGTCATCCAAGATCGAGTTTAATGCTGAATTTCGGAAGCCGTTCAAAAACTGCCCAAGCCCCCTTTTGGGGGCTCCCCAGGCACCGGATAATGATAACAGTTCCATCTGGGGCTCGATCGACTAAAGATGTTAATACTTCCCGTGCAAGGACCAGAAACTGGGATTTTGAAATCATTTTTATGACTCCTCCTGTATTTAAATTGAATATATTTTCTAAAGCGGGGGCACTGATAGCGGCTTCGATTTAAGAATCAAACAGCCGAGTTCGAATTCCAATCGAGTTTATTACATTCGCTTATCGATCTCTGCTTCCCCCAGCTATGGGTAAAATAGTAGGAGAAACTGGGTTCTATAGCCCTGGATGGTAACTGGTGTAGGAGAAGGAAAACTCTGAATTCAAAACCTGAATGCCTAACACCGAGGGTGACCCTCACCATATTCCGTGGTCTTCAGCTGTCGGTCAAAAACTTGGAGAGGAGATGGGTGCCGCCAACGTACAGGAAAGCTCACTGAACGGATCACGAGGAAGAAGACTCGGTCTGTTTTTTCTCCTTTCGGCACCCACCCACAACGACTGAAGCAACCGACAGTTACATTTTCTAATAGATGTAGTATTTTTCAATGGACATACAATTTAGATTTGAAATTCAATCATATTGCCGTCAGCAAAGCGACGGATACGAGACTAATTCTTCTATGTTCCATGTCTCCTTCAGGACGTTGGCGATCAAGGCTCTCCACAATCTCCCGTCCTTTGTAGCTCTTCATAATATTTCTCTTTTTGTTATTTCTCCTAAACCTTGTTCCGCCATCCATGTACTGAAGTTCGCCAGGTAGTTTATGCCTTGTTCTCCTCTGTCCCTCTTGCCTTCAGACTGGCCTGTGAGTATCAGATTTTCCAACCCTTCTTTCCTCATTATGTGCCCTAGAAATTTCAACTGTCTCTTTCAGGGGTTAAGTATAAGTGTCCTTTTTGTTTTCATTTTCTCCGAAACTTCGTGGTTCCTCACATATTTGGTCCATGGTATGCTCAGCATCCTTCTGTTGAGCCACATTTCTGTTGCTTCAAGTCTCTTCTTCATCTGTGAGGAGATTGTCCAGCATTCACTACCATATAGGAGAACTGATATTACACAACAGTTCAGTACTCTTTTCTTTGTTTCTGACGAATTTTTTCTGTGAACTAGTGTTTTATAAAAAATAAGATTTTCTTTTAAAGTAAATAAATAAAAATGTCTGATGGAGCTTTATTTTTTTTCTCTCTTTTGATTGAAAGTAATACAAAAAATGGCTGTACTTACCAAAACGACTATATTGACCAACAGGATGACTATCGTCTGCATTTTGAAGCTTTTATTTGCTGGTACTTTGTTCGGGAGAAAAAATATCCTATCCGTTTAAATATCTGCCTGATGTGGTCACACCTCTCTACTGGACAAAATGTTCACACTTGATTACTTTTTTAACGCCTGCTTATTTATTATTAGCATAACATAGCGGTCAGAAATGACGCAAATTATACCCTATGCCGATACAAAAACCAGTTTAGCATGAATAATAATTAACATTAATAAAACACCAAAGAGAAAAAGAGTTTTAAGGATGCAAAGAAGAGAATTTATTTCTTATTAAATTCTCTTCTTCTGATGATAATTCCCTGATTGGGTTCCAAAAAAACAATAATTATTAAGATTATTTCTTATTAATCTTAGTAATTATTGTTTTTTTTTTTTGGAACCCAATCAGGGAATTATCATCAATATGGACCCCCAGGGAGTACGAAAACGTTCCCTAAAAGGTTTTCAGTTCATTTAGAAAGCACTTTTAAAACATCGAAAACAAAACAAAAAGAATAAAAAATACCATATTTTGATGTTGGAAATAGTAATTTTACGAATTTAAGCACAGTACTGGATTAGCAGTTAGGTTTCATCATTTTCAAGTGGTAATGGCTAGATGCAACTGGAAGTTCGATGCTAACAGTTTCTTCTGTCGCACTTCTTGCTCGTAAAAGAATCTTAAATATAAGTCTACCGTTCGTCCATGCATTAAATGTTGCCACATTTGGTCGGTTGCTTCTGCTCTGTATTTAGAGATTCTTGATAAAATATAAAAAAGAATCTGTAATGTTATCGGTCATGACCTGGCATCTCGGCTTCAGTTATTTGCCCACAGGCGTAACGTAGCTCCCCTGTTCCTTTTCTATAAATACTTTCATCGTAATTGTTCTGGTAAATTTTCCTCTTTGTTATTAACACTATTTTGCTTATTTTTTAAATAAATATATATTTAAATACATCGCAAATACAAACTGGGGTTAGATTTTTTTCAATTGCTGTTTTTATCACCCCACTCCGTCAAAAAATTGTACATACTGGAACTAGTTAGGATTTCATAGAGACCATGAGGTATTATGGCGACTGTAGTAAGAATGGTAACCAAGAATGTGTTTTGGTGTAAGGAATACTATAGTTGGTTTGGTTTGTTTTACAGCATATCAACCTCAATGGGTTATTTAATGACGACAAAATTTTTGCCTGGGGTGAAATGATAAAAAAAAATGTTGATTTTTTATTTATTTATCCTATAAAAACGAGGAAGAACACACAAGACACAATATATGCGAAGAAACTAAATGATATATTCATATTCTAAATGCGATGTTTGAAAACCTCACGGTACTAATGGTTCTGACCTGGAATTTCGGCTTCAGTCACTTTCCCACGGACCTTTTGTGCCTTTTCTGTAAATACTTTTATGGTAATATTAATGGAAAATTTCCTCACATATGAAGAAGAGATTTGAAGCAACTGAAACAAAGAAAAGAGTACTGAACTGTTACGTAATATCAGTCCTCCTACATGGCAGTGAATGCTCGATAGTCTCCTGACAGATGAAGAAGCGACTTGAAGCAACGGAAAAAAAAGAAAAGAGTACTGAACTGTTACGTAATATCAGTCCTCCTATATGGCAGTGAATGCTGGTCAATCTCCTCACAGATAAAGAAGAGACTTGAAGCAACAGAAACAAAGAAAAGAGTACTGAACTGTTAAGTAATATCAGTCCTTCTATATGACAGTGAATGCTGGTCAATCTCCTCACAGATGAAGAAGAGACTTGAAGCAACAGAAACAAAGAAAAGAATACTGAACTGTTACGTAATATCAGTCCTTCTATATGGCAGTGAATGCTGGACAATCTCCTCACGGATGAAGGAGAGACGTGAAGCAACAGGAACAAAGAAAAGAGTACTGAACTGTTACGTAATATCAGTCCTCCTATATGTCAGTGAATGCTGGACAATCTCCTCACATATGAAGAAGAGACGTGAAGCAACAGGAACAAAGAAAAGAATATTGAACTGTTACGTAATATCAGTCCTCCTATATGTCAGTGAATGCTGGACAATCTCCTCACGGATGAAGGAGAGACTTGAAGCAACAGAAACAAAGAAAAGAATACTGAACTGTTACGTAATATCAGTCCTCCTATATGGCAGTGAATGCTGGACAATCTCCTCACGGATGAAGGAGAGACGTGAAGCAACAGGAACAAAGAAAAGAATATTGAACTGTTACGTAATATCAGTCCTCCTATATGTCAGTGAATGCTGGACAATCTCCTCACAGATGAAGAAGAGACTTGAAGCAACAGAAACAAAGACAAGAGTACTGAAATCTTACGTAATATCAGTCCTCCTATATGACAGTGAATGCTGGTCAATCTCCTCACAGATAAAGAAGAGACTTGAAGCAACAGAAACAAAGAAAAGAGTACTGAACTGTTAAGTAATATCAGTCCTTCTATATGACAGTGAATGCTGGTCAATCTCCTCACAGATGAAGAAGAGACTTGAAGCAACAGAAACAAAGAAAAGAGTACTGAACTGTTACGTAATATCAGTCCTCCTATATGACAGTGAATGCTGGACAATCTCCTCACAGATGAAGAAGAGACTTGAAGCAACAGAAACAAAGAAAAGAATATTGAACTGTTACGTAATATCAGTCCTCCTATATGTCAGTGAATGCTGGACAATCTCCTCACAGATGAAGAAGAGACTTGAAGCAACAGAAACAAAGAAAAGGGTACTGAACTGTTACGTAATATCAGTCCTCCTATATGACAGTGAATGCTGGACATTCTCCTCACGGATGAAGGAGAGACGTGAAGCAACAGGAACAAAGAAAAGAGTACTGAACTGTTACGTAATATCCGTCCTCCTATATGACAGTGAATGCTGGACAATCTCCTCACAGATGAAGAAGTAGACACTTGAAGCAACAGAAATGTGGTTCTGCAAAACGATGCTGAGAAAATGATGGACTGAACCAGTGAGCAACGACGAAGTTTTAGAGACCATGCGAGCAAAAAAGACACTAATAGTTAACATCAGGAAGAAACTTTTGAAGTTTCTAGGGCACATAATGAGGAAAGAGGGTTTGGAAAATCTGATACTCACAGAACAGATTGAAGGCAATAGTGAAAACAACGCATAACCTACTTGACTAGCTTGAGTAAATGGATGGCGGAGCAGTGTTTAGGAGAGATAACAAAAAGACAAAATTTATTATGAGCTACTAAGCACAGGGAAGTATGGGGAGCTATCATCGCCAAGTTAGACGGCACATAGAAAATGTCTAGATTGAGAAACATCTTGGTCTCTGCAATGTTATTTGTCCTGACCCAGCATCTTGGCTTCAATCACTTTCCCATCACCGTAATGTAACTTCCCTTTGCCTTTTCTATAAATACTTTCATGGGGGAACTTCGACGTGGTGTAATGGTTAGCAAGCTGGTGTAGCTCGATCAATTACGACTGAATAGTGAGTTTGATCCTCACTATGTGCCGCATGCTTTCAGCTATGTGCCACATCTAAGCTATACATAGTAAATCACTATAAATGCTTTCATTGTAACTGTTCTGATGAATACCAATATTTTATGAATTTAAGCGCGGTACTAGATTGGCGGTTAGGTCTCACCATTTTACAGTAGAAATGGCTAGATTTAACTGTAAGTTCTATGCTAACAGTTTCTTCTATTGCACTTCTAGCTTGTGGGATTCTCTTTCTGCTTCTTCCTTTTAAGTCAACTTTGATCTTCAAAAATTTAAATGCAATGTCAATCGTTATCTTCTGCCTTCTTAATTCCTGTTCTTTTATTGTTTTTCTCCTTAATAATTTTTTTTTTAATATTCAGCAACCTCTTTCACCTCTGGATCTCGGTGGTTTACTCGTACGATCACCTGGTCAGTACCTAATGACCGCTTAAAAATACTAGGTGCTTTAAGCTTGGATGTGCCGGTGGTGTATTTAGTAACGGCTCGGAATGGGAATCGGAGTTCCGAGTTCCAATCCCAGTTCGGTTCATTATATTAATTCCTGCGCAAATAGCCTTGGGAAAAGTACAAATCAACCTCTTCATCCCTCAGATATGGGTTAATTAGTAAAAACGTGTATCAGTAAAAATCATTATCTTTAAAAATTTCTTACAATCTAAAACAATATATTTTGATCTAAATAACCTGCAAAAGGTTGATAAGCCGTAAAAAAAAAACGCATCAACCAATCCAGTAGTTTTTGCGATAGCACGAACATACACGTTCCATCTGAGGTAGTCGTTCGAGGCAAGGGTCCTCTCTGAGGGTGTGACCAATCATTAGGACTGGTGAAGGTTTGGGGCCTGCTTGTTTGGGTCTTGTACTTAGGGAAGTATCAGTAAACAAAAACAAAGGAATACGAGCATTTCTTTGAAAAAGAAAAAAAAATCAAACAGGGTGCCTCAAGATAAAAAAAATGGTTGGGAGGCTAAAATAAATATTAAAAGTCCGTGGGGAACTAAAACAGATTTTACAAGCACTGAGTAATGAACATTTTTTAAAATCATTTCACCCCAAGGCAAGAGACGTAAGAGGTTACTGAGAGCGAGGGAAAATAAAACTTTTCTTCAGTAAGGTTTACCCTGTTCAAGGCCCGGGTGTCACTTGAGGTAGGGGGTTACGATAAGGGGGTCGCTTATATGGATAGGAGAGGAAGATAACGGTTGACTCTAAACTTGAACAGATTAAGATTGTAGTGATTAGGGAAACATCCTCTTGGGCGTCTGTTCCACGGAGCAGTGGTTCACTTGAACAAGCTGATCGAGTGACTGGAATACGTTCGCGCGAAGAAGTTGTTCTCGCCGATGGAATACGAGCGAATGTCTGTGGATTGCTACTATGTAAGTGGCATGGCGGATCCTAGCCGTGAACCAGGAGATGTTCGTCCGAGCACTGTCTATGGTAGT
This sequence comes from Acanthosepion esculentum, assembly GCA_964036315.1. Lineage (NCBI taxonomy): Eukaryota > Metazoa > Mollusca > Cephalopoda > Sepiida > Sepiidae > Acanthosepion > Acanthosepion esculentum. Next base: position 52,586,613 of record OZ038517.1, on the reverse strand, counting down.
AGCGATAGAGCCGTGAGAGACTCGCTGCATCCCGCCTGTGAGAGAGAGGTTGGAGGTTGGGAAATAATTCTTCTTCCACGAGGACTCTGAGACGCTTTTGAACTCAAGGCTTGAAAGTGAGGTCTGGGCAGTTCCTGCTCAAATATGGCAACAGTACTCCATTTTCGGCCTGATAAAGGTAGAGGATAGCCTCAGGGGTCAGGTACTTACTAGAACGGTACAGAGAGCCGATCATTTTACTTACATCTTTAGCGATGAATTGTATATAGAAATTTCACATGGGTTCGGGTGTTAGTTTGATGCCCAATATCCTTTTGAGGGACGAGGCATCCATTCAACGTGAATGGCGGTAATTCGGGATCTGATCGGCGGTGATGGAATGTAACCAGTTTGGTTTTAGAAACATGGAATGTAACCAGTCAGTTTTTCCACCCACTGGGAAGTTAGTGTTTGATCGGAAGAGAGATCAGCTGCTAATCTCTAATCGTCAAGAATTTTAGAGGTGCGTCCGGATATCGTCGTATCATCGGCATAAATGCTTACAAATGATCGGAGTTTATTTCTTAGGTAGATCATTTATGTAAATCAAAAAGATGGTCGGTCCGAGAAGTGACTCCTGTGTTGACCGCCAGGACCTTGGAGGAGTGACCGTTAGTAACTACTTTCAGGGATCTACTTGATAGGAAGGATTTTATAACAGAAAAGCCGTCCAGTGATTCCGTAGCTGGAGAGCTTGTGTAGCAAACTTTGTGCCACACCTTATAGAAAGTCTTCGAGGTATGTAATGCTATGGCCATGTGGTGAGTGTGTTGTCAATGGCCTAACTAATTCTGTGTGTAATGGTGTTAGGGAATCAGGCCTTCGATATATCTCATGCTATGGTCCTTGAGGTATGCGTGTGTGATGCTGGTTAGGACATCAGCAGTGGATTGCACTGATCAAAACCCATACTGCTCGCCGCACACGAGGTTGTTCCTATGCAGGTGTTCGACAACCGTGTTGATTGAGGACACAAAAAGCTAACTGAGGTGACTATACGAAGAGGGGGAGGATCGGTTGCCCGCGTTCTTAAAGACCTGATATACGCTTTCCACCTTCCACATGCTTGGTAAAGATTTCCCCTTCAAGCAGTGGTTAAATAACTTTGCTAGAATTGGGGATAATTCTTGGTTCATATTCTTAAGGACGACCACTGGAATTTTGTCTGAGTTAGTGGTTTTTTTGGGAGGGGTCAAGGCTTTTGATAAGTCTAGAGACATCTCTTACTGAAATGAGTATATTACTGAGATTGTGCTCAGCGAGACATGAGAAGTTAGGGAGGGGATGGCCTTTGTTATCTGACGTTGAGTTTGAGGCAAAGATCGCCTTGTCTGTCGAGGATGATATGACCCCGGGGCCATTTATAATAGTGGGCACAGACGCCTTGCCTCTGTTAATAATTTAGCTGATGAGCTTCCAGAATTAGCGACATCTAATTTGTTTATTTCAACCTTCGCCTGGACAGATCACGCGTAGCTGGACTTTGTTCTTCCCAGGAGTCTCTTGCAGCAATTGTGGACGGTTCTGAAAGAAGTAAGGGCCAGGCTACATCGCTCCTTGCAATAGATTTTGAAGTAGTGGTTCTGGGTTCTGAGCTATGGCTGCAGCGCATTCTGGGGTGAACCAGGTGTGGGGAGGTCTTTGGTTTGGGCTGTAAATTTTGTGGGGTATAAAACACTCCATTCCAGAATGGATCCATTCGGAGATTATGTCAGCGACTTTGTGGGCAGCATCCTTGGAGACGGTTGGGAGAGGAACTTCCGTCATATAGGACTTAAAACTATCCCAGTTTGCCTCTGCAGACTGGGACGGTAAATCAGGAGATGTCATTGCTTTGGAGCCAATCTAGACACTAACTAGGGAATTATCTGACGTGCCAATGGGGGATAGAACCTGAGCATTTGTCAGAGCAGAATGTTAGAAAAAGATCGTGGAGGTTCGCCTTCAGTCCCGTCGCATTCGGGATCCGGGATCCGGGATCCGGGGGGGGGGTGTCTTCAATGATCTGGGTTAGTTTATAGGCCATGGAGAAGTCTGCAATATCTGCCTTCCTCGTCGGTTTTGTTAGAGTCGACTAACCACTCCTTGTAGTGAACATTGAGGTCGCCATATATCTGAAAGTTGACCTAGGGAAATTCGGTGAGGATATTGTCAAGCCTCTCTGATATTCGATCGAAGATAACCGACCCTTCATCATGAGGACGATACAGAGCAAAGACGAATGTGGTACTATGGATAAGTGCCACGCAGAAGCACATATACGGGGGATCAGGGGCCTCTTTTCTTTTTTTTTATTTCCCTGCCACAGGGAAGACAGTCCTTGATATAGGCACCGAGCCCTTGACCCTGGCAATTTAGGTGGTCGTATTTTATTATAATGAGTCGCCCGAAATTGTGACCTCCTGTCGTGAGATTGAGACATTGATACCCCTGTTTCAGACAGTAACAGGAGGCCGGGTTTAGACGGAAGAAGATGGAGTTCTACTTCTGAAAAGTTGGAACATAGACCTCTCACATTGGTGTAAGCGAGGGTATAGTGGGGTCTGATTTCTTGTTTCTCTTTTTAGGTTGGATTTGCTAGTTTTGTTCGTTTTCAATCTGATTGCTTTCATGTTTGTTTTGGTTGGTTTGTCGGGTGACTAGTAGGCAGCAATTGAGTATTGTTGAGTGATAAGCTAATTCTATATACAACAGCCACCCGCGCTAATGCAAAGCTCTTCAGTAAAATGAATAGAGCCCTCCGGCTGATTGGCATGTGTTTACATTCGTAAAAACAATACGCTAGATTTAGCCGGAGATGCACGCATAAATAACCTGGGTTGAACCGCAGATAAAGGACAATAAAAGAACAGGCTTTAAAAAAACGATTCAATAATGAAGATTAACGTTTCATTTACATTTTTGAAGATTGTAGTTGACAGGAAAGCAAGGAGTTGGCATAGAGTACAACAAGCGAGAAGTGAGCGTGAAAGAAGCCATTAGATTAGAATTTGCGGTTACATTTGGCAATTTCAACAGTAAAAATAATGTGACCTAACTGCTAAAATTCACGAAGTCAAGGGACCAAAATAAAAAAGCAATATTTATTTTATTAAGATACAAAAATGTGGCACAAGGTCAAAAGGGGGGATGGGGAAAACTGATGGTCTTATAATTAAACCTAGCAAGCCACAATTACTGACCTAAACATACTACAGCATTCCTGACACCAAAACAACACATTCTTACTTACCATTCTTACTGCATCCACCATAATACCTCAGTCTCTATGGAGTCCTAACTAGTCCACATATGTACATTTTTTTATCTCTGCAGGGGAGGGGAATAAAAACAACAATCTTAAGAAATCTAACCACCAATGTGTATTTACATTTTACAATGTATGCAAACAACGACCGTAATGGCTGCGCCAACGACGATAACTCCAAAACGGTAGATTTATTTTTTTAAGCTTATCACCCCAAGCAAGGCTGGAAGCCACTAGCACGCAAGGGGTTACAGAAGGTTTGGAGGAAGAGCAGATAGGAGTGGTAAAGGAGAGGATGTGGAGAAAGATAATGGATCGATCAAGGCAAGGGGGTTACAGAAGTTTTGGAGCGAGAGCAGATAGGAATGAAAGGGGAAAGGATGTGGAGAAGGGAAGTGGATAGATCAAGGCAACTGGAGATGTCGATTGACGTTACACTTAAATAGTTGGAGATTGTATTTGTCAGGGAAACAGGAATAAGGAAGGGAGTTCCACAGGCGAGATGTGCGAGACATGAAGCTATTGGAGTAGAAGAGTCGTCTACATCTAACAGTTTCAACGGTGAAGGGGTGGGAACGGGATGCCAACCTCGTAGGACATTTAAATTCATGAGGCCTAGGAACCAGCGAAAGCAGCTTATCGGAGCAATTGTGAAAGTATTTGTAAAACAGACAGGGCGAGGCAACGTCGCGTCTGTGAGAGAGCGACTGCAGACGAGATGACAGATCAGGGCCAATTACATTGCATATCCGTCTCTGGATCTTATCAAGAACCCTGGGGCAAACAGCAGGGGCTCCAGACCATATATGGCAGCAATACTCCATGCAAGGGCGAATGGTCAATTTATAGATTTGGAGGATCGATTCCGGGGAGAAAAATTTCCGGGCTCGGCACAGGGAGCCAACTTTCCTTGCGGTGGATGATGCAATTGACTCGATGTATTTCTTCCATCTCAGATCAGCGGACAGCGTGAGACGGAGCAGCCGCAGAGAGGAGTTCTCGAGAAGTCTTATGGGATGCAGGGATGGATCCCTGTGGTGATTAATAGAGAGCAGTTTTGTTTTAGAGGTGGTAAAGTTAACCATCCATTTCAGGTCCTTTTCTAATCGAACTGCCAGGTTAACTTTGTCAGTATCACTAGATTTGTGTTTGAGGCAGGCGTATCGCACCCGGCCGGAAGTTACTGCCGGCTACTCAAACGTCTGAAAGCGTCACCACGGAAAACGGAACAAATGCCATTAAGTTCCAGTGACTCAGCGTTTTCAGACATCAAAACACAAAAATACAAAAACAAAACATAACATCCACAACTAAAAATAATGACCAGAAACTAATTCATATACACATGGGACCTAAATGAAACCCATGTGTACATTCAAAAGTGGAAGGTCATTTTTAGTCAATAACTAAAAGCCATTGTTAGCCAAGCTACGATGCTGACCCCGGCCGACATAAACACGGCCGATTTTCTTCCACCAAATATTCTTGGATCCGGGTTTCAGAGCGCCACGCTCCCCTCACCGCTGACCACAAGCAGAAGCAGCAGCAGCAGCCATCAGCCAGACCGAGTCCAGCAGCGCCACCAGCAGCAGCAGTCCGCATACATTCTTATGCGATAGCACTTTTCAGGGCTAACGATTACACGTTTATGCCATAGTCCTTTTCAGGACTACCTGATTACACGTTTATGCAATAGTCCTTTTCAGGACTACCTGGTTACACGTTTATGCAATAGCCCTTTTCAGGACTACCTGACCACACGTTTATGCAATAGCCCTTTTCAGGACTACCTGACCACATGTTTATGCAATAGTCCTTTTCAGGACTACCTGTCCACATGCAATAGTCCTTTTCAAGACTACCTGACCACATGTTTATGCAATAGTCCTTTTCAGGACTACCTAACCACATGTTTATGCAATAGTCCTTTTCAGGACTACCTGACCACATAGTCTATGCGTCTGGATACTACCAAGCTGCATCCCTGGTGACCGTCAACCTAAGAACGAGCAGGTTCCCTCAGCACTGTCTGGTCCGCTGCCCTAAAACAAGACGATCTTTCGGTTGGCTCTCCCCGACTTCATAGCGACACAATACCTGTACATACTTTTGCCAAATTGTTGAATAAAATTTGGCTTTGACTTTAAACCCTCGCTTTTGTTATCCTTGCTTCGATCGTATTTTCCAATATAAATTTTACTGTTTGCGGGGTTGATAGCACCTGCTTGACGGCCCCGCAACAAATGGTGACTACCCAACGTGATTATGAACACGCACACGGGACGATATGTGTGTACGAACAAATTCTGATACAAACCTTTCAAATGAGAGAAATATATAACACCAATACTGAAAAACATTTCTATTCTACGCACGCGGAACTATCAACAAAAAAACTTTAATTCAGACGACATGTCTACAAAACAACTTTCTCCTACACGCAAAAAAAGGAATTTTCTTACACCACGTGGTAATAACAATTACTACTACAAGCAAGCCGTTACAACCCTTTCTTTCTACTGGTCTATATTTGCTTGACCTTTTCTTTCTCTCGGCAACGCTTGACCTCAACTTCACCCAGCAGAGAACAATTTTTTAAAAACTAAATTCAACCCTCTTCTGAACTGAAATAGAAAAAGTGTGAACCCCATCTCACAAAGGCGACTCACTGTCCTTTCTCACCCCGCAACGATGCAATTCGAAAGACTTAAGAATTTTGCGTGAACGATATTCTACCGTCAATAACAGCAAATTTTCCCAACTTTCATTCGACACTCGGTAGATATACTACATCAGCTCAAACTCCTCTTTCAAACAACTACGACCAGCCCAGCAACGCAAACAAACAACCTCATCCTTCACACAACGCTGCTTAAATCATGGGCGCAAAATTTTCTACTCGCATCCCCAAAACAACCTCATTTTTCAAGCAAAAGTACGACGAGGACAGCAAACAGGTTGACGGGACGACAAACCCAACTCCACGTGGAGCATTGGACAAAAGAACAAAAGCAGAATACTACCGACATTTCTCTGACTCACTAGAGAAATACAAAGCACATTTCGTCGAAGCACGCATCGCAACAACAGACACATTTTCTTTTCAGCACACAAGAACAATATTTAAAACTTTTCACATGTTAAAAGTTCGTTTTTTTCTCACTTTTAATCCAGAGGGAGGTATTGTCACAGTTAGCACCCCTTCATTTTCTTAACGCTTCACCAGGGGTCTCTCTCTCTCCCGGGAGTATAAATACGGGCTGACCTTTCGCCTCTGTCTCTCTTTCCACGGCTTCGCCCACGTGCGGCCAAACTTGCCTCTCTTGAGGCCGACAACCGGCCGGCAACATCGCACGTGGTGCGAGGTACAAAAACCTTTTCTTAACATCTCCAGTATGTGAACTCTCACACACAACCAGCGTTTCCCATTTTCAGGGAATACGCTAAAACAAAATTCACAACCGTACGGACATTTCAATTCAACCACAACACAATAACTTTCCATACAGACACTAACGCTTTATTCATGTTTTAAGTGATGTATTTGTAAATTCGTGTTTTAACCTGTTTGTTAATATATATTTGTTCGCATACATATATATCGGTCTTGTTTGTTTCTTTGGACTCCATTAAAGTCCAACATTTTTATGTGGCTGGACCGGCCATCGAAGTCTTAATCCAGAGATAATTCATCTTCTCTACTTCTTCCATTCTCACACGGCCGGTCCACTACAGGCGTAAATAGATTTTATCAAATTTATCAAGCCAGATTCAAATGGACCATGTACAATTACACATAAATGTAAATATTCGGGAAATTTTTCATTCGAACTGAGCGCGGGTGTTACACAGTAAATTAACCACCAGAAAAACAATGAAGTTTATTTTTTAAAAGATTGAATTAAAAAAATTATCTTCCATAAGATGGCCGAAAAATATTAATAAGTCACTAACACACACACACACAACTGCCCTTTATATATGTAGAGATAGATAGATAATAATATACTTACGGCATAAAGAAAAAAAACAAGATGCGTGTATTTAAAGTAGACCTGTTATTAAAAATAGGTAATTAAAAATATCGAAAATTATCACTTATATATTCGTGGAAGAAGATCTGATTCTATTAAAGCTACTGAAAATTCCGCCCGAAATATCTACGGGAATTTATTCTGTTCTGTTTTTGTTTCGAATATTTAATATTCTTCTTTTAAATTTACTTTGTTGTTTTAATATTCATTTTTCTTTTTTAAGTTACGCTTTTATTTACTGTAGATATGGAAATAAATTCAAGAGAATAGAAATTTTAAAAATACATATAGCGTTTCGAAATTATCAGTTTTTACTTTTTTATTCTGAGAATTTCGAATGAATTCTAATGCAATTATTACGAATTTTTAATTTTAAAATATCTTCGTAAATACAAATCATACGGTGATAATTTTTATAACAAAATGTGGGTTGGATTTTACTATATATATATATATATATATATATATATATATATATATATATATATATATATATATATATATATATATATAAAACTTGAAATATTAGGAGGTTAGGTTGTTTTTTTAGTGGATACTTGTATTTGAGTAGCCGCACCGTTTATTCATTAAACAGTATATTTATTTTCGTCTACCGGCCTGAATGTTCGAGAAATCCCAGAAAGAAAAAGAAAAAATTGCAGTCTTCGTCGGGAAATGAACATGCGTCCCTCAGGGCAGGTCAAGCCATTGTTAAGCCCGGTACACCTTAACCAACTTGGCCACGTACAGCAGTCCTGCAGAAGAGTGCAAATTTGTCATTAATGGGATTTCTCGAATATTCAGGCAAGCAAGTAGAGGAAAATAGATAAATAAATACGATATGACTATTTTTTAAAAATTCTAATTGCATCAGCCATTTGTTAACCAAAAACTGTTTTCACTGTATTGTGACTCGTCCTTCGAACAGATAAAGTTTCAAATATTGCCTAAAACTGATGTTCTTTTCTTTTCTTTTTTTTAAGCATTTCACCCCAAGCAAGGCGGGATGTCATTAGCACGCAAGGGGTTATAGAGTGGGAGCAAGAGTAAAGAGGCGTGATAGAGAAAAGGATGAAGAGAAGGACGGGGAATTAGATCAAGGCATCTGGAGATGTCGATTGACATTACATTTGAATAGTTGGCGATTATAGCTAACAGGGAAACAAGTAATAGGAAGGGAATTCCACAGACGGGAGGTGCGAGACACGAAGCTATTGGAATAGAAGAGACGGCTACATTTAACCGTTTCGACAGTGAAAGGGTGGGACCGAGATGCTGGCCTAGTGGCACGTTTAAATTCATGCAGTCCGGGAAGCAGTGAAAGTAGCTCGTCGGAGCAGTTACCGTGAAATTATTTGTAGAAAAGACAGAGGGAAGCGACGGCACGTCTATGAGAGAGCAACTGAAGACGAGATGCCAGATCAGGGCCAATCACCTTGCATATCCGTCTCTGAATTTTGTCGAACAGCGGGGGCTCCAGACCATATATGGCAGCAGTATTCCATGCAAGGGCGAATGGTTGATTCATAGATTTGAAGGATGGACTCGGGCGAGAAGAACTTTCTGGCGCGACCCCGGGAACCAACTTTCCTTGCGGTAGATGAAGCTATTGATTCAATGTATTAGTTCCATCTCAGTTCAGTGGACAGCGTGAGACCAAGCAGTCACAAAGAGGTGCACTCGTAGAGATGAGCATCAGACATTCTAATGGAAGGCAGGGAGGGTTCTCTCTGGTGGTTAATAGAGAGCAGTTTTGTTTTAGAGGCATTAAAGTTAACCAGCCAATTCCTGCACCAGTCCACAACCGATTGGTCTTGATCGAGACTAACGGCCAGGTTAGATTTGTCAGCGATAACAGATTTGCTTTTGAGACAGGTGAAAATAGTAGTGTCGTCTGCATAGATGTCTACTTGGGAACTGAGACCATCGGGAAGATCGTTAATGAAGATAAGGAACAGAGTAGGTGTTATGGTGACCTATCTACATTAGAATGAACTCTTCCTCCTTCATAAATACTAACCTGCGAGACTTCATAAGGAGGCAGTCGGAACGCAGTGTAACCTGACAGTTCGGACAAACACTTCTCTCTGCTGACTAATAACACTTATTTTGTATATATGTTCTGTTATTTCAATACACTTGTTCAACCTACCTTCTTCTTTTCGTGTCTTCCTTTCTGGTCCCTAACAGGCCATAACAGTAGGGATAGAGCCCTGGGGAATACATGCGTTCGTGGGAAAAGAACTGGAGGAGAATCCGTTAAAGACCACCTTCATTACACGGTTTGACAGGAATTATCGTATTAAGTCTAATAATCGATCTAGAATTCCGTATACTTGAAGATTACGAACAAGGCCGGCATGCCAAACGCTATCAAACGTTTTAGAGATATCTAGAGCCACGGCACGAATTTCTCTGTTATTGTGAAATACTTGGTAAACAACTTCAGTTATGGCCGTGAGCACATCAGCCTTGTGGGGGTCTAATTTAGAGATGTTGTCCAATACTAACGACGGGGTTATGTGCAACTCGCTCAATAGTGCCTCAGTTCTAAGGGGGAAATTGTACATAATCATGATATACGAAACTTGAAGGTAGTTATATATATATATATATATATATATATATATATATATATATATATATATATATATATATATATATATATATAAACATATACCCTGAAAGTAGTTTTACATTTATATATATATATATATATATATATATATATAAACATATAGCCTGAAGGTAGTTTTACACACATATATATATATATATATATATATATATATATATATATATATATATATATATTTGTGTATTTAGGCAGCAATCCTTCTTTCAAGCACATTTCATTAAAAACGACTGACAAGGTGCTTTTATTTAGTTTTTTAAAAAACTAAATAAAAGCACATTGTCAGTCGTTTTTAATATATATATATATATACCCTGAAGGTAGTTTAATATATATATATATATATATATATATATATATATATATATATATATATATATATATATAAAAACATATACCCTGAAGGTAGTTTAATATATATATATATATATATATATATATATATATATATAAACAAATACCCTGATGGTAGTTTTATATAACATTTAATGAATTTTCCTTGCATACAGATACAGGTAAAATAACGTTAGGCTTGTAATACTCACACGGATTTTTAAGTGGTGAAATTAAGATCCCACGTAAAAATGTTTTGTACTTTCTGTACGTGTACAAAAAACATGATCACTACTCACAAAATATATAAATGCAGGATTTCTTAACATTTTAAATAATATCTTTACTGGGCACGAAAATCCTAAGTAATCCATGAACGACCGTGTTGCTGTGACAATCGGTAACAAAAAAACTGGCGCCAAAGTAGGCTACATAGCTGGGCTGGGGAAAGCCGACCCAGAGGTCTCTTCCAATGGCTGCACATGGCCTAAGAAACTTCCCAGTGCTTTCTGAAGTTTTCCATTTGTGGTAAGTCATGTCAGAACCTGAAAACCTTTCGGATTTTGGAATTTCGGATAATAATTAATGGTCAGTGGTATGATGTCTTTCAGAACATCTGACATTAATGGTAGTTACAGAACATCTGATCGCAATCAATTGTAATTTCGACGAACATCTTAAGGTGCACATTCTGAATAAATATCCCGAATTCATCGACCGTTCTGTCCTGAAAACACATAAGGATAGTAACGTATGCAAACTACTAACTACCCACTCCCCATCCTGGGGGAATGAACAGAATAAAAGGAGAGTTCCATAGGATTTATATTTATATTAAGCTGTCTTATTAATTCCTATTACTAACTAATCAACTAACGGTAAATTTCAAAATGAACACGCACACTATCATGTTACTCACATCTGGGTTGCATTCCATTCACGCTAGTTATGTTTCATTCGTTTTGCCGCGTTACAACCAATTTTCGTTAAACAAGTGACGTTTTTACAAAGACTTGTTCGTGCTGGGTATGACGATAAACTACATCCGGCAGCAAGGAGTCTGATCAGGAGGTTTTAAGGAGCATGGAACCACCTTTTAATTGCTGTTGTTCCAAGGTCCAGTCTGACGCGGCGTGATAGCACCTCTTAGGATCACAGCTAGGGGAAAAAAGTTAACACACCAAACACTATGAAAGTAAAAGAAATAAAAAACGCATTTTTGTATTAGAAATTCATTATCATAGTAAAGGAATTACCTGCAATACATTTTTGTAAGGAAAACAAATGTTACCAGAAATACACCCAAAAAAAAAAACAAAGAAAAATATTACAATTTTTGTAAGGAATAAAAAATATTACCAGCAATACATTTTTTATAAAAAAGAAAATGAAGATAGTACCAGCAATAGATTTTGAAAAAAAAATACCAGTAATATTTTTTGTAAAAGTGCTCCTGAGAAAATAAAATTTCGGCATTAAATTACCCATGAGGAGTTGATATGCCGTTAAACTAAAAAACCAAAGACTTTTTATAATTGTGTGTAATTTTTAAACATAAACTATTTCAAACATAAACTATTTACATTGTTCGGACTGTTGCCCTCGTGTTCGTTGCCATATTTACGTTGTTTCAGCCGTTGTATGCTGCGTCCTTTTTCAGGATCTGTCTATATTTCTTAGATGAGGTATTGAAATTATTTACACTATTTACATTTTTTGGACTGTTGTCCTCATCTTCGTTGCCGTAGTTACGGTGTTTCGGCCGTTGTACACTCCGGGCTTATTCAGGTGATTCTCCTCCTCCATCTCACTCTTCCAACGACATGCTGCAACTCTCCTCCTCATTCTTTCTTTCTCCTCCATCCACACTCTGCAAATCTTCTCCTCTTCTCTCTCTCTCCCTCTTCCAGCCACACACTGCAACTCCTCTCATCTCTCTCTCTCTCTCTCTCACTTCTAACCACACTCTGCAACTCTTCTTCTTCTTCTTCTTCTTCTTCTTCTTCTTCTTCTTCTTCTTCTTCTTCTTCTTCTTCTTCTCTCTCTCTCTCTCTCTCTCTCTCTCATTCTATTTCAACCACACTGTGCAAATCTCCTTCTCTTCTCTCTCTTGCAACCACACTCTGCAATTCTGCTCCTCTTCTCTCTCTCACTCCCTTGCAACCACACTCTGCAAATCTTCTTCTATTCTTGGTCTCTCTCTTTTTCTTCCAACCAACTCTGTAACTCTTCTTCTCCTTCTCTTTCTCTCTTGCAACCATACTCTGCAACTCTCCCCTTATTCTCTCTCTCTCTTGCAACGATACTCAACAACTCCATTCCTCCTCTCTCTCTCATCCATAAAACTGATGAATTTAATTTTGACCAGTTATTGATATGTGATAAGTGATTGACATATATATATATATATATATATTTCAATATATATATATATATATATATATATATATATATATATATATATATATATATATATCAATCACTTTCAATCAATTTAATTTTGACCAGTTGTTGATATGTGATAAGTGATTGACATATATATATATACATATATATATATATATATATATACATATATATATATATATATATATATATATATATATGTTTATATATATATATATATATATATATATATATATATATATATATATATATATATATATATTCCCAAAACAAATAAAAAGGACCATTTCGACTCAATTCACCAGTCAGTCACTTAGCTTAAGAAAGATGCCAGACGAATCCACGCGTGTCACTATTTTGACTTAAGAAACTTTTCGCGCGTCAACTGCTGACTCAAACACCAACATTATTCTCTCAAAATTCACTTACAACGTTCTAAGAAAAGTGTTCTTACACACTACTAAAATAGAAATTGTATTTAACAAAAGATAAATACAGAACAATCCAAGGTAAACAACTCTAGATAATTAAGACATTTATACTCTACTTTAATCGCGCACACAAACTACACAAATTTCTGTATAAGAAATATTTTTCATTTTACTCTATTTGACCAGTTCTTCAACACATGAACAATTGTGAACTGTAAATCAATAAGACACCCAATTTATATATTGTGGAATCTTCCACGACAGCCAGTTTACCCTCCGCTGGGAAATGCATTCTTCTTGTTACGATTTTACCAACAAAGTAATCAACAAGCATCCATTGGTCGATCACCGTAAATCCAGCTTGCTGATTGGTCAGCTTTGACCAATCAGATCGCTCCCACGCGCAGAATCAATTTAGGCGCCAAGTCAATTCGAGCCTATCATGTGATACAGCGAAGATATATAAACACAACATGTGTGATTCTCGCTCTCTTTCAGGTTCCTGCTTTTCTCGACTTCCTAACTTCTCTACATCACTCGTACATCTCAACACGCCGCCAAAATGTGACTCTAAAAGAACTCCCGTCTTGACTAATGCAGTCAGACGTAAAATAACTGTACATCGACTTACGCAAGTACAATCTTCTAAATTACAATTTAATAATCAACTTATTCGTTATGAGCTTAGGTACAAATATTACCAAGTCTAAGGGACACAACTCTGTCTAAATTTTTCAGTTCACATGCATGTACATCAAATACTTAATAAATTCAATTGTTATGTTTTAAATCATTATTTTTGTCTTTTATTAATTGTTGTGGATGGAAGATTATTGAACACGCACAATTTTAAACCTTCTGATCATTCAAACCTTCTGATATCTCTTAACATCTTCACACACCCTCTGCAACAACATGGTCAATTCTTGCATTGTCAAACCACAAGTTTTCTAATTGTATATTAATTGTATATGTCTGTTGTTTTTATTGAAACCTTAATTACCGTTGTTTTTTATTCAATTGCCTTGTGATTGATTCGTTTTGAATGTCTATATTCTATATTGTTGTGGATTAATATGGTGAACATGCTCGTAAACTAACCATCTTAATATTAAAACCTTCTGATAACAAATTCAAACACATAGCAATCCCAACAAATTCATCATGAATATTTCTAAAATTGGACGATAATGACAAATATGTTTTATATAGTTTTATAAAGAAAAATTCTTGAAGATATTATTTCATTGAAATTTTTTTAATATCAAGTCAGAAAATTGTCCTGGAGACTTAGAAAGATAATTCAATAAAACACAAAAAGGTAATTTTTGTTGTGAGTTGATGTTTGCATTATTTCATAAAACACATTATTTTCTTTCAAATTTAACAGGAGAAAAATCTACAATGAATATGTATTTTTGACGAATTTACTTGTAATTTTTCAGTGCAATTTTGGAAATTTTTCAGGTTGTTGATGACAAAAGAGATTTTTTTTATGTGTTTTAATGTGTTTGAAGAAATAAAATGTAAACTTTGGTACTATTTTCGGATCAGAAATATTTTCAAAAGAATTTTTTTATTTTCACACCAGTTAGATTATCTATTTTGTATGGAAGACCAAGTAGGGAATAATTTAACAATTGTGAATTACCTCTCTATGTTATGTAGCGTTAAAAATAATAATATATGATGCCTGGAGGCGTTTAGAATATTTTATGACATTTGTAACGGGCAAAAAAGCAAAGGGGAGGTAATCGAAGAACAGTATCAATTTATTTTATCATTTTTCCTCTTTCATTTTTCTTTTATAGCAGTATTTTATTTTGTTTAAAATTTGCTCTGAATCATAAACTAAAAAATGCAGTAAGTGAATAATTAAATTTTACAGGAATTGTTTTCATTTTTTCTAAAATCCTAATTCTAATTTCTATATTTATAATATTTCTATATTTGCGAACTCCCAACTTAGCTTTTTAATTCTTCGTGGCATGCTATAGACTAGAGATTATTTAGTAAGTGAGTCCTGACCGTAACCCAATTGAAAACCTTTGGGCGATAATGGAGAAGCTTGCCCGTAATAGGGAAGTCAAAACAGAAGATCTTTTTCGCGAATTAAAGGGATGCTGGAAAAATCTGGCAAAAGACGTTGACTTAAGAATTTGGTCTCTAGCATGTCACGAAGCCCGTTATCAAAGCAAAAGGTTACCCGACAAAATACTAACTCATTTTTTGACTTGTATAATGTACATGTGTAGACCTTCATTAATACCCTGTATTGCTAAACGAATTCTATTACTCACTTGTCTTCGTAAAAATACAAAAATCGACTTTTTATGGGTGCGTCCATTTTTTGCCTCGTACGAGAGAGAGAAAGAGAAAGAGAGAGAGAGAGAGAGAAAGAGAGAGAGAGAAAGGGTGTGGAAGAGAGGAAGAGAGAGAATGGATGAGTGAGACGGAATGTTTACAAGTGCACCTCCAAAAATCTGGATGGCCAGCTGATCTCTCCTCCCCCTGGTGTCTAAATGGGAGAAGGACTGGCTTGTAAAATAAAGAGACTTGAAGAGCAAGAGATAAAGAGTGAAAGAGAGATAACGAAATAGACAACGTGAGAGAGAGATAACGAGAGGGGAAAAGAGAGAAGGGAGAAAGAGAAAGAGAATGAGTGAGAGAGAATGCAACAGTTTACAGGTTCCCACCAAAAATCTGGATGACCAGAATGTAGCAGCTGATTTTTCCTCTGATCTAAACCTGGTGGCTCAAGGGGTAGGAAGCGTGCTTGTAAAATCTATTAGTAAAAAAAACTAGTAACGTTCCACCATCACCTAACAGGCCCTATACTTTCACCTATCAAGATGAATGTGTGCTCTCTCAATGAGGCTCTTTGCCCAGACCTCAAATGGAACACATATATCCGATCTATCGTTAAAAATGCTGGAAAAAGGGCCAGTTCATGGTACCGCTCCAGCAAGTACCTGATTCCACTTAATATCGTCTATCTTTGCAAAAGCTAGATCAGACCAAAAAATAGAGTATTGCTGTCATATCTTTGCCGGAGTTGCCTAGTCTTCACTTACCTGTTTTGATAGAGTTCAAAACTGTATACACGACCTTGTGGGTGGGTGATGAATTATTTTTCACCCTACAATCTCTTTCCCACAGATGAAATGTTGCAAGCCTCTTGTTGCTCTATTGCCATTTACAAACTATTTATCTAAAAAAAAAAAAAAAAACGTTTATCCTGAAATTATAAAATTACGTAGAAAAATATTTAGATTTCGTCATAAAATAACCCATGGAGGTGTTGGTATACCGCTAGACAATGAAACCATAAAACCTACAATAGATTATCTACAAACTATATATCTAAAAAACATACGTTTACCGTGAAATTTTTACTAAATTCAGTAGATATAAAAAACATTTCCATATCTATTGAGTTTAAGATTTATTTTTAGGCATCTCTTACTTACCTATGCTTCTTATTAGCCGTAAAATATGAAGTTTATATCGTATAGAGGTCAAAAGCGTCTACGCGGGCTTGTCGGTGATGACGCATTCTTCATCTCACAACCATTTTCCTACGGAAGAAACATCGCAGGTCTCTCGCTACTCTAACATTATTTACACCAGCAATATTTGTTGGTTCTACCAACCCTGACCTTTGCAACTGGGACCTACCATGCCACGTACCCAAGGTTGGATCATCTCCATTTCCTTCGTATTCCATTTTCAAGGAGAAAGTTCTATTCGGACAGCTTCTTCCGAAGAACTGCTGCTTTGAGGAACAGATTCCCGGTAGGGTGTTTTCTCGATCGCTACAATCTTGACTGTAGCGGACCGTGTGGGTGAAGATGTGAAGAGATATCTCTGGGATATAATTTCCTGTTGGCAGGTCCAGCTACATGAGAATGTCGGACATTATATTAAGTCCAAAGAAGATAAAGAAAACAAACAAGACCGATATACATGTGTAAACAAATATATATTATGGGTAAACAAATATATTAATACACGAAGACATGAAAAGTTACAGAGTGTTTGTATGGAGAAGTTATGTGTGTGTTTTGTGTTGAGTGTCCGTACGTATGTGTATTGTTCTTAGCGTGTTCTCAGAATATGGGAAACGCTGTATCTGTGAGATGTCACATATTGGCCTCAGTGAAAAAGAGAAAGTTTTACCTCGCCTCCGCGCGAGGTTGCGGCCCAAGGCCTGAGTCGAAAAAGAGATTTTACCTCATCTCCACGCGAAATGGCCGCCCGAGGCCTATGTCGGAAAAGAGAGAGAGAGAGAAGTGTCAGACAGTATTTATACTCGTGGGAGAGAGACCCCTGTTGAAGGATTAAGGAAATGAGGAGGAGCTAACTCCGACACTTCTTAAAGTCTAAGGTTAACCGTTATCTTTCGTACATAGCCCCATAAACTTGAGTTCTGGCCCTTTCTTACGCTTATATAACACCACACAATAACTCTCTCTCTCTCTCTCTCTCTCTCTCTCTCTCTCTCTCTATATATATATATATATATATATATATATATATATATATATATATATATATATATATATATATATATATATATATATATCTATATCTATATATATATATATATATATATATATACCTTTAGTTTTTTAACCTTGTATTGGGTGAAAATTATTTAATAAATTATCACTGAAACTATAAATCCTATAAACATATTTTTATAAATTAATGCTGGCAAGCGTTCATGGAAATACTGACGATTTTCTCAAAGCATTTTTGCTTAAACACAATGGTTGACATATTTTTTAGTTTTGTTTCTTCGACGTTTTGTTATAGTATCGGGGTTTCGTAAAACTGCGATGTAAGGGAGGCAACTCTAATAAATTATAGTGATCCAGCTGAAAAATTGTTGAGTTTCGTTGATCAAAATTTGCACATTTTAAAAATAAATAAACGTTAAAAAATAAAATTAAATCAAACAAATTTTTAAAAAAGTCTTCCTTTTGGCGTATAGTAATAAAAACTGTACATTTTAAAATTTGTGTCTACATGACAATTTCAAAGTTTCCCAACCTGGGGCCACAAAGCATCGAAGGAAAATTGTGAAGGAAGATAATTTGTAAATCACCAAAAATCAGCAAATTATCCAATTTAAATGAAAATTTCAGTATATATTCATTTAATTATTTACTTTTATAATGAATATTTTTTTTTTATTTTAAAAAATCTGAAAAAAATGTTATTCTTTTTGTAATAACCACCAATATTTTCATGACTAAAATTTACTCGAAAAAAAAAAATGTTTAAGTCGCAAATCTTTACATGATCACCTAAGCGTGTACATAAGTGACTGAAATATGAAAAGTTGCAAAATTTAATTTCTGGAAATTTCATTAAATTAAGTAAGGGGTGGGTAACAGAAGTAAAAAAAAAAATTTCTACCAAGATTTTCTTAAAAAATATTCTAAAATAATTTCATTCATTTGTGAATAAGTCCTGAAAGTTTCACTAAAATCCGACAATTATTTGTTTTTTGCAAGAATTTCAAAACGGTATATTTTTAACGCCAAAAAACTTTACAAATCTCTGGGCCATCCGCTGACAAGAATAAAACACGATTTTTAACCAAAATTCTGAACGGGCTAGAAAAGATTAAAAAATTAATAAAATAATTTAAAAAAAATCATTTGGTCTTTCCTCTTTATAATGACATAAATATTCTGACGATAAAACTTTGTTTTTTTTTTTATCAAGTCATTTTTTCATGCTTTTTTTCAACGAATTATTGGCCTCCATATTTTTATAGTGACATTTTATACATTTCTGAAAGAAACAAATTGATGCATTATCAATTCAAAGAGACAATTTAACTTTAAATCAATCTAATTTTTTTTTAAATTCTAATTTTAAACGTTTTTTTTTGTTTATTTTAGTTGCTATAAAATAATCTTTTAAAGAAACCACCAAGAGTTATTCCCCTTGGATAAAGAAACTTTTGTTATGAAAATTATAAAAAATACTCAAGTATAACCTACGCTCTTGCATAAATTATACCAGAAATTTTTATTAATGCCATCAGGATGTAGACGATAGCTCCCCACAGAGGTTCAAGAGCCACTCGAGGTAGAGTGTTACAGAGTAAGTGGCACAGTTTATGGGGATATATGGGAAGATAACGGTTAGCCCTAGACTTGAACGGGTTAATAATGATCGGGGAAGGAGTCGGTTACACAAAGCAGCGATTCGTGGAGACAAGCTTGTTATGAAATAAAATAAGACATATCTCGGCTGATTTGCAGGCAAATAAACTAACATACTCAAGAGCGAGAGTCGGATGTGAACGGGACAAGGCCCCGTCACAAAATGAACCATTATCGTCGTTTACGCATAGGCCCGACGCACGAGTTCCGGTCGAAAAATAAAATAATATTTCAAGGTGCTTCTATTTTTCGACCAATAAAAATGCTTCCCTCCTAATTATACTCGCGTCGTTTTTCGAGCCCGTTAAGCCATAAAAAACGCCATAAAAAGGGTCACATGGGGAAGTACAAAGCAGTCAACGGGAGGCCGGGGAAGAGATCTGTCACGGTCAGTCTGGGCAGTCAGCAGCAGTCAACAGGAGGAACGCCACGCCAACCAGTGGGAACTACTATGAGAGATCAACCCGGATCGGCAGCCGGCTTATGAACTATACCACAAGGTAACTGTCCCAAAACTACACGTTCCTATTTAAATAAATCACGTAAATCTATTTCTGCTGTTGTAGTATTTCTGTCTTGCAACCATACACTTGTCTATAACAAGCTGCTCGAGTGGAACTTAGGTCTCACCAAATGGAATACGAAGGGAATGTGGATGGTTCGCTACAACATACGTCGAATGGCCGACAAACTGAAATTATTTATGCTTTGTTTCTTTTTAACGCATTGATATCGAAACGTATACTGAAGTGTTTTTAAAAAGAAACAGATAAAAATTTCAGTTTGACCGTTTATATGACGTCACCTTAATATAAAATAAAATGAATATGAATTATAAGCGAATCAATGGATTTTAAATACTTGGGAGCAATCTTGTCTAAAGATGGTACCTGCAACTCGAAATCCCGCACACGAATTGCCGCAGCCATGGCAGCGATGGTCAAATTGACAGGAATATGGAGGAGTCAGATTACAAACAAAGTACAGACTGTACAAATTGTTGGCAGTCTCCATTCTCCTATATGGATGTGAAACGTGGCCACTGTTGACAGAAACAGAGAGAAGGACCCAAGCCTTTGTGGACAAATGCATGAGAAAACACATTGGCATTTTCTATTGGGAACACAAAACCAATGAGTTTGTGCTGGTTGAAATTTTTGTTGGACACCAGACCCCTCTTCTCGTCACTGTCGAACGGAGAAAAATGGCGTGGTTTGGATACGTTACAAGGCACGACAGCCTGTGCAAGAGTATCATGCAAGGCACCGTTGAAGGTCGACGTAGGAGGGGACGCCAACGCAAAAACTGGTTAGACAATGTCAGTCAATAGACAGGTATGTCTGTGCCAGAATTTCTGATGGCCGCATTAATAGACCGTCGGGGAAAAGAGCTAGTGTGGCTTCTGCATTCGGATCCGCCCTACGATTACAAAAGTCAAGTGGATGATGATGATGATGATGACGATGATGGTGATGACGATGATGACGATGATAATGATGGTGATGACGATGATGACGACGATGATAATGATGATGATGATGACGATGATGATGATCATGATGACGACGATGATAATGATGATGATGATGACGATGATGATGATCATGATGATGACGATGATAATGATGATGATGACGATGATAATGATGATGATGACGATGATGATGATGATGATGATGACGACGACGACGATGGTGATGACGATGATGACGACGACGACGACGATGGTGATGACGATGATGACGATGATAATGATGATGATGACGATGATGATGGTGATGACGGTGATGATGATCTTTGAAAAATTTGGCAATAACATAAAACACCTAATTCGGAAATTTGAAAAAAATTAAATAAAAAAATTGATAAACAGTGCTTGTCCAAATTAAGCACACATGCATGCATACACACACACACACACACACACACACACATATATATATATATATATATATATATATATATATATATATATATGTGTACATAAAAGTGGACACTTGACTTCAATGTCCACTTTTATATTTACACACGCTCTATCCCTGATATTGAGCACTTGTAGGAACATTGTTATTATTATAAATAAATTTAAAATATAAAATAATAATTATAACGAAAATTATAAATAAAATAAAATTTAAACCTCGCTTAAAATAAATGAAATAAATAAAAAATAAAAATAATAAAATTACTCCCAGCATGCAACAGGGACTGTTCCTGCGGGATGTACAGACATCCGGCCAAGACGTGAGATTCAATCTCTTCGACCAAGGACTATCGGGATGACAGGGTCTGTCTTTCCGGATTCTTCTTCCGGCAGAGGAGGAGAAGTGTTTTTTTTCCCGCGTCGGAGTAAAATGCTGCAGCTGTAGTATTTGTTCCGTGCCGGAGGTTTTCTCGCCTCTCTTGCGTCCCCTCCCCCCCCACACACACCGTTGCGTGACATCTGTTACGTAGCAATGGTATGACTGGCTATGACTAGCTTAGACAAGCTCTGACTAGCTTGCTACGACCAGGTAAGACCAACTTAGACAAGCTAAGACCAGCGTAGACCAGCGGTCCGAGTGGAAACACTCGTAACCCCCCGTTAAAAGCCGACCTCGTGTCACAACCTAACTCAGTGGGGAGGGGGTGTCAAGGTAAATCTCGGACTGTCGGGATGACAACATCGGTGTAACTTCCCTCCGTGATATGACTTGTGATATTACGGAGTGACTTACTCCTTTTTATAGCATGAACATTATCACAAGTGTAATATAAAACACACACATTAATGTATACAAATACATAAATAAAATTATATGAAATTACCATACAATTTACCATGTTTTTTATTGTTATTGTGTATGTTTGTTTGTACGGTTTTTCCTCGTGAACACAAATCCAAACTTATGACTCCAATAGTGTGAGTGAATACCCCACACATTTTTATTCATAAATACGGCACACCTTAAAACTATATTTGTATCATATATATATATATATATATATATATATATATATATATATATATATATATATATGCGCATTTCATTGAATACGACAGAGAAGGTGCTTTTATTTAGTTTTTTATACAATTTCTCATGCGATCTCATAATAATAATAATGAGAAATTGTATAAAAAACTAAATAAAAGCACCTTGTCTGTCGTATTCAATGAAATGTGTATGAAAGAAGGATTGATGCCTAAATATACGAATATATATGTGTATATAGCTCTGCTATACAACATTCAGCACTGTTTTTATAACGCCTGATAAAAATATATACGCGCGTACAAGTATGTGTGTGCAAGCGTAAGTTTTTTTCATCATACACAAATCTACATTTAGTTCCTTTCTCTTGTAGGTGGATTTTAAAAACTATACCTATCATCCTAATTGTCACCGGGACATGGAGATAATTAACCTGGATTATTCCATTAAAAACAGCATGGTCCCTGTAATAGTATAAACTGACCTTGTTAAACAAGATGAAGAGCGTTAAAAAGATGGCTATTCTTTCGATGTTCTTATAATCTTTTGCCTAATTTGCTAGTTCTTCCCTTTCCTTATAACCAATTGCTTTTCACTAATTGATTAGGAAAGAATTTCCGGTCGAATTGTGTCATCTCCTTTCTGTGAGTTTTTAGATTTACTATGTTTATCTCTTTTTCTGATTTCTATTTCAATGTCGTCCTATTCTAATGACATCAATTCAGTCGACCTTCAAGAAGCACCGCTCTTTCGATCTAATGGGTTTTTATATTAATTTATTCTGGAGTTCTTCAAGACGCACTAAACTTTAAACCTTATAGGGTTTTTATATTAAGGAATTCTTTACATATTTAATAATAACCCTATTTTAAATGTAATAAATTTTCATATTATCATTTCATGTTACTATCAATCAGAACTACCGACTAGATATTTTGTGTTTTTTATTAATGAATTCACGAGACTTCCAATAAACCCTCCTGTTTAAATCTACTCTGTTTTGATATGAAATGAATTCATGAGTCTGTCGGAGTTAACTCCTCCTTAATTTCCTAATTGTTCACTAGGGCACGGTCTCACTACACTATAAAAACTGGGCGATTTCTTGCCTCGTTCTCTTTTTACTTTGCATTTCAGCGGTCACATTTAAAGATGTGATCTCGCGCAGAGATCTCCGTTTTGCCGACTTGTGGAAAAACGCCACCAAGCACACACGCGCGCATACACGTATGTACGAACAAAATACAAACTCTTTACGTTCACACGCAAATGTTGATTGTAAATTTTGTTGTTTAATACATATACTTGTTATATATATATATATATATATATATATATATATATGCAAGTTTCATTAAAACACACACAAAAATTTACCAGACTCCATTAGAAATATCCTAGTAGAAAACACAAATATATTAATTGCTTCCACCTGTAAAAAAAGGTTAAAAATAATGGAGGCTTTAATAATAAAAAAGAAAAAGCCTACCCTTAACAATATTAACTACGAACAAAGCCACAACGTGCTAACCGTATTTGGGAATTAAAACACCACTACTACACACTAAGACATACACATAATGCACACACTCAATTAAGCTAAAAATCAAATCATCCTTGATAATGGCTAAAGATATAGCCGAAAGCGCTCGGAAAAATAAAACATTTGGACAGTTATTATACACCCTTTGTCCAGCAAAGAAAGCTCTTGTTCGTACACAAGAAAAATTAAATAAAAAACTTAACCGTAGTACCTTGTCTGTCGTTTTTAATGAAACTTGCATAAAAGAAGGATTGCCGCCTAAATATACAACTATATATATATATATATATATATATATATATATATATATATATATATATATATATATATATATATATCGGTCTTCTTTGTTTCCTGTACATATCTTTGATTGGACTCAACTTGACCTTTTTAGGTTTTATATTTATAGATAATATTTAAATTTATTGAAAAACAAAGTTTGAGCAAAGCAAGTATAAACATTTTTTTTGCTATCCTCTGCCAGCCACAATGATAGAGAAAGCATTACCATCGCCAGTGAGACACGCTGCAAGAGCCACTCCGTTTCACGAGGCTCATCCCTTAATCGAGACGCAATCGCGCCAATCCTCCGAAGGAACGCCATCGAACGAGGGACAATAACCCCAGAAGTCTCCACTGCCACAGGAGTAAAAAAAAAATCTATCAGCAAGAGAAGAATATTTAGTTATTTTTTTCATCACTGCGTCCCGAACGACGGACCCCGGCTCAACCGCGAACCTGATCAAATTACAGGTCGAAAATGTATCAGCACACGTCGCATCCCAAATCAACGACTTACCCATTTTAAAAGGGAAAATGGAAATGCCATCTGGCCGCTTTCCATCACTACAGTCGAGGCCTAGAGGGTTCGATTTGGGAAGGGAACCCAGCTGCACCCAAACCTCTTCTGATGATGTCGTTTATTGCTGCATGCTGTGGAAAGCGGCCGGCACTACGACGACAGGAGAGAGGATGCAAACCAAACTCATCGATGGAGGCTCCACATCTGCATCTGTGACGCTCACATAATTTGCGTCCAAGACGGATCGCGACTCCGACACGAGTTCATTCATCATCTAAAAGGGTACCGGTAGGCGCCATAACTCGGTTGTGAATCAGATAGTAGACAGGCGAGGCGATGCTGATCCAGAGAGAGCCTCAAATTAGTAAAATTGGCCTCGCATTTTATTTTATCCCAGCTTTTTTGTTTTGATGTGTCTAGTGGGATAGAAAGTAATTCTTGGGTCCAGACGCTGCAAGCTTGTTCGAAAGAACTACCCGAGAAGCACTGAGACGATCCACTGAGTATCTCATCAATTAATTCGCGACTGGACGAAGGTGAAGAAAGATATGCTAAAAGAGCCAAATCTATCGCTGATCGAAGGCCCAGGCCTCCGAAACTCAAAGGGAGCTTTGCCTGCCTCCAGCCTGTGTTGTCGAAATTAACGTTGCAAATTAGCTCCGCGCATCTCTTAATTGTGATATCTATCTCATTTAAGAAATCCTGTTCGAGGTAGCAAGGGGCACTTCGGAGAGGGTAGAGGAAACTCGGTAGCGAAAAACTGTTCTCCAAGAGGAAGAGGGCTGGATGTGCATCACTTAATTACAATCTCTTAGTCATTCTTGTTAGAATGACATGTTTAGTATCCAAATACTCTCGAATGGCCACTGGAAAGACTGGAGAACCAAGAATGTGTAATTCCTCCTTAGCTGTTATTTTTATATCCTCAAGGATGAGTCTGATATCCCGGATAGCACTCTCGAAATCATCTGCACTATAATTCAAGTTTATTATCTCTGACTTGGACGAGTTAATCTCAAGTCCAAGCAGAGATAAAGCTGGAATAACTCGTCGGAGGTCAGCAGCTACGGCCTCAATGGATCATCCCAACGTTGCATCGTCAAGATACCATATATTGAAAGGAGAAGCGATGGAACTAGCTACCCCGTCAATAGCCATCGCAAATAGTAGCGGGCCAAGTGGATCACCTTGCTGCATTCCAGTAGCTGAAGAGATAATATTATCAGAGGCGATCAACATACTTGGATATTATATTTATCAGTTCATGTGTCCTTGTATAAATTCCGCTACATTGATCGAATGATGTTTGTTAGCGAAAGAGTTCATTGGAACTTCAATGAACGACATTCTTTTATTATGATGTATGTATTTAAGGGTGTACCAAAATTGTATCAACAGTATTATTCTGACTTGAAACAATTTGATTTAATTAAATAAATTAACAGCTAGTGTTATTAGGAGATAATTCCGTTGGATGTATATCCAATTTAGGTTGAAAGTTTTAATAGTGAACGTAAATCTACTCTAGGGAGCGTCCTTGATGTTGTAGCGGTGGGAGTGTTTTTGACCGTGCCAGACACACTCACTCACTCACTCATTCACTCATGTACATGTCTCTCCCCTCGACTATGCACTCAAATATATTCTTTGTCTTGCATTCTTTTATTCTCTCCCCCTTCGCGCATCAGTATTTTTATTTGTTTAATTGCAAAGACTACGTCAAAATAAAGGCCGAGCAAAGTGCATTGGGTACCCCCCCCAACTCTATTTATCACGTAAAACAAGAATAAAAATTCGATATTAACTTATTTGAACAAATAGCTAAATATTTTTTTAGCGGTCTCCTCTTATATTTTGTTCAACTTCTTTATTCCATCCTCTCACGACGTTTTCTCTGTCTTAACAAAGACCGGCGTCTATTCTCCATCCTGAAATCCCACTGCCAGCCTCTCACTATTAATATATATCACTATTACTTTTGGTAAATGTCAGAACGAATGACTAGTTCCTTAGTTTCACCAGCTCAGACCTTCACATCAAGAGCACATTCTTCTATATTCACTGTGGAAAACTATTCCAATCGTGTTCCTTTGTTTAAAAAAAAAGTTCCACTCTATCTCAGACCTGTGTTTGTGGTGTGCTCGGTAAGACGATAGGGCATTGTTTATACGAACATATGGAGAAGATAACGGTTAAGAGTCGACATGAAGAGCTGAAGATTGTAGTGGTCGGAAATAGCACCTCCCTGGGATTCTGTTCGACAAAGCAACATTTCTTGGAAAGAAACAATACTTACTAAAAGAATACGAAAGCAATGGCGGTGGTTCGACTCAATGTCGGCGGTGTGGCGCGTTTTAACCATTATGTGAACATTGTCCGAAAAACATTTATTCGAAAAACATTTATTCGAAAAACATTTATTCGAATTGTAAATTATTTGAATAAAAAATTAAACGAAAGGGCAATAATACTAAACTAGCTTAAAAGCCTCCCTAGGTCTCATCATTTTACAGTTGAAATGGCCAGAAGTAACCGTAAGTTCTATGCTAACAGTTTCTTCTATTACCCTTCTCGCTTATGGAACTATCTTTCGGCTTCTTGCTTCCCAGTTAGCTTTGATCTTCGAAATTTTAAGTGCTGTGTCGATCGTTATCTTCTGTCTTCTTAATTGTTATTATTTTATTTTTCTTTCTCTTTAATGGTATTTTCTCATATTCTTTAATATTCTGTAGCGTCTTGCACTTAGTACAGGAATGAAGCTGGCAACACAGATCCGACCTTGGCGGAGCGCACCGAAAAAGCTATCCAAATTCTACAGAAAAACGACAAAGGCTTCTTTTTACTCGTAGAAGGTACAGTTCATTCATTCATTCATTCTTGTTCAATTAAAATCTGTTCACGATTGCTAATTAAAATAACTGCATGGTTACGGTTTCAAATAACATTACTTTCTCTTACGACACCAAAAGTCTAAACAGTCACCAGAAACAAAGAACTCATATTTAGACATGATCCGACGTCTGAGGTGGACATAATTATGGAAATATTGTTCGAAAAACAATCATTCGAAAAACATTTATTCGAATTGTAAATTATTTGAATGAAAATTAATCGAACGGACTATTTTACTAAACCAGCTTAAAAGCCGCCCTGTACGGAGGAGTAGATGCGATAGGCAACAATAAACTACAGAAGAACTCAAAATTGATCGCTGCATTATTAGCTTATCTTTTAAAAGTTCAACGATAATTCTTCTGCCGCTACTTAAATAATTTTTTTTTTAAATTATAAAATTAAAAAAAAAACATTATGTGTTTGTAAAAGTTATTTTTGTTTTATATTGACCACCCTGTATAAAAACGGAAGATCGATGGACCGATAAGTGAACCCTGGTAAATGCCGGCATTGATCTCATGGAGAAGCGAATCAGAGTCTTTGGTCATCTAGAATTTTTGGAGGTGCACCAATATGCCGTTGTATTGTATCATCTGCATGAATATTCGCAAGAGATCGGAGTATGTTCTTAGGCAGATCATTAATACAGGGTGGCTACTGAAAAAGCTGAAAGGTTTGAAATAGTCTTAACTTTTTAGTTTTCAATCTTTTTTATTTTCTTTTTTGCAGGCTATTGAAGATTAAAATGGCTACGCACGATGTTCAATAACGAGTAAAACTCATTGAGTTTTTTTCTATTCCAATGAAAGATCAATTATTCAAACTTAGAGAAAATACCGGCAACATTTTAATATCAGAGTATCTCCTGGCGATATCATGATTCGGGACCTAATCGATCGATTTGATAGAACTGGATCAGTCGACGATCTTCTGGGAAGAGGTCCTAAGCGCACTGTGTGCACTGACGCAGCGGTGGGGGCTGTACGGCAGAGTGTCCGTCAGGATCCATCAGCTTCTACCTGCCGTCGCTCTGCTCAACTAGGCATCGCCAGAACATCGTTCAGAAGATTCTGAAACTGGATTTAAAAATGTTTCCATCCAAATAAAATAATTTTTTTTTTTTTAAAACGTGTTTGTAAAAGTTATTTTTGTTTTATATCATTCAGTCTTTCAATGGCCACCCTGTATAAAAATGGAAAAGGGTTGAACCGAGAAGTGTACCCTGGTGGATGTCGGAATTGATCTCATGGGCCTCGGAAGACCGAACATTAACCACTACCTTCAAGGACCTATCTGTTAGGAAGGACTTCCTAATTGAGAAAAGTTTTCCACTGATTCGAAAGATGGAGAGCGTGTATAGCGCCCCCTACACCCGATGTCACACCATGTCAATGACCTTCGATACATCTAATGCAATCATCCCAGTGGTGTGTCTATTGTCTAATGCAGTGTTTTTAACAGCCGTGTCGCCGGAAACCTAGGGTCCCACAAGAGGGTTCAGCGAGAAACAGTGATAAATACGCTAATGCATTTTACAGTAATTTTTGTTTAATTTCATATTCGTAATATTACTAAATACGTACGACATATTGTCAGAAAACCCTTGGTCATTATAATAAAGGCCACAACCTCTTATATTACTTTAAATAATAATAATAATAATAATAATAATAATAATAATAATAATAATAATAATAATAGGGAATATACTTAGCGATGTCTATATGACGTCAGTGTGAAACCGCCTTCACTGGTTAGGGGGCAGGACCTGTACATAGTGGATTCGTGTATCATTGAGTGACTCACTCGAGTACAGGACGAGTGTCCATCAACAGGTTGCCTTCTCTGACAAAACAAAACTCCTTGTAACACCAAAGATGAAGGCAAGGATTATGGCAGCATTCACCAACTTAACAGATCGCGACAGCTATTAGAGAGATGTGATTAAATTTACTTTAATGTTAAAAAAAATTATTCATTATTATTATTGTTTAGGTAATAAGCATTTTAACATAGCACAAATAGCTATATCGTGGAAAAAGCAAATTTCGATAATATACGCATTTTTTAAGTATTTATGTGTTTTTAACTTTTATCAAAAACAACATTCTTGTACATGCAGTTATGGATACTATTATACATTAATTACTAATTTTTTAATTACCGTATTTGTCGGCATACAAGGCGCACTTCTTTTTACTAAAAATATCTTTTAAAATTCCCTTTATATGCCTTATGTAGGTTTAAAATTCGCGATAGTCGGCCGACATTAGCTACTTGGCAACTCCTATTAGCTTAGACTTAAACATGAAGGAACAATGTAACACGTTGATGACAATGCCCGATCACGACCTTACATTTACAGGAAGAATAAAAAGACCCAACATTGCACAAGTCTGCGAATGGGTGAAACAAGTTTGGGATAATATTAAACCAGAAATTGTTGTGAAATCTTTTAAAAAGTGTGGCATTAGCAAAGTTATCAACGGAACGGAAGATGACGCATTATTTAACGACGCTGATAGTAGTATTGAAAATGGGTCTCAGAGTTTTGATAACGAAGGCGACGAATTTTAGCTATCTGTGCCATCAGAATGTAATTCTCTTTATTAAAAGATCGCGACAGCTATAAGGGACATGTGATTAAATTTACTTTAATGTAGGTACCTTCATGAGATCGACAGAAAATGAGCATAGCATGATAAAAATTGCCTTAAACTTGACGAAAATAATTTTTATTTGTCTAACTGTTTATGCTATAATAAAGAGGAAAGATCAAAGTATTTTTTGATTATTTTTTTACTTTTTTTTATCATTTCGAGCACATCCAAAAGTGTCGTTTAAAATCATGTTTATTTTTTTAAAAAAAAAACCGATCGTCAGACATTTTTTTTAAATTTTATAAACAAAAATTTAATTTTTCCGTTTTAAATTCTGCCAAGAAATAATTAAACTTTTTTTTAAATTTATTTTTACAAAATTTAAAATTTAAATGTTTATTTAACATATTTGGAAAGAAAACATTACTTACTTTACGCGCTGAAAAGTGTACTTTAAAAAAAAAACACAGCGGGTGGGAAAAATAGTGACACATTCGAGGTGTCGATTGATGCTGTCAATAAGTATTGACAGCTTACGCGACCTAATTTCATCGTACGGATGGACGAAAGTGAAGTAATTTAGCTTCTTATTGAACCAACTTGCGTAACCAGTTATTAAGGGAAAATTTCAGCGTTTGAATTTTTAATTGTTTCTTAGCTTTCCATCTTTACGTGTACGATGCTTTATGAAAATTTTAAAACTAAGACTGTTGATAGAAAAAAAAAATTCATAAGGTGCATACAAATTAATTTAATTATTTTAATTACTTTAATTAGATACCTTTCTTATGAAAGGCTAAGGTGTAAAATATAAACATATACATTTATTTTATTTTATGGTATTATTTCTATTTCCCTTCATTTTATTAATTTTGATATTTCATATAGAAAAAAAAATAACTGAGAAAATAAAAAAATAAGAAATTTCATAAGATAGGTTAGGTACATAATACTTTTAGGTACCCTTATCATTTGAAATATTACACAATTTTTTTTTGTTAATTTTTCTTCAAAGTAATACGAATATTGAAAAGACTTTATTTCACATAATTACATAATCATATACACTTTATTTTATTTATTCATAACCAAGTAAGAAGAGAGGTCTAGAGAATAGAGATGCAATGCAATTCGTACCAGAGATTCGTGAAATATTTCTTCACAAACTCCAACCTAATGATCAGAGTCCTTGCTGCCAGATGTCACAGGATGGGGGTTAGCCATTAAAGAGCAGGTCGTGCATGATATAGTCGGTAGCTATTTCACATTTGTCCAGTTGATAGTCTTCATTATCTTCTTCATAGAAAATGTTGTAATCTGGATCAGAGAATTCCATGACCCATCCTACAAATATCTTATCAACAGAATCAACTGTCCAGATGTGTTTTCCAACTATATCACCACGTACGATTTTGTAAATGTTATCTACAAAATCTTGGGAAAAGTCCGAGAATTCTGCTTTGATGGCAGAATTGGTGTGTTCAAGGTCCTTCAATCTTTTCTGTAGCTGACGCCTTTCCTTTTTTTGATGCTGTCTCTGCTTTTCTTCACTCCTTTTCAGGATCTCCTTCTCTAATACTTCATTCTTAGATATTCTGATCCTGTGTGGTTCTGTGCTATACTGCATGGCAACATCCAAAAGGATTGTTTAAACTTTAAAGGAAAAGAAAAATATCAAAAATTTCTCCACACGTGTCTAGCACAAACACAGTAAAGGCTGACCGACAGCGGAGGACAACATTTATAGCCACGTGACTTTCTTTTGTTTTCATGACGATTCCGGTCTTCCGTATATTTGAATTTAAGCTATTTTTGACACAAAAAAAAACATGTTATATTAGATTTTTACCTAAAAGCAACTTTCTGATTGTAACCAGGTTTATTTTATAATCTGTAAATGATATTATCTACTTAATAATACATTGACTAACTGCAACACCATTTTGATCAATTTAAAAATATTTAACAACTTTAAGCAATAAACATAAATTTAACAATAAGAAATAACAAATAATTGTTGTAAAAACTTATTTTTCATCGAAAATGTTTTTTGCTTTCAGGAAATGTTATTCATAGTCATACAAATAAGTAAAAGCAACTAAAAGTTTTTGAAATTAAATAATATCTTTGTTTTATTGAGTTTTGTATGTTACAATTCAGAGCTGATTTTAAGGTAGACGGGTCCGAAATAAAAAAAAAAGTAAAATGGATTTGCTTTGGTCAAAGCCTTGTGCTTTTAACTAATTAGTCGCTAAATTGGAACACCTTAGAATTTCATGAGTTTTCATGAAATTACTTATGGGGGGGTGTAATAAATAAAATAAAAAAATTACCATGATTTAAAAAAAAAAAATAAAGACATTTATAATAATTTCCATCATTTGTGAATAGTTACTGAAAGTTTCATGAAAAT
This sequence comes from Acanthosepion esculentum, assembly GCA_964036315.1. NCBI lineage: Eukaryota > Metazoa > Mollusca > Cephalopoda > Sepiida > Sepiidae > Acanthosepion > Acanthosepion esculentum. Next base: position 52,554,081 of record OZ038517.1, on the reverse strand, counting down.
CCGACAATTATTTTTATTTTTACAAGATTTTCAAAATTAACGGCTCCCATTAAAAAAGAAAATTCAAAAAAAAAAAAACACGCGCTCATGAAGGTACCTACTTTAATGTTTAGAAATATTTAGTATTATTATTGTTTAGGTAAGAAGCATTATAACATAGCACAAATAGCTATATTATGGGAAAAGGAATTTTCGACAGTATACACATTTTTTAAGTATTTATAGTTATTTTTTAATTTTTATCAAAAACGACATTAAAGTACATGTAGTTATGGATAATATTATACATTAATTACTAATTTTTTAATTAATAATTATTTATGCTCATTTTTTGACATTAATAGCTATCTGCTGATGTGTTAGAATTTTGGTATAATGCAATAATAAAAAAATCAATTTCATCTATCTGATAGATGTCGTGATCTGTAAAGAAGACCGTCCCGAAGAGTTGCAGGAGATTCCGAAGTCGTTTGGAGGCCGTGGTTCAAGTCAGTGGCAATTTATTAAATAAATTTACTGTTCGGTATCTCAAGATTTGTGTATCATTAAGTGACAAACTCGAGTAAAGGGCGAGTGTCCATCAATACGTTGGCCTCTCTGTGCTTCCTGGCTTACAGGTACAGCCCCTCATTCACCACATTATTCAGTAAATATTAACCAGCATTTAAGGGTGCTATATGAATTCTAAATTATTTTCGTTTTAGTTTATGAGAAGTCTCTCTCTCTCTCTCTTTCTCATTCTCTCCCCCCCCCCTCTGTCTCCATCAAGTTTAGTACTTCTGTTTATGGTTCCTTGCTTCAGGTGTGTGAAAAGGCAAACATGTCAAAGGTCTTTGATGCGTCTAATGCAGCCATCCCCGTAGTGTGTCTAATGTCTAATGCAGTGTTTCGTAACCGTGTCCCCGGAAACCTCGGGTTTCACAAGAAGTCGCTCGGGGTTCATCAAGAAACAGTGATAAATAGGCTAATGCATTTTAAAGTAATTTCTGTTTAATTTCATATTCGTAACATTACTAAACACGTACGACACATTGTTGGAAAACCCTTGGTCATTATAATAATGGCCTCAACCTCTTATATTATTTAAAATTATAATAATCATAGGGAATGTATTTAGCGATTTCTGTATGTCGTCAGTTTGAAACCGCCTTCACTGGTTAGGGGGCAGGACCTGTCCATGGTGGATTCGTGTATCATTGAGTGACACACTCGAGTACAGGACGAGTGTCCATCAACAGGTTGCCTTCTCTGTGCTTCCTGGCTTACAGGTACAGCCCCTCATTCACCACATTATTCAGTAAATATTAACCAGCATTTAAGGGTGATATAAATTATTTTCGTTTTAGTTTATGAGAACTCTCTCTCTCTCTCTCTCTCTCTCTCTCTTTCTCGTCCTCTCTCCATCAAGTTCAGTACTTCTGTTTACCGGGACTTGTTTCAGGAGTTTGAAAGAACCAACATACTGCGATTAAATTCATAAAGTTTAGTGGATTTAAAAATGTTTCCATCCAAATAAAATATGCGTTTGCAGAAGTTATTTTTGTTTATATCATTCAGTCTTTCAGTGGCCACCATGTATAAAAACGGAAGACGCTTAAACCGAGAAGTGAACCCTGGTGGATGCTGGCATTTATCTCATGAGTCCCGGAGGACCGGCCATTAACGACCTTATCTGTTAGGAAGGACTTCATAATTGAGAAAACTCTCCCACTGATTCCAAAGATGGAGAGCTTGTATAGCCCCCCACTATGTAACACCATATCAAAGGACTTCGATTCGATAATCTAATGCAACCATCCTCGTTGTGTGTCTATTGTCTAATGCAGTGTTTCTTAACCGTGTTCCGGAAACATGGGGTTCCACAAGAGGTCGCTAGGGGCTCATCGAGAAACAGTGATAAATAGGCTAATGCAATTTTGAGTAATTTTTGTTTAATTTTCATAATTTCGTAATTGTCTAGCACAACACAATGAACCAACCATCCTGGTAGCTGACCTAGCAATGGATTCAATATAGTCTTTCCACTTCATGTCAGCCGAGAATGTTAGCCCGAGAAGGCGCAAAAAATCACTCTCCTGGAGGTTAGCATCAGCCATACTGATGGAAGACAGAAAAGGGTCTCTTAAATTATTAATAGCGAGTAGTTTTGTTTTGTATGGATTAAAATTAACAAGCCATCTTTTAACCCAGTTAACGACGGTCTTGTGGTCGTTTTGTACATAGACTGCTATTTTGAACTTGTGTTATTGATCAGGCTTACAATCAAATCAGGAATAAATGGCAGTGGCGTTAGCGTAGATGACAAGTTGAGAACTGACGTCGAGAAGGTTGTTAATGAAGAGTAAAAACAGAAGGAACCCTGGGGGACACCCGCATTAGTACGAAAGGATGTAGACGAGTGGCCGTTCGGGGCAACTTTCATTTCACGTTTTGACTAGATTAGCTCAAAAATGTGCCCGGAGATACCGTAGTTTTTCCAACTTGTAAAGAAGATCTGAATGCCAGACCTTGTCAAAGGCGTTCGAGATATCTATTGCTACAGCCTGGAAGTTACCATTTTCTTTCCTAAAGCACGATAGGCTCTTTCCGCAATTATCGTTAGTAGTTCATCAGTTGATCTGGAGAAACGAAAGCCGTATTGCTTGTTTGAGAAAAAAGTCCTGTGATGAGAGATGACGAACCAATTCAGCATTGATTAGGGCCTCTAGGATTTTCCTAAACAGAGGCAGAAATCTAATAGGCCGATAGTTGAATGGGTCAGACGGTTCACCAGAGTTCTTAAAAACTGGAACAACAGACGAAGACTTCTGGCAAACAGGAAAGCAGGAGGCAGTGATGCATTTATTATACAGTTTAGAGAGAACAGGAGCCAGTTCAGAAGCACACTTCTTAATGACTATTACAGGGATGCCTTCGGGTCCACATACTTTGTGGGGATCTAGGTTAGAGATGATAGCAGGAACTATGAATGGTAGGTAGTGGGTAGATAGGCAGGGATTCTCGAGATGAGTCAAGAGTGGAGTTTGAGGAGAATTAACGGACAAAGCCTTCACCTTTATTAGCAGAGGAGGATGATATCTCAAATTAATTGAAGAGTGGTGGAAAGAAATAGATACCTTGCACTTATTTACTATCCTATCACAGAGATGCCAGTAGCCACGTGAACCAAAGATTTTAGAGGTCTCTCAGCAAGCAGCAGTAGCAAATAAGCCCCTATTATGACGCGCGCTGTCCCGTTGGTATAGCCGGAAATAGTGGTTCCTGTGTGCTATGGCGGCCGAGCATTTTTCGTGTGAACTGGTATATTCGTGAAGGGATGAAAGCGTCCATGCCGGCTTTGACCCAAGAAGAAAACCTCAGCGGCGCATTCTTCAAGTGGGAGTTTGAGGATACCAGTCCAAGGGGCAACACGAAGAAAATCCCAGAATGAGTGCCAATGAACATGCTGGTACCGAAAAAAGGTCTTATGGATAGGGTGTTTCTGTTTAATGGCTGCATGGAAGGAGATATAAATAGCTATCACAGAGTGGTCTCAGTTATCAAGAGGGCAATATTGTGAACCTTGGCAAGCGCTAGGAGATGAGGTAAGAAATAGATCCAATCGAGAATCATGTTTCTCTGTTTGGCTAGGAAAACGAGTGAAGCCCACGATTTTAATGAAGGATTGGGCAATGGAAAAAATTTAATGTCTGTGTACAGACAACATCAGTACCTTTAGAAGGTTTCAGTCACGTGTCATGGTGAGCATTAAAGTCACCGGAAACAAAGTTGTACGCAGATGGATGGAGAGAAAGTAGCTTTTCGATACTGTCAGCTATCGCGTTTAATATACTGCAGTTTGGGGAAGAGGGGTGCGATAATGGAAAAAGTGATAGCTGACAGAGTCTAGTAGTGAAAGACGGAAGCACATAAAAAGTAGTCAGCGACATCTAGAGACAATTCTCTGGCCACCAGCAGATTATGTAAATACTAAGGCCATGCATGTGAATGCTGGAATCTTTTCGGCAAAGGGGAAGATACCTTGAAACCTAGAATTCATTGGTCGCAATGGAAGAATCCAAGTTGATTTCACAAAGGGCAAATATATCTAACGACCGTTCCAGGAGGAGGGATTCTACACTGCAGAAGTTGGAGTGGCTACCGCGAATATTGAAGAATGATTGATAGGGATAGGTGTTTTTTTTGTTAGCTGATTTAGTTTTATTTCTTATTGGGATTTCCATGAGATATGTTTTGAAGAGTGACGAGAAAGACTACCATAATTGTCCCTATCTGTCGTATAACTTTGAACCTTTTCCTATCTAGTAATAGATTGAATGTCTCTTCTTAGCATTTGTTTTTTATCATATTTTCGAAATCTGCTCTTTCTTTTTTTTAATAGACCTGTATTTACCAAATTACTTAAATATGGCCTCCACATTTGACAATACGAGACGTGTTAGTTGTCCTTAGATTTTTACTTTTTGTTATGCGTCTATAGAGTTAATTGTGTCGATAAAAAGGCTCGATTACTCATGCAGAAAATATTACCAATGTAATTACATAATTATCTAAATATGATCCTCAATTTTTGCCAGTGTGGGTCAAATACTGAGGTCATTCCAAAAGTAATGCCTCTATTTTAATGTGCTGGCCTACTACCCCAGAGGTGGACGTTGGTAGTTTGGTAGTAAAGGTTGTAACTTGCCGCTAATAATTCACTATTTTTTTTTTGCCTTGACAAAATGACATCTGACATGAAAGCGTACAAAAAAAAAGGTGTCGCATTGAAATTCTCCAGGCAAAAATCTGCACACGTTGACTTTCATCGACTCTTGCTAAACGCTTTTAAAGACCAAACAGTGGATAGGAGCACAGTCAGAGCGCACAGTTAATGCGTTTTATCAGTTTTGAGCTACGTTCCGGGCGACTCTACACAGCTGTCAACTCCCGAAGTGAAGACTGACTCGAAAATGCATAACCAATGGTAACAGCTGTTTAGGAAAAAAAAATAGTGATTTGTAGCTGAAAACTTGCTCTATCCGACGGTGTTATTATGCTCCGTGTAGCCGTTGCACTTTTCAGGGAAATAAGAGACTTTCCTTTCAGAGCGTCCTTTGAAGACTTTACATAAAGTAAGCCAAAATTATGTCATTGTTTGAAAAGAATATACTGAAATAAAATTTATAAATATTGTAATAAATATATATCTTTTTAATCATTTCGCCTCAAAGCAAGGCGATAATGCCACTAAGATGCAAGGGAATATATCCTAACTATATTAACGTTGACTCTAACTACCCCTATACTATCTTGAAGCAGATAGCAATTACTGTTAATTCTAGAATGAGTAAACTGTCATCTAATAAGAGTATCTTTAATAAAAATAAAGTATTATACGAAAATGCTCACCACAAAAGTGGATTTGTTAATAAACTAGCTTACTTAAGCCCCATAAATAACAATGGTGAGCTTAAAAGCAGCAGGACGCACAAAAAATATGGTTCAACCCCTACCCTCTTCTGTAGGTTATCCAGAATTAATATTAGACAAGTTTTCTTGAAACTTATAAGCACTTCCGGAATAACAACCTTTAAGTAAGATCTTTAACAGAAAAACTGTTAAAATAAGTTACTCACGTACAAAGATCATGTTTAAAATAATTGACTACCACAACAAATATATTCTAAACAAATTCAATTGTATCAACAAGGACCCCCTGTTATTGTAGGAATAACAATCTTTGCCCAGTCGAGGGAAAATGTAGAACATCTAATGTCATTTATCAAGCTGCCATTTACCCCAAAGAATATAGATCAAATCACCATGTTTATATTGGTATTTCTGCGGTGGAATGGAAACATAGACTTTATAACCATACACACACTTTTTCCAACCCAAGACTGAAGCATCAAACTGCTCTCTCAAAAAAACTTTGGGAACTAAGAGAAAAACATGAACCTTCAAATTGACTGGGAATTCATAGGTTTTTCTCAAAATCCTAGTAACTTTAAAGGTAGATGTAACTTATGCCTAGAAGAGAAAATTAGAATTATTTCATTTGGCAATCAAAATATTTTACTAAATCAAAGGAATGAATTGGTTACTAAATGTCATCATAGAAGTAAATTCAAACTGATATAATACATTTTCAACATCGGAAAATCCATTTTCATTTACCACATATAGTTTAATTTTCTTTCCTAGTTACCCCTTTCAAATTACTTTCTTCCTATCAGTTTTTTTAACTTTGTATCAAGTTAGATTTATGTAATACTCTCATTTACCCCTTATATTATCAATTTTTAATTACTAGCTGTAATTTGTTAGATATCTTTTACAATTTTTTAATTTCCCCCTCTTTACATTTAATCTATAATTAAGTTAATGATTTATTTTTTTTATATCTCACCGATATGGTACTTGTTTAGATTCATTTAATAATTCATTGATATATATATATATATATATATATATATATATATATATATATATATATATATATATATATATATATATATAGAGAGAGAGAGAGAGAGAGAGAGAGAGATATTATGATTTTGTTTATCCCATTTTTTACAATTAATATTACCCGCACCTTGTTTAAATTTTAATATAATAATTTTTTAAAATTTGTCCACACCATTTAATAAAATTTTTAAATAAGGTTTCCTTAGAAAGATAATTTTAATTTTTAATTTTAATTTTTAATTACCTTTTCTTAATTCGTACTGGCCGTATATTAAATTAACTTTATGTCTGTAGTAATATTGTAATTTCATTCCTTAAAGAGCTCTTTAAACGTTAAATTTTAAGGGCCTCTTTAAATTTTTAATTTTAATCTAAATTTTTATCTATAATCTATATTAATACTTATTTAATCTATATCTTATATAGTCTTATTTATAATTCGTTCATATTGTATTAATTTGTCTTATTTATCTATTTAGTTTCTTGTCATTTATTTATTTATTTATTATATTTTTTTATACTTCTATTTTTTATACGTCTATTTTTTATACGTCTATTTTTAAAAAAATCATCTGATATTTATTTAATACGATTTTAATACGAATATTCTGTTTTTTATTTATTTATTCTTTTTCAAAATTTCATCTATTATTAAATTAATACTAATATTCTGTGTCCTACATACTAAAAATGCTTTAAATTAAACCTTTTTAGTTAGCGTTTATTATAAAATTTCTATTTTAAAATTTTAAAATATATATTAAATATTAAAATTTCCTTAATATTATCTAAAAAAAAACTTTTCTAAATTTTAAAGATTGTATTTCTTTATGTAATTTCTCATTCTGAACAAGAGATAGCATGTTAAATATAAGTGAAGGTCAACCGATGTGTAGACACGAATGTGAACATTTTTTGATTTCATTCCTTAATAAAATCCTTTACTCTATCCCCAGTTCTACTTTATTCTCTTCTCTTTTTCTCTCTTTATCTTTCTTTTCCCCCCTCCCATTTTAAATACATTTTCCCTTAGTTGTAAATTTCCCTCCTCTTTCTTCCTATTTACAAAAATCTTATGACTCGTTCCTTGGCGTTGACAAGTCCGTTCTGGGTGAAATGGCCATATATCATATGGAGTATTGAATTTTATCTACATGTAATTCATATATGTTCTGTAACAAATACATTGAGTTCTCTTCTGTAGATAAGTTTTAATATTTTATATTACGAGGATTCACTTGGATTACTTACCACGGATTTTTACTTATATATATATATATATAAATTAATAAAATTTAAATCGACTTATCTTTTGAAAGTGTCAAGATGGCCTACTACCTTCATTCATGCAGTAAAGACGTTTTGGCTAGTTTGGTATACTGTCAATTTGCTGATGCTAAGAAAATCAAATTTCAAATCTAAATTGTTTCTGTTTAACATACTTTTTTAAAAATTCAGTTTAAGTACAGGAGTCTTCATAAAAATGACTGCAAAGGGCAGCATATTTTTATACTCTTTTCCTGTTACTCAGCAGTTGTTGTCAGATTGAAAGGGAAATTAGTCCTTGTGACACAGATGTCCATTACAATTTCATTCAAATTGTGTGGGTATGTACATTTGCATGGATGCATATATAGTTTCATTCAAGGACAGAACTAAAAATATTTCTACAAAATTTAAGAAAGCTTTAAAAGCTAATACTATTTAAGTTTTGAATAAAATCTTGTATATTATCTGATTTTTTAGGGTTTTAAAATAAATTCATTTTTCTCTTAGTCTCCAAATTTGATTTTATAGATCGACCCACTCAAATTAAAAAAAACTCTAGGTACCATAGCAAAGTGCTCACCTGAACAATTACCATGAGAGTATTTCTAGAAAGGACACAGAGAAGAAACATTAGGGCGATATTTTAACATCTTCGTTCCAGTTCCTTGTAAATAAAACCAAAATTTCAACTCCAAAGATATGTAAATTATTTCAATGTATTTCATGCATGTATTTCTTAAGACAAAGTAAAGAATACATAAAATGTTGTCAAAGTACCTAACTTGTAATACGAAAACAAAATTCGAGCAGTTAACTTATTTCTAGTAAAGTTCTCACACATAAGCTAATTTGTAAAAAGGTTTAGTTTTTTTTAAATTCCCCAACAAGAATCTGTTTCTTTTATATCATTTTACACAATGTCATTAATGTTGTTCTACATGAAGTGTTATTTATTTGTACTAATCTGAAAAAGAATTGTGGTTGTTAAAAAAAACAAAAAAATTCTATCTTCTCGATATTAACAACTGTGCAATTTAAACCTTCTGCAATAAAAGGTCATAAAATATATTTGGATATTCATGGTTATTTGTCTCCACACAAGGGGAGATATGTAAGGGTCTTGTTTAAATTGAGGTTCCATAAATGTACAAGCAGGTAAGTAAATTTTGCCCTGTCCTCATGGTCTGTGCCACAAAAGTATCAAGATGGCCTACTACCTTCTCTTATTCATGCAGTAAAGTTGCTAGTTTGGTATAGTGTCAATTTTCTGGTGTCAGGAGAATCAAATTTCAAATCTAAATCGTTTCCACTCAATAATAAGGTTCCAACGACAACTGGAATTGTTGATGTCCTCACGTGTCACATTTTTTAGATTTCCACTTCAAGATCCTTGTACTTTTATAGTTTTTTGAAGATCTTCAAAGGACAAACGAAATTAAACAAGGTTTATTTATCAAAATCCGAACAAAATATTCAAAGGGATGTAGATTTTATAACCGATTTCACAAAGCTTCACAAATGTTCAATATGCGAACCACGTGTGACACAACACACGTCAAGTTTGTAGTCCAGCTCCTGCCAAACACGTTGTAGCCTATCTTGCGTAACATTCTCCAGCGTATAAGAGATTCTCTGCTCAATTTTCTCTAAGCTTGTAGAAATAGGAGTTATATAGACATGTCTTTTCACATAGCTCCATAGAAAAAAACATCGCAATGTGTGAAGTCAGATGAACGTGTTGGCCATTTCAACAGCACATTGCCATTATGACTGGCACGCTCGATCCATCTTCCTGGTAGATTCGCATTGAGATAAGTCCGCATAGTCAACTGAGTTTTTACACATTTTGTTCAAATTTGAAATCATTTGGGTGAGAATTGGCTAGACTACAAAATGGTGCCAATTTTTTGGCAACACACTGTATACACATATTTATAACATATATATATATATATATATATATATATATATATATATATATATATAGGCTTAAAGAGATCAGTCATGGAATGGAATGAAGTGATACCCCGCTGCGCTAGCTGACCGCATAAACGTAAAAACATTAGAACTCCCACTAGACAGACACACATGCACGATTATGAATACACATATTACCATCCGATGCCCACTTAGACATGCAAGAATCATCGCAGACTTAAACGCATATAGACTTATCTACGGTTGTAATGCACGTAATCTGTAACTGACCAATGAAACTAACTCAAATAAAATTGAAAATATCAGAGTTTCTGTCTTTTTGCCTGTTTTCCCTAAATCTCTGACGAAGATTTAATAAAACTGAAACCTGTTAGATTGATATACGTTTCCTAGTTGTTCTTTTCTTTTATCATCCTGTTGGATTTTTATCCATATTTTATCTGCATCTGATAGTAACACACACACACACACACACACATATATATATATATATATATATATATATATATATATATATATATTATGAAATGGATTAAGTCCGACAATTATTTTAATATATATTATTGTTATACGTTATTTATGTAAATCCTCTGTTTATAATAAGCAGTATTAACATTTAGCAGCTTGAATGTCCGAGAAATTTTATAGAAAATAAGCGTCTCCAACAGGAATCGAACCTGTGTCCTACACGGAACCTTCATATAGCCTGACGTGCTATACCATTTAGCTACGAAGGAAGCATCTGGTTAATTAGGTCGAATTACTGTTTTTAAAGTACAAACTTCCCATGGTTCACCTCGAACGCTCATATATGCTCGAAGCTTATCTTAATGTAAACAAATGACGTCATATATTATGAAATGGACAAAGTCCGACAATTATTTTAATATACGCATATTTTCTCTGAAATTTCTTGGGCATTCAGACCGGTAAATGTTGTTAATACTGTTTATTATAAACAGAGCATTTACTTAAATCTTTGTTTCTATATAAATAACGTATAAAGATAAAGTATTTATATATATATATATATATATATATATATATATATATATATATATATATATATATATATACGGTAATACTCGTTTGGAAAATCTCGGATAGCTCAACTTGTAGCCGAACAAATCGATACCCAAGGAAAAATTGGAAATAAAAAAGAAAGAACCAAGAACATGAACACTATACAAGACCAATTGTCAAGTGCTTAAGCTCCAAGTCCAAAACAAAAAAACAAAACAAAAAAAAACGAGTAGAAAGATTAAACGTAGAGTGCTCAATACGCTAATTTGAGTGATAAACTAGAATAATCCTAAGGAGCCATGCAAACCTACATAGGTCTCACCTAAACGGATCTTCAGGGTAAAACCGGCTTTTACCCTGAAGATCCGTTTAGGTGAAACCTAGGTAGGTTTGCCTGGCTCCTTAGGATTATTCTAGTATTGGCTTCTGAAAAATTAATTTCGGTTGAGCTCTTTGGTTTGAGGTGTAAGTTTGTAAACAGTGACTATTTAAGCTAATATAGCATGAATCTTCGGCAGAATTAAGTCACTGTCAGTCACTGTGTGTCTATCCAAATCTAAAAAATAAACACGCTAAAATTCACGTTCATCCCTGCCGTGAGCCGACGGCTTAGTGGTAGAGGTTCCGACTGACGCCAATTCAGTCGGGTTTCGATCCTGCGAAACAGTCTGTCTGTGGATGACAAAAATATATATATATGAAGAAATATAGGTGGCCTGACGATTGCATCTAGCATGAAACAGACTGTCGCCTCTAAGTGTTGACTTCTTTGTTCACTTTTATATATATACATATTATTTTAAGATATTAGATCAAAAACATGTAAAACATGCGTTTTTTTCATGTTTTTGATGTAATATTTTAAAATAAAGAATATTGCTCTTTTTTTGTATTGAGCCCTCTTTTAAATTGAATGTTACAAACGTCGGAATTGGACTCTATTCGATCTCATTTTACTTTGATCTTCGAACGTTTAAAGGCAATATCAATCGATATCTTCTGTCTTCTTAACTCTTACTTTTATTGTTTTCTCTCCGCAATAGTATATTTTCTCATATTCTGTAACACCCAGTACCCCCCCCCCCTCAGCATCTTAGAGGCTTTATTGCCTTGCTTCGGGTAAAATGATTAAAAAAAAAGAGAAGAAACGGGGTCGATTTTGCTATCGGAATTCATTGGAAACAATTTAAAATAATGTGAGATAAAAAATGTATTCAAATCTCTCTCTCTGTCTCTCTCTGTCTCTCGCTATATATATATATATATATATATATATATATATATATATATATATATATATATATCGAGAGAGGGAGATAGAGAGAGAGAATTAAAGTGAAGAAACTTGTCACTTAACTGAATGGTGTTCTTCACGGCTCCATACTACCTTAAGAGTATCTGATGCACACTAAGGGTGACATAACTCTTTATATCTCTTCTTACATGTGACATGCCGTCCTTTGTTTAATCTATCACTTTTCTTCTGTTCGGTCTTCAAGCATTGAAGCCTACGCTGAAAACACCGGTACACGCACGATCACCGAGAAAAAAGCAGTGTCAAACCCGGTCAGTACTTAGATGGTGGGGTCGCTTGGAAACACTCGGTATTGGAAGCAATTCCTTACAATGCAAAATATGTTTCGGAGTAAAATAATCCACGAAGGGTTGATAAACTGTAAATAACAAAATAACAAAAAAATCAGTTATACACCGACCGTAAATTAAGCGGTGATATACGGGGAATATAGAATAAGCATTCAGGAAAAATTGAATTACGAAAATACCATAACAATTAAGCCACAATGTCTACACCGGTATACGTCATTAAAATAAACTGTATATTATATCCTTTTCTTCTGCAATCTCCACTACACCATTATGTCGTATTGTTTGTTTACACTTGTAATATTAAAAGTAATATAGGTAAAATTTCCCAGAGTGGAACTTTTTCATTATTATTTGATTTCGAATAGCGTTTATTTAGCCTGTTTGAATTAAAATGCACGAAATACGAGTAAAAAAATGTTAAAACTCATCACTGTTTGTATTAAATTCCTATTTTTTTACAATAAATATGACAACTCATATGGTTGGACGATAAAAACAAAACAACAAGGTATTGTCGATGAGGCGGAAAGAAAAGAATATAAAATTCTTTTTTCATTGCTGATATGGAGGATCTTGGTGAAATGTTTCTTTGTGGGCGAGAGAAGCAACCTGGAGGATGGGGAGAGTCGGTAGGAGCTGGAGTTGATTCTTGTGTCAGGTCGGTTGACCGAGATTACTGGTGGTGATGTTGATAGCTTGCCCTCGATTGCCGACAGCGTCGAGAGCGGCGTTCTTAAAAGCAGACAGGGTGGATCATGCCTCAGCGTTTGTTTTTTTTTTGTTTTTTGTTTTTTGTCATACTTTTAACTTTAGCGGCAACACCTGCGATTGGCTCTTTTTAAATTGTATTTTATATATTTTTGGTGGTGATTTGTTTTGTGAGCTGGATGTGATATTCGGTGCCCCCTGCACAGACAGCGACTATTTAGTATTATTGTTTTTGCTTTCTTAGCGTTCACATCCATTCAAAAGATTTTGATGTAGAGTGAATCAAAAGACTTCCGTCGCACGTGACGTCCAAATCCCTTCCTGCCGCCTAAACAATTGCTGTTCATCCGATGATCCTGATATCATCAGACGGGGCTCAAACGAAGCTTCAATTTGAAATTTACGCGGACATAAGCCTCCTCTTTTCATTGGACAAAAAATAATCTTGATATATAAAACAGAGGATGTATGTGTGTCTGCCTGTGTGATACCTTTTTACTCAAGTTCCATGCAAGCGATTTTGACCAAACTTGGCAAATACATTGTACAATGTAAGAGATAGGGCCTTAGTGTAAAAAATCGATAATTTAAAAAAAATCAATAATCGATAAAGCCGATCAAATATCGATAAATTCAACTTTTTTCCTTTGATTTCGTTCACACTCAGTATGTCGGTTACTTACATCATAACGAGCTCAACGATACCTCATTTTTATTTCTATGTCATTGCGTTTAGCGAAAAACCGCGAAAACCAAAAAATCGATTTCAACACCAATTTTAAACTAAAATCTCCCTCAATTTTCAAGCAATCTAATACAGACTTCACTCAGTTGTAGCCAACAGTAAGTTGATTATTTAACATTCATTTAACTTGATAATTGAGTCCATTCATATAGTAAAAACTCGCGTAAATAGCGAAAAATGGCAATTTTTACCGGTTTCTTATTTTTCGTTGATCTTTCAACCATTTTTCATCAAACTTAACAATTGCTTTATAAATGTATCCACTTTTACATCCCTGGTAGCACACTGACAAATTGAATTTCAAAAACTTCAAAATAATTGTCATCTGAAGTGGGTCTTCATGTTGCCTGTTTTACCCCTTCATGTCTTCAGCTAAATTCGATTGAATAAATGCAGACTACTTTTGTTATATCAGTAACTGCATTCATTCAAAATGTTTTTTTATGAAAGTACTTTAAAGTAATTGAAGATAGACTCTGTTGCATCTAAACATGATGCTCTTTTTGCTCCATTATAATTGAACGCCTTTTCTGATCGACCAGATGGGTATGGCTGCTAGTACATATATTTTCCGAATTTTTAAGAAATGAAACCAAAACAGTTCATTTTTACCTTCCATCAGCATGGCTGCAGGAGAGTGACTAACGCTTTCCGGTTCTTCAATTTCCGATTACGGCAATCAATTCCTCAATCTGCAGCTAGGAAAGTTGGTTGACCTTGTCATGCTAGACAATTTTTTTCGCTGGAATTTATTTTACATATTTATCAGACAACCATGGGTCATTTCTTTGAATATTGCTGCCACATCTGCTCCGGAATTTCGAATTTTATCAAAAATCTCTAAATATATATTTAAAGATTCTTCATAAAATGCAAAGAAGAATCTGCAGTATTATTGGTCCTAACCTGGCATCTTAGCTTCAGTTACTTTCCCACTGCTGTAATATAGCTTCCCTGTGTCTTTTCTATAAATATTTTCATGATAATTGTTCTGATGAACTTTCCTCTATACCTAGACTTTATGGATTTAAGCCCAGTGCTAGATTGGTGGTAAAGTTTTTAAAGTTTCATCAATTCATAGTTGAATTAGATAGATGCAACCGTAAGTTCTATGCTAACAGTTTCTTCTCTCGCACTTCTCACTTGTGGAATTCTCTTCCGGTTTCTTGCTTCCGTGTCAAATTTGATCCTCAAAATTTAAATGCAATGTCTTCTTGATGTTCTTTTATTGTCTTCTCTCCTATAGTGTTTTTTCTTCTTATATTCTCTCAAACTCGGCAACCCCTTGCGTCTTAGTGACTTTATTGCCTTGCTTGGGGTGAAATGATTTTTAAACAGTACAGCATGACAGTTATTTTTGACATTCCTTTTTCGAGCCAATTCTAAATGAAAAAAAAAGAAAAGAAAAACTTTTAAACACAAAATGACACAATTTTTAATAAGCGGTCTGTTAACCCTTTGAGCTCTGCGTTCATGAACAAGTTTAATCCTTCTGCCAGAGCTTCTGAGTCACAATTCGCAAATAATTGGTATGTAATGTTTTACGGTAGATATAAAAAATAGTTACAAGTATTTACCCACCGTTCAACTAGTGCCTGGGCATTAAGTCATTTTTCTCTACCACTGTTCAACCGGTGGCTGGGCATTACGTCATTTTTTTCCACCACGGGTAAAGCGATGGTGAGGACTCAAAGGGTTAATACACTTATACTAAAATGTGTAAGATAAACACAGACTATTGAATATTTAATTATTTAATTACTTACACGGTTTAATTAATTATTATTTTAAATTATTTTATACTACTTATAATAAAAAGAATTATTAAAGAGATCTCGTTTGAAGCAGAATATAGCAATGATGTTAGTCCAATGAAAAATATGATTTTTTTTTTACACAGATATTATCTTACTGTAGTTGATATGAAAATGTAATTTGGGAAAAAATAATTGTTTTATTTTTTATGCCCTGAAGGGATAAATACGCTATTATAGCAGGCAATTTGCCTCCACAGAGCGGAAAGCAAGCAAATGGTTTATAAAAGAATAAAAATGTAATAAAAAAATATAATAAAATAATAATATTATATAAAAAATTCAGCACATTTACATTTTCAGAAAGGAAAAAAATGGTGAAAATTGTTTTGAACAAATAATGTCAGTGGGAAAATTATCCAAATATAGCAACCATTTTGTGTGGGGTGACAAAATTAATTAGGTTCGGAATTGGGGCTTGGCAGAGTTAATTTAGGCTGACACTAATTTTGTCCCATACTATTAAATGAAGAAATGACCTGATTTGATTGGACGTGGCTAATTTCTTTATGCTTCATCTTATGGCCAGATCACGTTGAAACACCGACTACCGAAGTTAAGCAATGTTGAACCTGGTCAGTGCTTAGATGCGTGACCTTTGGGCAATACGAGATGCTGTAAGCTTGGATGTACAGATGGTGTAATGGATAAAGGTTCGGAATGACTTACGTTATATTCGCTTATATGCAAACACCTTGGAGAAAGGTATAAATTGTTTTATTTTCTACGGTTTATCAACCTGTTGCTGGTTATTTAAAGCCAGAAAATATTTTTAGATTATAAGAATTTTTTTGTTGTTGAGATAATGATGATTTAAGGTTAATAATTAATGCATAGTTGGAGAAGGAAGATGTGGAGTCATACCCTTCAAATGAAAACTTGATTCGTAGATTTTATAAGCATTTTGTACTGTTTTTGTCTTTGCTTCGTGAAGAAAAAATGAAAAGGCAATCAATAACAAATTCAATGTTAAAATGTTGATTCGTTTTCTACGGCTTATCAACCCTTTGAAGGCTATTTAAAGCCAGAAAATATTTTAGATTATTAGGATTTATTTGGAGATAATAATATGAATATAAAGTGGGGGTTCAATTCTACATTATAATCATTATATAAACTGATATCTCAATTTGTGGCCACAGTACTTTCTATACATTTCTATTCCACATAATGTAAATAAATCTGAATTACATGCCTGTGTAGCTAATCAGCATTTAATTGATTCGTTTTCTACGGCTTATAAATCATTTTGTGTCTTTGGGGAAAAAAGAATGTGATGTCAAGTCTTATAATGTTAAAATTCAAAAATTCAAAGCGGATTGATTTTATAGCTGGGGATATTTTATTAAGGCTGAAATATTAGATTGACTAACTTCTGTTTTATGAAATATTTATAATAACGAATGAATCGTCTTAACTCCTAATCATAAGTGGTAGTTAACCAGGATTAGACGTTTATCCCTTGTTTCCTGTTTAGGATTAGGCCTCAGCTTCTCGAAATGTCTACTTCAACATAATACTTCTAACGACCCCGCCTAAACTCTGGAAATTTGATTTAGTGTTTATTCGTTTAATTTTTCTTACTTCAATAGGAGTAGAAAGGTTCGAAAATATATATCCACTCTGATGAAAAATATGGAAAAGACAAAACAAAATCCGAATATGCAAGTTTACTGTTCTAATGTTGTTTTACTGTCGACGTCAGACGTTTCGGTCTAGTAGACCATCTTCAGGACATGGTTATTAGAAACATACTTAGGATTAGACGATATTTAAATCAACATGAAAAGACGATAGACACAAGACTAATCAGAAACAGAACAAGTGAAATTCTAAAGTCAGCGTTCCCTTTTGGGGGGATTCGGTCACGTTGGCGTTGCGCGGGCGATGCTGCGAAAAACGCATCCCCAAGATAGAGACTTTATCTTAAATGGAAAAGGGGGATTCTATTTGAATCTAGAACTTCTAAGTACGTTTGTCAAGCATTAATCTTGCCAGGAACGGGGAGATGTTAAAGAAGCCGGGTCTAGTATTTACCGTACGTGAAGTGGATATTATGCCTGCCTCATAAATCCGTCTAAGGTTTTTAGTATTAATATATTTTAAAATCTTCACAGAGTCAAAATCGAAATTATGATCGGATTTAGTTAAGTGTACAAATAAAGCATTATTTAAATTACCCAGGCGAATATCTCGTTTATGTTCGGAAATACGAGATTTTACGGACCTACCTGTTTCCCCCACATATCTCAAGTTGCAGTCTTTGCATGGGATCTGTTAGACGCAAGCATCGGATGTAATATGTTGTTTGCTGGTGTTATTTAATATACTGCAAATAGTTCTAGTAGGTAATATAGTAGTTTTAATTTTTAGTGCATTTAGATTATTGGAGATGTGTTCGGTCAAAGGGTTATTCGGTAGAAAGATGCGACAGAAAGAATTATCAGGGGCAGCTGAAAGTGTGCCTTTCACTGACGTAGATGTAGTAGCAGTATTCACATATTAGCTTACATATCCACTCAGTACTTCTAATGTCTACGTCTAAACTCTGGAAATTGATTGACAGTTTATTCTTTTGAACTGGAGCGGAGTTTTATCTCTTGTTTCCTGTTTAGGACTGAGTTTCCGGTTCCTTCCAAAATCTATATCAACTCTATATATCTAGAGTATCCGCCTAAACACTGAAATTTTATTTACTGCTTATTTGTTTTCTTACTTAAATAGGAGAATATACGTTTGCCAATATCCTGGTTCACACTCCTCCTTTGCCATTTTAAACAGGAGTAAAGATTTATTCCTTGTTTCCTGTTTAGGATTGGGTTCCTTCTAAAGTCTACTTCAGTTCTCTACTTCTAACGTCTCCGTCTAAACTCTGTCGTTTGCTTTACTATTTATTTATTTTTCTTCAATATGTGTAGATAAGTTCGCTTATCGTACGGTTCGCCGTCCTCCTCGGTCTCTTGAACGGGAGTAGAGGTTTACCCCTTGTTTCCTATTTAGGATTGGCTTTCTTGTTCCTTCTAAAGTATTTTTCATTCTCTTTCACTCCCAGTAGCCCCTTGCATCTTAGTGGCATTATCACCTTGCTTAAGGTGAATAGAGGCTTATCCCTTGTTTCCTGTTTAGGATTGGGTTCCTGGCTCCTTCTAAAGTCTTTTTCATTCTCTTTCACTCCCCGTAGCCCCCTTGCATCTTAGTGGCATTATCACCTTGCTTGGGGTGAATAGAGGAGTAGAAGTTTATCCCTTGTTTCCTGCTTAGGATTGGGTTCCTGGCTCCTTCTAAAGTCTTTTTCATTCTCTTTCAATCCCCGTAGCCCCCTTGCATCTTAGTGGCATTATCACCTTGCTTGGGGTGAATAGAGGAGTAGAGGTTTATTCCTTGTTTAGGATTGTATTTTCGGCTTCTTTATTTCACTTCAGTAGCCCCCTTGCATCTTAATGGCATTATCACCTTGCTTGGGGTAAATTGATTAAAAAAATAAATTTGGAGAATAAAAAAAACGGTGATTACGATAACGATTGACATTGCATTTACATTTTTAAAGATCAAAGTTAACTGGAATCGTGAATCCGGAGGAAGACTGTTCCACATGCGAGAACCGCGATAGCATAAAACTTACGGTTACATCTAGCCATTTCAATTTTAAAATGATGAGACCTTTTCTACTATTACGTTGAAATTCATAAAGTATAGATACCATACAGGAAAGCTTATCAGAACAATTGACATTTACAGTAAAGGCAAAGGGAAGATATATTATGGCCGTGCGAAAGTGACTAACTGCAGAAAATTCTTTGAATTTTATCAAGAATCTCTAATATACAATTATACCAGCTTAAGAGCCGCTCTATCGGGCATCCTTTAAGCAAGCTTCTGTAGAGGGCTCTTGATTGGGCCTTCATCCCAATAGGTAGGGAGGACTTCATGCGATAGGAGTTCATATGAAAACAATAAACTGCAGAAGAACTCGAAATTGATCGCTGCATTTAAGTATTGCATTAATCTTTAAGCTAACCTTTTAAGAAGTTCAACGATAATTCTGTCGCTACTTAAAGACAATTTGATGTACGTAGGTTTTTACTTTCCGTACAAATAATCCTTTTTACTTCATGGGTTGCTTTCGCTGGATTTCGCAATTAAATTATTCCCGAATTTATTTCCAAGATATAAAAATTGTTATTGTACAAAAAAAAAAAAAAAAAAAAAAATTCGTCGCCAAAAACTCACGTAAAAAAATCGCTGAAAAACAATCGCTGTAATGATATCTTGGGAATCCAAAATTTCAGTATTGCGTGTCTGGATCCGTCCCGGAATAGTTTTAATTTGCTCACAGAGTCGACCTGATTCCAAAATAGTATATGTCTCTAGGATTAATGTTGAAAAAATGTGACACTGTGGCACACTGGCATTCGTATCTGACATAGAAGTGTGAGAGAAGAAGCTGTTAGCATAGAACTTACGGCAGCATCTAGCAAATCCAAACGTAAAATGATGTGACCTGTCTGCCAATCAGGTGCTGCGTTTAAATTCGTAGCGACGAGATACCAAGCAGGAAAGCTGATTTGAACAATTAACAGAACAATTAAAATGTCGAAACTTTAAGATTTTTAAAAAAATTTCTTTCTTCCATATATTTAAACTATTGGGTTGCCCGGAAAGTTCATGCCGATTTTCAAGGGAAATTAAAACGCAAAACAAAATTTATGCCATTAAATATTCGACTCCATATGAACCGTTTTGTTGCACAAACTTTCTCCGTTTCTCCTTCAACTTCCATCTTCCGAGAATTTCCGTGGTTTCTCGGCAAAGAACTCATTCCCGTGATTTTTTATGTCATTCAAAGAATTCAAATTTTTACCACTGAGATTATTTTGCAAGGACCTGAATGAATGAAAATCCGTAGAAACAATGCCTGATGTATATGGTTTGTGGAGTAAAACATTCCAGCTAAACCGCAACAATTTTTGCCGGGTCGCTAAAGAAACGTATGGTCTGCCATTACCTTGATGGAAAACAACAGCTTTCCTTTTCCCCAATTCCGGGTGTTTTTCTTGAGTTGGCACCTTTAATTAATCCATTTGCCAGCATTACTTTTCAGAATGAATTAACTAGTTACTTGGCAGAAGCTCATCGTACAGGATTCATTTCCAATCCCACCTGATGTACAGCATGAGGAACAACTACTTTTGGGATGGCTAAAGTTGGCTCATATTGCTTACTCCAGAATCTTTTTCGCAGAACATTGTTGAATATCGTCTAATTCTAATTATATTTTAATAACTATGTCCTGAAGAAGGTCTACTAGACCGAAACGTCTGACGTCGACATTGAAACAACATTAAAAACAGTAAACTTGCATATTCGGATTTTTTGTTTTTCCATATTTTTCCTCATACTGTCGGATCTATATCCACATATTTGCTTATACATACATATATATATATATATATATATATATATATATATATATATATATATATATATATATATATATATATATATAAATTACAAAGTGTCAATCATACCTTGAATCAATCAGCAATATGAATGCGATTATTGGCGAAATCACTTCGCTAGTAGACATAAACATAAGCATTATACTACTGACAATCCTCCGAATGATGAGATCCTCATAAATAAATAAAATGGATATGGTGTATTTTTTAAAATTTCTGTTAGTACTTTCGAATGCTTCGCGCAATCCATCATCAGGCTTTATTATCCATCAGAATCAAAACTGGGAGACGATTTAAATGTGTTTATCCAACCGAAAGATGTTTTTAAGTATGAGCTACTTGTTAACGGTTATATGGAGTTGGAGCGTGCAAATCGCGACGCTAAATTTTAAATATTTAAAGTGAGAAGTTTTATGTATTTTGTAATTTGGTAAATCCACATATTTTCTTTTATAAGTGTTTTTCAATTAATATGATATGAACTAAGTAGATAGTTCAAGTAACAGAGTGATATGTCTTACTTTGTAGTTTTTTTTTTCCTCAGGAATTCTTTACTGCTGGCTCAATTGTTTTTTATAAACATAGGAATTCTTTACTGCTGAATCAATTGTTTTTTATAAACATAGGAATTCTTTACTGCTGGATCAATTGTTTTTTATAAACATAGGAATTCTTTACTGCTGAATCAATTGTTTTTTATAAACATAGGAATTCTTTACTGCTGGATCAATTGTTTTTTATAAACATAGGAATTCTTTACTGCTGAATCAATTGTTTTTTATAAACATAGGAATTCTTTACTGCTGGCTCAATTGTTTTTTATAAACATAGGAATTCTTTACTGCTGGATCAATTGTTTTTTATAAACATAGGAATTCTTTACTGCTGGATCAATTGTTTTTTATAAACATAGGAATTCTTTACTGCTGGACCAATTGTTTTTTATAAACATAAGAATTCTTTACTGCTCGATCAATTGTTTTTTATAAACATAGGAATTCTTTACTGCTGGATCAATTGTTTTTTATAAACATAGGAATTCTTTACTGCTGAATCAATTGTTTTTTATAAACATAGGAATTCTTTACTGCTGAATCAATTGTTTTTTATAAACATAGGAATTCTTTACTGCTGAATCAATTGTTTTTTATAAACATAGGAATTCTTTACTGCTGAATCAATTGTTTTTTATAAACATAGGAATTCTTTACTGCTGGATCCATTGTTTTTTATGAACATAATAATTGACTCTTTGTAATGTAAATATATGCTGCCTATTTTATTATGTTCATATATATATATATATATATATATATATATATATATATATATATATATATATATATATATATATGCAATAGTATTCGTATTTCCCAAGGGAGACCTTTTCCATTAGTATTTTGATTTTTGACTAGTGTTTATTTAGCTTATTTCAATTAAAATGCATGATAGACGAGTAAAAAAATATGTTAAAACTTATCACGGTTTATATTGAATTCTTTTTTTTACTTTAGATAAGACTAATAAAAATATGATATTTTTTTACACAAATATTATCTTACTATAGTTGATGGAAAAATGTAATTTGGGTGTGGGGAGGAAATGATAGTTTTAGTTTTATGCAAAACAAATTTAGGTACTGGAGGGATAAATGCGTTATTATGTCAGGCAATTTGCTTCCTCAGAGCGGAAAACAACCGAAAGTTTTTATAAAATAATAAAAAAACAGTAATTAGAAATATTATAAAATAATAATATTATAAAAAAAAGTTCAGCTCACTTCTCGGAGGGAAAAATTTGATGAAAATAGTTTTGAACAAAAAATGCCTGTGGGGACATTATCCAAATATAGCCAACTATTTTATATAGGGGAGGGGAGCAGAATTAATTGGGTTTGGCAGTTAATTTAGGTTGACACTAATTTTGTCCCGTACTAGTAAGTGAAGAAATGAATTGATTGGTCATGGCTAATTTCTTCATACCTCTTTTTACGGCCAGATCACGTTTAAACACCGATTAACGTCCGATCACCGAAGTTAAGCAACGTTAAACCTGGTCAGTGTTTAGATGGGTGAGCTGTCGACAATAACAGGCGCTGTCAGCTTGGATGTGCGGTTGCTGTAATGAATAAAGGTTCGGAATGAGAATTCGGAGAGCCGAGTTTGAATTCCAGTCGGTTTCATTATATTGACTTACAAGCAAATAGCCTTGGGAAAGGTATGGATCAATCTCTTCTCCTCCCAGCTATGGGTTAAATAGTTCCGTAAAACACAAATCAATCAATCGATATACATAGGCATCAATGTTATCGCTACCATTTAACTTTCTCAGGTGCTAATGATAAAATCAGCTGAAAATAATTGTTTCATTGTTTTCACTTGGAAGGAAATGACAACTTGATTGGGTGTGAGGAGGAGATATTAATTATATAGTGATACAAGTCTTACTAATTAACCATGATCATGGTATAAAATTATCCAAATTCCTTCGTATTCCTTTTCTAAGGAATGAGTTCCACTCAAACAGCTTCTTCTCCAGAATCGTTACTTTATGGAACAAACTCCAAAGAGGATGCTTCCTTAAATACTACAATCTTAACTTTTTCAAATCTAGGGTCAACTAATATCTATCCTACATATCCTCATAATATGCACTTCTTATTTTCCCCTCCCTTACACCTTTAATCTTGTTCAGTAACCCTCTACCATAAGTGGCTCTTTGTTATTGTATTAGGTGAACTTTATTTATTATTTGTGATTTGCTATGAGTTCTTGGGAAAGATAGTGATGTGGTTTCCTGTTGCCTTCTCCATAATTTTGAATTCAGAGTTGTCCTTCTCTGAGAACTTTCATGTATATGTTAAAAAAAACAAAAAAAAACAAACAGATGAAACACACAATAGCAGTTGTCGTCATAAATTAAAATTCAAACTGACGCCCATACTAATTAAATCTGCGAAAAAATGCGACCTGCACAACTTAATCGACGATGTTCAATTATCCTTCATGACAAAACTCGGAATGAGAAATCGTAGAGCAGCGTTCGAACTCGGTTACGTTATATTCGCTTACATATTTGCTTTGTATAAATCAACCTCTCTTCATCGATCTATTGACTGGTTGTTTTTTTTACGGTTTATCAACCTGTTGCTGGTTATTAAAAGCCAGAAAATATTTTTAGATTATAAGAATTTTTTTTTTTTAGATAATGATAATTTAAGCTTAATAATTTATCCATAGCTGGAGGAATAAGAGGTGGCGTCATACCTTTCAAACAAAAATGTAATTCGTAGATTTTATAAGCATTTTGTACTGTTTTTGCTTTTGCTTCGTGAAGAAACAATGAAAAGGCAAGTCATAACAACTACTACAATGTTAAACTGTTGATTCATTTTCTACGGCTTATCAACCCTTTGAAGGCTATTTAAAGCCAGGAGATATTTTTATGATTTGTTTGGTGATAATATGAATATAAAGTTGGGGATCAATTCTATATTACAATCATTATATAAACTGATTCCTCACTTTGTGGCCACAGTAGTTTCTATACATTTATATTCCAGGGAATGTAATTAAATCCAAAGGACATGCCTGTGTTGCATTTCATTGACTGATTCGTTTTCTTCGGTCTATCAACCCTTTGAAGGCTATTTAAAGCCAGAAAATATTTTTAGATTGATAGAATTTTTTGGCGATAATAATGTGAATATAAAGTGGGTGATCAATTCTTTATTACAATAGTTTCTATATATTTATATTCCAGAGAATGTAATTAACTCCAAAGGGTATGCCTGTGTTGCATTTCATTAATTGATTCGTTTTCTACGGTTTATCAACCCTTTGAAGTTTATTTAAAGCCAGAAAAAATTTTTAGATTATAAGATTTTTTTTTTGGCGGTGTGTGGTAATAATTACTTAGTAATACAAGTCTTATTAAATAACATGGCGAGCAGTTAAGCAAAATACAAGGTCCAATTTTGCTTCATGACTATGCTCGACTACATATTGCAGGAAGACATTGCAAAAAATCAACAACTTTAGATAGAAGACTTTGCCACATTTTTCTTGCCCATCGACTCCCGCTTTTCAAGCATCTTGACAATTTTTTAAGCCAAAAGACATTTCAATGAAAACAAGATGCAGAAACGGTATTCAAAGAATTCTTGGTATCCAAACCTTTAGAGTTCGAAAGGCATAAATAAGCTTGTAATTCGATGGCAGAAATATATAGATGTTTGGGGCTCTTTTGACTGATCTAAACAGTGTTTAAATACATTAATTCATGAATAAAAGTTCATTCCAAAATCGGACATTATTTTCCTAACAACCAAACAGGATGTAAACAATGCGCCAAAAAATGCATTGGTGAAACATTCAGAAATTTAAAGAAAAGAATACACGAACTTAAGAGGGACTTGAGATTAAACATCACACTCAATGCGTTGGTATGCCGCCAAAACATACAGGATCACTATTTTGACCTGGAAAATGCCGTTTTATTTTTAAAAGAAAAAGGAGGAATAATTCACTTAGAAGGTGCATTGATATTGCCATGGTCTTCATATGCCATGTAGTTAATATAGGACCGGGCTTCTTAAGCCTATCACCTGTTCTCGCTAAACCGGTTTTGAAACAATGTGGAATAGGACAAATCTTAAATCAATACATAAATAAAAAGCAGTGTTGATAATAGTAAAGTATGTTATATTCTGCTTCAAATTAGATTTATTACTGACTCATTCCACAACAAAACCTGTTTGCCGAATGTGAACGCTACGAATACAAGACAACAACAACAACAGCAACAACAATAATAATAATAATAATAGTAATAATTCACACTTTGCACGGGGACACCGAGCATCAAATCCGGTTTGACAAAAGAAATTCCCCCCACCAAAAGATATATATAGTTAAGTAATTCATTGAGTCTGAAAGAAACCTCAACAGAATACAGAAAGCCCTGGACGGCCGTTTCGTCATATATTTGAGACTCATCAGCAATGCGAATCCACTACCGTGAATTAAAACCCTGACAGATAGGTTGTCAAGCAAACACCATACCAACTGTTCCAACGGGCCTCGGTAACGAAGAGATAGCAAATAAGACTCAATATAGCGCCGCTCGCTCACATATTCCGTGGTGGAACTCAACGGAAGTTTTCTGGAGCCATAGGACTGTGCCCCCCCCCGGAGCTACTATCACCAAGCCGCTCAAACTGAAGCATTAGAAGCCGGATCAAGCAATGATCTACATATGATATGATATATATATATACACACACACATATACATATATATATATATATATATATATATATATATATATATATATATATATATATATACATATATACATATATACATATATACCTCCAGGTCGCTTCCCTCGCTCACAAGGAAACATTCCACCTTGAGCGTTTATACCGGCAATTCAAAGAATTTTAACATATCCTGTCTCCATTTCTTTCCGCCTCACCGGCAGTACTTTACTGTTTTTGTTTTTTAGTTTGTTCTCGTGCAAGTACTTTTTTTTTTAACCATTTCACCCCAAGCAAGGTGGGAAAGCCACTAGTGCACAGGAGTTGAATGGAGTGAAAATGACAGTGAAGACTGAGTATCGGAAGGGTTGAGAAAGGGACGAAAGATGAGCGGTATTCAAGAAGATGGCAAGTGACGTTGGATTTAACTTTTTGAAGATTGTAATTATCAGGGAATCAAGGAAACGTAAGGGAGTTCCACAGGCAGGAAGTGTGAGAAAAGAAACTGTTGGAGTAGAAGTGGCGCTTACATTTAGCTAATTCAACAGTAAAATGGTAGTACCTAGATGCCAATCTAGAAACTCGCTTAAACTCATGTAGTCCAGGCACCAGGATAAAAGGTTATCGTCAGTGGTCAGGAATTAATTCAATTATTACTGATAGAATAAGGCTATTATATGTATACTGTAAATGCTTTGCTAATGATTTTACTATAGGAATGCATTGGAAATCAGGAAGAAAGGGATTGTCAGTGGTCAGGAATGAATGCAAGCATTACTGATAGAATAGCGCAATTATATGTATAATGTAAATGCATTGCTAATGATTTTACTATAAGAATGCATTGAAAATCAGGAAGAAAGGGATTGTCAATGGTCAGGAATGAATGCAAGCATTACTGATAGAATAGGGCTATTATATGTATAATGGAAATGCATTGCTAATGATTTTACTATAGGAATGCATTGAAAACCATGAAGAAAGGGATTTTTTTAACCATTTCATTCCGAGTAAGGTGGGAATGCCACTAGTACGCAGAGGGTTAAAGAGAGTAAAAGTGAGAGAAAAAACTGGATAGAGGGAGAATTGGGGAAAGGATAAAATATGCAGGGGGCTCAAGAATATAGAAAATGTCGATCGACGTTGGATTTAAATTTTTGAAGAATTGTAGTTCTCAGGGAAGCAAGTAAACGGAAGGGAGTTCCACAGGGCGGAAGTGCTAGCAAAGAAACCGTACGAGAAAAAGTGGCAGATTCATTTAACTATTTCAACAGTAAAAGAGTGTCACTTAGGTGCTCAGTCTTTTAGAAATATACTACAGTTAAATATAATACGGTTAATATAAATATAATAAAGTTAATATAAATATAATACGGTTAAAATTAAAAATAGTAAAAAAAATCCATCATGACTAAAGTAAATCTGTCTCGCCAATGTAGATTTGGTTGAAGCAAAATAAAATCATTTTTTGATGATGCTCTTTGATCGGCGAAACGTCAAAAGATTTTTTTCTAAATTGTCTTATATATTTACCATAAATTTCTTTGTAGAACAAGCAATTTTCTTAAATGTTTATGACTTTTCTGCAAATACCAAACGCTACTTGTCCCTCCCTGAGTAAAGCATAAATAGCTTGTAAAAGCAATTGCCCTTTTATCGGCACTGAATCTCAAGTGATTTTTATCGCGAGCTACCTTCTCTGAGAAGGTTACGAAATTAGTTTTCATAATTTCTTCCGTACATATAAATGCTTATTACCCACAGTTCCCTCATTATGATCAAATTGACTTTTGTCATCTTGAAAACTGAAAGGGCGAAACGTTTGTTTTTTTGTTTTTTTTTTCTGTTTTGTTTTGCTTTTCGGAATTGCTGCGTCTAACCACCTGAAAGTAATTCACCCATTGAAAATGTCTTGTTTTGAGAAAATGGCGCCAAGTTTAGCCAATCTATTGTACGGGCTGCAGCAGCAATACCCCCCACATATACCCCCCAGAAATAACTCCCCACATAATGGTAAGACATTAGTGGCAATGATGTCTTTATCTAGCTAATGTCTTACCGTTATGTGGGAAGGTATTTCTGCCACACCCTGTATAATGATTTGCGGGTTAATACATGTGGAAAGAACTCCACAAACACAGCTGTATTATTAATGCATCGGATTCTCAACACGAGGTTAGACTTCGCAATACACCAAAACTTGTATTAGACTTCTTTCTGCTGGCAAAAAGATATTTTCTATTCCATTCAGTTACTGATAGATTGGCGCTACTAAAATCTAAATTTAATCTACTTTTAACGCTACTTAAAAAAAAGAAGGTGATATTTTAGCTGTTAACGCGAGAGAAGGTCAGTTCAAAGTTTACTAGCACTAGGATTTCAAGTATAGTTTAATAAATTATATTTCCATCCTCTTTGAAAAATTATAGATGGCTGAAAAGTCACCAAAAGGCGTTTGAAAAATATAGATGGCTGAAAAGTCACCAAAAGGTGTTTGAAAAATTATAGATGGCTGAAGTAACCAAAAGGTGTTTGAAAAATTATAGATGGCTGAAAAGTCACCAAAAGGCGTTTGAAAAATTATAGATGGCTGAAAAGTCACCAAAAGGCGTTTGAAAAATTATAGATGGCTGAAAAGTCACCATAAGGCGTTTGAAAGTTAAATAACTCTTGCAGGTATTTTATAGAGGAGAGTTTGGAAATGAATACAGGTTGAGAATCTTTTATCCGAAAATCTTAGAACCGGAAGTGCTTCAGTTTTCAGATTTTTTCGGATTTTGGAAGACAGGCGATTTAATTTGTGTATAGCATCCACAAAATGGAGTGCATGATTTTTTGCTCTATGCAGTGTTTTTCTATATTTCATTAATTTCTGTTCATCGCTTTCGGCAGAAAACTTTAATAATTTCTACTTCTGTTTCCTTAGGTCATATAAAATGGAGCGACTTTGGAACGGAATCCAAGCATAATCACGATATTACTGTACATTTCATCACACAGCTTATGCATCTACCCTGAAGGTACTATAAAAGGCAGGATGTGTGTGTGTGTGTGTGTGTGTGTGTGTGTGTGTGTGTGTGTGTGTGTGTGTGTGTGTGCGTGTAACGAATGCACGGCCGCAATTTTCGACAGATTTGCACCAAAATTTACATGCACATGCTCCAAGTTAGCGGGAAGCCCAAGACCGACTTTGTATTTCCCAACTCCCATCGATAGTGGAAATAATCGATTTTTTCATGCTTCTACGGCAGTTTTCATGTAGTTTGCGGCCATCTTCTACTGGCCAAAGTGAAAGCCTATAGCTGGCTGTCACGAATAGGCAGGGAGATTCTATTGGCCAGCGTGAGAGCCAACAGCTGAATATAACCCAAGCATAAACACGGTATCCCTTGACATTTCATACCACAGCTTTGTACGTAGTTTTATATAAATAACATATGACCTGAAGGTAGTTTTATATAAATAATAACATATACTTCAAATAATATATACTAACAGAAAGTACTTTGATTTTCATATCATTTTCGGATTTGGGAATACAGGCTATTTAATTTCTATATAGCATTGTCGGAGTTAGCTCCTCCTCAGTTCTTTAATCCTTCAACAGGAGTCTCTCTCCCATGGCTATAAATACTGGCTGACCCTTCTCTCTCTTTCTTTTTCGACTTAGGCCTCGGGCCGCTACCTCGCGCAGAGACGAGGTAAAATCTTTCTTCTTCCACTTACACCAATACGTGACCTCTCACAGTTACAGCGTTTCCCAAATTCTGGGAACGCGCTAAGAACAATACACGTACGTACGAACACTTACAACACACACACATAATTTCTCCATACAAACTCTATGTAACAGTCCATGTCTTTGTTTAACTTGTTTTGTTATTAATATATATTTGTTTACCCATGTATATCGGTCTTGTTTGTTTCCTTTGTCTTCTTCGGACTTAGTTAAAGTCCGACATTCCCATGTAGCTGGACCGGCCAGCAGGAAAGTTTAACCTTCTTATATCTCTTCACATCTTCACCCCTCACAGTCCGCTACAGCATCTATAAAATGGGGCAGCTTAGGAGTGGAACCCAAGCATAAACACGATATACCTTTACATTTTATAATACAGCTTATACATATACCCTGAAGTTTGTTTTTTATAAATAAAAAAACAAACATATACTCTGAAAATAGTTTTATATAAAATTTGATAAATTTTGTCTATATCCAGATACACGTAATGACGCTAGTTATGTAATTCTCACACAGATTTTTAAGTAGCGAAAGATTTCAAGTAAAAATAATGTTTTGAACTTTCTGGACGTGTACAAAAAACATGGATCGCTACTCACAAAAATATATAAATACAGGACTTTTTGCGCTTTTGAATACTATCTTTACTGAGCATGAAACACCTGCTAAATAATCCACGAATGAAGATGTTGTGACGATCGCTAACAAAAAAACTGGGGCCAACGTAGGCTACGTAGCTGGGCTGAGGAAAGGCAGATGAGGGTCACTTACAATAGATGCACATCACCTAGGAACCTCCCCATTACTTTCTGAAATTTTCCATTTGTGGGAAGTGGCTGAACCTGTAATGTATAAAGATGCGACTGAAAAACGAATACAAGCATTGAAAAATTTCTACCAAAACCAAGGATCCATTGAATTTAACAGTTCGCGTGTCTGTGTGCATTTTATGTGCGTGCCTGTTCATATATAGACAATTAGCAAAAAAGGATAAAAAAACAACTTTATTCTCTTTTTTTTATAAACCGTAGTGAAACGAAGTTCTCATGTCTTTTGGGAATGTCCGTTTTCTTTTGGGCCCTGAAGTTAGGATAAATAAGGTCATTAGGGTTAGTCTAAGAATCGTACTAAAGGTCGAGCTCAAGTCAGCTATGCACACACTTGGAACAACCAAATGAATGCTTGTACTTGCATTCTCGCTGGAAGGTTTAAATGTGTAAGTTAGAAGGTTGCGTATTTATATGTTCTTTACGTGTGTAAGGTGTTCACAGATGATAAACAAAAAATAAGTATACAAAAACATGGGTTTATACTATATACAGCTTTCTCTCTCTCTCTAGCTATCTATCTATCTATCTATATATATATATTTTAAATAAAAACAGATTGCTTTAAGGTTCCATATAATAAATTATTTCACCAAAGCCCTTTTAAAGGACAGTGGATCATCAGATTTATTTCCAAATGTTGAAATGAAAAAATGAAAATAAATTTACACATTTATGACGGGCAATATTAAGGAAACTCACGAAGTGGGGCAGTGTAGGGAGGTAGAGAGACAGCGTTGAGTTAGATGTAACATTTCTATTGTTTCAAATTTAAATTTTCGCTGAAATCTAGACATTGACACTTTAAATCTGTTAACGGAAGTTATATCTTGATTAGGAAGTGGGATGGACAAAGCAGTATATAAAGAAAAAAGAAAAAAAGAAAAAGAGAGAAAAAAGAGAAAAAAAAAAGAAAGAAGTTGTAAAAAAGTGTCATTAACTTCTATTGGAATAGGCGTTGTTTTTTCTTATATATATATATATAGTCATCCACAGACAGACAGCTCTTCAGTGTGGCTGGACGTCCGATTGCTTCAAGCCGAGATGGAGACTCGACCGATTTGGCATCAGTCAGTTATTCTACCCCTAAACCGTCGGCGCACGGCAGATATAAACAGTTGGGAAACAGAGTTGTCATTGTCCCATTGGTATGGCCATTTTTTTTTTGTGTCCAAGGTAAGTAAGCATAAGCATCCTATTAATGGTCAGCTATGCGTTGAGTTGGGAAAAGCCAAAGGAATATTTGCACTTACACTCTCACTGAGAGGTTTAAATATGGAAGCTAAAATGTTGAGTACTTATGTGTCTTGTTAGGTGTGTCCGTGTTCACGTATGATAAACGAAGAAGTATTTTTATGGCATAGAGCACTTTTATGCCAGAACGCTACTTTCGAGCAGACACTATTTAGAGCTACTTATTCACAACCTTGGAATTATATATATATATATATATATATGTGTGTGTGTGTGTGTGTGTGTGTGTAATTTGGCAGCAACCTTTCTTTTAAACAAGTTGTATTGAATGTTAAAGACAACATAGTCTTGCATATTTTCTTTTGAATTTTCTCATATTCTCTAATGAGACTTGTTATTTGAATTTTAGTATTTTCTATAAGTATTTTACGTATATCAGATTGCATAAGGGAAACAGTATGTGACTTAATATGTTGTTTAATGGAGCTAGAATTATTTAGATGCATAGTTAATCTTCTGGAGAGCCGGGTGGTTGTAAATCCAATATATTATACTATATACTAATCCACATACATATAAATATGTTTAAATATATATATATATATATATATATATATATATATATATATATATATATAAACTGTAGTGAAATAAAATGACCTGGATAAATCCTTCAGACATGAATTCAATGTAGTCAAGGCTCGCCAAGTACAAAAAATATGTACATGGAATACTTTGAGGAAATGGCATTAGAATCTATATCTCTAAAGCCAACTATATGGTTTAGGTACGTATAACACACCTTCATACTCTGGCCACACCAGGAAGATGTTCAGGTTTTACTGGGCCATGTGAACTCAATAAGACCTTCGATACAGTTCACAATGGAGAAAGAGAGTAACAACACACTCCCATTCCTGGATGTACTAATATCTCAAACAGAGCATGGGTTCAAGACATCCATATACCGTAAACCGACATTCACTGGGCAGTATCTCACTTTCGACTCCCACCATCCATACAGCCTAAAGAAAGGGATCGTCCGCTGCTTAAAACATCGAGCTACCCAGAGACATTAGATAAAGAATTGGTCAGTATA
Organism: Acanthosepion esculentum; assembly: GCA_964036315.1. NCBI lineage: Eukaryota > Metazoa > Mollusca > Cephalopoda > Sepiida > Sepiidae > Acanthosepion > Acanthosepion esculentum. Next base: position 52,520,945 of record OZ038517.1, on the reverse strand, counting down.
AGTAGTACCCTACAACGTAACAACTACCCTGGGTACATGACAGCAGCCCCCCAAAACTGGGATAGGCGGGTACAAGCGAAAGACATCAACACTCAGAAAACAGTCTGCCTGCCTTATGTGAAGGGGTTATCAGAGACTTTCAAAAGCTAGACGACACTTCGCAGATATCTCTCCCGAGTAAGGCCCCCCACATAGAGGAGAACATGACTAAAGACTGTGTGTACGCCATCCCGTGCAGCTGCGGAAAAAAATATAAAGGGGAGACAGGCCGCTCCCTTAAGGTAAGGCTTCAAGAATACCAGAAAGCTGTAACACGGGGGGAAGTGGAAAAATCAGGCGTGGCTGACCACATATAGAGAGAAAAGGGAGATCACCACCCTCTGTGGAATCAGGTTCAGCTCATAGACAAAGAACACCATTGGAAAATTCGTAAACTTAAGGAATCAGCACATATGCTAGACCACAAAAATCTCCTGAGCCGACTAAGCATAGAAATGAATACAATATATGAACCTGTAATAAGGAGTGCCAGAAAAAAGCGATAATAACAACAAAAATTGCAATATGAGCTCTGGTTAAAACATGTAATGGTAACAGCAAAAAATTGCAATATGAGCACTGGTAAAAAATGATTGCTGAAGACATTAGGTGTATAATACCCAGAAATTCATACACAGATGAAGGACACATGGCACAGTGGATAAAGGCATTAGTTAGATCCAGTGACAGGACCCAAAGAGTGTGAGTTCAATACCCGGTTAAAGCAGTGGAGATCTTGGAGAGAGGAATTAACAGGAGACAACTGACATCCATTAGACATGGCACGTGGAACTAGAAGAGTCTACCCCAGTGAGCGAAATAAAGGGTTCAGGTCGACATTCCAACCACATGACAAAGGCTAGGAGCGTACAACGGCCGAAACATTGTAATAAAAATGGCGCCAAAGATGAGAACAATAGTCCGAATAATGTAAATAGTGCCCATGACATCACTTTCTCTTGTTACTGATCGCTTTTTGGTATACTAACAAAAGCCTTTGCAGGTTGATTTTTTTGCGATATTTAGATCTTGGCTGGGGGAACTACACTTCGCACTGTGTGAGTTTGGTTTGCTTATCAAATTGTACTTGCCCGGTGGTATATAAGGCAACCATCTCATTAGTGCAAGTTAATGGCTACCTGAAGATTGTGTGCAAACACATGAAACTTAAAGTAGTGGTTAGTCATTGCCTATCTGGTCATTGATTAGCTAGTACTTTAAGTTTTAAGTGTTTACACACAATCTTCAGGTAGCCAGTAACTTATAGTGATTGAGAAAGTGAGTAAAAACCTTCCTTTGGTTGTTCCAACTCTGCGCAATGCTGAATTAAGCTCGATCATTAATACGATACTTATACTTACCGTAACCCCTGAACCAAACAGAAGGCATTTTCATCTCGAATTTTCTGTTCGAAAACTGATTTGTTCGACATGCGAGACGTTCGAGAACCGAAATTTTGTTCGATTACCGAGGCATTTTCATCTCGAATTTTCTGTTCGAAAACCGATTTGGTCGACATGCGAGACGTTCGAGAACCGAAATTTTGTTCGATAACCGAGGCATTTTCATCTCGAATTTTCTGTTCGAAAACCGATTTGTTCGACATGCGAGACGTCCGAGAACCGAAATTTTGTTCGATAACCGAGGCATTTTCATCTCGAATTTTCTGTTCGAAAACCGATTTGTTCGACATGCGAGACGTCCGAGAACCGAAATTTTGTTCGATAACCGAGGCATTTTCATCTCGAATTTTCTGTTCGAAAACCGATTTGTTCGACATGCGAGACGTTCGAGAACCGAAATTTTGTTCGATAACCGAGGCATTTTCATCTCGAATTTTCTGTTCGAAAACCGATTTGTTCGACATGCGAGACGTTCGAGAACCGAAATTTTGTTCAATAAATTCTGGAAAGTGTTAATAACATTATCAAGCACTGGAAATGATACATAATTGCCAAAAAAATAAAACCGGACTTGGATTTACAAAAAAAAAAAAGAAGCTGTATAAACTGTATTTACCCTATTGTAGATTACAGCATATAAGTCGACCTGGCGTACAAGTCGACCTATAAATTTTTAGCTCCAAATTTTGATTTAGGCCAATACCAATATAAGTCGACCCCCAAACATACGGTAGGCTACCAGTGGCCCCAACCTAAGGCCTAGCGGTAATTGAAGTGCCAAAACTACATAAGGCCGCACCACTTACCTGTATAGGGTGACTGAAAAATAACTACCTATTTTGTGTATGAGTGGCCAGCTAGGATTCCAGACTTAACACCCTGTAACTTTTTCGTTTGGGTTGGTTAAAGGAGACAAGTCTACTATACCAAACCAAAACTAGAAAGAGCGCGAAGGAAGAATGCGAGAAGTTATGCCTTCCATGCCACAAGAATGTCTGGTGAAATCAGTTGACGCCATTCTTGGGCGGCTCTAGAAACTGATAGTGAAATATGGTACCCATATTGTATTTTCAATAAAACCTCATACTAAACGATTTCCTTTCGTATCCATTTCTTGTAAAAATTATAGTTAGTAAATAAATAATAAGTATTTTAAAATGGGAAGTTACTACGTTTTAAACACTCTGTATATTGAGTCATTAGCCGTAATATCTTTATTAATAATATCGTAGTAATATCTTATTAACCGTAATATCTTATTAACCGTAATATCTTATTAACCGTAATATCTTATTAACCGTAATATCTTTCTATATGCGTTGCATGTCAAACAACCTACAACGCACGACGGTAGGTACTTCTGTCAGTGTTTACACTTAGAGTATCAGCAGTTGGACGCGATGTGTACTGTAGCATTAATAGGATACTGAATTTATGTTACTATGTTATTACTTTATATTAATATCCCTGTTAAAATGCCAAATATATTCACTAAACACAAGTCTTAGTGGGATATACGAGGGTCATTCAATAAATAAGGTGAATTTTTCGGTATAAGGACTTCTAATACAGATAGAAGCTTACTTTTTTAAATTTTTCAACGTAGTCTCCCAGCGCTGTTACACACTTTTCTCATCTGTGCACAAGCTTCCGTATTCGCTCAGCGTAAAAATCTTTGGACTGATGTCTCAGCCAGTCGCTCACAACACTTTTGACTTCATCGTCACTTTTAAACTTCGTGCCTCTCGTGAACGCTTTCAAGGGACCAAACAGGTGAAAGACTGAAGGGGCAAGGTCTGGGCTGTAAGGGGGGTGAGGGAGCAGTTCCCAGACCAGCTCTTTGATCAACGAGCTGGGCTGCTGTGTGAGCTGCTGTGTGAGGCCTTGCGTTGTCATGATGCAAGAAGACTCCTTCTGACTGATGACCCTTGCTTTTGTCCCAACAGATAAGCTCAAAGTCTTTGCAATGTCATCCACTGTCACCCTTCTGTCCGACTGAATGAGGTCATTGACTGATTCGATCACCTCAGGAGACCTCACTTCTTCATCCTCAACACTGCTCCGTCCTTCTTTAAACAATTTAGTCCACTTGTAGACATTTTTTGGCTGAAATATGTGGCACCATACACAGTTGACATTCTCCTATGAATTTCAACTGGTTTGCACTCTTCAGCAACCAAAAACTTGATAACTGACTGCTGTTCAATCCTGGAGCATGTTTCTTGGTCGGCCATCTTTGTTAATCGCCAAAACTCTCAAAGTTTTTTTTTTTAATCTGCAAAAGAAATTAAATCCATGTGAAAAAGAAGTAAAACAAAAAAAAAAAGAAAAAAAGAAGTAAGCTTCTATCTGTATTAGAAGTCCTTATACCGAAAAATTCACCTTATATATTGAATGACTCTCGTATTAGTGGCAGACTGCTGGAGGGAACGGTAAGTGGTGTACAGTAATTGTTAGGAGTGCTGTCTCGCCTTTTTAAAACTCGGTGGTAAGTTAAACCCGCCATATAAGTCGACCGCTAGTTTTGGAAAGATTTTCTTAGGCTTGAAAATTCGACTTGTACGCCGCAATTTACGGTATTCATATTCGGGCTACTCTTCTAATTTTTTGTTGTTGTTATCACAACGTTTTGACCGTTGGGCCTTCCGGCCTTCATCAGGTGCATATCGATCTGGGTAACCTATAGGGAATCGCACTGTCCATGTCTAGGAATATCTCGTCTAGTTCTTATTGTTAGTTCAATCCCTGTGTCGGGCACTATGTACTTGAACTCAGTGGAAACGGGTCGAGCAATAACTGTGCAGTACTAAAAATAAGAACTTGATGTGATAGCCCCATACAGCGGATGAGTACATTCTACCCCGCGTAGATTAGATAAAGGGTTCAGTTCAGACGTTACCCAGATCGATATACACTTGATGAAGGTTTGAGGGCACAACAGCCGAAATGTTGTGATAACAACAACAATAAAGATAAGAAGAATAGCCCGAAAATAAATACCCTAAATTGCGGCGTAGAAGTCGAGTTGTCAAGCCTAAGAATATCATTCCAAAACTAGCGGTCGACTTATATGGTGGGTATAAAATGTAAACCTTTACCACCGAGTTGTAAACAAGTGTGACAGTGTGACAGTGTGACAGCATTGTCCGAATATAAATAGTGTAAATAATAACTTCTCATCCCGTAAATTCACACTGTATGAACAGATCTGGTCAAACATTTCTTTTATCCCTTCACCCCAAGCAAGGCAATAAAGCCCCTAAGACGCGTAGGGTTAATGAGCGTGAAAGAATCCAATAAAAAACTTTATTGTGGAGAGAGGACAATAAAAGAACAGGGTTCCGGGAGGCAGGAGATGACAGGAACGCAAGAAGCCGGTAGAGAGTTCCGCAAGCAAGGGACGTAATATCTCATTTTTTTTTACCATAGCTCATATTACGATCTATGGTATTGTTGCTTTTCTCTAGCCCTCTGTATTACCGGTTCACATATTGTATTCATGTCTAGGTTTGGCCGAGAAGAACCTATTAGCGTAGAATTTACGTTTACATCTAGAAAATTATTACTATGAGACCTAACTGACAATCTAGTACTTCGCTCCTGTTCGTGAAGTCGAAGTACCAAAGAGGATAGCACATCAGAACAGTTACCGTGAAAATATTCATAGAAAAGGCAAAGGGAAGCTACGACTGAAACCGAGATGCCAGGCCAGGACCGATAAGATTGCAGATTTGACAAAAGTCTCTAGATAAATAGCTAGTTATGGCAGAAATATTCAAGGCACAAACGAATACTAAGCTTTAAAAGGTGAACGATAGAGATTCCTGCGAGGGAAACACTGTCTAGCACAACAAAGTGAAGGAAAATTCCTAACAGCAGACCTAGCAATTGATTTCATATAGCCGTTACACTTTCAGTGGAAAACGTGAGGCCAAGAAGATGCAATGAGTTGCTCTCCTGGAGGTTAGCATCAGCCATGCTGATGGAAGGCAAAAAAAAAATAATGGTTCTCTAAGACGATTAAATTTTTAAAAATGGTAAACACGTTCTTTTTTTGTTTTTGTTTTTGTTTTTGTTTTTGTCTTTGTTTTTACATTATTTTCATCGTTCGGACTCTTGTCCTTATCTTTATAGGCATATTCACGACATTTCGGCCGTTGTATGTTCCGACCTTCTTTAGGTGATATACCTTGGAATGGGAGATCACCACCCTCTGTGGGATGAAGATGAACATCATTGGAAAATACGAAAACTTAAGGAATCAACGCGCATGCTGGGCCACAAAAAATCTCGTAAGCCGGCCAAACATAGACATGAATACAATATGTGAACCAGTAATACAGAGGGCTAGAGAAAAGCAACAATACCATAGATCGTAATATGAGCTATGGTAAAAAAATGACACATTACGTTTATAAGTCCCAAAATTTCGCTCAGTGATATCTCTAAGGAGACATGGCTCAGTGTTTGAAAAAAAATAGACTTTACCCAAATACTTGTGAGCAGCAGAAGGAACAAACACTTGGAGAGTCGAGTTACTAAAACGAATTACCTGATACTGAGATGTGGCACGGTACGTGGAATTAGAACAATCTACTCCAGTGGTTCGGTTCGAAATTCTGACGTATATCACCTGAAGAAAGCCGAAGCATAGAACGGCTGAAACGCCGTGAATATGACAATAAAGATGAGGACAACAGTCCGAACCATGTAAACAGTGTAAATAGTTACAATACCTCATCTCGGAAATATAAGCAGATCCTGAAGAAGGCCGGAGCGTACAACGGCCGAAGCGTCGTGAATATGACAATAAAGATGAGGACAACAGTCCGAACCATGTAAACAGTGTAAATAGTTACAATACCTCATCTCGGAAATATAAGCAGATCCTGAAGAAGGCCGGAGCGTACAACGGCCGAAATGTCGTGAACATGACAATAAAGATGAGAAAAAATGTCCAAACGATGTAAACAGTGTAAATAGTTACAATTCCCTAATCTCGGAAAGATAAGCAGATCCTGAAGAAGGCCGGAGCCTACAACGGCCGAAACGTCGTGAATATGACAATAAAGATGAGGACAACAGTCCGAACGATGTAAACAGTGTAAATAGTTACAATACCTCATCTCGGAAATATAAGCAGATCCTGAAGAAGGTCGGAGCGTACAACGGCCGAAACGTCGTGAATATGACAATAAAGATGAGGACAACAGTCCGAACGATGTAAACAGTGTAAATAGTTACAATACCTCATCTCGGAAATATAAGCAGATCCTGAAGAAGGCCGGAGCGTACAACGGCCGAAACGTCGTGAATATGACAATAAAGACGAGGACAATTGTTCGAACGATGTAAATAGTGTAAATAATTACAATACCTCATTTCGGAAATATGGACTTTTTATTTCGAAATAAGAAGAATTATAATGCAGAAATCGTACTTCTGGAGTACTTGGTTTCACTCTTTGTAAAAGAAAGAAAAAAAGAAAGAAAGAAAAAAGACAAAAAGAAAAAACGTGCCACTATTAACAATTACTGATAGTTACTCTCACGCCAAATTAGTAATTAATAATTTCCTCGTCATCCCTTATATTATCATTAAAACCATCACTGTTTCTCTAATAGCTTAAGGTCTCCATAACTTGTGAAAAAAAAAAACGTAGTCATTTTGGCAATTCTAAATAAATGTAGTCATTTAATCAATACTAAATAACTAATTACACAAATTCGACAATTTTAAAACTATCCCAACTAGCGCACTACTCTTGCTAAAAAATGTGTGGTTGTTGTAGGCGGTTAACAGAGAGTGGTGGACTGGGTCTAAAAATATTAGTTGCTTGGAGACCAAGAGGGCCCACCCACAACGACAATGCTATCATTTAATTTTCAAAACGAATAAATAAAATGCCCAAAAGATACATATGGAAAGACTAGGACGATTAACATTTTCTGTGGAAAATATGTGCATTTCTAAGTAACAGTGCATATGTTTCCAGATCACCCGCGGAGATTTTATTATTTTATGCAGTAGCGGACTAAAAATATAGTTTGCCAGGAAACAAAGGGGCCCACAAATAAGTTCAATGCTATCTTTACATTCGCATGACAAAGACATAAAATTTTCAAAAAATACACATGGAAAAAAAGGATGCAATTTAATATTTCTGTCGGAAAAATTTGTATTTCTTACTAAATTCAGTGTTCATTTACTGTATATATTGCTGGTTGTAGTATAGCTGACCACTCGTATTCGAGGATACCTGTCTACTAGGACGACTAGCCAATCCCTATTGCCGACGCTTGCTCAGGCGCGTTTGTGTTTATTCAACACCCACAGAGCCCACCTGTGGTTTATACTGCATCTATGCTGAGTAGACCTTAGTTACAGTTTCTGGGAAAAAAGAATGTTATCTAGCGTGATCAACAATCTTATGCGGACATTCCAACCACTCGGCCACGTGCCCAAATGATAGTAAATACAGAATGTTATAATTTAATTTTTAATTATTTTTTATTTTTTTAAACTTTAAGTAATTAGTTGATATTTTTAAATCGTTGACTGCACAATTTACACATTAACCGATCGTTCAAAAGCACAACAGAGCATTGTATGCAGTTCACTCTATTAAGAGCAATCATTGGTGTTCACTAAAGGATTGTTCGAATCTGCCAATAATTGCTTCTGCATCGAATGCATTCATCTAACACTTTCTTTTCAATGAATAGCAACATGGACGATTCCAAATCCTCCTCCGACAGCTAAATTCTTAACCTTGATCTTTAGATTTGAAAATGTCCTCTCACATTTGACTTGAGTAACTTTTACGTCCTGGGTATGACGATAAACTACATCCGCGTCCTGGGTATGACGATAAACTACATCCGCGTTCTGGGTATGACGATAAACTACGTCCAACCAAAAGGCCGTCGATCCGATCAATCGACTGGTCATATCATGCCTAATCACAACTAACCCATCCCAAAACAACTACAACTTACAATTAACTTTCCCTCCCAAACCCTACACTAAATATACTAACACCTTACCCCTAAAATGTGATGGAAAGCGGTGGCTTAGGGTCAATCAGTAGAAAAATAATTTAAACAATGATGTTGCCAGCTATACGTTTTTGAAACAATGATGTTGCCAGGGATACGTTTTTGAAACATGATGTTGCTAGCTATACGTTTTTGAAACAGTTGCCAGCTATACGTTTTTAGAAACAATGACGTTGCCAGCTATACGTTTTTTTGAAACAATGACGTTGCCAGCTATACGTTTTTGATATATCTAGTAAATACTGGATCTGGCATTAAATAACCCATAGTGGTTGATATGCCTTAAAACCCCAAACAACCAAACAAATTGAGTAACTTTATGTAGATGATTTTATAAAGTTCGTATTACTTTTTATTACTAAAACATTTGTCTACGTTTGTTTCTTTTTTTTCATTTTTTGTTGATATAGCGAGCCCACTGCATCAGAGGCCCACTTGCCATCGAGCAAGTTGACACCCTGGCCAGTCCATCATTGTACTTTGTAATGTTGCTTTTTACGTAAATTTTAATTAATTGGTTGATATATTTAAATAGTTGACTGCACAATTTACACATTCAGAGATCGTTCAAAAGCACAGCAGAGCATTGTATGCAGTCCACTCTATCAAGAGCAATCATTGGTGTTCACTAAAGGATTGTTCGAATCTGCCAATTATTTCAGCAGACAATTCATCTAACAATTCCTTTTCAATGGATAGCAACATGTATGATTCCAAATTCTTCTCAGGAAGCGAATTTCTTAACCTTGTCTTCATGAGCTTTAACTTTGAAAATGTCCGCTCCCATTGGACTTGAATAACTGATAGTGGGCAGATGACTTTATAAAGCGTTTAATTCTTTTTATTACTAAAAAACAGTTGTATGTGTTTGCTTCTTTTTATGGGGGAGCTCACTAATTACTAATTACAGTGTACTAATTTACTAATTTTGGGTACATATATTCTACATATTACTAACAGTAAATACAGAATGTTATATTTGAATTTTTTTTAATTTAAATAATTGGTTAATATTTTAAAATAGTTTATTGTACAATTTACGCATTAACAGATCGTCAAAAGCACAACAGAGCATTGCATGCAGTCCATTATATTAAGAGCAATCGTTTATGTTTACTAAATGATTGTTTGAATCTGCCAATAATTGCTTCTGCATCGAATTCATTTATCTAACAATTCCTTTTCAATGAATAGCAACATGGACGATTCTAAATTCTCCTCAGACGGTAAATTTCATAACCTTGTCTTTATGATCTTTAGCTTTGAAAATGTCCCCTTATATTGGACTTGAGGAACTGATAGTGTGCTGATTTTATTACCAAAACAGTTGTTTGTGCTTGTTTCTTTATTGCATTTTTATTTGACATTCACGCCATAAGGAGCTCGCTTATCATGGCGCAAGCTGGCACACTGGCCAGTTCGCCATTGATAACGGACCTCCATCGGAAGACGGAAAAACCTAAAACTATATCAGTATTTAAACTATAAAGGGTCGTCGGGCTAAATTTGACAGACTCTAATGTTTTTATTTTTTCAAATTGGTTTGGAATATCTGTAAACAGTGAACGGCACTGTGATAGCTAATCACTATAGTTTTAGAGGTGTCGAAGTTAACTGACATGAACGAATATTGGAAAAGGGTAACCTGCATCACGAATATTGGAAAAGGGTAACCTGCATCACGATGATTCGTGCCGGGTATCAAAATGCAGCAACCATGACTGCTGCTCAATGCCCTTTGAACACCGGGAAGACAATAAGACGTGAAATGCTAGAACTGCAAACATGACTACAAAACGATGGCTTGTAAGTAAGAACTATTTTTTATAAATACTTTCATGGTAATTGTTCGGATGAGCTCTACCCTATGGTACATAGAATGTATGAATTTCAGTGCAATGAGATCTCGACTGGCGACGAGATCTCATCAATTTACTGTTCAGCTAGCTAGACGTAGCCGTAACTTCTATGCTAAGAGTTTATTATCACGCACTTCATTCTTATGGAAATCCCTTCCGGCTCCTTGCTTTCCAACCAACTTTAATCTGCAAATATTTAAATGCAATGTCCATCCCTATCTACTGTCCTCTTGATTACTCTTTTCTCTTTCTACTCATTACCAAGTTTTCTGTTCTTAATTCTTCCATACCCCGTAATCTCTTGCGTCTTAGGGGTTGCATGCCTTGCTTGGGGTGATACCGATCAACAACAACAAAAAAAGAAAGATAGATCGATAGATAGATAGATAGACAGATAAATAGATAGATAGATAGATAGATAGATAGATAGAGAGAGAGAGAGAGAGAGAGAGAGAGAATTAATAAAAAGTTTCTCACTTAGCTGATGAATGTTACCTTCAGCATCTCGACTCCACAGTTTCGTAGGTGGACCCATCCGTCCACTCTTCTGTGGATATCAGCAATTGACTGCTTATATTTCTCGATTTTTCTTTTTATGCACTTATCATTGTTGTTTTTTTTTACTTATTACTTGTGATCGTGTGTGCATTTGCGCGCGTGTGGCCATGCGCCCGTCTGTGCGGATTTGCGTTCGCGCGCGTGCTCCCGTCTACGCGGATGTGCGTACGTGTAGTGTGTCGTGATCATTTGTCCTTCTCTTTGTTTTTTCTACTTTATACTTACTCTTTAGCTTTTTCTCTTTTTTACCCTTTTCCTCTTTTCTTTCAGTTGCAGCCATTTGTAGCTAATTATATCCGTTTATTTTTCTTTAGACATATTATCGTATATAATTTTTAATTTTTGAGGTTTCTAGTCTTTTCTTCTGCTAGGAAAGTTGGATTTCGTTTTTTACATATATAATTGATATTAATGCTTAAATTAAATGATAAATAATTTTTATTTGTCTTCACTTGACTATTATCTTCGTTTTCTTATTGGCGGTATCTTAAATATTAATTGTAGGAGGTTAGTCTTATAATTAAATATTTATATTTGTTTGATTTTATGTGCATATACCTGTATTTTATACGCTTGTGCACACGCGCACATTCATGCATATACGTATATAGGTAAACCCTCGTGCACATATATACACATATATGCACGTACACAAGTACCTGTACACTTGGGTTTGTGCTTTGATATTATAGTGCTCAAAAGGTAAAGTTATTTTTCTATTTTTAGGGTATTAATTATGGTTGGTTGGGTTTGTAGAGTGTTTTCTTTGATGTTTGAATATATATATATATATATATATATATATATATATGCAAAGCTCTTCAGTAAAATGAATGGAGCACTTTGGCTGATGGGCATTTGTTTACATTTGTAAAAACAATACGCTACATTTAGTTGTGTAACTCTACCGAGTAAAGATAGCTCTGGCTGACACCAAATTAGTTGTGTTTCAATCCTGGCTTGAGGCATTCGGAAGTCTAGTCGCACTGAGGAGCTGTGATACAGCGAAACAGTACTGTCTGTGAATGACATTATATATATATATATATATATATATATATATATATATATATATATATATATATATATGTGTGTGTGTGTGTATTATAAATTAACTGATTTTAAATATGGTTTCTTCACTACACAGTAATAACCATGTTTCAAAAACTGAAGATAAAAACTTCAAATTTAATTATATAATTAAATTAAAAGCATTAGTCATGTTTCATCTTCAAGCGAATTTTGGAATGAAACCATATTTTATATCAGTTAATTTATAATATTTATGCTCTGTAAATTTACATTGAGCTCTGTTTTGTAAAAATAAAAATAACAAAATATCAATAAGAACACCGGATTATATATCTTACTGTTCTTTCTTTCTTGATATATATATATATATATATATATATATATATATATATATATACTCCCACACATGTACGCACGCGCACTGTACGCACATATATGTAATTGTTAAATAGTATATATATGGTAAATTAAATATTTTCATTTTTATTTAATGGTTAATAGTTTATTTGTTTTTCCTTAGTGTTATATATTGAGGAATTAATTATGGGAGATAGGTTTGTTCGTTTGTAGTTGTGTGTGTGTGTGTGTATATGTGCAAGTGTGTGTATATGTATATATTTATATGTACATGCACACACACGACACACACACACACGTAAAGCTGTGTATATTTAATGTGTTCGTTTATTTATTGTTAATTACTTTCTTTTTTATATTATGTTTATTTCATTTATTTATTTATTTAAAGTGTATAATATATTTACTTTATTTGTTTATTTAATTAGTGCTTAGAGAGCAAAATAAAATAAGTATTTATATATATGCCTACATTTGCCTATTATTTCAGTTTTCTTGTTTAAAAGTTAAAACTAATTATTGCTAATTTATATATATATATATATATATATATATATATATATGTGTGTGTGTGTGTGTGTGTGTGTGTGTGTGTGTGTGTGTGTGTGTGTGTGTGTGTAAGGGCTAATGGTCAGAGTTGAATCAGACCAGGGAACAGTTGTATTAAAAAGTGAGATAAAAAAGTAAAAAAAGTGAGAAAAAAAAGTAAAAAAAAACAAAACATGCAATGCTTTAAAAGTATCGCCCGAAGAAACCGCCAGGTCGAAACCGTGGTCGCGTATTTTAATTGACCTCCTGATTTTTAAAGTTTATATATATATATATATATATATATATATATATATATATATATATATATATGATAAAATATCGGTCCCCATGACAGGTTGATGAATCGACTCGGCATTATTAATAAAATGGGCTGCATAAACAGATAAATGTCCAAAGGACTGAGGTTGGTTGAACGTGCAAGACATGGAACCGGCGCTTCCTTACCTAAACATCTTTCATGGTCGCTGTCAGTCAGTGCATCGCGAAAAATGTGCTGGAGCCCAAATTATGCATGGACCACATGCGTCTTCGTATTAGCAGGGGCACAACCTCTAGCAGGTCTGGAAATGTGTTCGAAATAAAGTCCATGTAGAAAGCTCCTGTAAGACGTGTTGGTGCGGAACATATGTACCTACCAGATAGTCACCTACAATTCCAGCTCACACATTAATCGTAAACTGATGCTGGTGTCTAGCCTGTATTGTACATTCCGATCCGCCTACAAATGTTGGTTGTGTAAATGTGTTATTCCATCTCTTCCAAATGTCTCATTCCTAAACAAGACTGGGGAGACAAACAACGGATCGGCAGTTTGTGCAATAAACCATCGGCAAAAGTTTTCCTGTGATGAGTGATCAGAGGGCGAAAGACCCTGCACATGTTGCAAATGAGACAGATACAGGAGCTGCTCTTGAAGTACCCTCCATGCCGTACTTTGAGATATACGGCATGCTAGGGTCATTTGACGCGTGCTGATGTCTGGATCGTCTCCGACAACCTGTAAAATGTGTTCTTGATCAGGCGTACGAACGGATCTGTCTTCCTCGATCCATAGTTTGTGGCGCCACGGATCCTGTTTCAGCAACTCGACGATAAACAGCAGCAAAGGTTGAATGACTCGGCTGCCTGCGGTCTGGAAACGCAATCTGATACAGTCGTATTCGTACGGCCGTATGCAAAAATCATATCTGCCTGTCACGATGTGAATATCCTGCCATTGTTAGACTAAACACTTCTCAGTTAATTCGCTACTATACACGTTAAACGTTGGAGACTGACTAAACACAAATGTACACGAATGACAAACGTAACCTTGTCTACATAGCAACAGCGCCATATACATACGTAAACTTTCTTTAAAATTAATAACTCAAAAACGAAGGGTTTGCAGACATATGTTCATATGGAGTTTTGTCATTGTTTTGGTGTGAGGAACCCCCCACAAGTTTCTAAAAGTATTTTTGATACACTCTGTGACACTATGAGTCGGATATATGCGCACACGTGTGTGTGTGTGCGCCCGCACATCTGTGTGTGTGTATATATACACCCCCACATCTGTGTGTGCGTGCGCGCGCACACATATGTGCGAGAAGATTAGTTAGATTTGACCTGGGCATCAAACTTCAAGACCAAATGATTAGATTAGGAATCTAGATAAAAACATATGGCGAAAAGGGTAGATAAGTGTTAAGTACTTGTCAAAATACTAAGATAGGAAAAAGACCGGCTCTGGTCAAAACTTAAAAGGGTTTGAATTTAATGTCCCTGAATCGGAGTCAGCTAGGCTAAGAAATATTTTTATGTCCACTTTCTTCAAAGAGAGAAATGGTCATGAAAAAGTTATGGGTTTATTCGTGGGTGTCCCTTGTCCGGAAATGATGAAAGAGGATTCTCCATATATACGGCAGCGCTTTGGGCCACGAGGTAGTTAGACTTAGTTTAGGTTCGAGGAAGGTTGATTTAGGCCGGAGCACGTAACATCGAAGAGCGACCCATTAGCAGCCGGACATTGCTAGTTAAGATATATATTTTTTTCCGCCAGCCGAGAATCAACCAAGAGTTATCATCCACAAAAAGGTCACACACCTTCTCTCCTCTTTTCGTCCTACCCAAGTTTGTAGTTGTGTTTTTCTTTTGCCTGTGAGCCTACCTCTCGCTCGATCCACCGCACAGAAATTCTACGACGTGGGGTCTATATCTTTGTGCAGCGAGTTGCAGAGGTGGGTAGTCTCACATTGGAGCCGCCGACCAGGATCGACCTTGGGTTGCACGCTAGTACGATAGACTTTGTGGAGGAAGGAGAAGGAGGGGAAAGATCGAATCGTCCGATTAAACACTCAATATATGTGCATAGGTGTATGTGTATATATGTGTAAATGAGTGAAGACTTCGATAATCCGATAGACACAGATACGTGTGTATAAAAAAAAAAAAAAAAAAAAAAAATTTAGGAAAAACAAAAAACAACCAAACCAAAACAAAAACAGACGAACGACGAAACAAAGACAGATAAAAACAGAGGAAAAAGGAGGAAAGGGAACAGTTAAAAAGAAAGTGACGCAGAGTGAGAGAGAGAAAGGAAGCAAGAAAGGAGGCACAGACAGATACACACTCCTTTCCCCCTTAGAGAACGGACACTTCAAGTACTGTAGATTTTTATTTTTTTTTAAATTTTTACTACATCTAGGAGGACGACTGCAATGAACAAGTAAACAAACACTAAGAAAAAAAAAAAAAAAAAAAAGAAAAAAAAGAAAGAAACAGAAAAAGGGAATCTATTCCGGTCCCTGCAAGGTAGGCTGAAAATTTGTTCTTTTGTTTTATTTTTTTTGGTCCTTGTTGTTTCTAACTAGTGTGTCTGGCTGGCATTTAATAGAAATATGGATAGGATAGATATAGATGTCCCATCGCGCTCTATTTTTAAGGTAGCCGCAAGTGGATCCAAGATCCCTATATTCACGGGAAAGGCCTGTGCGTTTCCGGCCTGGGTACAAGCTCTGAAGAAAAAGGCTAGAATTTACCAACTTACACAGACAGAGTTGGTGAATCTGGCTTATGACTATTCGGACGGGGTGGTATCGGAGTACATAGGATTATATTTAGATGATAATCCTGAAAGTAACTGGGGAGACCTTTTAGAACAGCTGACGAACCAGTACAGTGATTATACTAGTGCGACTGATGCTGCTAGGGCCTTAATTAAGATTAAGCAAAGGGAAGGAGAAACTCTCTCGGAACTAGCAAGTAGAGTTTTAGGATTAGCTAAGGTTGCATACAAAGACGCTGTTCAACGTGATGGGGAGGCGGTGCAGGCGCAGCTAGCTGAGTACTACACGGACGCTATAGAAAATGCGTTCGTAAGAGAAGACACAGCAAGGGCGGCCCCAGCCTCACTTGCGGAGGCGTTTGCAACGGCAGGAAAGAGTCTTAGGCTCTATAATAGGCTCACAGCCTCCCAGGGGAGGGGAGAAGAAAAGGGATGGGCAAGAGAGACGAGAACGGGGTGGACAGAGACTCCTCCTATTGCTTGGGATCAGGGGGATCGTGGCCATTCGGGCTATCGTTGGAGAGACCACCCCCATGAAAGGGGCTGGAGAAGGCCACTCCCTGACCCAAGACAACCGGGGTGTTGGGAGTGCGGACAGCTGGGTCACATACGGAAGGAGTGCCCCAGAAAGGAGGGTGCATCCGGAGGTAGGAGGTTTGGAAGGATCCAGGGAAACGTGGTGGGGGGCACCCAGAGGGAAATCAGTGTGGCCCAAAGTTATGGATTAATTGGTCAGGGCACTGAGTTAACTTGTGAGGTAGAGATAGTAAACAAAAAGGTAACAGCATTATTAGATACTGGAGCATCCATATCAATAATTAAGCGCAAGGATTTGTTAGAATTAGGGTTTATGAGCAAGGATTTAAAACCTGCAGACTTAAGGGTAGTACAGGCTGATGGCCGGGAAATAAAAATATCTGGTATGATATGTCTGCCAGTGATGGTAGAAGAGGTGGTAACTATGCAAACATTATATGTAGTAACCACTCTCTGTAGATCGATGATCTTAGGTAGAGATTGGCTGGAAGGAAACGAGGCGCACATTAGCTTCAACCCGGTTAGGCTGAAATTAAGGGGGAAGGAGATACCACTTGAAAACTGCATGAGCAAGGAATCTATGGTGGTAACCACTGAGGACATTGTTATTCGCCCTCGTACAGCTGTTTCTTGTCAAGGCAGGGTGTCTCCCACAGAAGAACAACGTGGGGGTACTTTTCAAATAACCCCCATAGATGATCCCATTCGTGAAGAGGGGGAGGTTACGCTATGCGAATCAGTGGTGGAAGTTGGTAAGGAAGGCCAGATTCCAATTATGTTGGCTAACACCACTAACACCACAATAAGAATACCTAGCGGCAAGGAAATAGGAAAGGCGGTATCTGCAAGCATAAGGGAGAATGTAATAGGTAAGGCAGATTATGGAGATGGACACACACACACAGCAGTTAATGTTGAAGAAATAGCGGTACCAACTGAACACAAGGATAAGATAAGCAGTATTATAATTGAGAATAGGGACATAATAGCCAACTCGGATAAGGATTTAGGTCAAACTCAGTCAGTTCGGATGAAAATCAACACTGGCGACCATCCACCTATAAGACTAAAACCATATCGAACCCCACTGCACAAACGGGAACTAGTAGAAGGGGCAGTTAAAGATATGCTGGGAGCAGGCATTATTGAACGTTCAGTGTCCCCGTGGAGTTTCCCAATAGTAATAGTCAGCAAGAAGGATGGGGGGCATAGGTTTTGTATTGATTTCCGAGCCTTGAATAACATCACGAAACCTCTGGCCTACCCCCTGCCATTGATCGATGACATTCTAGCCTTGCTTGGCAAATCCACCTACTTTTCCAAGTTAGATCTGAGATCAGGATACTGGCAGGTGGCCTTGGATGAGGCCGATCGAGAAAAGACTGCCTTTGCATGTCACGTGGGACTTTATCAGTTTAGAGTCATGCCCTTTGGGTTAGCCAATGCGCCTGGTGTTTTTCAACAGCTCATGTCTGTGGTGCTTGGGGGATTGGAACAGTTCGCTATGGCCTACCTGGATGACATATTGATCTTTTCAGCCACTATCGATGAGCATCTCAGGCACCTGAGGACAGTGTTTGCTCGGTTAAGGAAGCATGGACTAAAGATTAAGTTACCTAAATGTCAGTTTATGAAAAAGGAAACAAACTACCTAGGATTCGTTATTGATGAGGGTGGGGTACACCCGGATATAGATAAGGTTGAAGTAATCAGAGCTATGCCCCAACCACGGACTGTTAGGGAAGTTAGAGGATTTATAGGGGCAATAGGCTATTATAGGAGGTTCATACCAGCGTTTTCAAGGATAGCAACACCACTCATAGCATTAACAAAGAAATATGCCCGGTTTAGCTGGACGGAGGATTGTCAGCGATCTTTCAATACACTGAAGGAACAGTTGACAGCCATCCCCTTATTGGCCTACCCGGATCTGAGTAGGCCAATGATTCTGTACACCGATGCCAGCGATCAGTGCATCGGTGCCTGCCTTACTCAACCATGCCCCGAGAGGGACAGCCCCATACCAGGTGTGCCAGAGGAAGTACCCATTTACTTCCTGTCCCATAAATTGTCTCCTACTCAGCAGAGATGGCCCGTGATTGAAAAGGAAGCTTATGCCATAGTTTATGCATTAGAAAAGCTGAACTATTACCTGAGTGGTGCTACCTTCGTAATTAAGACTGACCATAAGCCCCTCCAGTATCTGTTCGAAGCAGACTGGACCAATAAAAAGATCCAACAATGGGCACTTAAGTTAAGCGGGTATAACTGCAAAATAGAATATCTGGCTGGTAGAGAAAATACATGTGCTGACTTATTATCACGGATTCCTAAGCAGTTGGAGCGGGAATCAATCAGTGTAATACCAGAAGTGGATGATCGAGCCTATCAGATAAATGCGATCAACTCCCACCGAATAGAAAGGGTGCCAAGCGTTGACGAGGTAACCTGTGATGCTTTAAATACTGCAGGACAGCACCATTTAATAGGACTAGAGTGCGAATACCAGACGGATGAGGAAATTAGGACACTAAAAGAAGCAATAGAGGCAGGGAAGGTAACAGAAGCATGTGCGAGTAGATACCTAATACAGGATGATCGGTTATACTACCTTTCTAATAGGGACGAGGAAGCTAGACCTCGACTGTACGTCCCCCGTGCACTACAGAATAAGATCCTGGAACAGTGCCATGATGCTATAGGGCACATAGGCATCGATAAGACCTACGAGCTCATTAGTAGGAAATATTACTGGCCTAGATTGTACAAACAAGTAACGACATACGTGAATACCTGTGTCACCTGTCAGGCCAGAAGTAGCAGGTGTGAGACAGCCCCTCTTGAGGAAATGGATGTTCCAGCTTACCCATTTGAAAAGGTTAGCTTGGATATCTCTGGTCCATACGGTGAAACCCTGCGGGGAAATGTCTATATTGTTAGCTTTGTTGATTGGCTAACTAATTGGCCAGAAGCCTACGCTGTAACAGACAAAAAGGCTCAAACGGTAGCTAGTCTGATATTAACAGAGATATTTCCGCGCTATGGGGCCCCCTTAGAAATAGTGACCGACAATGGGTCTGAAAATGTGAATGAGATCATGAGGGAAACAATGGCAAGCCTCAATATAAGGCATGTAACTACGTCTCCATACCATCCACAGAGTAATACCAAGGTAGAACGTTTCCACCGTTTCTTGGGTGACATTCTATCTAAATCAACTGAGAGTGACAGACATAATTGGGATCTGTACCTAACTCAGGCGCTGGCCGCAGTGAGGTTCTCGATGTGTGAGACCACAAAATTCTCACCATACTACATGCTGTTCGGGCGTGATGTGGTCCTATCGGTAGACAATTTGCTAAAACCTCGTAGGAAATACATGGGTGAGGACCACCACCGTCTCATCATTGAACAACAGCATAAAACCTTCGTAAGGGCTCGGGACAGGATTAGACGTGCACAGAAAAAGAGGAATTACGCCATAAACAAGGATCGCCGAAAGGTAGAGTTAGATGTAGGAGACCCGGTCTATTACCGGGCTCACGATAGGCAGGGTAAACTAGATCAAAAGTGGAGGCCATACTACAGGATAGTCGAAAAAACAAGCCCCGTTACTTTTGTAATATGGGACCAACTAGCGGGAAAGGTTAAGAGGGTCCATGCTAATGATCTGAAATTAGCCGAGCTCAGAGAGTGGGAAAACGCACAGGTTGAAAACAACGGAAGGTCAATGAGGCAATCAACATTAGCTGCACCCCCCTCGGAGCTGGACTCCGATACCCAGGATTCCAAGTTAGAATCATCCCCGTCAAGTATGGCAGAAGATGATCACGACCCAGGGGTGGAGTTCTATCCTCCTCGACGGGAACCACATAGGTGGATTTCTGAGGATGAGATCCCCCTTGCAGAGTTGAAATTAAGAGTAGCCAAACCCCCACAGGAAGAGGGAACGGATGATGAGGAAGATATGCCCCTGGGTAGTATACAGGCCAGGTTGCGGGAGGAAAACTTACCTCAGGAGGTTGGGGCTCAATTTCGCCCCGAGGAAATAGATGTGGGAACTCCACCCTCTCAGGGTTCCAACCTTAGTTGTACATCTCCTGGGGATGGTTGCTGCTAAGAATAGAAGGAAGTAGAATGGGAATGGGGGTATAGTGTCGTTTTCTCTGATCATCCCTAGTAACTCTGCATCCTATTGCATTACAGAATGGCTGGAGAGAGGATCCTGCTACTGCTCATTCTGATGATGCCAATTGGTGCGTGGAGGCGCAGTCAGAGCACCATTTTTAAAAAGTCCACAGAAGTGGTGATTACACGGTCGAAATGGATCATCACACTTATGATCGACCTGAAGCCCTATAGCGAGCTATTGGAGAAGTTAGCATATGAAACAGAGAAGGTAAGAGTGATCGGGGATGAGATAGCTACGGATCACTATTCTGATGGATACCATGGGATCATGTATTCCCTTAGGCAGGAGATCCAAGCACTAGAGTCTCAGTGGGAAGGGATGGGGAACTATCTGGGGGAATTGAAGCTGCTACAACCTAGAAAAAGAAGGGCCGTGCTTCCCATAGTTGGTAAAGCTCTTAATGTCCTTTTCGGGACAGTCTCAGAGACAGAATTACAGGCAATCAGACAAAAGTTGATAGCTGTAGAGGAGGGTGAAAGGGTTCTGGTGCAGGAGGCAAAGAGCAGTTTGTCAATATTGAATGTCACTAGAGTAGACCTAACGAAAAACAGACAGGCCATCAACCGGTTGGTTAAGGGTGTCTTGGATGTGGAAGGAGAACTGAGAAATGTAACACAGTCCATGTCAATGGAACTGCGGCGACTGGGGGGCTTTGTGAAGCAGTTCCTGCAACTATCAATGGCAATCAGCAGGCTTCAGCAAACTTCACAGTCGCTGCGGTTGTCACTTGCACATGTTAGGGCACAGCTAGACATGCTCTTCCTGGGGCACCTATCGCCAAGCTTGGTGGGCCCTACTCACCTTCGGGACATCCTGCTCAAGATTCAAACTGAGCTTCCTCACCACCTTCGGTTGCCCTCTGATCCCACTAGGGAGCTATGGCGCTATTATAGCTCCTTAGGTTGCATAACTCTGATGGAGGAGAAAAAAATATTGGCACTAGTGCCCGTGCCACTCTTGGATAGGGATAGTACCTTTGAAGTCTTTCAGGTGATAAATTTACCAATCCCCTACCCTGACTCGAAACAAAAATTAGGCGTTGTAGCTAAGTATAAATTAGAGGCAGAATGTATAGCTCTTAACCTAGCCAGAACACAGTTCATGCTGCTCACCAAAAGGGAAGCAGATAAGTGTAAGACAGGTGCACTGGGATCATGTACGTCCAAGAGCCCCATATACACCACCGGGGACCATAGACTCTGCTTGGTTGAGCTGTTTAGAAATAACAAGAAGGGTATTCAGGAAACTTGTCATGTGGAAGTGTCTAGGAGGGCCATGATGCCACAGGCCATAGGGTTGTCCGATGGGGTTTGGGCGGTGGTGCTGGAGAAGGAGTTAGCCCTGTCTCAGGTGTGTGGGGGGCGGTCGACAATAACCATAAGAGCAGCGCCCCCTCTGACTGTTATCAGTTTGCCTATGGGTTGCTCAGCCTTCGGGGGTTCCATCACCCTACCGCCCTATTATCAGGCGGAGGAAGAATTTGAAACTAGGGACTCTTTCCTTGCTCTCTCAAATGTCTCTTCTAGCAAGTGGGCGGGCCTGTGGGAACCGCTCGTGAAAAAATTGCCCAACTTAACTATGGCTAAATTGCCCCAGCTGCTGGAAAACGTAGATAACATTAATCTACACAAGCTGGTGTATAAGTTGGAGACTGTGGGAAGGGAAATTCCTACATGGTACGATCAACCCACAGGCACCATAGCCTGGTTGTCACTAGGTGTGTGTGTCATGGTCGTAATTGTAATTGTAGTGATATTGATAATCCGGGGAAGGCAGTGGTTGATAAGATGTAGGATTAGAAATATGTCAGAAAAGAGACATAGTGACCAAGATGGAATGTCAGTCAGGATAGCAGGGACCAAGGAAACAAAAGACAGTATAGTTTTCCCAACTATGGACCAATCGGACACTGCATGCTCAGTGGAGTCACCACTTACAAAGCCGCTACAACTTGGCGTCATAAAAACGAATGACTAAAAAAAAAAAAAAAGAAAAAAAAAGTAAAACTCGCCAAGCTTAACC
The DNA here is from genome assembly GCA_964036315.1 of Acanthosepion esculentum. Classification (NCBI taxonomy): domain Eukaryota; kingdom Metazoa; phylum Mollusca; class Cephalopoda; order Sepiida; family Sepiidae; genus Acanthosepion; species Acanthosepion esculentum. The sequence continues at coordinate 52,498,287 of OZ038517.1, read as the reverse complement.
ATTGAAGGTGAACATTTTTTTTTCTCTTCTTTTTTTTTTGTGTTGTTGTATGTAGATGGTGTGATGGATGGCTGGGAAGTCAGTCATGTTGACATACCCAGTAAACACAGGGAGAGAGTTTGTGGTTTTTGTACAGGGGGTAGTGAAGATCCCTGGTGGAGGAGTGAATTCCACAATGCTTTCCAAAAACATTATTCCTGTAACGACACCGAAAGAACTGCGGAAATTATGATGTTCCCACGTCGTAAGGAAAAGGGGAGATAAGCCGAAAATACTCCTGAATATTTGGATAGGGGTGGTTAAAATTCCCCTGTGTTTGTTGGGGGGGGGGGCGAAAAAATTGAAAAATTGAATGATGTTGGAGGTGAATCGAAAAGTCCTCCTGGATTACGGAATAGGAATGAGTCAGGAGCCCCTCAAAATTGTTCACAGGAAAGCAAAGTTGAAGGACTGAAACCAACAATTTTTTTCTTCCTCTCTCCTTATATGTATGTTAGTGTTGTAAGGGGTGGATGATCCCAACCACCCCAGTGCAGTGTTGGCTATGCCGTTGTTTTTTGTTAGGGGATGACCGAAACCCTTTGAAATTCTTGTAATTTCGGTTGTTGTTGTCTGTATATATTTTTTTTTTTTGTGTGTGTTGTATATTTTTATTTTGTTTTCTCCTCGGCCGAGAATACATATTCTCATATTGTATTATTGAAACCTGTTTTCCACCTCTGATGAGTGGCGATAATTGTTGTGAATTCTGTGGTAATTTGTTTTTGTGACCTGTACATTATTGTATTCTCTTCGGGGACGCCCGAGCAGGGTCATAATGTGCAGGGGGAGATGCATAGTGTCTCATTGTTGTTGAAATTTTTGTGTAATTTATGAAATAAATGACAAAGATGATTGGGGGAGGTGTGTGACACTATGAGTCGGATATATGCGCACACGTGTGTGTGTGTGCGCCCGCACATCTGTGTGTGTGTATATATACACCCCCACATCTGTGTGTGCGTGCGCGCGCACACATATGTGCGAGAAGATTAGTTAGATTTGACCTGGGCATCAAACTTCAAGACCAAATGATTAGATTAGGAATCTAGATAAAAACATATGGCGAAAAGGGTAGATAAGTGTTAAGTACTTGTCAAAATACTAAGATAGGAAAAAGACCGGCTCTGGTCAAAACTTAAAAGGGTTTGAATTTAATGTGCCTGAATCGGAGTCAGCTAGGCTAAGAAATATTTTTATGTCCACTTTCTTCAAAGAGAGAAATGGTCATGAAAAAGTTATGGGTTTATTCGTGGGTGTCCCTGGTCCGGAAATGATGAAAGAGGATTCTCCATATATACGGCAGCGCTTTGGGCCACGGGTAGTTAGACTTAGTTTAGGTTCGAGGAAGGTTGATTTAGGCCGGAGCACGTAACATCGAAGAGCGACCCATTAGCAGCCGGACATTGCTAGTTAAGATATATATTTTTTTCCGCCAGCCGAGAATCAACCAAGAGTTATCATCCACAAAAAGGTCACACACCTTCTCTCCTCTTTTCGTCCTACCCAAGTTTGTAGTTGTGTTTTTCTTTTACCTGTGAGCCTACCTCTCGCTCGATCCACCGCACAGAAATTCTACGACGTGGGGTCTATATCTTTGTGCAGTGAGTTGCAGAGGTGGGTAGTCTCACACTCTGTATATACATATTTTTGTGACGTACGGTGGCCGTTAATACTTAAGTATAACTCAAGATTTGAATGTTAAGATAAAACCGTATTTAATTACAACTGCAAATAAATACTTAACAAGAAGTAAAAGTCAACCAAAGATAATTAACCATTTCAGTGAATAACTTGTTAGTAGCTAGGCTCGACTTAACGTCCAATAAATGCTCAATCAAAACCCAAATCATCGATGCACAATAATTCACACTAATTCGACTGGATAGTTCCATTCAACAGTCAATCAATAATCACTCAATAATCACTGCAGTCAGTAGCGTAACACCACTATTTATACACCTGGCGGAAAACATATTCATAAATCCAAAGTGTTACGCTCGAACCTCGGCATCGGTAGTTACTCTTTTTCTTCTTATTCGACAAACACAGACACACACATTGGAATTATATATATATATATATATATATATATATATATATATATATATATATATATATATATATGTTTCTATACCTGACGATGATTGTATGAACAATCGAAAGCTTGTAGTAAAAAAAGACCTTATACAACTGGAATTTATAAACAGGGATCATGACATTCATCAACGGGTTCGACGTTAATGTATTTTATTAAAAGTTGTTTGCGAGAGTGATTCTTGCCATTTATATCATTAACTTCACTATCTGCTTTTTGTATGAATGATTCATGTAATGTAAATTGAACTGCACCACATACTTGATATATATATATATATATATATATATATATATATATATATATATATATATATCCCTCCATACACTCTAAATTTTAATTCACACCCCAACAATATATTGGGGTTATATCAACTTTGAGCTTTGAGTCTGTGTCTAATTTAGGGTTCCTCTCAGGAGACCCAGTATTTTTTAAAACTACTGTAATAACTTTAAATTCTACTACAAATGTAGATATATATGTATTTATTAATATATACTTCATAGCTCTGTTTAACTACATTGAGCACTCTTTTGTTTGCGCCAAAATGAAATTAAATAAATATTCATTTGCTTATCTGCGTATGCACGCTATATATATTCATATATATATATATATATATATATATATATATATATATATATATATATATGTATATAGCATAATGAGAAGCCACGTATACTTTCTTGATATGTATATAATATGGATAAAACAACTGAAAAGTTGCAAATTAAAAGAAAAAAATTGGGTGCTAAGGACCGAGGTGGCCTGAAATATCAAATATATAAAAACATATAAATAAATACTTTCACAAAAAAAGCACCCAATTTTTTTCTTTTAATTTGCAACTTTTCAGTTGTTTTATCCATATTATATATATATATATATATATATATATATATATATATATATATATATATATATATATATATATATATATATAGTTTACGAAAAACTAGGTAATCCGTATGGGTAGACCCATCATCATCATTATATATATATATATATATATATATATATATATATAATGATGATGATGATGGACTCTCCCGTCGATGTCCCGTCCGACAACCCCATTCAGTTTTTATATTTGTGCTGTATGTGACACTTTAGTCTTACTAGTGGCCTGCATACAAGTCCATATATTGTGCAACACCAAGGATCTCGGGACATAGCAATAGGAATATTTGCTGATGCTTTTCGCCGTTGTCTTTCATCTCTTAATTGGTCAAGTTTTGATACCACTCTGACACAAATATCTCCAGTTATTTCTATCCAGAGGTAACTCATCCGAAGTTAGTATGAGACACATCGACAGCTGAGTGGTTACTTTTAGCTTGTCTTGATACTTGAACCACGGCTGTCCAACATTACTTTTCCACTTTTTGCTATACGTAATGGGTTATTTATTCAATGCTGACAAAAAATTTTTATCGCTGGTAATATTTTTTTTTTCCAAAAATGTATTGCTGGTAGTAATGTATTGCTGGTAATAATTTATTTACAAAAAAAGTATTTCTGGTATTAAAACCTATTTTTACACTTTCCTGCTGTTTTGATCCCAGTTTGGGGGTTAGCTATTTGCTCAAAGCTGAGACCCTAACAGGTGCTACCACCCCGGGTAAGGGTGGACCTGGGAACACCAGCAATTAAGCGGTAGTTCCACGTTCCTCAAAACCTCCTGATCGCAGGTCTTGTTGTCAGACGTAGTTTATCGTCTTACCCAGGACGCGGATGTAGTTTATCGTCATACCCAGGATGTGAGGACCTTAGGTATTCTGTTATCACACATCCTTGCAACATGACCAGCCTAGCGAAGTTGTGACGGCACCAGTAAAATCTCAATTCCAACAATGCTGCATTTTGCGAGATTAGCATTGGACAACATATCGTCAAAAGTATAGCCACTGATCGCACGGAGATATCTTTTGTGGAAGACATCCAGCTGATTGATATGAGACCTAAACGGGGTCCACGATTCTGAGCCGTACAACAGTGTTGTCAAAACGACAGCTCTATGAGCCCGTATTTTGGCGTCCAATTTGATATCTACCTCATTCCATAGCCGGTGGTGAAGCTTCCCAAATGCAAATATAGCTTTCGCAATAAATATATATTCTCATTCTGCCGAGTGCAGATAGCTCAATGGTAGAAGCTCTGACTGACAGCAAATCGGTTGGGTTTCGAACTGTCTAGTCGCACTGAAGAGCTGTGATAGAGCGAAACAGTACTGTCTGCGAATGATATATATATGGACGGCCGTTTCCTATATTTGGGACTCATCAGCAGTGCGCATCCACTACCGAGAATTGAAACCGTGACAGTTAGGTTATCAAGCAAACGTCATACCAACTATTCAACGAACTTGGTGATAGTAGTCGTGGCTCCGGGGGGCACAGTCCTATGGTTACAGAGAATTTCAGTTGAGTTCCACCACGGATATGTGAGCGAGCGGCGCTATATTGAGTCTGATTTGCTACCTCTTCGTCACCGAGGCCCGTTGGAACAGTTGGTATGGTGTTTACTTGATAACCTAACAGTCAGGGTTTCAATTCTCGGTAGTGGATGCGCACTGCTGATGAGTCCCAAATATGCGACGAAACGGCCGTCCAGTTCTTTCTGCATTCTGTTGAGGTTTCTTTCAGACTCAATGAATTACTTAATTATAATTATCAAATCCTCCTAATAATTTCTATGTATATATATATATATATATATTAATTATTATTAAGAAAGGTCTCATTATGATCATGATTTATTTCCTTAAGCTCAAAATTCGGTCCTAATTCCTCAGATCGACCATATAATAATTAATATTTGGTCTGTTTTAACATTGAATTCTCTGGTTTATATCCTTCTTGGAATTATCCATATGGATTACCAAACACATCATTGACTATATATATTTATATCTATCTATCTATCTATCTATCTATATATATATATATATATATATATATCATAAAGATACAATTAAATAGAATTAAATAGCAATGTTAATGTGATTAATGGCAAAATCACTTCGCTAACATTAAAAATATGAATCCACGAAATTTTTCTTGTTATTTTCATTTCACTTTAATGGATAAATACGTATAAAGAAAAAAATTTCGTAGATTTATATCTTTTCAAACTTCAAACAAAATTCTCACTTGATTGATTTGAACAAGAACTCTAGCGTCGGGACATCGCACGCTGCAAAACATATATTCAACTGTCAATAAATAGTATAATTTAAAAAAAAACATCTTTCGGTCTACACATATTTCGTCTTTGTGTTTGCCTATTTATGGGAAATCGGCGCCCTGGAGATGACAGTTTGAAATTGTCGAAAGTACTTGTCATGTTTCTTCCATTTGACAACAACTGGAATATAAGGATCTTATTATTCATTGATAGTAAGTTAATGCCTTATTAAGTCCTGTTAGCGAAGTGATTTCGCTATTACCCACTACAAGCGTGATTATTAGAGTGCTATTTAATTCTTTGTATAAATTGTTTCTTTATGATATAAAATATAAGCTGCACACTCTAATATATAAATATATATATATATATATATATATATATATATATATATATATATATATATATTGTCATCCACAGACAGACTGTTTCGCTGTATCACAGCTCTTCAGTGTGGCTAGACGTCCGGTTGCCTCTGGCTAGAATCAAAAACCGGCTGAATTCGCGTCAGTCGGAAATTTTACCCTGAAGCCGTTGGCTCACGGCAGAGAAGAAGGTGAATTTAAGCGTATTTATTTTTAGATAAACACACAGTGACTGAGAGAACTCGATTCGATTTACCGATGAGTCTTGCATTATTAGCCGTAATAGTCACTGTTTACAAACCCACACATCCTCCCCAGAGAGCTCAAACGAAATAAATTTTTCAGGATATATATATAATGCTTTTTATTTATATAAATACAGTATATACATTTTTATGGTAAAAATACCTACAATTCGTTTTTATAAAATAAAAATAACCAGCAATTTCTTTTTACAAACAAAAAAATTACCAACAATTTATAGCAAAATGTCCAACAAGAGATTTTATCTACAGTTGAAGGAATACAGTTGCGTTCAAAATATATTTAGTTGAAGCCATATAATTGTGTTCAAAATATTTAGATTTCGGCATTAAATAACCCATAGAAGTTGATATGCCGCTGGGCAAAAAATTAAGCAATACTAATCCCACGTAAATGTGTGAATCATTCATTTCACAGTCAATTTGACTGCGAGCGCGGTTAAATGCGCTGTAACACGATCAAATAGTCATCGACACACAAAGAACAATATGATTTCTGTGTCTCTCCTCAATTAATTCGCATTCGTCCGTCAAAATATGTTTGAATATTCATAATGCAATTACAAACCTAAACTGCGAATAATGTTTGCCGACTAGTCGCGTGTTATGAAACCTTTTCTTTTTCCAGGGGTCAGTTGGTGGCAGTTCCTGATTACTTAATCATTCCGCCGTCATACCATTGATTAATATCAATATATACTAACGATCAACATAATAAAACAAAAGGCCGCGGAAACACGGCTGAACAGTGAACTAGCAACTTAACGCCGTAAAGCAGGTGTTCTCTGTTTTTTTTTTCTCTTAGGGTACCGTGTTGCATTGTCACGTACCCAACTGCACTGGTGTACGCTTTTGATAAATACAAAAGCCTCAATATCATATGAGGTTGTCAGAGTTGAAATGATACACGTTATAGGAAATAAATAAAACGCTCCTATTAGGTTGGGGCAAAAATAATGTCGTTTTTTGACATGATCTTGAACGTCAAAAAACGACATTATTTTTGCACCAACCTAATAGTTTTGTTTAGTTTGGTTTGTTTTACAGCAGGTCAAACTCAATGGGTTATTTAATGCTGACAAGCTTTTTATAGCTGGTAATATTTTTCAAAAAATGTATTTCTGGCAACAATTTATTGCTGGTAATAATTATTTACAAAAATTTATTGGTGATAATATTTTTTCCTTCAAAAATGTATTGCTGGTAATATTTTTCAAAAATTGTATTTCTGGCAATAATTTATTGCTGGTAATAATTATTTACAAAAATTTATTGCTGATAATATTTTTTCCTTCAAAAATGTATTGCTGGTAATATTTTTCAAAAAATGTATTTCTGGCAATAATTTATTGCTGGTAATAATTATTTACAAAAATTTATTGGTGATAATATTTTTTCCTTCAAAAATGTATTGCTGGTAATATTTTTCAAAAAATGTATTTCTGACAATAATTTATTGCTGGTAATAATTATTTACAAAAGTTTATTGTTGATAATATTTTTTCCTTCAAAAATGTATTGCTGGTAATATTTTTCAAAAAATGTATTTCTGGCAATAATTTATTGCTGGTAATAATTATTTACAAAAATTTATTGGTGATAATATTTTTCCTTCAAAAATGTATTGCTGGTAATATTTTTCAAAAAATGTATTTCTGGCAATAATTTATTGCTGGTAATAATTATTTACAAAAGTTCATTGCTGATAATATTTTTTCCTTCAAAAATGTATTACTGGTATTGAAACATATTTTTACACTTTCATAGCGTTTTGACCCCAGTTTGGGGGTTAACTATTTCCCCATAAGTGGGATCCTAGCAATTGCTACCACCTCGGGTCAGGGTGGACCTGGAAACACCAGCAATTACGAGGTGGTTCCACGTTCCTCAAAATCTCCTGATCAGAGGCCCTGCTGTTGGATATAGTTTATCGTCTTACCCAGGACGCGAATGTACTTTATCGTCATACCCAGGACGATCTGAAATGTTAAATAACTAATTTATTTAGTTGAAATAGGCATTGTGCTGATGAATAATTGTTTTCCAACTTAGCTCTAAATTTTTGATCCCGTATTTAAAAATATTCTCATCCTTTGATGTGATAAACAGATCAAATGCTTCGATTACCTCTTCCTTAATGGAGAATGTTTTATTGTGTATGAAAAGCTCAAAATGCTTAAATAAGTGATGATCAGTAGGAGAGATATTTTAGTGGAATATGGAGGATGTGGCAAAATTGCAGCTTTCGGGCAGCTGATTGAGAAGTTTGCAGACCTGCGTTATGCAGCAAAATTGGACCATCCCTATCCACAAGTCTAGGATGTTTCTTTTTCAATTTTTCGTGCAAAAACTCAATTTCTCCAAATTACAAGGTTGCTGTTATTGTTTTTCCTCGAGGCAAGAAAGAATAACGAATAAGCCCTTTGAAAGACCACCATACAGTAACCATTACCATTTTAGGGTGCAGTGGAGGTTTTGGGTATTGTTTGGGTTTCACTTGCATCTAACCACTGACCTACTCTTTACTGTTGTCAAAGACTATCCATTTCTCATCGCATGCAATGATCGAATTCAAAAATGGTTCTTTATTTTGAAAGAAAAAGAGCCAAGAATAAGTCAATATTTTTTTATATACTAATGAGATTACTTCGTTAGACGACCGGATCAATAACCAATCAAAACATGCGTCATTTCATGTATGATAATTTAATACAAGGGAGATTACTTCGTTCGACGACCGGATCCAGAAATGCGACATTTCATATATGAATGACAACCTAATAGAATAGATAACAGCAAATGGTATTAACTATAGCTTTATTCAGTATGGTAATCCCGGCTTCTTTTTGTTTGTTTAACGGCATATCAACTCCCACTATTTTTAAAATAATTTAATGAGTAAAATAAGGAATACTTATTTAATAATAATGCAATATTGTTTTTTGCACATCTTTTATTTAAGTTTTTATATATACAAGAATCCAGTTTCCAGTTCGTGCTGCATTTGCGAGAACTATAAACAAATCACAAGATTAAACGCTTTAAAAAGTTGAAATTTGCCTCCAGAAAGAAATATTCACGCATGGCAAACTGTATGTTGCATGCTCAAGAGTAAGAAATCCTAAGAATTTATTCTTCGCTGTTAAAAAAAAGAAAAGAACGTTTCTTGAAAAATTATTGTTTACCATGACGTCCTATAAAATTAAATTAAATTAAAGAAATTATTAAACCCTCAAGTAGGTTTTTTTGTTAAAGTATTTTTTCCAAAGAAATCGGCTTATTCAAATCTCATCGATTGGTTTGCAAATTGGAATGAAACGTAGAGTTTGTAAATTTCGACAAAAAATGTTAGCTAGCGATAGCTTCAACAATACTAAATGCTGTGAAGATTTGAACACGCGTCAGTGGGTTGCAAAAAAAAAAAAAGAAAGGTTCTATCAACTTCAAAATTTCAAACAGATGATATTGACTCCTTTCATGAAATCCTGTCGGTCAAAACAAGCGACGGGGGGTCATTTCTCAAACCTCTTTTGGATTTACGTTAATGATCTGCCTAAAATTATTCTCAGCTCATTTGTAAATATCTACGCCGATGATACGACCATATTCGAGTGCCCCTCTAAAACTCTTGATGATCAGAGATTGGCAACTGATCTCTCATTCGATCTAGCATTAACTACCTAGTACGGGAAAAACTAGCTGGTTACGTTCAATGTCTGGAAAATCAAACTAGTTACATTCCATCATCGTCGATCTGACCCCGAACTACCGCCAGTCATGATATTTAAAGTAGACCTGTTATTAAAAATAGGTAATTAAAAATTTCCCGATTAAAAATATCGAAAATGATCACTTATATATTTGTGGAAGAAGATCTGATTCTATTAAAGCTACTGAAAATTCCGCCCGAAATATCTACGGGTATTTATTCTGTTCTGCTTTTGTTTCGAATATTTAATATTCTTTTAAATTTACTTTGTTCTTTTAATATTCATTATTCTTTTTTAATTTACGCTTTTATTTACTGTAGATATGGAAATAAATTCAAGAGAATAGAAATTTTAAAAATACATATAGCGTTTCGAAATTATCAGCAGAATTAAAAAGTAAAAACGAACGGGAATAATAATTATTCCCGTTCGTTTTTACTTTTTAATTCTGAGAATTTCGAATGAATTCTAATGCAATTATTACGGATTTTTAATTTTAAAATATCTTCGTAAATACATATCATACGATGATAATTTTTTTTTTAAGCTTATCACCCCAAGGAAGTCTGGAAGCCACTAGCACGCAAGGGGTTACAGAAGGTTTGGAGGAAGAGCAGATAGGAGTGGTAAAGGAGAGGATGTGGAAAAAGATAGTGGATCGATCAAGGCAAGGGGGTTACAGAAGATTTGGAGCGAGAGCAGAGATGAAAGGTGAAAGGATGTGGAGAAGGGAAGTGGATAGATCAAGGCAGCTGGAGATGTCGATTGACGTTACACTTAAATAGTTGGATCTTGTATTTGTCAGGGAAACAGGAATAAGGAAGGGAGTTCCACAGGCGAGATGTGCGAGACATGAAGCTAATGGAGTAAAAGAGACGTCTACATCTAACAGTTTCAACGGTGAAGAGGTGGGAACGGGATGCCAGCCTCGTAGGACATTTAAATTCATGAGGCCTAGGAACCAGCGAAAGCAGCTCCTCGGAGCAATTACCGTGAAAGTATTTGTAAAAAAGACAGAGCGAGGCAACGTCGCGTCTGTGAGAGAGCGACTGCAGACAAGATGACAGATCAGGGCCAATTACATTGCATATCCGTCTCTGGATCTTATCAAGAACCCTGAGGCAAACAGCAGGGGCTTCAGACCATATATGGCAGCAATACTCCATGCAAGGGCGAATGGTCGATTTCTCGGAGAGGCATCGTACGTTGGGAGACTACTGGGCCTTACTGACCCCGGCCCTCAAATGGAATTCGTATGTACGATCCATCAACAGAAATGAAAGAAAAATGGCCGGTTCAGTAAGTACCTGACTCTTCATGCTATCCTCGACCTATACAACAGACTCGACCCATACAACAGCCAGATCAAGCCTAGAGTATTGTTGTCATACCCAGTTCTCACTTTTCAGTCTCGATAGAGTTCAAAAGCGTTTCCGAGTCCTCGTAGGTGACGAATTATTTTCCAACCTCTCTCTCACAGGCGGGATATGGCGAGCCTCTCACTGTTCTATCGCTACTTCCATAGAAAGTTCTCGGACGAATTGCATTTCTTGGTTCCGCCAGATCTAACCTTAACGGCTAGGACCCGCCATGCCACTTATACAGTAGCAACCCACCCACATTCCCTCTGTATTCCATCGGTGAGAAGTAAGTTTCACTGGAACAGCTTCTTCTCAAGAACCACTGCTCTGTGGAACAGACGCCCAAGAGGATGTTTTCTCGATCACTACAATCTTAACCTGTTCAAATCTAGACTTAACCGTTATCTTCTCCTCCTATCTATATAAACTACCTCTTAACGTAACTCTTATCACGAGTGGCCTCAGCCTTTGACAGGGTTAAACTTACTGTAAAATAATCGTTTTTAGAAACCATTTTTGAAAGACACACACGTATAGTCTTGCTCGAAATATAGCTTAGATTATACACATTCCTAGAAAACCTTATTCCCACATGCTAGGGGATGGTGTTATATACCGTGAGTGGTTGCAAAAGAACAAGGGAAAATAGTAAATTACTACCGGCGATGTTATGTTACAATAAAATTCTATGTATTTCCGGTATGAAGGAACAAGATGGAATGTCTCTTTGTGGGCAAGGGAAGGGCCCTAGAGGATGGGGGTGTCAGTAGAACATGGCGTTAACTGTGTGTCGGGTCGATTGAACCGTGGTCACTGATGAACTCAGTGACTGCTTGGCTACTTTCTTGAGTTACTCGAGTGGGTCTTTTTAAGCAGTCAGTGTGGATACATAACGAAGCGAATTTTTTTAATTTTTTTTTTTTGGTCGGGGTTTTGCTTTAATAGCAATATGCGTGATTGGCTCCTATTTTTAAGTTGTGTTTGATATTTTTGGAAGGGTTTGTTTTGCGAACCACTCCGCAGAGACAGTCCATTTTTATTTTTTATTTTGCTTTTGCAACGGTCATTTGACAGGTTTTGATGTGGATGGAATCAGATAGAGATCTAATTTGTTTCAAACAATGGGAATATCAAAATTACTTTCCCATCTTTTCCTTAGACACACACGCATAGATAGATAGATAGGTAGATAGATAGATATTATTATATATATATATATATATATATATATATATATATATATATATATATATATATATATATATATATATGTATTATGTTAATGTCTATACTGGTATAAAAAATGGATAGTACAATTTACAAATAAAAATATATTAAAACGATTTGGTATTTGGGGAAAAATTCGTAAAAAAAAAGAAAAGACTAAAAACATTCAATTAGGTTGAAAAAAATCGCCCAGTGTCGTAATCTACAGCCAAAAGAAAAAAAAACAATCGAGTAAAATGAGAAAAACGTTAAGTGTTCAATACACTGAGTATATATATATATATATATATATATATATATATATATATATATAAAAGTGAACATAGAAGTCAACACTTAGAGGCGACAGTCTGTTTCATGCTAGATGCAATCGTCAGGCAATGAAACAGACTGTAGCCTCTAAGTGTTGACTTTTATGTTCACTTTTATATTTACACACGCTCTATCTCTGATATTGAGCACTCTATCCCATAAATATAGCACACTTTAAGACTATATTTCTTCATATATAAATATATATATATGTATATATATATATATATATATATATATATATATATATATATATATAGAGAGAGAGAGAGAGAGAGAGAGAGAGAGAGCGAAAGAGAGATATGGATAGATATATAGATATATATTACTGAATACACACATATATATATATATATATATATATATATATATATATATATATATATATATATATATTTATATATATATATATATATTTATATATATATATATATATATATATATATATATATATATATATATATTCGTGAATATACATAATATCCAGCGTCGGTGGCACGACTCGGAGTTTCATGTAGTTCCTGCAATCTTCAATTGCAAGTATAATCTGACCGTTATATAGTTCGCGTTCTCGTGGTGATGATTCGAAACTGTGTGTTAAAACTTGTTTATTTAATTGGTGTTGCGTAAAATATTAGAATTAACTATTAATAATTTATAGCATTCAATTTCATAAGTTCGAAAGGCGAAGAATTAAAAATATCAAAAATTATTTTTTAAATCATTTAAATTTGAATTTGGATTCAAAAGTTAACAATATATCAAGGGAGGAAACTCTCTTTTTTTTAAAAATAAGTTATCCTAATTATACCAATTAGCTTAAACTAAAAAGCAGTTTCGAAATATATGAAGTAGGGTTAGATAGTAATAACACCATACGAAAATATACACTATCCTCTTTACTAAGTGAGTGACAAAGAAAACTCTCTCCCTCTCTTCTATATATTTCCTTTCCTTTCCTTCTATTGTTCCTATCGTCGGTGACGGACATGAACCCAGACTTAGTTTATGTGGGTCAGTGAACGTCATAAAAATATCAACAATTGACAACACGTCCCGCCAAAAATCAAACGAGGAAACACGGATGTGTCAGTTCCAATAAAAAGAAGAAAACCACGCACGAGACTAGAGATGCTGCAGTGGAGAGGGGAACTTGTTTCGAGGTAGCAGTTCGAGACTCAAGGGTTGGTGATTCATCGGCTGTGAGTTTGACCTGACATACAACTCCAGAAGAGAAAGAAGAAAGGATGAATGCAACGAATCAATTTCTGTCAACCAGAAGGAACACAACAACCCTGTATGGAATCTCAAATCACAAAAAAGAACTATGACGATAGTCAACTATTTTAAACACTGTAACCAAATGGAGTCAACAATAAATGGTACTATAGACAGTAAATTTGGTCTTTATTTCATCTCTATATACCATACTAGCAGCATGGCCCGGCGTTGCCCGTGCTTGATTCAAAAATCATACGACTCATACAACAATCGCTATCAGTTGACTTACAATATTTTTGCCCTTCCTTGCCTTTAAAGGAGTGCCCTTTGCCGTGCTGATGTTGCTACATGCCTTACTTCTTGCCTGTCTCACACTGTGAATTTTTTCTAAGCTCTATACTAAACATTAAATCTGTTACGAAAAAAGAACTAAACAAAATGAACACAAAAGGATCAGCTTTAAAAAAGGACTAGTAACTGGAAAAACCGAATGAAAAAAGAATGTTAACAACAAATATTTTTTCACACCCAACCCAGTTCTGCGGAATCAGAATCAACGTTGAGTTTAAGCAAGCAAATGAGCCAATTGGAGTAGAGTGTCATGCAGATTTAAATTTTTCCCACTTGTGACGAATGCAGCTATCGATTTTTGCATGCTAGCATGGTAGTTAACATTCGTGTCAGTCAGCTGTTGGCTCTCACGCTGGCCAATAGAATCTCCCTGCCTATTCGTGGCGGCCAGCTATAGGCTCTACGCCAACTACATGAAAACTGCCGTAGAAGCATAAAAAAAATCGATTATTTCCACTATCGATGGGAATTGGGAAATGCAAAGTGGTCTTGGCCTTGTCGCTAACTTGGAGCATGTGCATGTAAATTTTGGTGGAAATCCACCGAAAATTGCGGCCGTGCATTCGTTACACACACAAACACACACACACACACACACACACACACACACACACACACACACGCGCGCGCACGCACGCACACATCCTGCGTTTTATAGATAGAGATATAATATAAGGGCGCCAATATAAAAAAATAATAGTTGTGACTATATATCTAATGAACTTATAAAGGTGAAATTATATAAGTACACACGTTATAAATTAGTCGAGTAGAGTAATATTGCATTGTATCTGTGTATAGGTATATAAGAAATGTTATTAATGATGGGTTCTAAGAATATTAAAAGTTGTTGCATATTATATTAATATTCGTAAAATCTAGTTTGCAATCTCTTTTAATCGGGGGCCAATGTGCTTGAACATTTAGGGATACATGTAGCATTGCGAGACAGGAGGATTTCTTTGGTAACAAAGAATACTAGACTGTTACGTGACATCTGTCCTTCTTTACGGCAGCGAATGTTGGACGATTTCTTCAAAGATGAAGAAGAGACTCGAGGCGACGGAGATGTGGTTCCACAGAAGGATGCTAAGGATGTCATGGACCGAGCATGTGAGCTATGATGAAGTCTTAGAGAGGATGTAAACAAGGAGGAGGCTTATACTTAACATGAGGAAGATGCAGCTGAAGTTTCTGGGACACATAATGAAGAAGGAGGGCCTGGAGAATTTGATACTCTACGGGTCAAATAGAAGGAAAGAGAGACAAGGGAACAAGAGACATACCTGGTGGGCTTAAGCAAGTGGATGACAGAACGTGGGTTGGGGAAAGGTAGCAGAGGGAAGGAACTTGTTGAGAGCTGCAAGGGATAGAGGGAGGTGGAGGACCATGATTGACCACGTCCTGAAAGGACATGGCACATAAAAAGAAAGAAAGAATATTAGCCGTTTCTCTACAAGCAAACATTTGGCGTTCATAGATCGAGCAGCCAGTACTGTTATCGGCTAAAATTTAAAAACATTTTCTTTTAAAATCGTTTTCACGGCAATAGATTTCTGAAGTAGCAGTTATTTTTTATTTGAAGTACTGTGGAATGTCACAAGGCCGAAAGTATGGGGTACCAGAATCGAACTCACTACTCTGTTTTAATTGTTCTAGCAAAACAAGCTTGCTAACCATTACATCTCGTCAAGGTGCACTTGAACGGGTTTGACGCCATGCATGACATCCATATAAAAGTCTCGATCTGATGAGGTTATTTAAAAGGCATGGCGCGTGGAACTAGAACAATCTACCCCAGTGGACTAAATAAAAGTTTCGGTTCGAAATTCCAAAATATATCTTCTGAAGAAGTCCGGAGAATATCACAGCCGAAACGTCATGAATATGACAATAAAGATGAAGACAACAGTCTGAACAACGTAAATAGTGTAAATCTCAGAAATATAGGAAGATTACATTTGTGTTCATGAAATATCTTACGAAACTTCATGCGAAGTCAACGGCCATCTAGCACAATCGGATACATTGGCCCCCATAACTATGTATGTTTGCCAGTGCTGTGGTAACAAGGCCTTTCTGGTTGGATGGCTTCCGAGACTGAAGTTTATTTGCAGAGTAGCATGGACTCTGCAACCTTGGGTAGTAACAACGGTAAGAAAAGGAATAATCTGTGTGCAAAACCGTGGAGAAAGCAACATATCTTTCTTAAAAAACCGTGCTAATCTCTATCTATAAAAGGCAGGATGTGTGTGTGTGTGTGTGTGTGTGTGTGTGTGTGTGTGTGTGTGTGTGTGTGTGTAACGAATGCACGGCCGCAATTTTCGACGGATTTGCACCAAAATTTATATGCACATGCTTCAAGTTAGCGGCAAGGCCAAGACCACTTTGCATTTCCCAATTCCCATCGATAGTGGAAATAATCGATTTTTTTATGCTTCTACGGCAGTTTTCATGTAGTTTGCGGCCATTTTCTACTGGCCAGAGTGAGAGCCTATAGCTGGCTGCCACGAATAGACAGGAAGATTCTATTGGCCAGCGTGAGAGCCAACAGCTGACTGACACTAATATTAACTAGCATGCTAGCATGCAAAAAGAAATCGATAGCTACATTCGTCACAAGTAGGAAAAAATTAAATCTGCATGACACTTTACTCCAATTGGCTCATTCGCTTACTTAAACTCAACGTTGATTCTGATTCCGCAGAACTAGGTTGGGTGTGAAAAATTATTTGTTGTTAACATTCTTTTTTCATTAGGTTTTTCTAGTTATGAGTCCTTTTTTACAGCTAATCGTTTTGTGTTCATTTTGTTTAGTTCTTTTTTCGTAAAAGATTAATTGTTTAGTATAGAGCTTAGAAAGAATTCGCAGTGTGACATAAGCAAGAAGTAAGGCATGTAGCAACATCAGCACGCCAAAGGGCACTCCTTTAAAGGCAAGGAAGGGCAAAAATATTTTAAGTCAAGTGATAGCGATTGCTGTATGAGTCGTACAATTTTTGAATCAAGCACGGACAACGCTGGGCCATGCTGCTAGTTCCCAGATAATAAAGAAACGGAATCTGTGGAGAGCCATTATCACTTCCAACCTGAGAAAACATGGTATTTAAAGATTAAATGTCTAGACTACTAACAGATTCACAGAAACATTGCGTTGTATGTTTCGTGCGTTACAAAGCAACGAATTTCAGATTATCCTATTTTAATTGTGCTTGTCCATCCTAAAAAATAGGTTTTAATACCAGCAATACGTTTTTGTAAAAAATTATTGTTAGCACGGCCATTATGTCCTATCATTAGCTCATAATTAATGGACTATTCCGTGTTTTGATAGCGTGGAAAGAGATAAAACACATTTGGTTTCAGTGAGAAAATGAAAGCCAGAAGCGCCCTGATTAAGACGATAAACTGCATCCGCGGACTGGTAAGACGATAAACTACACCCGGCAGCAAGGCCTCTGATCAAGAGGTTTTGAGGGGCGTGGAACCACCTTTTAATTGCTGGTGTTCCCAGATCCGCCCTGACCTGGGGTGGCAGCACCTGTTAGGGTCCCACCTATGGGCAAATAGTTAAACCCAAACTGGGGTCAAAACGCTATGAAAGTGTAAAAATAGGTTTTAATACCAGCAATACGTTTTTGTAAAAAAATTATTACCAGCAATGAATTTTTGAAGAAAAAATTATTACCAGCAATACATTTTTGAAGAATAAAATATCACCAGTAATACGTTTTTGAAGGAAAAAAAACCATTACCAGCAATACATTTTTCTGAAAAAAATATTGCCAGCGATACATTTTTCTGAAAAAAAATATTACCAGCAATACATTTTTGAAAAAAATATTACCAGCATTAAATTAACCTATGGATGTTGATATGTCGTAAAACAAAACAAAACAAACTGAAAGCCAGAAGAAAGAAATGGAAGATAGATATAAAGAAAGATAATCAGATTAATCTGATGAGAACAGAGACTACACTTGGTATCTACTTGACCCCCCACTGAGTCAGGTTGTGACACAAGGTCGGTTTTTAACGTGGGGACCCGAGTGTTTCCACCCGGGCCGCTGGACTTTGCTGGTCTTAGCTTGTCCAAGCTGGTCAGAGCTGGTCATAGCTAGTCATAGCTGGTCTTGGCTGGTCTTAGCTGGTCCTAGCTTGTCCAAGCTGGGCGGAGCTGGTCAAAGCTGGTCATAGCTAGACGTAGCCGTGATACTACAAGCGCAGAGACGAATCCTTGTACCAGGCATGTATCAGTGATCGAATCTCAGCCAAAAGGCGATCAAGCGAGCGATCTGAGAACAGAGACTACACTTTGATCCCAGCTAAAAGTTTGAGAAGCGTTAGCGACCGCAATAAATTTGCTGTTTTTCAGACGCACAGTATCGAATGACGGAAACCGAGCAATCGTCAAAAATCCAATTGCCATAAATTAAATAAAATAACATCGTCTGCTGAAATATTTTTTTAATTATTATTAATAGATATGTTCGTAAGATGGGGACTTGGCTAGAAAGCAAGAAATAAATAAGGGAAGATAAAGGCGTTTAACGTCTGCTGCCAATACCTCATAAATAATGGACTATCCCGTTTTAATCACATGTAAAAAAGGGGAAAAGACGCTACTTGGTTCCAGTGAGAAAATTAAAGAAATAAACAAAGAAAGAACTGAAGATAGAACGGCTGTTTCAGTGAATTATCAATTTCAAATCCTTTCATTTGTACCCACTTCTTAAAATAACGACCAGCATTCATATTTATGATTGTTATTGCAATATTTTGTTAAAGTTGTTAAGCTCAGATATTTAACGATCCGATAGGGTGATTTCTACAGGTATTTTATTTTTCGTAGAACTCGCTATGAGCTTATTCCATCATGAACTTAAGAGTTAAGAATGGCAGAATCTTTAAATAGAAAAACCGTGAAATTTTTACGGTTATTTTTAGTTATTATTATACTTCTAGTTAACCTGTGTCGGTAATTTTGCAGTTACATCTAAAAAGAATTCTGCGTTTGAAAATATTAACAGTAAAAATATCCCGCAAAAAAAAAAATGAAAATGAAAATAAAAATGCAATCACAGCCTGTACGGCCGATAATTGACAGTCATATTTAAGTAATTTCGCAATTACATTGATTATATTTCCTGTGTGAATAATCCAGGAATTTGATCGATACAATTAACTCTACTGACATACGTAATAATTTCGCTTTTTAAATCATTAAAAGTAAAAAAACAAAAAAACAAACAACCAGAAAGAATTTAAAGAATGCTAACACGAACCTTATTGTCTAAAACTGGCGGTCAATATTCAAATAGTTATATACAATTATAGCGGATATATTTACAATCGGATAGATTTACAATCGACTCTGTTATTTTATGCAAGCAATTATTTTGATTTTTTTTTCGATCACTAAAAGTAAAAATACACCCAAAAGCTAAAAAAAATTAAGGCCATATATTTAAAAAAAAAAAATAATTTCACCCCAAGCAGGGCGATAATTCTACTAAGATGCATGAGGGTGGGGGGTGGGGTACATGGAGTGAAAGTGAATAAGAAGACTTTTAATGAGGAACAACAGAATAAAAGAAACGAATTCAAAAAGACAAATGGCGATTGACGCAGCATTTAATTTTTTTTTTTTTGAAGATTGTAATTGACAGGAAGCAAGAAATAAGAAGGGATTTCCACAGGCGCGAAGTACGAAAAAAGAAACTATTAGAATAGAAATTACGGTTGCATCTAGCAAGTTTAACAGTAAAATTGGGTGATCTTAAATCTATGCAGTCGTGGCACTACGAAGGCAAGCACATCAGAAGAATTGCTGTATAAATATTTTAGAAAAGACAGGGTAACCACATATTTGAAAATAAATTCTAAATATTATTTTTATTCGTTTCGTCGGATTGGAAAAAGTTGAATAAAAATGTCTACTTTTTCAATCTTGAATGAGTGGCGAAAAAGCTTTTTTTAATATATGCTAATGTTCACAATACAATGCCCAAGAGCCACTCTAGGTAGAGGATTATTGTTTGGTGGTGTATTAATTTCAGAAAGGGAAGGAAATGATGAGGAGCGTGGAACCATCTCTTAATCTGTGTTGCTCCCAGTTCAACCCTGACTTGGGGTTATAGCACCTGTTAGGGACCCAGCTATGAGCAAAAAGTGATCCTCCCAATAAAAATCAACAATATATATTTATGGCAAAATGACCAGTAATACACATTTATATTAAAATGACCAGTAATACATATTTATATTAAAATGGCCAGTAATACATATTTATAATAAAATGACCGAAAATATATCTTCATAGTCAAATGACCAGTAATACATATTTATAGAAAAATGACCAGTAATACATATTTATAATAAAATGACCAGTAATACATATTTATATTAAAATGGCCAGTAATACATATTTATAATAAAATGACTGAAAATATATCTACATAGTCAAATGACCAGTAATATATATTTATAGAAAAATGACCAGTAATACATATTTATATTAAAATGACCAGTAATGCACATTAATATTAAAATGGCCAGTAATACATATTTATACTAACGACCAGTAATACATATTTATATTAAAATGACCAGTAATACATATTTATATTAAAATGGCCAGTAATACATATTTATAATAAAATGACCGAAAATATATCTTCATAGTCAAATGACCAGTAATACATATTTATAGAAAAATGACCAGTAATACATATCAATAGTAAAATAACCAGGAATACATATTTATAATAAAATGACCAGCAATACAAATTTTGTAGTAAAATGACCAGGAATATATATTTATAGCAAAAGAACCAACAGTATATTTTGTATGTAGTTGAAGGCAAGTAATTACGTTAAAATATTTAGATTTCGGTATTAAATAACCCATAGATATGCCGCTAAACAAAATCAACCATTCACTTGTGTCACACCTGAAATTCCCCCTTCTTCCATTCTTTACTGACTCATAATGTTCTTAACCGCTAATCAAATCTTGACCCCCTCCAACTATGTTTTTCTCACCCTGGTGATAGCATCTGTCGTATGCTTCGCTGAGGACACTCATATTACGTGTAAATTGAGGTTAAATTCAGTTATTATCACTCGTAGGATTCTCAAATATCCATTAATAATGGTCTCTGCTTCTCCGTTTGTTCAAAATCTAAGCACAAAATATGTTCGGATTTACCATTAACTCTATTGTCTTATTGAAGAAAGAAGCCCGTTTTTTCAGTCAGTAAAAGTAACCTCCTGTAAATAATTAGCCCCGAATTACTAAATATATTTATAATAAGAAAGAAGGCTATTTTATCAGCCAGTAAAAGTAAAAATTCCTCATAAAAAAATCCCCCACCCCGCAAATTACCTCCCGCAAAAAATTATTAAATATATAGGGTGACCCCAAAAAACGGGAACTTTTTAACAATCCAATAAAACCAAGAGTGATGGAAGAAAAATATTTAATTCATAGTAATTGAAACCTTAAAACATGCCATTTAAGAAACAATGATGGAATTTCCATTTTTTTAAAATTACGTCCTGTAGATGGCGTCCTCCTGTACGAATGCATTCTTGAAATCTGCTGTTGAGATTCCTCATTGACTGCTGCAACATCTCAGCTGGGATACTGTGAATTTTATTCTCGTTACTAAAATGGCGAAATGTTTACTTGCTGAAGGTCACTGTCTCGCATTGTTGCCACTTGCTCATGTCTGGCAATACGCACTTCAAAAATACCCGTTTTTTTGGGTCACCCTATATTTATACTAAGAAGACGGTTTTTCCAGTCAGTAAAAGTACAAATTCTTCCCCACACCAAATTACCCCCCAAAATTACCCCCACAAATAATTACTAAATATATTTATACTAAGAAGGCTGTTTTTTAGTCAGTAAAAGTAAAAATTCCCCACAAAACACTTACCCCACCACGAAAAAAATTACTAAATATATTTATACTAAGAAAAAAAGCTGTTTTTTACAGTTGGTAAAAGTAAAACTCCACCTCCTCCTAGAATAACCCCCAATAAAAATTCCCTCCCCACAAAAAATTAATAAATATATTTATACTAAGAAAGTTCATTTTCAGTCAGTAAAAGTAAAACTCCCCCTCCTCACAAAATTACCCCTCCCCAATAAAAATTTCCCCCTAAAAAAAGTTATTATCTATATTTATACTAAAAAAGAAGGCTGTTTTTTCACTCAGGTAAAAGTAAAAATTACCCCCGCCACTCCCAAAAAATAAACATGACGCAGTCAAAATTTGATGGAGATTTTTAAACAATTATGCAATTCTTTTGGTTATATTTTCTGTGAGAGCAATCCAGGATTTTTATCGATACAGTTATCTTTCTTGACGCACGTAACAAAGAATTCGACTTTTTTAATCAATAAAAGACATTCCTCTCATCAGTTCTCCAATTCGGATCTATGTTGATGATACAAATATTTACTCCAGTCTTAATAGTCAATCTGAAGGCTTCGATGAAGTCAACTTAGCAGCTGATCTCAAAAGTGGCCTACAATCTATTACTAAAGAAGGAATAGCTTGTTAATTTTAATCCTTCCAAAACGAAATTCATCCGAGGGTCCCCTTTCTGTCTTCCATCACCATGGCTGATGCTAACCTCCAGGAAAAGGACTCGTTGCGCTTTCTCCGGCTAATCGTCTCGGCTGACATTAAGTGGAAAGATTATATTGAATAGGTCTGCTGCTAGATAAGTTGGTTCAATTTATCGTTTTAGACAATTTTTATTGCAATAATCTGTCTTACCTAATTACAAGTCTACCATTTGTCCATGCTTAGAATATTTCTGCCACATCTGGTTTGGTACATCTGATACCTATTTAGAGATTATTGATAAAATCCAAAGAATCTGCAATGTTATTTGTCCTGACCTGGCATTTCGGCTTCAGTCGATTTCTCGATTTGACGTAACTTAGCTTCCCTGTGCCTTTTCTATAAATACTTTCATGGTAATTGTTCTGATGAACGTTCCTCTATGGTACCTAGACTTTATAAATTTAAGCTCGATACTAGATTGGTGGGAAGGTCTAATCATTTTACAGTTGAAATAGCCAGATGAAACCGTAAGTTCTATGCTAACAGTTTCTTCTATCACAATTGCCGCTTGTAGAACTCTCTTCCCGCCTCTTGCTTTCCCGTCAACTTTGATCTTCAAAAATATAAATAATATGTCAGTCATTATCTACTGTCCTCTCAATTCTTGTTCTTATATTGTTCCTTCCCAATAATGAGAGAGAACGGGAGAAAGAGTGAAAGAGAGAGAGAGAGAGAGAAATGTTGTTGTTGTTGTTGTTGATGATGATGATGATGATGATGATGATGATGATGATGATGATGATGATGATGATGATGATGATGATGCAGAAATTTTAATTTTCCCCGGGGAAGAATAAGTAAAATGAAGACAATCTGTATCGTCAAAAAATTTTTAAATCATTTTGCAATTGCTTTGAGCATATTTTTTACACAAATGATGTAGAATTTTTTTTACCACCAGAATATAATCTCTTTCTGCATGTAAGAAGTATTTTCTTCCATTTTAAATCATTAAAAGTAAAAAAAAAAAATATCCAAAGAGAGGCTATATGACATATACCGACAGAAAATGGCGACCATATTTATGTCATTTTCCAAGTGCTATTGCTATATTTTCTGAGAGTGTAAGCTCGAATTTTGAGCGATAAAATTAACTCTGATGTCGTATGTAGGAAAAAATTCTTCTTTCTGAATCATTAAGAGTCAAAAATATCCAAAGGGAGACAATATGACACATACCGTCTAGAAATGGCAAAACTATTTAAGTAATTTTGCATCTGCATCTGTTATATATTCTGCTAGTTTAATCTCGTATTTTGAATGATATAGTTAACACTGATGTCGTCTGTGAGAATGTACTTTTCCTTCTCGAATCATTAAAAGTAAACATATACAAAGAGTGCCAATATGGCACATACTATCAAGAAATGGCGACCCTATTTAAGCAATTTTGCAATTGCATCTGTTATATTCTCTGCTAGTGTAATCTCGGAATTTGACCGATAAAGTTACCTCTGATATCCTATGAATTCTTTCTTTCTAAAGCATAAAGGTAAAAAAAATGTCCATAGAATGTTAGCCCGAAACAACAAAAAAAATCTCAATCATAAAATATTATGGAACATAATCTCGTAATTTACGGAGATATTCTTATTATGATGACACGAAATATGTTAGTTTATTTTTTTCGGATAACGCCTTCTGTTGTCATAACGACGGAAGATCTCATTAATCAGTTGCGAGACCAGTAAATATTATAAAGTCACATTATAAAATATTTTCGATTTAATCTATTCCAAACAGATAAATAGATAACAAATTAGAAAGAATTAAATGGATTTTACTTTTTTAAATCCGACATATTTTTATAACTTCAAATGTTATTTGAGTGGATACTCGTATTTGTATAGACGTCCCGTTTATTTTAAACCGTATTTATTTCGTATACCGGCTAGCGTACTGGAGAACACTAAATAAAGGATGTACCAGAGGGTGCATTTTGTTTATTAAGTTTTCATAGACCAGTAGACAAAATAAATACGGTTTCAAATAAACGGGGCGTCTACACAAATACGGGTATCCAATAAAAATAGAATTTTAAGATAATAAAAAAGAAATAGATAGGGAACGACATAAATAGATAGATAGATTTGATACACAGAGAGAGAGAGAGAGAGAGAGAGAGAGAGAGAGAGATTTCTTCTACCCCCTTGTGCAAATTAATTGAAACGAATAATTCCGTTATTATTTACTTTTTTTTCTCA
The DNA here is from genome assembly GCA_964036315.1 of Acanthosepion esculentum. Lineage (NCBI taxonomy): Eukaryota > Metazoa > Mollusca > Cephalopoda > Sepiida > Sepiidae > Acanthosepion > Acanthosepion esculentum. The sequence continues at coordinate 52,473,308 of OZ038517.1, read as the reverse complement.
TATTTTTCCCATGAAACATGCCCCATTGAACATGTTAGTACTTCATATGTCCATTCCACGAAGTTGTTCTTTGCAGATTGACCACAGATTCCCGATTGGATTTAAATTAGGAGAGTTTCCGGGCCAGTCTATAGCACCTTCAATTGCCCACTGGTAAGGCTTGCCATTGTGTTCGTGCAACGTTAAAGTTTTCGTACGCTTCCTTGGAGTAACGTCTATCGCAGACAATGGCAATAGGACAACTAATCGACAGTCGAGACAATAGTGTGTGGGCGTAATGAAAATCTGAAGCAACCACGGATGACGCAGTATTTTTCAAGGCCAAACAAATTTCATCATACACCCCGAAAATAAATTCATATTACTGCACACCACTGCAAATGACCCATTCTGAAAAAAAAAGAAATCAGTTACACCCTGTCATACCAGTGGGTCTAAATCTGACCTTATGCCGAAAGATAGGAAACTAAAGCAGTTGTTTCAATTAATTTGCACAAGGGTGTATATTCTTACTCTTGAATATCTGTCGATAAAACAGCATAATTGTCTACCCCACAAAATGTTTGTTATCTAAAAAAAACTACTAAACTAACTGAGTTTCTTTTTTCCAGGTTTTCTGATAAGACGTTTAGCCATCTTGACACCATTTGTCATAAGAATCACTGAAAAGCCCTTTCAGTTATTCAGCTAGAAAGAGAACAGGTTAAAATCGTTTTGTGTCAGCTCCAATGTCTTCCCAACTGAGCAATGGTGGGAGGAAAGAGATCATTCAGGCCTTCAGTAATTGTACGAACATTCATACCCCAGCTTCCAGCTTCAAAGTCAATTCAAGAAGCATCAAGATAACGGTGAATAACTTTTAAAAAGTGGGAATAGTAGAGAGGAAAACTGGATCGGGTGATCACAGCAGGAACTGAGCTCATCATTTCAACTTAGAGCTAAAAAAAGATCAATTAGAAAAGATCCAACTCAATCCATAAAATGTTTGGCACGTGAGAGAGAGAGAGGAGTTTCAGCTGTGACAGTCCAAAGAGCAGCGAAAAAAGATTTGAAAATGAAATCGTACGTGAAACCTGTGAGGTACCTTGTTATTCCAGAAATTTAGAAGGTTACAGCGGGCGAAGATCATCTTGAATAAGTTGGTAAATGATCCTCGAATAATATATATATTTGAGCTTTATTTCAATCCTTCATGAGCTTTTGATCCTTAGCTATGATTAATTAATGATGAACATGTCATTTTCGTTTATGATCGATTTCTTCACGATTCTCCTGTTAAGCATAAAGAGTAATTATACATTCTTATTGCTCAAAGTAAAGTCCAACAGTGTTAAAAAAACCTCAGAGAATTCCAGTAAGATATCTTTAATCATTTATAAGATACAACTTTTCAGAGCTTAATCTAACAACTCTTCTTGTTTCTTTGTTTCTAACGATAATTTTCTGTTTCTTAATACTTTGCTTAGCTTTTGGTAGGCATCTTTCGCTATTCAATGCGTGTTCGGATTTCAGTGTCGCACTTTCCCCTGTTACAAAAAAATACTTGCAGATAATTACATTATTTTACTTGTTTGAATTTGGTATATCCATTTTGTAATTTGCATGTTGGGTTGTACCTTTTGTCAGCAACCATGAATTTTGTCTTCCTGTAATTTATGTTTAGTTCTTTCTTCTCGCTTTTCTTCATTACCTTTTGTCGGAATTCTTGCATGGAGTATTGCTGCCATATATGGTCTGGGGCCCCTGCTGTTTGCCTCAGGGTTATTGATAAGATCCAGAGACGGATATGCAATGTGATTGGCCCTGATCTGTCATCTCGTCTGCAGTCGCTCTCTCACAGACGCGATGTTGCCTCGCTCTGCCTTTTTTACAAGTACTTTCACGGTAATTGCTCCGAGGAGCTGCTTTCGCTTGTCTCTAGGCCTCGTGAATTTAAACGTCCTACGAGGATGGCATCCCGTTCCCACCCCTTCACCGTTGAAACTGTTAGATGTAGACGTCTCTTTTACTCCAATAGCTTCATGTCTCGCACATCTCGCCTATGAAACTCCCTTCCCTATTACTGTTTCCCTGACAAATACAATCTCCACCGGTTTAAGTGTAGCGTCAATCGACATCTCCAGTTGCCTTGATCTATCCACTTCCCTTCTCCACATCCTTTCATCTTTCATTCCTATCTGCTCTCGCTCCAAATCTTCTGTAACCCCTTTGCCTTGATCGACCCACTGTCTTTCTCTTTCTCCACATCCTCTCCTTTACCACTCCTATCTGCTCTTCCTCCAACCCTTCTATAACCCCATGCGTGATAGTGGCCTCCAGCCTTGCTTGGGGTGATACGCTTAAACAAAAAAAAAAATTCTTGTAATTTCCTTTCTATGTCTGCTATCAATGTTGTCTCTTCTGTTGTTGAGAAGAGACATCCTTGTCATACACACCTTTCTATTTTCTGTATATTTACTGAATTCGTCCCTCCATGTTTTCTGTCAGTATAGGTTCTGGATAATTCTAATGACCTTCTGCCTTCTTACAATTGAAGTTTAGTCCTTTCTTCTCGCTTTCCTTCACTATCTTCTGTAGGAGTTCTTGCAGTTTACTTTCTATGCCTGCTATCAACACAGTGTCATCTCCATATAAAGGCTGTTCCAATAACTTGGACCGATTTTAAATGTGAATTAAGTTTAAGCATCTAATGATTTTCTTTTCTTTTTCTTTCAGATTTAACAACTTAAGTCTTTGGCAGTTTCAACCCTGGAAAGATTAACAATCAAACAATCAGAATTTAGTAATTCGCTTTCAGTCCTTTAATAGTTTTAATGTGCGGGGTACATTAATTTGAAAAGATTTGTTAGGAAAGTCCTCGTAACTCAAGGTCTAGAGATAAAAGTACTAAAGTATGTTCCAATAACTTGAATCAATTTTAAATGTGAATTAAGTTTAAGCGTCTAATGATTTTTTTTCTTTTTCTTTCAGATTTAACAACTTAAGTCTTTGGCAATTTCAACCATGGAAAGATTAACAATCAAACAACGTGTTAAAGTTATCGAAGCCTATTACGAAAATGGACGTTCAAACAGAAATGCAATGAGAAGTTCCCAGGTCGCATCATCTCTCGAAACAGCGAAGTCAATTGGCCACCACGATTGTGCGACTTGACGCCTTTAGATTTTTTCCTTTGGGGTCATCTCAAAAGTAAGGTCTATGCCAAGAATCCAACAACAATTCAACAACTGAAGGATGGGATAATAAGGCATATTGGTGAGATCAAGAAGTAGCTATGCAGAGACGTCATCAAAAACTTTGACCGTCGACTGGAAGTTTTGGCGGACATTTGGGCGATATTAATTTTCGCACATAATTGCCATGACGTAAATAACAGGATCCAATAGAGAAATAAATTTTCACCAATAACACTGATTTATTTAATGCTGACTTTGATCCGTTTAAATGAAACACCCTTCATTATTCTAAGAAAAATATTTGGGAAAAAATGTCAGAAAATTTTAAAAGCAGTCATATTGTTTTTCGTCAGTCTGTATTGCATGAAGCGAGTCAAATAGCGGCCCTGATTTTAAAATAGCTTGTCTATTATTTGCAAAATTCCATACGTTCCGAATTCGTTAGGTTGGACCCAGACTAATTGTCGAACCGATATTATTGCATTGTTAATTGCAGATGTAAATTGCTCAATTTTGTGGATGTTTTTACCGCCGATTTGACAAATTTCCTTCATTGTGTTCCTCCTTATTTGCGTCGTATAAATGATTCAAGTATTTATGTATACGAATGTTGGAAATTAAATTCAGTGCGTTTAATGACAGATAGGTTTCACTCTTATTCTGATATATATGCTTGTGTGCAATGGTTTCCTTGTATGTGTGTCTTTGTAATTTAAACAGTGTCAGGAAAATACATTCGTTTTTGAACGTTTGGCCGGTTCATGCTCATGAATGGTTTTTCTTTCTTTCTTTCTTTCTTTCTTCTTCTTCTTCTTCTGCTTCTTCTTCTTCTTCTAATGGGCAGTTACGTGAATAAAATGAAGTTCTGCTAATTAACCATGTAGAGGGAAATTTTTTCGCTCCAGATTTTAATACTTGGACGATGCAAAAGTTTCCAGCGTTATTTCGACAAAACTCTTTATTCACAGAAATTCATGGCGTCATTATTCATCGTCCTCGTCCCCTTCGTATTCCACTGGTAAAGAAATTCAATCGCGTTCGCACAGCTTCTTCCCCACAATCGCTACTCTGTGGAACAGTCTCCCGAGAGGATGCTTTAATAGGAACAAATAAGTTCCCCCGATATCGGTCGGTTCACACTCCTGCCTGGATTTTGAACAAAGATAGCTTTTACCTTTTTTAAAATAATGTAATCCTAATAATTTTTTTAATGTTTTTAATATGAGTAGACAGGTTCGCCTATCGCCCGGTTCACAAATCTTCCCCGTCTTTTGAACAGAAGTAGAGGTTTATCCCTTATTTTCTTTTTAGGATTAGGTTTCGGGTTCCTTCTATAATCTTCTCTTTCATTATATATATATATATATATATATATATATATATATATATATATATATATATATATATATATATATATATATATATAACCTTGTGCAAACTAATTGAAACCGCATTAATTTCCTTCCTTTCACCATGCGGTCCGTTTTAAACCCAATAGGGTGTAATCGATTTCTGTTTTCCCCTCAGGTTACGTCATTTGCAATGGTGTGTACCAATATGAATTTATTTTCGGAGTGTATGATGAAATCTGTTTGGCGTTGAAAAATATTGCGTCAGAATTACATCAGCCCAGACACTATTGTCTCGACTGTCGATTAATTGTCCTACGGCCATTGTCTGCGATGGACTTCCCTCCAAAGAAGTGCACGAAAATAGTAATGCTGCACAAACCGAATGGCAAACCTTACCAGTGAGCAAATCAAAGTACTATCGACTGGCACGGAAACACTCTTGATTTAAATCCAAACGTGAATCTGTGGTCAATCTGCAAGGAATGACTTCGTGGAATGCACATACGAAGTAAGAACATGTGCAGTTGGTTTATGTTTCATTGGAAAAATGCGAAAAAGAAGTAGATAATAACGGAATTATTCGTTTTGTTTTAATTACTTTGCACAAGTATGTAGATAGGTTCGCCTATCGGACAGTTCACGCATATTCCCCGTCTTTTGAACAGAAGTAGAGGTTTATTCTTTGGTTTCTGTTTAGAATTGGGTTTCCGGTCCATTCTATAATCTTTTTCTCTTTCACTCACAGTAGCCCCTAGAGACTTAGTGGCATTATCGCCTTCCGTCGAATGGTAGGATGCTTCCCTGATAGCTACAATCTTAACCTATTCAAGTCTAGACTCAACCGTTATCTTTCCTTCATAAGCTGTACCTATTACCTTCTCCAATTACGCCAACACAGTCGCTACTCTGTGGAGCAGACCCCTGCGGGGATGCTTCCCTGATATCTACAATCTTAAGCTATTCAACTCTATAGTCAACCGTTATCTCTCCTTCATATTCCGTACTTATTACCTTCTCCGCTTACGTCATTACAATTTTAAGGAAGAGACCGCCGGGATGATGCTTCCTCGATAGCTACAATCTTAACCTATTCAAGTCAAGTCAAGCATCATCTTTCAAACATATTCTGTACTTATTACCTTCTCTTACGTCGATACAATCGCTACTTTGGGGAACAGACTACCGGGAAGATGCTTTATTGATAGCTACCATCTTAACCTATTCAATTCTAGAGAGTCAACCGGTATCTTTCCCACATATTCTCTATTTATTACCTTCTCTTCTCCCGTCGACACAATCGCTACTTTAAGAAACAGACCCCCGGGAGATGCTTACTCGATAGCTAAAATATTAACCTATTCAAGTCGAGAATCAACCGTTATCTTTCCCACATATTCTCTACTTATTACCTTCTCCTTGTACGTGTATAGAATGTTTTTTTTGGGGCGGGGAGCAGACCCCCGGGATGATGCTTCCCCGACGACAACAATCATAATCTATTCAAGTCAAGAGTCAACCGTTATCTTTCCCACATATTCTCAACTTATTACTTTCTCGTCTTCTGTCGATACAATCGCTAATTTGGGGGAACTGACCCCCGAGATTATGCTTTCCTGATACCTACAATCTTAATCTATTGAATTCTAGAGTCAACAGTTAACCTTCCCACATATACTCTAATTGTTACTTTCCCTTCTTAAGTCGATACAATGGATACTTTAGGGAACAGACCCCCGAGTCAACCGTTATCTATCCCATATATTCGCTACTTCATACCTTCTGCTCTTGCGTCGATACAACGGCTACTTTCGGGAGCTGACCCCCGATAAGATGCTTCAACGATAACTACAATCTTAGCCTATTCAAGTCTAGAGTCAGCCGTTATCTTTCCCATATATTCGGTACTTCTTACCTTCTGCTCTGACGTCGATACAACCGCTACTTTCGGGAGCTGACCCCCGAGAAGATGCTTCAACGATAACTACAATCTTAGCCTATTCAAGTCTAGAGTCAGCCGTTATCTTTCCCATATATTCGGTACTTCTTACCTTCTGCTCTGACGTCGATACAACCGCTACTTTCGGGAGCTGACCCCCGAGAAGATGCTTCAACGATAACTACAACCTTAGCCTATTCAAGTCTAGAGTCAGCCGTTATCTTTCCCATATATTCGGTACTTCTTACCTTCTGCTCTGACGTCGATACAACCGCTACATTCGGGAGCTGACCCCCGGGAAGATGCTTTCCTGATACCTACAATCTTAACCTGTCCAAATTTAGAGTCAACGGTTATCTTTCCCCACATATTCTCTACTTATTACTTTCTCCTCTTACGTCGATACAATCGCTACTTTGTGGAACAGACACTCCGGAGGTTGCTTCTTTGATAGCTATGATCTTAGCCTATTTAAGTCTAGAGTCAGCCGTTATCTTTCCCATATATTCTGTACTTATTAGCTTCTCGTCTTGCGTCGGTACAATCGCCACTTTGGGGAAGAAACCCCCAGGAGGATGCTTCCTCTGATATCTACAATCTTACCCGTTAA
>OZ038517.1:52316234-52461234 GCA_964036315.1 Acanthosepion esculentum | reverse complement strand
TTGAGGTTGATATGCCGTAAAACAAAAGAAATCAAACCAAATTAATTAAATCTTGACCTCTTCAAGTCTAGAGTTGTTATCTTTCCTAAATAGCACCTAAGAACTTCATTTTCTGTCCATTCTTACGTTAATGCAACTACTCAGATTAACACTCTACTTTGAGCAGCTCTTGGGCCTTGTACTGGGCGAACATTATTAAAAAATGCATCATAATAACATTTGTAAGGTAAATTTATTCAATAAAATCGCCATTGGCTTCAACCACGGCCTCCAGACGACTTCGGAATCTCCTGCAACTCTTCTGGACGGTCTCCTTGTTTAAGTTGGTGAATGGCTGCTAAAATCCTTGCCTTTCAGTTCATCTTTGTTGCTACAAGGAGTTTTGATCCTTACACTTTCAACTACTTCAAGTCTAGCGCAACTATTGTCTGTTCTACGTAAAATACACTTCTTACTTCCTTCCCTTCCGCTCTTCCCTTACAACCTAAAGAAGAAGAGGTAAAAATCGACAGGGTAGGCAGTTAACTTTCGCGGTTCCTAGGCCTCATGAATTTAAACGTCCCACGAGGCTGGCATCCCGTTCCCACCCCTTCATCGTTGAAACTGTTAGATGTAGACGTATCTTCTACTCCAATAGCTTCATGTCTCACACATCTCGCCTGTGGAACTCCCTTCCTTATTCCTGTTTCCCTGACAAATACAATCTTCAACTATTTAAGTGTAACGTCAATCGACATCTCCAGTTGCCTTGATCTATCCACTTCCTTTCTCCACATCCTTTTCCACCTTTCATTCCTATCTGCTCTCGCTCCAAATCTTCTGAAACCCCCTTGCCTTGATCGATCCACTATCTTTCTCCACATCCTCTCCTTTACCACTCCTATCTGCTCTTCCTCCAAACCTTCTGTAACGCCTTGCGTGCTAGTGGCCTCCAGCCTTGCTTGGGGTGATAAGCTTAAAAAATTTTTTTTTAAAAGTTAAGAAACCCGAAATGGGAAATCAAGCCAAAACAGAACAGTAACAATAAGAATAACAAAGAATGCATCTTGAAACACCGCTCTAAAACCATAACTGATTTTGTCACTGATCGCTATTTTTTGACAGGTGGTTCCCAATCTTGTTTTTTTAACCAATGGGCCACTTTTACTCTTATTTTTTTTTTGCTCCCTCGCCCCGACTATCCATTCAATGAAAGAAAAGTTTATTTTATTTTTTACTAATAGATAAATTTAGAAATTAAAAGAAAAAATATATGGACAATGTAAAAAGAAGATATGAGGCACACAATGGAAACTCAAAATGGGACGCACTAAGAGACGCTTTAGTTGCATCAGCAAACGATATCACCCCAAAGGAGACATGACGAAGAAGGAAAAACGAATGGATGACTGATGTAATTCTCGACATGATGGAAAAGAGACAGAAAACTTTGTCAAGATACGGGCAGAGTACAGATAATGACACAATGAAATAAGGACCAGATGCAGACAGGCTAAAGAAGAATGGATAAACGAAGAATGTGCAGAACTAGAAAGACTGGGTACTACCAACAAAAGAGACATGCGCAAACAAATAAGACAACTAACAGGACAGAAGACATGCTCGTTAACATGCTGCCTAAAATCAAAGAATGGAACGCTCATATTAGAGAAGGAAAAAATTCTTCAACGCTGGAACGAGTATATTGGAGAACTCTTCCATGACGAAAGGGAACAACTAGCAATACACAGAACTACCGACGGACCTGGAATTCTGAAAACCGAAGTAAAAGCCGCACCTGGACAAATTGAACAGAAACAAGGCAGTTGGACCAAGCGGAATTGTAACGGAAATGCTGACATCCTTCGATGACTTTGGCATGGACAAGATCACCGAAATAACAAATAAAATCTACAACAGCGGGGATATACCGGAAAACCTCAGCAGATCTATCTTTGTAGCTATGCCTAAGAAACCAGGCTCAAACGAATGCGAACTCCACTGAACAATAAGCAAATAGAGAGACACGTGACAAAACTCATCATCGGTATTCTGATGAATAGAGCACGCAGCAGAATCAGGCCAGTGATATGACAAGGACGGTGCGGGTTCGTTATAGACACCGGAAAAGGGAACACGCTATTCGTGCTCAGAATGCTGTCAGATAGAGCGATACAAATGCAGAAAGACTTGTACCTATGTTTCATAGACTACGCAAAGACATTCGACAAAGTAAGCCTCAATGATCTGGTGGAGCTGCTCAGCAACCTTGATATATTCGGGAAAGACATCAGAATAATCAAGAACCTATACAGCATGCATGGGCATAGGGAACTAGTTCAGTGAATATACAATGATAGAAAGGACTGTAAACCTATGCAGCGAGGCAATTCTGAGAGAATTGGAAATCCTACCGGGATTTAGCATTGGCGGCCACAATCTTAACAACAAAGATACGCAGATGAGACAGTACTAATAGCAGACACGGAAAAGAAATTACAAAATCTCCGACAGAAGGTAGCAATGGAGAGTGGGAAGAAAAGACTAAGGATAAACTACAAGAAGACAGAATGCATGGTCATCACTAAAAGGATGAGCCCGAAATGCAATTTTGCAGGTTGGGTACACTAGAATCAAGCAGATGCAGAAGTTTAAATAATTGGGAAGCGTCTTGACAGAGGGCGGTAACTGCGACACTGAGATCTGTAGACGTATTGGGATGGCCAAGGACGTATTTCAAAAGCTGACAGGAGGATTTCTTTGGTAACAAAGAAAAGAATACTGAGCTGCTACCTGACATCTGTCCTTCTTTATGGCAGCGAATGTTGGACGATTTCCTCAAAGATGAAGAAGAAACTCGAGGCGACGGAGATGTGGTTCTACAGAAGGATGCTAAGGATATCATGGACTGAGCGCGTGAGCAACGACGAGGTCTTAGAGAAGTTGAAAATAAGGAGGAAGCTTATACTTAATATCAGGAAGAGGCAGCTGAAGTTTCTGGGACACATAATGAGGAAGGGAGGCCTGGAGAATCTGATACTCACGTATCGAATAGAGGGAAAGATAGACAAGGGAGAACAACGCGTGACATGCCTGGCCTTTTTAAGCAAGTGGATGACAGAACGTGGTCTGGGGGAGGAAGCAGAGAGAAGGAACTTGCTGAGACCTGCAAAGGATAGAGGGAGGCTGAAAAGGACATGGCACATAAAAAGAAATGTATATGCTTCATTTTGAAGTAAAACTAATTTAATGAAAATAAACTTGTATTTATCAAGTAAATTCTATGAAACAAATGACGTGTTCGACTGAGGAGGGGCTTATTCAACAAAAAATCGAAAATTGCCTTTTTTACTGCAAATTATTCATTATATCATATCCAAGTATTTTACAAAAAAATAAATAAATAAATATGGCGGCTTTTAAGCTGGTATAAAATAAAACAATATTGACAGGTGTTGATAACAATTGTTTACAAAAGGTATTTGATATGTCGGCCATATTTGTTCTTTGGGAATCAGCGTAATTTAACGTCTTTTGTCTCAAAGACAGGAAATTCACCGAAATTGATTAAATAAAAAATTAATAAAGAGAAAACGCAATATCTGTCATGTTTTCATAACAACGTTTCAACAATGGCCACACTGTTGGGATTTAATTTAAGAACAATATTTTACAAGTTCACGTTCTAACTATTTCTATCCTCACTTCAACCTCTCTTTTTACTTTCAAAACTGGCTCCCAAAGCCTTGATTCTTATCAGAGATAAGAATATATTTTCTGACTAACGAGAGAGCGGGAAAATATAAAAAAGAATTCCACCACCATTATTCTTTCCATGGTGCCATAAAGTCTGGGGGAAACCTCACAGCTTCTTCACTCCAACCTGTTATCATTACTTTCAAAACCGGCTCCCAGAGCCCTGATTCTTATCAGAGATAAGAATATATTTTCTGACCAATGAAGGGACCAGCAAATTTGTTTAACAATTCTGAAGGGAAAAGTCCTCGATTCTTCTGAGCCTACCAAATCTCCATAAATTTGGAGGAGCTTCACCTATTTGGCAGTGAGAATTCAGCCCACCGTCTGTAAGGTCGGCGAGAGGGAGCTCCAATCAACTTCTGAACCACTTTCAGCCAAAGAACTACCTACTAAAGGGCTGTCGAGAACAAACGTCGGCCCACAATTCAAGACCAATTGAAAGCTGCATCCTTTCAACTCTCCTTCTGTCGTGCCCACTGGACTTCTGTCGTCGACCTACGAACTAACTCAACTGCAAGATTCCTATATCTACCAACATTTTCCTACTCTACAAGAATTAAAGCTTAACAAAATTCTACTCGCTTAAAGAACTTTTAGGCACCCAGAGAAATATTTTGAGCAAGCCTTTTTTTCTGTTATAAACATTTTCTCTTCCCTTAAAGGACATTTTCTCTTTTCCCTTTCTTTCTCTCCTAATTGTCTTTATCCTTTCACCATTTTTTTCTGTATATGTAAATAAACACTTTCTTCTTTTATTGTTACACACTGAGCAGGAGTTTTTTCTTTATTTGTCCGCGCCTATAAGACAGGGTTTGTTCGCTCTAATCTTGCTGTTTTTTACTCGCATTTTGTCGCAATTTTTTTAACCTCAACCCAATTTTGACCTCAACCCTTTGATGCGGGAAAGCCGGGACAGATTTCCCTGCAAAATTGATTAAATAAAAAATTAATAAAGAGAAAACACAATATCTGTCATGTTTTCATAACATTAATGTTTCAACAATGGCCAAACTAATTGTATAAATTACGTACTATTTTGGTGTTATTTTTCCGCTTGAAAAATGGAAGTATACTGTGAATAATTCGGATACTGTGCGGTTGTTTAATATTCTTCCGTTTGTTGGTTCAAAATATCCAGTTTGAAAACTTCAGAACAATACAAAATAGATACGTAAACATCCCGACAAAATTATATTGCCGTATAAATAGTACAATGCTACTTGTAATTTTAAATCCTAAAATATTACGATAATTTATGTGGGTACAACATTGAGATTTTTATGGATAATGTGGTACAACCTTCCCTCTCCCTCCAAAAAATTGTATAGAGAAGGCTGAACAATGGGATTGTATTATGCATAAGGAAGTAATTTATTACCTGTTTTTAGCTTCAGAAACAAGCGGCCGTGTTAGGCTCATGACGCATTATACACAAAAATACGGTATTAATTTTGCAGAAGTTGCCGGAAAGTTGTCAGTGTTGATAGCCAACCACCTCCGGAGATCCACTCCGGCAACTCTCTCACTCAAGGAGTCCACGAATGTAATGATCTGTATTCCTTGTCGGTACGGCCGAAAGCGGTGTTGGGGCATGTAGTCTGAGCCTACTCCCTGAAGAGATTACTCCAGTCTCATCACCAAAGGACTGAATTTTGACCAAACAAGGACCTACTTTTATCTCGCGTGATGGACAATTGTCTGATATATATATATATATATATATATATATATATATATATATATATATATATATATATATATAAGACATTTCTTATGTTTATACGTTCTTTTTATAGATACAAATATTTAAGTAAATGCTCTGGTAATTACGGTTTTATCTTAACATTGACGTCTTGAGTTATACTTAATTATTAACGGACACCGTACGTAAAAAAAAACAATAGCTCATGTTCAAATGAAAAAAATTACGGTTCTCAAATTGCAGTGTTTCAAAACAAAATTGTCCGTGTTTTACTCCTACAGGCCGTAGCCCAACAGATCATAGCATTTTGGAACGAAAATGACTTCGTGAGCAAATTAAAAACATTCCGGGCCGGACCCAGACCCGCAATCTTGAAATTTTGGATTCCCACGTTTTATAAGGTGGAAATAAATTTGAGAATAACGGAAATTAATTGCGAATTACAGCGAAAGTCACCCATGCAATAAAAATAATTGTTTGTACGGAAAGTCAAGACCTACGTACATCAAATTGTCTTTAAATTAAGTGGCGGCAGAAAAGTTATCGTTCAACTTTTAAAAGGTAAGCTTAAATATTGATGCAATAATTAAATGCAGCGATCAATTTTGAGTTCTTTCGTAGTTTATTGTTGCCTATCGCATCTATTCCCTACCTATTGTGATGAAGGTCCATTGAAGAGCCCACCCCAACATCTAGCTTAAATGCCGCCCGGTAGGCGGCTTTTAAGTTACTCATAAATATGAGTGCTTGTCGTTATTTTAAGATCTGTTTTAAAACAACATGCCTGGCCGCGTACTTTTAACAGGAGTAGAATTTTATCCCTTGTTTCAGGTTTAGGACTAGGTGTCCGGTTCCTTTTCAAGTCTTCTCGTTCTCTCTCACATTCAGTCAGCCCCTTCCTTCTTTATTTCTTTCTTTCATTTACAAATAAGAAAAATTAAATAAAGAACTTTACTTTTTTATTTTATTAGTTTTTCTATTTCACTGAAATTATCGTTAAACACTTCTATCTTTCCTTCTTTATTTATTTCTTTCGTTTTCTTACTGAAACCAAATAGTGTCTTTCCCCTGTTTTCACACAATCAAAACAGAATGGTCCATTATTTATAGGTATTGGCAGCAGATGTTAAACATTTTTATCTTCCCTTTTGTTTCTTTCTTGCTGTTGTGGAGTTATTTCCACAAAAGAAACTGTATTCGGACTAAATGCGTCCTAAATAGGTTAAACGTACAGAAACGTTAGGAACTTGTAATAAATTGTTACGCAGAGTAATCGAGTTGTGGTCGCTGACTACTACTCCTCTCTCGGCTACTACTGACTCCTACTTATAATAGGTGGGAGAGTCTATTATCTAGACATGGTGTCTTTCACTATAACACCCCCTTCATAAAACTTTACTCCGTAGGAGTAAAAGTTTTAAATTTTTTATTTTATTTATAGGTATTGGCAGCAGATGTTAAACATTTTTACCTTCCCTTTTGTTTCTTTCTTGCCAAATCGTCGTCTTACTAACATTTCTTTTTATAATGACTTTAAAATAATTCAGCAATTGCTGTTATTTTATTTAATTTATGGTAACTGATCTTTTGGCGATTGCCTGACTAGGTTTCCGTAGTTCGATAGCGTGAGTCTGAAAATGGCGATTTTATCGAGCTCGCGGCTTTTTGACTGCGATCAAAGTGTTATATTTACTCTCGGTCAGATAAACTACATTTCATCGCCCAATTGTTTCTTTGTCTTCGGATAGAGCGCAACTCAGTTATGCCTCTTGTCTGCGGACAGATCGTAACTGAAAATATTATTGAGAGATGTCCGGCGGCAGTGCCTCCTTCATCGCACTAAAGGAGGAGGTCGTTCGTAATACCGATGCCAGCGCAACCGACGGTTGCTTCGGTTGGACTCTTTTTGCAACTGACCCAGGTCCACGCGCTCCGGCCCCCCACACTAAACAGACATTATGCCACATCCTGCTTTCTCGGCCTTTTGGCTAAGATCAAAGTGTAGTATCTGTTCTCAGATTACTCGCTGAATGATCGCCTTTAGGCTGGGAGCGGTCACCGATACAGGCCGGTCGCAGGGATTCGTCCCTGCGCTGGTAGTATCATAGCTAGATTAGCTAAAGCCAAAGCTAAAGACCAGCTTGGACAAGCTATGACCAGCTAAAGCCAAAGCACTGCGGCCCGGGTGAAAACTCGGGTCCATTCCCCCTCCCGTCCCACGTTAAACCCCGACCTTGTGTCACAACCTGACCGTGTGGGAGGTCAAGTAAATCCCCGGCCTTTTGGCTAAGATCAAAGTGTAGTATCTGTTCGCGGATTGCTCACTGAATGATCGCCTATGGGGCCGGGTTTCCCTCTCCGATACGGGCCGGCGGCGGGGATTCGTCCCTGCGCTGGTGGTATCGTGGCTACGTCTGACCAGCTTGGACAAGCTATGACCAGCTAAGACCAGCTATGACTAGCTAAAGCCAAAGCACTGCGACCCGGGTGAAAACTCGGGTCCATTCCCCCTCCCTTCCCACGTTAAACTCCGACCTTGTGTCACAACCTGACCGTGTGGGAGGTCAAGTAAATCCCGTGTAGTATCTGTTCGCAGATTACTCGCTGAATGATCGCCTATGGGGCCGGGATTCTTCCTCCGATACAGGCCGGCGGCAGGGATTCGTCCCTGCGCTGGTAGTATCGTGGCTACGTCTGACCAGCTTGGACAAGCTATGGCCAGCTAAGACCAGCCAAGACCAGCTATGACTAGCTAAGACCAGCTCTGACCAGCTTGGACAAGCTAAGACCAGCTAAAGCACTGCGACCCGGGTGAAAGCTCGGGTCCACTCCCCATCCCGTCCCACGTTAAACCCCGACCTTGTGTCACAACCTGACCGTGTGGGAGGTCAAGTAAATCCACGGTCTTTTGGCTAAGATCAAAGTGTAGTATCTGTTCGCGGATTGCTCACTGAATGATCGCCTATGGGGCCGGGATTCCTTCTCCGATACAGGCCGGCGGCAGGGATTCGTCCCTGCGCTGGTAGTATCGTGGCTACGTCTGACTAGCTATGACCAGCTTGGACAAGCTATGACCGGCTAAGACCAGCCAAAGACCAGCTATGACTAGCTAAAGCCAAAGCACTGCGACCCGGGTGAAAACTCGGTCCATTCCCCCTCCCTTCCCACGTTAAACTCCGACCTTGTATCACAACCTGGCCGTGTGGGAGGTCAAGTAAATCCCGTGTAGTATCTGTTCGCGGATTGCTCGCTGAATGATCGCCTTTAGGCCGGGAGCGATCACTGATACAGGCCAGTCGCAGGGATTCGTCCCTGCGCTGGTAGTATCGGGGCTACGTCTGACTAGCTATGACCAGCTTGGAGAAGCTATGACCAGCAAAGAACAGCCAAGACCAGCTATGACTAGCTAAAGCCAAAGCACTGCGACCCGGGTGAAAACTCGGGTCCATTCTCCCTCCCTTCCCACGTTAAACTCCGACCTTGTGTCACAACCTGGCCGTGTGGGAGGTCAAGTAAATCCCGTGTAGTATCTGTTCGCAGATTACTCGCTGAATGATCGCCTTTAGGCCGGGAGCGATCACTGATACAGGCCGGTCGCAGGGATTCGTCCCTGCGCTGGTAGTATCAGGGCTACGTCTGACTAGCTATGACCAGCTCTGACCAGCTTGGACAAGCTAAGACCAGCCATGACCAGCTATGACTAGCTAAGACCAGCTCTGACCAGCTTGGACAAGCTAAGACCAGCTAAAGCACTGCGGCCCGGGTGAAAGCTCGGGTCCACTCCCCCTCCCTTCCCACGTTAAACCCCGACCTTGTGTCACAACCTGACCGTGTGGGAGGTCAAGTAAATCCCCGGCCTTTTGGCTAAGATCAAAGTGTAGTATCTGTTCGCAGATTACTCGCTGAATGATCGCCTTTAGGCCGGGAGCGATCACTGATACAGGCCGGTCGCAGGGATTCGTCCCTGCGCTGGTAGTATCGGTGGCTACGTCTGACTAGCTATGACAAGCTAAGACCAGCCATGACCAGCTATGACTAGCTAAGACCAGCTCTGACCAGCTTGGACAAGCTAAGACCAGCCATGACCAGCTAGGACTAGCTAAGACCAGCTCTGACCAGCTTGGACAAGCTAAGACCAGCTAAAGCACTGCGGCCCGGGTGAAAGTTCGGGTCCACTCCCCCTCCCGTCCCACGTTAAACCCCGACCTTGTGTCACAACCTGACCGTGTGGGAGGTCAAGTAAATCCACGGCCTTTTGGCTAAGATCAAAGTGTAGTATCTGTTCGCAGATTACTCGCTGAATGATCGCC
Organism: Acanthosepion esculentum; assembly: GCA_964036315.1. Lineage (NCBI taxonomy): Eukaryota > Metazoa > Mollusca > Cephalopoda > Sepiida > Sepiidae > Acanthosepion > Acanthosepion esculentum. The sequence goes on along the minus strand of OZ038517.1, from coordinate 52,451,484 downwards.
TTTAGGCCGGGAGCGATCACTGATACAGGCCGGTCGCAGGGATTCGTCCCTGCGCTGGTAGTATCGGGGCTACGTCTGACTAGCTATGACAAGCTAAGACCAGCCATGACCAGCTAGGACTAGCTAAGACCAGCTCTGACCAGCTTGGACAAGCTAAGACCAGCTAAAGCACTGCGGCCCGGGTGAAAGCTCGGGTCCACTCCCCCTCCCGTCCCACGTTAAACCGCGACCTTGTGTCACAACCTGACCGTGTGGGATGTCAAGTAAATCCACGGCCTTTTGGCTAAGATCAAAGTGTAGTATCTGTTCGCAGATTACTCGCTGAATGATCGCCTTTAGGCCGGAAGCGATCACTGATACAGGCCGGTCGCAGGGATTCGTCCCTGCGCTGGTGGTATCGGGGCTACGTCTGACTAGCTATAACCATCTCTGACCAGCTTGGACAAGCTAAGACCAGCCATGACCAGCTATGACTAGCTAAGACCAGCTAAAGCACTGCGGCCCGGGTGAAAGCTCGGGTCCACTCCCCCTCCCGTCCCACGTTAAACCCCGACCTTGTGTCACAACCTGACCGTGTGAGAGGTCAAGTAAATCCACGGCCTTTTGGCTAAGATCAAAGTGTAGTATCTGTTCGCAGATTACTCGCTGAATGATCGCCGTTAGGCCGGGAGTGATCACTGATACAGGCCGGTCGCAGGGATTCGTCCCTGCGCTGGTAGTATCACAGCTAAGACTAGCTATGACCAGCTAAAGACCAGCTTGGACAAGCTAAGACCAGCTAAAGCCAAAGCACTGTGGCCCGGGTGAAAACTCGGGTCCATTCCCCCTCCCTTGCCACATTAAACCCTGACCTTGTGTCACAACCTGACCCTGTGGGAGGTCAAGTAAATCCCGATCAAAGTGTAGTATCTGTTCGCAGATTAGTCACTGAATGATCGCCTATGGGGCCGGGATTCCTTCTCCGATACAGGCCGGCGGCAGGGATTCGTCCCTGTGCTGGTAGTATCGTGGCTATGTCTGACTAGCTATGACCAGCTCTGACCAGCTTGGACAAGCTATGACCAGCTAAGACCAGCCAAGACCAGCTATGACTAGCTAAAGCCAAAGCACTGCGACCCGGGTGAAAACTCGGGTCCATTCCCCCTCCCTTCCCACGTTAAACTCCGACCTTGTGTCACAACCTGGCCCTGTGGGAGGTCAAGTAAATCCCGTGTAGTATCTGTTCGCAGATTACTCGCTGAATGATCGCCTTTAGGCCGAGATCGATCACTGATACAGGCCGGTCGCAGGGATTCGTCCCTGCGCTGGTAGTATCGTGGCTACGTCTGACTAGCTATGACCAGCTCTAACCAGCTTGGACAAGCTATGACCAGATAAGACCAGCTATGACTAGCTAAAGCCAAAGCACTGCGACCCGGGTGAAAACTCGGGTCCATTCCCCCTCCCCTTCCCACGTTAAACTCCGACCTTGTGTCACAACCTGGCCCTGTGGGAGGTCAAGTAAATCCCGGGATTCGTCCCTGCGCTGGTAGTATCACGGCTACGTCTGACTAGCTCTGATCAGCTCTGACAAGCTCTGACCAGCTTGGACAAGCTATGACCAGCTAAGACCAGCCATGACCAGCTATGACCAGCTCTGACCAGCTTGGACAAGCTAAGACCAGCCAAAGCACTAAATCCACGGCCTTTTGGCTAAGATCAAAGTGTAGTATCTGTTCGCGGATTGCTCACTGAATGATCGCCTATGGGGCCGGGTTTCCTTCTCCGATACGGGCCGGCGGCAGGGATTCGTCCCTGCGCTGGTAGTATCGCAGCTAAGACTAGCTATGACCAGCTAAAGACCAGCTTGGACAAGCTAAGACCAGCTATGACTAGCTAAAGCCAAAGCACTGCGACCCGGGTGAAAACTCGGGTCCATTCCCCCTCCCGTCCCACGTTAAACTCCGACCTTGTGTCACAACCTGACCGTGTGGGAGGTCAAGTAAATCCCGTGTAGTATCTGTTCGCAGATTACTCGCTGAATGATCGCCTTTAGGTCGGGATCGATCACTGATACAGGCCGGTCGCAGGGATTCGTCCCTGCGCTGGTAGTATCACGGCTACGTCTGACTAGCTCTGACCAGCTCTGACAAGCTCTGACCAGCTTGGACAAGCTAAAACCAGCTAAAGCCAAAGCACTGCGGCCCGGGTGAAAACTTGTGTCCACTCCTCCTCCCGTCCCACGTTAAACCCCGACCTTGTGTCACAACCTGACCGTGTGGGAAGTCAAGTAAATCCACGGCCTTTTGGCTAAGATCAAAGTGTAGTATCTGTTCGCAGATTACTCGCTGAATGATCGCCTTTAGGCCGGGATCGATCACTGATACAGGCCGGTCGCAGGGATTCGTCCCTGCGCTGGTAGTTTCGCGACTACGTCTAGCTATGACCAGCTAAGACCAGCGAGAAGATATAAACACTCGGCTCAACCCCCCTCCCTTCCCACGTTAAACACCGACCTTGTGTCATAATCTGACCGTGTGGAGGTCAAGTAAATCCACGGCCTTTTGGCTGTGATCAAAGTGCTGTATCTGTTCTCAGATCGCTCGCTTTATCGGCCTTTTGGCTGAGATTCGATCACTTGATACTTGCCTGGTATAAGGATTCGTCCCTGCGCTGGTAGTATCCTGGCTACGACTAGCTAGGACAAGCTATGACCAGCTAAGACCAGCGGCCCAGGTGAAAACAATCTGGTCCCCACTTCAAAAATCGACCTTGTGTCACAACCTGGTCTCAGTGGGGGTCAAGTAAATACTAAGTGCAGTTTTTATCAGCCTGATTTGATTCGCTCTCTCTCTCTCCTCCCATTAATATCTTCCCTTCTTTCTTTCATTTTCTCACTGCATAATGTCTTTTCCCCTCTTTGCACGCGATCAAAATGTCCATTTTTAATGAGGTATTGACAGGACGTAACAGTCGGGCTAACTAAAAAAAGGCTGACGATGGGGGGTGCAAAATTATAATAGGATAATTCTATATTCAGACCAAAACTGAAAGCAAAATTAATTTCACCTCCTCACTAGAAAAATAAGACCCGATCTTCTATGAAACAGTAGACACACGAATAACTTTGTCATTGTTAAAATCGCTTTCTGAGCTAGTGAATATATATATATGATAGAAATTGTTAGGAGGATTTGATAATTATAATTAAGTAATTCATTGAGTCTGAAAGAAACCTCAACAGAATGCAGAAAGCACTGGACGGGCGTTTCGACCTATATTTGGTACTCATCAGTAGTGCGCATCCACTACCGAGAATTGAAACCCTGACACTTGAGTTATCAAACAAACGTCACACACACACACACACACTCATATATATATATATATATATATATATATATATATATATATATATATATATATATATATATATATATATATATATATATATATAAGAACAGTGTTGGGGAAATTGTTTATTTGTGATGCTTAAATAGGTATCCACACTGTGATATTAGAATATCTGCCAGGAATGGTGAAATGTTGTAAGAGCTAAGGGCGCTAATTTACTGTAGATGACCTTGGGATCAAGACACTCTCTAGACATTTACGTCTAGTGAATTGTTTTCTACTTTGAACAGAGTAGCATTTTTAATGTTAAAATTGTGGTCAATTTCATTACGATGGGTAACCAACGCATTTGATGTATTATTTTGTAAAATGTCCCTTTTGTGTTCATAGAATCTTATATTTAGTTTCCTTGAGGCTTCTCCTGTGCATTTTTGTGAGACCTTCAATCTGTTGTTGGCTGGGGCAGGAAATGTAAGTTTGTAATTTGCTGTCATTTACTCGCCATAGAGAATCTTCTGTCTCCTATCAGCATGGTTGATGCTCTACTCCACGAGAGCGTCTCACTGCTTGGTCTCAAGTTTTCCACTAACTTGACGTGGAACAACTACAGTGAATCAATAGCTGCATCTACTGCAAGGAAAATTTGTTCTCTGTGTAGCGCCAGAAGATCTTTCTCGTGTGAGTCCATCCTTCACATCTACAAATCTACCATTCGTCCAATACTGTTGTCATATATGGTCTGGTCCCCCCCCACGCTGTTCATTTCGAAGTTCTCGACAAAATCCAAAGACGGATATACAATGCGATCTCACCAACGTAATGTGGCTTCCCTCTGTCTTTTCGATAAATATTTTCATGACGTCTGCTCTGAAGAGCTATTTTTACATCTTCGACATGTATATTATAAACATAAAGGGTGCGATGGGTAAATTGTCGTCTAAATTACGCTAAAATGAAAATAACAAGATATATTTACCAAAATTAAACAAACATATCTTGAAATACTAAAGAATAAATTTATTCAATAAAATCATCATTGGCTTCAACCACAGCCTCCAGACAACTTCGGAATCTCCTGCAACTGTTCTGGGCGGTCTCCTTGTTTAAGTTGGTGAATGCTGTCACGCACATGATAATCAAGGATGTTGCAATCTGGGGAGTTAGATGGCCAGATGTAAGGGGCGAAATTTTCTGATAACCATGACTGGATTCTCCTGCTTGAGTGACATGGTGCAGAGTCCTGTTGCCAGACATACGGTGTTTCAGCTGCCACCTTCTTGACCCAGGGCAGCATTACCTCCTCAAGACTGTAGGCCTCCGTTTTGAATTCGGGAATTCTTTTCTTATCAGAATGATCAGAATGAGTTTTCCAAGTTGCCGTACCTTCGTAATCCAACTCTTTCCGAATCCTCTGCGCTGTCTTCAGATTAACACACGTCTCCAAATTTCTGGCTGTGTGAATTGCGTCGTGGTGCTCTTCTCACAGACGATGCCCTACTGACCTTACTATACTGTGCTGCCGACAAGGACACCTCGAGGTGGGGTAATGGTTAGCAAGCTTGTCTCGCTAGAACAATTACGACTAAATAGTGAGTTCGATCCTCACTGGGTTCCCCATACTTTCGCTTAAAAAATCACTAGTGTGCTGCCGACAAAATAAAAAACAAAGCCCATGCCCGAAATTATAAATATAAAATGACAACAATTTAACGCACGATATATCACTATATATATATATATATATATACACACACACAATCGACACATCTGGAAAGACGTGTTGTACGTGTATATATCTGGTTATCTTGCCCAGTCCTGAAGTTTGTTTAATTTGGATGGTCACGTCTTGGTGTCATCGCCGTAGGTGGGTATGGGCGACCCCAGCGTGCGGACACCTTTGTAAGTGAAATTGAGTAGACGGAACTGTTCTGAGGCCATCGATGGTTACGCTAGCACAAAATCAAAAGTCATCGTGGTTGAGGTTTTGTGCGCGCTCGCCTTGTTCAAACTTTTGATCTCGCCAGATTATGTACTCTCTCTCTCTCTCTCTCAGAAGCTGTAAGAAAAATTCGATCCGTATAGTGGAAGTAGTGATTTTCCAAGCGTAGCTTAGATGTGGCACAAGGCCGAAAGAAGGGGCACCCAGTGAGGATCGAACTCACTACTCAGTCGTAATTGTTCTAGCGAGACAAGCTTGCTAACCAATAGACCACCGCGTGGTGCCCACCGCGGAGTTGAAGTAGAGACCCACAGGTGGGCTCTGTTGGTCTCGAAGTGTGTCTGAATGGGCGCCTACAGCAGAGATTGGCGGCTATGTTTGGAAACAAGTAGCCGGTCATTATCTTTTCATAACTGTACATTCCGAGTCACACTTAAAGTGAAAATAATTTCCCCACCCCAGCAGAAACTCGAAACTCGATCTTATATATGAGACAGGAGACGGACTAATAACTTCCTGTGATTCTTAAAATCGCTTTCTGGATAACTTGCTGCAGAACAAGGTTAATTACAATTGATAAGGACGACGATTTATTTGTTGAGGGCGTTGTTTTTTTTTAATCAAAAACAACTCGGAAAAAAGAGTAATTATTGGTATGATTGAGCAGATGCCTTTACAGTTTTTTTTCCTAAACCACGAGCAGAGTTTCAGTTTATTACAACTTAGACGTTACGCTAATTGAATTGCAGTTACCAAAGTAAATTATCTGTCATACTAACCCAGAACAACAGCTGAAATTCATGAGAAAGAAATTAACTTTTTTTTTAATTACTGGGCACAGGAAATAAATAGCATTAGCAATATTTTTTTTTTATAATTACCCTGAAAATGATACTGTCAAACGTGCTTACTCCAAAAATTGTTCCTGAAAAAGTAAAAAGTTGTCAGACAGGTCACCTTATCCAGGTCGGGCAAATTAGACCTAATCGTTAAAAAAAATAAATAAATAAATAAATATAAAAGTAAAAAATAAATAAACAAGAAAGCAAGAAAAAATCTTTAAACGTTTTCGATAAACAAAAACATTGAGTAAGAAAAGAAATGGGTGCTTAACTTTTATGAAATATCAGTCCTCGTATATGGCAGTGAAGAAAAGACTTGAAGCAAGAGAAATAAAGAAAAGAGTACTGAGATATTACGTGATAACAGTCCTCCTATGTGGCAGTGAATGCTAGACAATCTCCTCGCAGATGAAGAAGAGACTTAAAACAACGGAAAGAAAGAAAAGAGTACTGAACTGTTACGTAATATCAGTCCTCCTGTATGGCAGTGCATGCTGGACAATCTCCTCACAGATGAAGAAGAGACTTGAAGAAACAGAAACAAAGAAAAGAGTACTAAACTGTTACGTAATATCAGTCCTCCTATATGGCAGTGATTGCTGGACAATCTCCTCACAGACGAAGAAGAGACTTGAAGAAACAGAAACAAAGAAAAGAGTACTGAACTGTTACGTAATATCAGTCCTCCTATGTGGCAGTGAATGCTGGACAATCTCCTCACAGATGAAGAAGAGACTTGAAGAAATAATAATTATAAGGTGGAAATAAATTTGAGAATAACGGAAATTAATTGCGAATTACAGCGAAAGTCACCCATGCAATAAAAATAATTGTTTGTACGGAAAGTCAAGACCTACGTACATCAAATTGTCTTTAAATTAAGTGGCGGCAGAAAAGTTATCGTTCAACTTTTAAAAGGTAAGCTTAAATATTGATGCAATAATTAAATGCAGCGATCAATTTTGAGTTCTTTCGTAGTTTATTGTTGCCTATCGCATCTATTCCCTACCTATTGTGATGAAGGTCCATTGAAGAGCCCACCCCAACATCTAGCTTAAATGCCGCCCGGTAGGCGGCTTTTAAGTTACTCATAAATATGAGTGCTTGTCGTTATTTTAAGATCTGTTTTAAAACAACATGCCTGGCCGCGTACTTTTAACAGGAGTAGAATTTTATCCCTTGTTTCAGGTTTAGGACTAGGTGTCCGGTTCCTTTTCAAGTCTTCTCGTTCTCTCTCACATTCAGTCAGCCCCTTCCTTCTTTATTTCTTTCTTTCATTTACAAATAAGAAAAATTAAATAAAGAACTTTACTTTTTTATTTTATTAGTTTTTCTATTTCACTGAAATTATCGTTAAACACTTCTATCTTTCCTTCTTTATTTATTTCTTTCGTTTTCTTACTGAAACCAAATAGTGTCTTTCCCCTGTTTTCACACAATCAAAACAGAATGGTCCATTATTTATAGGTATTGGCAGCAGATGTTAAACATTTTTATCTTCCCTTTTGTTTCTTTCTTGCTGTTGTGGAGTTATTTCCACAAAAGAAACTGTATTCGGACTAAATGCGTCCTAAATAGGTTAAACGTACAGAAACGTTAGGAACTTGTAATAAATTGTTACGCAGAGTAATCGAGTTGTGGTCGCTGACTACTACTCCTCTCTCGGCTACTACTGACTCCTACTTATAATAGGTGGGAGAGTCTATTATCTAGACATGGTGTCTTTCACTATAACACCCCCTTCATAAAACTTTACTCCGTAGGAGTAAAAGTTTTAAATTTTTTATTTTATTTATAGGTATTGGCAGCAGATGTTAAACATTTTTACCTTCCCTTTTGTTTCTTTCTTGCCAAATCGTCGTCTTACTAACATTTCTTTTTATAATGACTTTAAAATAATTCAGCAATTGCTGTTATTTTATTTAATTTATGGTAACTGATCTTTTGGCGATTGCCTGACTAGGTTTCCGTAGTTCGATAGCGTGAGTCTGAAAATGGCGATTTTATCGAGCTCGCGGCTTTTTGACTGCGATCAAAGTGTTATATTTACTCTCGGTCAGATAAACTACATTTCATCGCCCAATTGTTTCTTTGTCTTCGGATAGAGCGCAACTCAGTTATGCCTCTTGTCTGCGGACAGATCGTAACTGAAAATATTATTGAGAGATGTCCGGCGGCAGTGCCTCCTTCATCGCACTAAAGGAGGAGGTCGTTCGTAATACCGATGCCAGCGCAACCGACGGTTGCTTCGGTTGGACTCTTTTTGCAACTGACCCAGGTCCACGCGCTCCGGCCCCCCACACTAAACAGACATTATGCCACATCCTGCTTTCTCGGCCTTTTGGCTAAGATCAAAGTGTAGTATCTGTTCTCAGATTACTCGCTGAATGATCGCCTTTAGGCTGGGAGCGGTCACCGATACAGGCCGGTCGCAGGGATTCGTCCCTGCGCTGGTAGTATCATAGCTAGATTAGCTAAAGCCAAAGCTAAAGACCAGCTTGGACAAGCTATGACCAGCTAAAGCCAAAGCACTGCGGCCCGGGTGAAAACTCGGGTCCATTCCCCCTCCCGTCCCACGTTAAACCCCGACCTTGTGTCACAACCTGACCGTGTGGGAGGTCAAGTAAATCCCCGGCCTTTTGGCTAAGATCAAAGTGTAGTATCTGTTCGCGGATTGCTCACTGAATGATCGCCTATGGGGCCGGGTTTCCCTCTCCGATACGGGCCGGCGGCGGGGATTCGTCCCTGCGCTGGTGGTATCGTGGCTACGTCTGACCAGCTTGGACAAGCTATGACCAGCTAAGACCAGCTATGACTAGCTAAAGCCAAAGCACTGCGACCCGGGTGAAAACTCGGGTCCATTCCCCCTCCCTTCCCACGTTAAACTCCGACCTTGTGTCACAACCTGACCGTGTGGGAGGTCAAGTAAATCCCGTGTAGTATCTGTTCGCAGATTACTCGCTGAATGATCGCCTATGGGGCCGGGATTCTTCCTCCGATACAGGCCGGCGGCAGGGATTCGTCCCTGCGCTGGTAGTATCGTGGCTACGTCTGACCAGCTTGGACAAGCTATGGCCAGCTAAGACCAGCCAAGACCAGCTATGACTAGCTAAGACCAGCTCTGACCAGCTTGGACAAGCTAAGACCAGCTAAAGCACTGCGACCCGGGTGAAAGCTCGGGTCCACTCCCCATCCCGTCCCACGTTAAACCCCGACCTTGTGTCACAACCTGACCGTGTGGGAGGTCAAGTAAATCCACGGTCTTTTGGCTAAGATCAAAGTGTAGTATCTGTTCGCGGATTGCTCACTGAATGATCGCCTATGGGGCCGGGATTCCTTCTCCGATACAGGCCGGCGGCAGGGATTCGTCCCTGCGCTGGTAGTATCGTGGCTACGTCTGACTAGCTATGACCAGCTTGGACAAGCTATGACCGGCTAAGACCAGCCAAAGACCAGCTATGACTAGCTAAAGCCAAAGCACTGCGACCCGGGTGAAAACTCGGTCCATTCCCCCTCCCTTCCCACGTTAAACTCCGACCTTGTATCACAACCTGGCCGTGTGGGAGGTCAAGTAAATCCCGTGTAGTATCTGTTCGCGGATTGCTCGCTGAATGATCGCCTTTAGGCCGGGAGCGATCACTGATACAGGCCAGTCGCAGGGATTCGTCCCTGCGCTGGTAGTATCGGGGCTACGTCTGACTAGCTATGACCAGCTTGGAGAAGCTATGACCAGCAAAGAACAGCCAAGACCAGCTATGACTAGCTAAAGCCAAAGCACTGCGACCCGGGTGAAAACTCGGGTCCATTCTCCCTCCCTTCCCACGTTAAACTCCGACCTTGTGTCACAACCTGGCCGTGTGGGAGGTCAAGTAAATCCCGTGTAGTATCTGTTCGCAGATTACTCGCTGAATGATCGCCTTTAGGCCGGGAGCGATCACTGATACAGGCCGGTCGCAGGGATTCGTCCCTGCGCTGGTAGTATCAGGGCTACGTCTGACTAGCTATGACCAGCTCTGACCAGCTTGGACAAGCTAAGACCAGCCATGACCAGCTATGACTAGCTAAGACCAGCTCTGACCAGCTTGGACAAGCTAAGACCAGCTAAAGCACTGCGGCCCGGGTGAAAGCTCGGGTCCACTCCCCCTCCCTTCCCACGTTAAACCCCGACCTTGTGTCACAACCTGACCGTGTGGGAGGTCAAGTAAATCCCCGGCCTTTTGGCTAAGATCAAAGTGTAGTATCTGTTCGCAGATTACTCGCTGAATGATCGCCTTTAGGCCGGGAGCGATCACTGATACAGGCCGGTCGCAGGGATTCGTCCCTGCGCTGGTAGTATCGGTGGCTACGTCTGACTAGCTATGACAAGCTAAGACCAGCCATGACCAGCTATGACTAGCTAAGACCAGCTCTGACCAGCTTGGACAAGCTAAGACCAGCCATGACCAGCTAGGACTAGCTAAGACCAGCTCTGACCAGCTTGGACAAGCTAAGACCAGCTAAAGCACTGCGGCCCGGGTGAAAGTTCGGGTCCACTCCCCCTCCCGTCCCACGTTAAACCCCGACCTTGTGTCACAACCTGACCGTGTGGGAGGTCAAGTAAATCCACGGCCTTTTGGCTAAGATCAAAGTGTAGTATCTGTTCGCAGATTACTCGCTGAATGATCGCCTTTAGGCCGGGAGCGATCACTGATACAGGCCGGTCGCAGGGATTCGTCCCTGCGCTGGTAGTATCGGGGCTACGTCTGACTAGCTATGACAAGCTAAGACCAGCCATGACCAGCTAGGACTAGCTAAGACCAGCTCTGACCAGCTTGGACAAGCTAAGACCAGCTAAAGCACTGCGGCCCGGGTGAAAGCTCGGGTCCACTCCCCCTCCCGTCCCACGTTAAACCGCGACCTTGTGTCACAACCTGACCGTGTGGGATGTCAAGTAAATCCACGGCCTTTTGGCTAAGATCAAAGTGTAGTATCTGTTCGCAGATTACTCGCTGAATGATCGCCTTTAGGCCGGAAGCGATCACTGATACAGGCCGGTCGCAGGGATTCGTCCCTGCGCTGGTGGTATCGGGGCTACGTCTGACTAGCTATAACCATCTCTGACCAGCTTGGACAAGCTAAGACCAGCCATGACCAGCTATGACTAGCTAAGACCAGCTAAAGCACTGCGGCCCGGGTGAAAGCTCGGGTCCACTCCCCCTCCCGTCCCACGTTAAACCCCGACCTTGTGTCACAACCTGACCGTGTGAGAGGTCAAGTAAATCCACGGCCTTTTGGCTAAGATCAAAGTGTAGTATCTGTTCGCAGATTACTCGCTGAATGATCGCCGTTAGGCCGGGAGTGATCACTGATACAGGCCGGTCGCAGGGATTCGTCCCTGCGCTGGTAGTATCACAGCTAAGACTAGCTATGACCAGCTAAAGACCAGCTTGGACAAGCTAAGACCAGCTAAAGCCAAAGCACTGTGGCCCGGGTGAAAACTCGGGTCCATTCCCCCTCCCTTGCCACATTAAACCCTGACCTTGTGTCACAACCTGACCCTGTGGGAGGTCAAGTAAATCCCGATCAAAGTGTAGTATCTGTTCGCAGATTAGTCACTGAATGATCGCCTATGGGGCCGGGATTCCTTCTCCGATACAGGCCGGCGGCAGGGATTCGTCCCTGTGCTGGTAGTATCGTGGCTATGTCTGACTAGCTATGACCAGCTCTGACCAGCTTGGACAAGCTATGACCAGCTAAGACCAGCCAAGACCAGCTATGACTAGCTAAAGCCAAAGCACTGCGACCCGGGTGAAAACTCGGGTCCATTCCCCCTCCCTTCCCACGTTAAACTCCGACCTTGTGTCACAACCTGGCCCTGTGGGAGGTCAAGTAAATCCCGTGTAGTATCTGTTCGCAGATTACTCGCTGAATGATCGCCTTTAGGCCGAGATCGATCACTGATACAGGCCGGTCGCAGGGATTCGTCCCTGCGCTGGTAGTATCGTGGCTACGTCTGACTAGCTATGACCAGCTCTAACCAGCTTGGACAAGCTATGACCAGATAAGACCAGCTATGACTAGCTAAAGCCAAAGCACTGCGACCCGGGTGAAAACTCGGGTCCATTCCCCCTCCCCTTCCCACGTTAAACTCCGACCTTGTGTCACAACCTGGCCCTGTGGGAGGTCAAGTAAATCCCGGGATTCGTCCCTGCGCTGGTAGTATCACGGCTACGTCTGACTAGCTCTGATCAGCTCTGACAAGCTCTGACCAGCTTGGACAAGCTATGACCAGCTAAGACCAGCCATGACCAGCTATGACCAGCTCTGACCAGCTTGGACAAGCTAAGACCAGCCAAAGCACTAAATCCACGGCCTTTTGGCTAAGATCAAAGTGTAGTATCTGTTCGCGGATTGCTCACTGAATGATCGCCTATGGGGCCGGGTTTCCTTCTCCGATACGGGCCGGCGGCAGGGATTCGTCCCTGCGCTGGTAGTATCGCAGCTAAGACTAGCTATGACCAGCTAAAGACCAGCTTGGACAAGCTAAGACCAGCTATGACTAGCTAAAGCCAAAGCACTGCGACCCGGGTGAAAACTCGGGTCCATTCCCCCTCCCGTCCCACGTTAAACTCCGACCTTGTGTCACAACCTGACCGTGTGGGAGGTCAAGTAAATCCCGTGTAGTATCTGTTCGCAGATTACTCGCTGAATGATCGCCTTTAGGTCGGGATCGATCACTGATACAGGCCGGTCGCAGGGATTCGTCCCTGCGCTGGTAGTATCACGGCTACGTCTGACTAGCTCTGACCAGCTCTGACAAGCTCTGACCAGCTTGGACAAGCTAAAACCAGCTAAAGCCAAAGCACTGCGGCCCGGGTGAAAACTTGTGTCCACTCCTCCTCCCGTCCCACGTTAAACCCCGACCTTGTGTCACAACCTGACCGTGTGGGAAGTCAAGTAAATCCACGGCCTTTTGGCTAAGATCAAAGTGTAGTATCTGTTCGCAGATTACTCGCTGAATGATCGCCTTTAGGCCGGGATCGATCACTGATACAGGCCGGTCGCAGGGATTCGTCCCTGCGCTGGTAGTTTCGCGACTACGTCTAGCTATGACCAGCTAAGACCAGCGAGAAGATATAAACACTCGGCTCAACCCCCCTCCCTTCCCACGTTAAACACCGACCTTGTGTCATAATCTGACCGTGTGGAGGTCAAGTAAATCCACGGCCTTTTGGCTGTGATCAAAGTGCTGTATCTGTTCTCAGATCGCTCGCTTTATCGGCCTTTTGGCTGAGATTCGATCACTTGATACTTGCCTGGTATAAGGATTCGTCCCTGCGCTGGTAGTATCCTGGCTACGACTAGCTAGGACAAGCTATGACCAGCTAAGACCAGCGGCCCAGGTGAAAACAATCTGGTCCCCACTTCAAAAATCGACCTTGTGTCACAACCTGGTCTCAGTGGGGGTCAAGTAAATACTAAGTGCAGTTTTTATCAGCCTGATTTGATTCGCTCTCTCTCTCTCCTCCCATTAATATCTTCCCTTCTTTCTTTCATTTTCTCACTGCATAATGTCTTTTCCCCTCTTTGCACGCGATCAAAATGTCCATTTTTAATGAGGTATTGACAGGACGTAACAGTCGGGCTAACTAAAAAAAGGCTGACGATGGGGGGTGCAAAATTATAATAGGATAATTCTATATTCAGACCAAAACTGAAAGCAAAATTAATTTCACCTCCTCACTAGAAAAATAAGACCCGATCTTCTATGAAACAGTAGACACACGAATAACTTTGTCATTGTTAAAATCGCTTTCTGAGCTAGTGAATATATATATATGATAGAAATTGTTAGGAGGATTTGATAATTATAATTAAGTAATTCATTGAGTCTGAAAGAAACCTCAACAGAATGCAGAAAGCACTGGACGGGCGTTTCGACCTATATTTGGTACTCATCAGTAGTGCGCATCCACTACCGAGAATTGAAACCCTGACACTTGAGTTATCAAACAAACGTCACACACACACACACACACTCATATATATATATATATATATATATATATATATATATATATATATATATATATATATATATATATATATATATATATATATATTAAGAACAGTGTTGGGGAAATTGTTTATTTGTGATGCTTAAATAGGTATCCACACTGTGATATTAGAATATCTGCCAGGAATGGTGAAATGTTGTAAGAGCTAAGGGCGCTAATTTACTGTAGATGACCTTGGGATCAAGACACTCTCTAGACATTTACGTCTAGTGAATTGTTTTCTACTTTGAACAGAGTAGCATTTTTAATGTTAAAATTGTGGTCAATTTCATTACGATGGGTAACCAACGCATTTGATGTATTATTTTGTAAAATGTCCCTTTTGTGTTCATAGAATCTTATATTTAGTTTCCTTGAGGCTTCTCCTGTGCATTTTTGTGAGACCTTCAATCTGTTGTTGGCTGGGGCAGGAAATGTAAGTTTGTAATTTGCTGTCATTTACTCGCCATAGAGAATCTTCTGTCTCCTATCAGCATGGTTGATGCTCTACTCCACGAGAGCGTCTCACTGCTTGGTCTCAAGTTTTCCACTAACTTGACGTGGAACAACTACAGTGAATCAATAGCTGCATCTACTGCAAGGAAAATTTGTTCTCTGTGTAGCGCCAGAAGATCTTTCTCGTGTGAGTCCATCCTTCACATCTACAAATCTACCATTCGTCCAATACTGTTGTCATATATGGTCTGGTCCCCCCCCACCCCGCTGTTCATTTCGAAGTTCTCGACAAAATCCAAAGACGGATATACAATGCGATCTCACCAACGTAATGTGGCTTCCCTCTGTCTTTTCGATAAATATTTTCATGACGTCTGCTCTGAAGAGCTATTTTTACATCTTCGACATGTATATTATAAACATAAAGGGTGCGATGGGTAAATTGTCGTCTAAATTACGCTAAAATGAAAATAACAAGATATATTTACCAAAATTAAACAAACATATCTTGAAATACTAAAGAATAAATTTATTCAATAAAATCATCATTGGCTTCAACCACAGCCTCCAGACAACTTCGGAATCTCCTGCAACTGTTCTGGGCGGTCTCCTTGTTTAAGTTGGTGAATGCTGTCACGCACATGATAATCAAGGATGTTGCAATCTGGGGAGTTAGATGGCCAGATGTAAGGGGCGAAATTTTCTGATAACCATGACTGGATTCTCCTGCTTGAGTGACATGGTGCAGAGTCCTGTTGCCAGACATACGGTGTTTCAGCTGCCACCTTCTTGACCCAGGGCAGCATTACCTCCTCAAGACTGTAGGCCTCCGTTTTGAATTCGGGAATTCTTTTCTTATCAGAATGATCAGAATGAGTTTTCCAAGTTGCCGTACCTTCGTAATCCAACTCTTTCCGAATCCTCTGCGCTGTCTTCAGATTAACACACGTCTCCAAATTTCTGGCTGTGTGAATTGCGTCGTGGTGCTCTTCTCACAGACGATGCCCTACTGACCTTACTATACTGTGCTGCCGACAAGGACACCTCGAGGTGGGGTAATGGTTAGCAAGCTTGTCTCGCTAGAACAATTACGACTAAATAGTGAGTTCGATCCTCACTGGGTTCCCCATACTTTCGCTTAAAAAATCACTAGTGTGCTGCCGACAAAATAAAAAACAAAGCCCATGCCCGAAATTATAAATATAAAATGACAACAATTTAACGCACGATATATCACTATATATATATATATATATATACACACACACAATCGACACATCTGGAAAGACGTGTTGTACGTGTATATATCTGGTTATCTTGCCCAGTCCTGAAGTTTGTTTAATTTGGATGGTCACGTCTTGGTGTCATCGCCGTAGGTGGGTATGGGCGACCCCAGCGTGCGGACACCTTTGTAAGTGAAATTGAGTAGACGGAACTGTTCTGAGGCCATCGATGGTTACGCTAGCACAAAATCAAAAGTCATCGTGGTTGAGGTTTTGTGCGCGCTCGCCTTGTTCAAACTTTTGATCTCGCCAGATTATGTACTCTCTCTCTCTCTCTCTCAGAAGCTGTAAGAAAAATTCGATCCGTATAGTGGAAGTAGTGATTTTCCAAGCGTAGCTTAGATGTGGCACAAGGCCGAAAGAAGGGGCACCCAGTGAGGATCGAACTCACTACTCAGTCGTAATTGTTCTAGCGAGACAAGCTTGCTAACCAATAGACCACCGCGTGGTGCCCACCGCGGAGTTGAAGTAGAGACCCACAGGTGGGCTCTGTTGGTCTCGAAGTGTGTCTGAATGGGCGCCTACAGCAGAGATTGGCGGCTATGTTTGGAAACAAGTAGCCGGTCATTATCTTTTCATAACTGTACATTCCGAGTCACACTTAAAGTGAAAATAATTTCCCCACCCCAGCAGAAACTCGAAACTCGATCTTATATATGAGACAGGAGACGGACTAATAACTTCCTGTGATTCTTAAAATCGCTTTCTGGATAACTTGCTGCAGAACAAGGTTAATTACAATTGATAAGGACGACGATTTATTTGTTGAGGGCGTTGTTTTTTTTTAATCAAAAACAACTCGGAAAAAAGAGTAATTATTGGTATGATTGAGCAGATGCCTTTACAGTTTTTTTTCCTAAACCACGAGCAGAGTTTCAGTTTATTACAACTTAGACGTTACGCTAATTGAATTGCAGTTACCAAAGTAAATTATCTGTCATACTAACCCAGAACAACAGCTGAAATTCATGAGAAAGAAATTAACTTTTTTTTTAATTACTGGGCACAGGAAATAAATAGCATTAGCAATATTTTTTTTTTATAATTACCCTGAAAATGATACTGTCAAACGTGCTTACTCCAAAAATTGTTCCTGAAAAAGTAAAAAGTTGTCAGACAGGTCACCTTATCCAGGTCGGGCAAATTAGACCTAATCGTTAAAAAAAATAAATAAATAAATAAATATAAAAGTAAAAAATAAATAAACAAGAAAGCAAGAAAAAATCTTTAAACGTTTTCGATAAACAAAAACATTGAGTAAGAAAAGAAATGGGTGCTTAACTTTTATGAAATATCAGTCCTCGTATATGGCAGTGAAGAAAAGACTTGAAGCAAGAGAAATAAAGAAAAGAGTACTGAGATATTACGTGATAACAGTCCTCCTATGTGGCAGTGAATGCTAGACAATCTCCTCGCAGATGAAGAAGAGACTTAAAACAACGGAAAGAAAGAAAAGAGTACTGAACTGTTACGTAATATCAGTCCTCCTGTATGGCAGTGCATGCTGGACAATCTCCTCACAGATGAAGAAGAGACTTGAAGAAACAGAAACAAAGAAAAGAGTACTAAACTGTTACGTAATATCAGTCCTCCTATATGGCAGTGATTGCTGGACAATCTCCTCACAGACGAAGAAGAGACTTGAAGAAACAGAAACAAAGAAAAGAGTACTGAACTGTTACGTAATATCAGTCCTCCTATGTGGCAGTGAATGCTGGACAATCTCCTCACAGATGAAGAAGAGACTTGAAGAAACAGAAACAAAGACAAGAGTACTGAACTGTTACGTAATATCAGTCCTCCTATATGGCAGTGAATGGTGGACAATCTCCTCACAGATGAAGAAGAGACTTGAAGAAACAGAAACAAAGAAAAGAGTACTGAACTGTTACGTAATATCAGTCCTCCTATATGGCAGTGAATGGTGGACAATCTCCTCACAGATGAAGAAGAGACTTGAAGAAACAGAAACAAAGAAAAGAGTACTGAACTCTTACGTAATATCAGTCCTCCTATATGTCAGTAATTGCTGGACAATCTCCTCACAGATGAAGAAGAGACTTGAAGCAACAGAAACAAAGAAAAGAGTACTGAACTGTTACGTAATATCAGTCCTCCTATATGGCAGTGAATGGTGGACAATCCCCTCACAGACGAAGAGACTTGAAGAAACAGAAACAAAGAAAAGAGTACTAAACTGTTACGTAATATCAGTCCTCCTATATGTCAGTAATTGCTGGACAATCTCCTCACAGATGAAGAAGAGACCTGAAGCTACAGAAACAAAGAAAAGAGTACTGAACTGTTGCGTGATATCAGTCCTCCTATATGGCATTGAATGCTGGACAATCTCCTCGCAGATGAAGATGAGACTTGAAGCAACAGAAACAAAGAAAAGAGTACTGAATTGTTACGTAATATCAGTCCTCCTATATGGCATTGAATGCTGGACAATCTCCTCGCAGATGAAGATGAGACTTGAAGCAACAGAAATGTAATTCTACAGAAGGCTACTGATAATTCCATGAACCGAGCATGTGAGCAAGAACCAAATTCTTGAGACAATGGAAACAAAATGGATGTTTATATTTAACATAAAAAAGAGATAGTTGGAATTTTTAGAGCACAGTGAGAAAAAACGGCTTGGGAATTTTCATACTCACATGGTCAGAAAGGTGTAGAGTGAGTCTTCGTGTGAAACATGTTGTAGTGTAGCCTATATAATTATTTACGAATTTTGATTGATCAGGAATACAATTCCTTAATGGGCATTTAAATTCGTAAATAATACTTACCCTATTTAATTTTGTTCTGGGAGGTGAATTATTATTTTTAACTATAAAGTTTTAAAAAAGTTATAAAATTATGAGTTTCTGATCATAGCTCAATTAGATCTCATTTAAATATTCATAGAGACCTACCGGACACTATTCGTAACATACTTGTCGACAACACTAATATAATAGCATCATCTACATGCAAAAAAAGGACTAGAAATAATGGAAGCCTTATTAATAAAAAAATTAAAAAAACACTTAATAATATTAACTTTGAACATGGGCATAATATCTATCCGTGTTTTTGAAAAATGAAATGCATAGAACAAAATATTTCGTATTTAACAGTTAAAATATTTAATCCTTGAAAATGGCTAAATGTATAGCCGAAAGCGCTCGGATAAAAAGAACATTTTTTATATAATTTATCAACCGAAAAGACATTTTTTATATAATTTATCAACCGAAAAGACAAAAATTATTAGATCGTATGAGAAATTGTATAAAAAACTAAATAAAAGCACCTTGACTGTCGTATTCAATGAAATGTGCATGAAAGAAGGATTGCTGCTTAAATACACTTATATATATATATATATATATATATATATATATATATATATATATATATATATATGTATGTATGTATATGCCGAATCACGGCCTCGATCCAATACCACCCGGAGGGGTCCTTCCTTCCGTGTTGGCTCTGGATTCCGTACTTATTCTGAGAGTTCAACTACTCTTCCGCTTGTCTTATGTATATCCTTTGGTAGAAATAGTGAAAGTCTATCTGCTGTTTGTTGGACACTGTTGGGCACTGAGCGGACCTATCTGTCCAGTGAAGTTTTGAAGCCCCTTGGCAGTCTGGAGTCCTTAGGGCTTGAAACTGAATTCAAGTTATCAACACTCCTTGGAGACTATGATAAGCGCATCAAGGAGATACTCCTGGAAATCAATGTTTGCTCCAGTTGTCCACTTACATTCCCAGTGTTAGTGGATAATAACATTGATTTCTCAGTTTACCTTGATGAGATGGACTCCCTTTTGGACGAATTCCAGCGTAACAACTGTCCCCTTACAGGTAGGTTTGACAGAGGCACTAATTTCATTCCAATTAATAGCATCATTGGGCTAGACTTAATTCACCATCTAGGGACCATTCAACTGGTGCCTTTCCTGCGAGGACGGGCGTCTTCGGTCCGAACGGGGCTTGTTCCGTTTGGAAAGGTGACAAGATTTCAATCACCTGGACCTTCCCAGGGCGAGAACCGGGAGTGCCTTGCGTTTGATTCCATGTTACCATCCACGGCTGAAGTTAAAACCTCGCACCTGTGTATTTGTGTTGGAGTCTAGGAGTACTTATGAAGACCCTCTATGCGATTTCTTCCCTGACAGTGATGTACAAAGAGGTTTAGAAAGAATGTTAAGCATGTAGTCACAGGGAATTAAGGAACAAAAGTTGTCTATGACGAGCAGATGGTTGCGTTCTTTAGACAATCTATCACATTCAAGGACAAGTATTACATTCGGCTACCTTGGGAGCCCGAAAAGTTATCTTGTGTTCCTTCCAACCATTCTGTGGCCATTCGTGTCTTGGACCATGTGGCACAGAAAGTGAAACGCGATGGGCTTTATCAGGACTACTTAGAGGTTTTTCGTCAACAAGAACGTGACGGAATTTTTGTTCCCTCTCACCAGTTTAAGGAATATATTTGGATTCCACATTTCACCTGTCGTGAAGGTAAATTCTATGTCTTCCTCTAGAATTCGACCTGTTTTCAATTGCAGTCTCAAGACAAATAACTTGGCATCGTGGTGCTTCCCTAGCAATTTTCCTCCAAGACAACGCAAGGCCGCATGATGCAAAACAGACCTTGCAGAAGCTTAAAGAGTTGAAATGGAAAAAATTCCAGCACTCTAGGCCGACTCACAGTTTCGTTATCTTCCTTGTGACTCCCGATGGGTGATTGAAAAATTGCGAAACTCTAGATCGGCCTTCGATAAGTACTGAACGTTTGTTGGTAAATGAATGACAAATTGATAAAAAATATTCTACCTAATATTCTAGAGACCATATCAAGGCTGATTCAGTATATAAAGCCGACCTCAAAGCAACGAAAAACAAGCGTTTCGTGGTCCATACTGTGGGAGGATTATCATTTCTCAGTTGCGTCTTCGTCTTCCGGTATTGTTCCCGCAAAGAGATGCGGCTGAGCAAAATGATACTTTGAGGTGCCCTGCCCTGAGAAATAGCTGCCTGGAGCTACACCCTCTAGTTGCACTAGAGAAGGCGACCGGAGGCCCCAGGGCAACAAAGGGTTGCGGAGACTTCGGAAGTATTTGTACTTGGCCTGAATGTTC
Organism: Acanthosepion esculentum; assembly: GCA_964036315.1. Classification (NCBI taxonomy): domain Eukaryota; kingdom Metazoa; phylum Mollusca; class Cephalopoda; order Sepiida; family Sepiidae; genus Acanthosepion; species Acanthosepion esculentum. Next base: position 52,430,454 of record OZ038517.1, on the reverse strand, counting down.
GCGCTGTGGTTCCCCACGTTAAGCCTGATCTTAGATTATTTTATATCTTTTTAATTCTTGTTTTATTTTTTCTTTTATTTTTTCCTTTTATTTTTTTTTTTATAATTGTGATCTTGGAATCCAAGGCCTGAAACTCCAGCAATTATATGTTATACAAATTCCAACTTATTGTTGAAAAAAATTAATTTTGAAAATTTTTTAAATCGTTGCTAATTTAGAAAAAAAAAAGAAAAGAAAATCTGCCGACAGATTATCTGTAGTCAGCCAAGTGCTGACTGATGAAGAAATCTTGAATAAAGATTACACACAAAGAGAATATAGTCCAGCGCGTCGTAGAGGCGAGACAAAGGCGCAAATGCCCCACGGTGAACGACCCCCACAATATTCTGTGTATTGGTCGTTTTAGCTATGAACTTATTTTTCCCAGTCCTGGGTAAAACGATCAACTACATCCGAAAGCAAGGCCTTTGATGGGGAGGTTTTGAGGAGCATGGAACCACCTCTTAATTGCTGGTGTTCCCAGGTCCTCCCTGACCCGGGGTGGTAGCACATATCAGAGTCCTAACTATGGGCAAATAGTTACCCCACCCAAGGAGTCAAAACACTATAAAAGTATAAAAATAGGTTTTAATACCAGCAATACTGTTTTGGAAAAATTATTACCAGGAATACATTTTTGGAAAAAAAAAATGTTACCAGCAATACATTTTTAAAAACTATTACCAACAATACATTTTTGAAAAAATATTACCAATAATACATTTTTGGGGAAAAAATATTACCAGCAATAAAAATCTTGTCGGCATTAAATAACCCATTGAGGTTGGTATGCCGTAAAACAAAACAATCCAAGCTTATTTTCCACTGCCGACCATCGCCATCGACGTAAATGGCCATATATAATTGAATTTACCATTGTACTTCCTTAAACGCTACATTATAAAGATAACTAGTTTAAAATTTTCGAAAAGGAATGAAAGACATGTTCATTCAGAACGTTGGGGGAGGGAGTCGCCTAAAAATTCCGAGTGATCGCGAGTAATATTTTTGATATTATATTCTAGCATTAACAATTATTTACAATTTTTCTTTTTTACAATAACGCTCACCCTATATCAAGGCTAAAGAGCCACTCGGGGTAGAGACTTACAGATTAAAAAGAACAGTTTATGGTGATATGTCGGGAAGATAACGGTTAACCATAGCCTCGAACAGATTGTACTGATCGGGAAGCATCCTCTTGGGAGTCGGTTGCACAGAGCAGCGGTTTCTGGGAAGAAGCTGCTCGAGGGGAACTTACATCTCATCAATGGAATTCGAAGGGAATGAAGGTGGTTCGCTGCAATGTGCGTGGCAAGGCGAGTCTTAGTCGTGAAGGTTAGAACTGGTGGAACTGAGGAGTGTAGTTCGTCTGAGCACTTTTCATTGAACTAGCTATAGGACAGCGAGAGGCTCGCAACGTTTCGCCTGTGGGAGAAGTGTTTTTGGGTGGAAAATAATTTATCACCCACAAGGGCACAGAGACGCTTTTAAACTTTATAGAGACTGGAAATTGAAGGTTGAGCAACTCCTGCCTGTATATAAAGAAATCTAAAATGAAGCGTGGACACTAAGCGTCTTAACTAAAGCAATTGGCGAAGCTGACGATGTTTGAGTTTTATTAAAATTCTAATCGTCGCTGCCGATACTCGAGCCATCGTCTGCCGGTACGCGGAGAGTTTCCAGAAAATCAAAGAAACAATAGTTACATTCTACGCCACAAGAGACTGCCGGGATATGTGACTCTGTTTCTTTTTACATTTTCTTTTTACTTTTATATTTATAATGTTTACATTTTTCAACTATTCACTCATGTTGTTATGGGAACTTACCCATATTAATAATAATAATAGACTATTCCGGACATTATAAATACTGCGCCTCAAGAGGGAGCAGAGAGGCTTATTGTAAGAACATTGGAATAGTGATACTCGTCGGGACAATATACTTCATTCTAACCAAATCTGATTGTCATTACTAATACTTCTACTTCTTTGTACATATTTCTGTTTGTAATATATCTGTGTTATTCCATACCTGTGTTCGAATTATTCTTCATTGGTTCTACCTTGGACCATCACCGTGGTACAAGGAATTTGGACCATCACCGTGGTGCAAGGAATTTGGGCCATAACACATGTTAAAAGTCATTGCTATATGCAGCTAACGAATGCGATCTTATGAACAGTGAACTGAAAACAATTGGTTTTGTTATCACAACGTTTCGGCTGTCGTGCCCTCCGGCCTTCTTCAAATGTATACCGATCCGGTAAAATACAGGGAATTCAGAATTAAAACCTCCGTAGATTAAATAAATGATTCAGTTCAGAATTTCCTTTAGATTACTCAGATCGATATACATTTGAGGAAGGCCAGAGGGAATGACAGCCAAAACGTTGTGATAACAACAACAAAGATAAGGACAACAGTCCGAATGTAAATAGTGTAAATATTACTTTTGTTTAAAATATAACGAAACATACATTTTCCCCTGCCGGGTGGGTTCTCATCTGTCAACAGGCCAATTAATAATTTTTTAATAATCTTGGCCACGATTTTAAAAAATCGCGCCATAAATCAAATACGGAAGACCATATTAACCACTATCAAGAAACTTATTTTCTTTGAAGATTACATGCTTACGAATATTTAAACTTTACGAAACTTTGTGAAAGCAATTTTCAATATCTTACATTCAGTCAGTCAGTTATACGCTATACGCTTAGGCGATCATGTATCTTTCGATACATTACTGACGAGGCAGATTTTTCCTGTAGTAGGTTGCCATTTCTTTCTGCGGTAGATCAGTTGCCATCCAAGCTGGGGGTGGAAAGAAGAGGATTGATACCTTTCCCAAGGGTATTAGCACGTAAGTGAATGTAATGGATTCGACTGGAATTCGAACACGGCTCTCCGATTCCTCAATCCGATCCGTTATCCATTACACCACTGTGCCTCCTTACGTTATGAAAAGAAATGAAAAAAAAAAAGAAAAAGTAAGGAAAAGATAAACTTTTTCTGATTGTAATTAACTTTTGACGGTCTTATTAAGTATTTTTTAAAATAATTTTACACCAAGCAAGGCGATAAAGCCACTAAAACGCAAGGGGCTACTGAGAGTGAAAGAGTGTGGGAAATATCATTAAGGAGAGAGTATAATAGAAGAATAGGATTCAAGAAAACAGTAGATGACAATTGACATTGCATTTATATTTTTAAAGACCATGTTAACTGGGAAGCCAGAAGCCGGGGAGAGTTCCTCAAGCGAGAAGTGCGAAAGAAGAAACTATTAGCATAGAACTTACGGTTACATTTAGCTATTTCGACAGATGCCAAAATATTGCATTGCACAACCGAGGATTTCTTTTTAATTATTTTTATATGTAAATTTATTCCAAGAAAAATAAACCAGAAAAAAATCATAATGAAATTGAACATTTTTTATATATTTATAATTCTACCATTCGTCCTTGCTTTGAATATTGCTGCCACATCTGGTCTAGTGCTCCTGCTACATATTTAGTGATTCTGACCTGGCATCCCGGCTTCAGTCACTTTTCCCACCGTCGTAACGTTGCTTCCCTGTGCCTTTTCTATAAATATTTTCATGATAATTTTTCTGATGAACTTTCCTCTATGGTACCTAGACTTTAGGAAGTTAAGCGCAGTACTGGATTGGCAGCTAGGTCTCAATTTATAGTTGAACCATAAGATATAAACATAAGTTATATGCTAATAGTTTATTCTCTGACATTTCTCGCTTCCCATTCAACTTTGATCTTCAAAAATTTAAATACGATGTTAATCGTTATCTTCCGTCTTCTTAATTCCCGTAATTATTGTTCTATCTCATTAACAGTGTTTTTGTTTTTGTTTTTTTAATATATATATATATATATATATATATATATATATATATATATATATATATATATATATGCTTAGGGTGAAATTTTTTTTAAAAGACTGATCGTTAATTTACCTTTTCTTTTAGATTGCATTTCGCTATTTAAGCCATAAAACATTTTTGCCACCTTCCAGAAGTTAGATTTTTAAGAATTTTCCAAAGCACAGATGGGGTCAAATTTGCATAAAAAGTCACAAAGCCTATAAATAGCTACGGCTATTACCCATGAGACAATTGAGTCTATACTACTTCCCGCAACTAGGTAACACTACACATCAATAGCGTCACCGATATACAACGAACCAAACAAAAAATTACCACTTGATATTTATAAATACGCACAAACGCTAAAGCTAGAACAATAAAGCTAAAGGACTCGAAATCAATTGGAGGAGAAAAACCAGGTAACTGATCTCTTCTTGGCAACTTCTGGTTGTGAAGCCATTATAAAATTATCAGCAATTACACACCCAAGTCCGTTTGTATGTCTTTTTGTTTCCTTGATCAATTTTTATCCGCTGTCGACCTGCTAAGCCAGTTACAGCTTCACCAGTGCCCCGTTGGCCAGCATTACCTGTTTCCACCTCCCACGACGAGGACGAGAAGTTGAGCTTCTAAAACATCATAGCGTTTCCATGAGCATCAAGGCAAATCTCATCAACGCCTTTTTCCTACCAACACTGACATACCAGTGCCAGACATGGCCCCTAACAAAAACTCTTGAGAGAAAACTGATCACTTATGAGATGAAATCTCTGAGGAAAGCAGTGAACAAGACCAAGCGAGACAAGATCAGGAATGAGGCAATAAGAGATATGATAGGAGCAATACCAATCATACAGCATATCGAACGACAGAGGATCAAGTGGTTCGGACACCTTACTCGTGTGCCTATTAACCAACCAGCCCTACGAGCATACACCCTTAGGTACTCTGGCTGGAGAGCGAGAGGCAGACCAAGAAGACGCTGGAGCGACTCAGTGGCAGACACTTTCAGAGCCCACGAGATATCTCTTCTGCAGGCCTCTCGCCTTGTCGCTGACAGACGACTGTGTCTCCTCGCGACTCCTAACAACACAAGCGGAAGGAAAAACTAACTCGCACACCCAAGACAGGGGCAATACGAAGATAAAGCCTCTTCGGTACAGGGAGATGAAGTGACTTATTTACATATGAAGGCATAAAGATTATAAATAACTACGGCTATTACCCATGAGACAGTTGAGTCTATACTACTCCCCGTGACGTGATAACACTGCACATCAATGGCGTCGCCGATATCCAACGAACCAAACAAACAAACAATTATCACTTGATATTTATAAATACGTACAAACGTGGATTAGATTACTCGCAGGTAAAGCTGGAACAAAATAGCTAAAGGATTCAAAACCAGTTGGAGGAGAAAAACCAAAAAATGGATCTCTTGTTAGCAACTGCGGCTTGTGAAGCCATTATAAAATTATCAGCAATTGCACACCCAAGTCAGGGAAAATACGGAGATAAAACCTTTTCGGTACACGGAGATGAGGTGACTTATTTACATATGAAGTAAAAAAGACTATAAATAGCTACGGCTATTACCCATGAGACAGTTGAGTGCATACTATTTCCCGCGAGTAGTTAACACTACCCAACAAAAGAGAATTATCTGATTTTAATTTTTTTTTTTTAAATCAACACTTGTTCATTACTATATTAATTAATTTATTAGAAAACTTTGGGGAAATAATTTTCAGGTCAGTTACAACTCCATAACTTATTTCAAGCCAATGCTTTATCTTTATTCCATTTCCAACATTATAAAAAATTTAAATTGCACTTTTAAAATGAAAAATCTTTTTGAAACTTTTATTTTAGTTTTAATTCCAAACTAATAGATTAAATTTAAAATTTCCAATAAGCAAAATACTTGCTGTATTTTAAACTGAATTTAAAATGATTAGAATCATTTTTCTGATTCTCAATAAAATCTATAAAATCGCCCATCTTGACAAATCTGTCAACACAACATAATTTTCTGTCTGGGTATTGTAATTATTTAATCTATTTACATTGTTCAGACTGTTGTTCATCTTCGTTGCCATATTCACGACGTTTCGGTCGTTGTTTGGAATTAAACTCTTTATTTCGTCCACCGGCGTAGATTGTTCTCGTTCCACGCGAGAAATTCCAATCACGTGAAAAGGCCGGACCGTACAACGGCCGAAACGTCGTGAATATAGCAACGAAGATAAGGACCACAGTTCGAACAATATATTGTGTAAATAATTTTGTTTATTAAAAAATCTCTCAAAAATAAAATGTACTTATCTGACACATCGTTTTGAGAAAAATTAGCTGATTTAAAGTTTAGTTAATCTGAATTTTAAAAAATGTTACTTACTTTTAGTTTAAAATATAGCAATACAGCATCTTTTTTTTTAACAAAGTGTGGGTATTTTTTATGGTGTGTTGAAAGAGCTATCGACAATCTGATGTTTGGGAAAATTTAGTAAGGAATATATAACTGTAAAAATTACTTGACGAATATAACGTGAACGTTTTTTTAAATATATTTTAAAACTACCCAGTAATCTTTAAAAAATTAAGAAAATATTCAAAGCGATTTAATGATTTATTAAATTTTTAGTACTTTGATTTACTTTAATTACGAAGACGCTTGTTGTGAAAAATGTTAAAAAAATTAACAATAAATTATAGATTTGCTATATTTACCACTTTTATTTTATGGCAGTGTCGTGTATTGACGGCCATATTTAAAAATCGACATATTTATACACAGAAATTCAATTTTTTTTTTAAATACTGGGGGTCGTTGATTGTAGCGAGTTTTCCATTTATGATTAGTACATAGTTTTAATTTAATAATATCACTTGGACACTACAAATTAATACAGAATTTTAAAAGATTCAAACGCTTATTATACTAATGAAAATTTGGAAAAAAATTTTTTAAATTCTTGTAAAAATTCTATTATTCAACGAAAAAAACTTTTTTCTTGAGACAATAGTATTCATAATGTACGATTTTATTTATAAAAAAAATTAAAAACTTTTCATAATTAATTAATGCCTTTGTTTTGTTACATTTTTTATTTTATGATTCAGAGCAGATTTTATGCAACTGGGTGTCCAGTTTGAACCAAAACATTTAATGATTTAAATTCTCCGGGGACTTGTTCTTATAACTAACCTAAACATTAAGCGACACACAAAAAAAAAAAACAATTCGCGAAATTACATAAGATTAAATGAGTGTGGTCGAGGGAATATATGTAAAAAAATATTTACAGAGATTTTCTGAAAAGGAAAAATGTTTTAAATAATTTAATTCATTTTTGAATGTCCTGAAATTTTCATTAAAAGCCGACAATCATCCGATTTTTGCAATAATTTCCAAATCAATGTGTTTTTCATTGCAAAAAGATGCTCAAATTTCCAGCATAAATATATGGCCCGCGTTTACGGCAGAAAAAGAGCAAAGTATTTTGCTTATTTTAAATATTAATTTTGATCTATTTGGTTGCAATTAAAACTAAAATAAAAGCTTCAAGGAATATTTTTTTCATTTTAAAAAAATAATTTTAAACATCGCTTTTTGGGGAGGTACCTAAAAGCGGTGTATATATATATATATATATATATATATATATATATATATATATATATATATATATATATATATATATGTACATATACAGTGTCGTTCGATAAAAGTGACACACCTGATTTTTTTTTACTAAATGATCTCTTCTCCGATGAAACGAAAGTTGAGCTAAATTCAAAAGATAAGCGATCTGAAATCCGAAGAAGAAGCTTTGAAAGCTCTTTGAATTTAGCAGTAAGTACTGTCAAGCATCCGTTCAGTATAATGTTCTGGGGATGCTTTTCTTTTCATGGAACTGGTTTCTTAAAACCTATTGAAAAGACCCTCAGGAGCGAGCAGTACAAGAGAATATTTGAGTCTTGTCTGCTCCATTCTGCTGAAAGGGTGCAAATCGACCACATCGAGCTCATTTTTATGCAGTATAATGCTTCCTGTCACAAATCAAAATTGATGAAGGAATACTTTGATGAGAAGCAGGTGAGTGTTATGACATGGCCGCCCCAATCTCCTGACCTCAACCCCATAGAAAACTTATGGAGCATTATAAAGTACAGGCTCTCGAGAAAGCAGTTGAGCAACAAAGAGGATTTGATTGTGAATTTCATATCCGAATGGAATTCAATACTTGGAGATGAGATTTGCCAGAACCTAATCAAGTCAATGCCAAAAAGGGTTGAAAAGGTTATCCAAAATAAAGGAGGACCCATAGATTATTAAATATTTCTAACTATATTATCTATTATAAATAAATTATACCTTTATTATTCTTTATTTAAAGCTGTTCGGTTATGTTTCTATTGATTACTAGTTGCAGGAAATAAGTGAGTCACTTTTTTTGCTAAAACTCATTTATATTCAAAATTGTAATTATCAATAGATTACCTTAGGGTGAGTAAACTTTTTTACTAGGTGGTCGGGAAGGGGTCTTTATATTAGTAAGATTAAAAATTAGTTTGACCCCCAAAAACAATAGGCAAAAAAATATTCTTTTTTTCACTGACTCTGAGTTCTTTTTATTCATTTTTTTATTTTTTCAATTTTTTTTTTCAGTCTTTTGTCAAGTTCATCTCATGCTAATTCTGAGGGTGAGTTCAAAATTTTGAACTGTAGTGTATACAAACACACATATAGATACAGAGAGATAACTTAAGAAAGAGAGATTGCAACTGATGCACTAATGTTAGAACCAACGCCTTTGTATGTACGTATAATTGTTTCAAAGAGAGAAAGAGAGGAGGGTGGTGGAGATACGGGATAGACGGTGATGTGATCAAAAGACACTCCTATTGCTGTCCTATCAGGAGCACTCCTACTCGTCGCGTGTGATTGACCATTTAAAAATAATCACCCCGAGTCCTTAATGATTGTTCTATATAAAACCCCAGGCCATAGTTGTCCAGACATTTTTTAAGGAAGTGCCTAGCACGAACACCAGACACCTCATCGGCAACATGTGGATAAAAGTGATCCTTTTTGCCACTTTGGCATTACTAGGGGTAAGTTTGCTTTCCTTTCTTTTTCTTTATTTTTTGTTCTCTTTCTCATGTGTCTGAAGCCAGCACCAACATTCACCTTAAAGAAGTAGAAAACATAAAGTGACTCAAGTCCAAGTGTCCAAATATATTTATAAAAGATTTTGACCGACACAAAACAAATTTAATTCACTAGGATTTTAGAATTTATTCATCTCAGAAGACCAACACAAATAACTTGACTGCATTAATGTGAAGGGTGATACTGGGATCTGGACTGCAGTATGTAGGCCAGGTCTGGTTCAAAGGCATTGATTTTAGAAATTGGCTTGAAATGGTCAAGGTCCACGTCACACCGCCAGAGGGTAGCCACACAATGTTGCTGCCATTTTTTAGTAAAAGATGAAGTTGCATTTCTTAGGGGTCTACTTTACATAATCTGATTGACCATGCTGGCGGGCCGTAAATTTTACATTCTTTGACAGAGAATTTGACCTCGGGCCGTAATTCGAACCCGGGTCGGATTTTGGACATGCCAGCTCTAGGCCATTCTATGGTGAGATGTGAAGAAGGTTAGAAGTCAAATCCACCGAAACGTTGTTATCAGAACATTAGCCCGACTGTAAATAATCTAATCTCGTTTCAAAAATTCAACAAAGAAATAGAAATGTACGCATAAAAATGTTTTCAAACGATTCATATTCCATCACGCTGTTTAATACAGTGAGAGTAAATTTCACACACAAATATCTCCGGTTTAAAAAAACAATGGCACAAATTTTGTATAAAAACTTCCTAAAATTTTTCTACTTAGAAGTGATAAAAAGATTAAGAAGACAAAATTTAATTCCAGACAAGTTTGGGGCGGCGTTTTTTCGGTACAAATAAGTTTTGACATTTTTTTTTTAATTTTAAGATAAGGAATTGGCAATATGTTTCAACTATCGTTCCCATCTTCATTATTCTCAATGCTGTTATAAACATAACGTTTCGATCAAATACCTTCTGGCCATCGTCAGGTCTTTATTATTATTAACTAATTGTTTTTGTCTTTTGAAATGAAGAATTGTTATGCTTAGACTTTTATTCCCATGTGCATTATTCTCAGTGTTGTTATAGACGCAACGTTTCGATAAAAATAACCTGGCCATCGTCAGATGTCCATTGTTTTTTATTATGTTCATTATTGTGTTATATTGTGATTTTTTTGTTCTTACATAATCTTGAGTATAATAGTCGTGAGTTCTATTCATAGTTCAAGTGAAATTCAGCTAGAAAAAAAATCAATGATCAACATAATCGCATATCAACCAAAAACAATGAACGCTGACGATGGCAGGAAGCACTTGATCGAAACATCGTAATTATAATAACACCTATAATAATCATTATGGTAGGTAATTGAATGGCAAAATGGGGAAAATCGTATATTACAGATTTCGACCTTCGAAAGGACTTCTTCAGATTAACTGAAAAACGAAATATTTTCCCATTTGTCATTATATTACTCAATATTCGAATGATATATACAGTTTACGTATCATATCAACTATTCTTCATAATGAGAACAATATTCCGAAATAGTGAGTGGAAACATATACGTTTAATAAGCTTAGGCTAGTCTGACAAAAGGTCACAAGAAACGAGCACTTGTTGGGATAGAATATTGCGGAACCTACTTGATAAACATTGTCTTACGGTATGCATCCAAGATTTTCAAAATGAATTCACAAAAACTTAACCTGAATAGATAATGGTATGATATACATAACGTCATCATTAGTCCCCTCGCAGGCTGTCATCGTAGGGTGGCCGTTCTCTTCAGATATCTAGTTTGAAAGTCGGAGAGATATTCAGTCATCCGTGGCGGGTCTTGGGTGACAAGATCTGGCGAAACACATCCCTCTCAACAGCCGATGTTATCCAACTTGAATGCTCGCCTCTGCCTAGCGATGTGTTGTAATCACTGCCCTGGCAGCATATATTGCTATCGAGCTCAGGCTATCCTATCCTACTGCGTTCGATGGTCAGTAACCACACGAGAATATTTGTCCGCCCTTTGATAACACTTCTTCTTTATCTCACTTAGTATCTAGTCAGTCTACTCACCAGAAAAGCCTGACGAGGGAACCGGTTTAGTCGCCAGTGATCCGACCATGAGGTTATTAACAAATTGATTTGTTTTTACGGCCTATCAACACCTTGCAATTTATTTAAAGTCAGAAAATATTTTTAGGCTGTAAGAACTGTTTGAAAATAATGAGGCTAGTTTGACAAAAGGTCACAAGAAAAGGGGCACTCGTAGAGACCGAATATTGCGGAACCTACTTGATAAACATTTTCTTATTGCATGCATCCAATATTTTCATATTTTTATAAGAAAAAATTAATGCACAAAAATTTAATCCGAATAAATAATGGCATTCTATAAATAACGTCATCATTAGTCCCCCTGATAGGCTGTGGTCATAGGGTGGCTGCGCAGCTAAACACCTGACCAGTCCTCTCCGGATATCTGGTTTGAAAGTCAGTGAGGTATTCAATCATCCGTGACGTGTCTTGGGTAACAAGACCTGGCGGAACATGTCCCTCTCAACAGCCGAATTTTCTCCAACTTGAAGGCACGCCTTTCCCTAGCGATGTGTTGTCATCACTGCCCTGGCAGCATATATTGCTATCGAGCTCTATCTATCCTATCCTACTGCGTTCGATGGTCATTAACCACACGAGAATATTTATCCGCCCTTTGATAACCCTTCTTCTTTATCTCATTTGTTATCTAGTCACTCTACTCACCAGAAAAGCCTGACGAGGGAACCGGTTTCGTCATGCATAATCAGGCCATGATGTTTTTTTACGGCTTATCAACCTCTTGCAATTTATTTAAAGCAAGAAAATATTTTTAAACCGTAAGAATTGTTTGAAGATAATGATGATTTACTAAAACAAGTCATACTAATTAACCCATAGCTGGGAGTGATGAGGTGGATTCAACATTCCGCAAGAGTATTTACGCGTAAGTGAATATAACGGACCCAACAGGAATTTGAACTCGGTACTCCGAGTTCCAATTCCGAGTCGTTAACACCTGCACATAAAGGCATACACCACCTAATATTCACAAGCGGTCACCCATCTATGTACTGACCTGGCTGAACGTTGCTTATGGCTATATCACCTTGAAACACCAACCGCACATCCAGGCATACAACACCTGGTATTCCCCAGCGGTCATTCGTGTAGATACCAGACTTTCAACTGATTGATTTGTTTTTTAGGGCTTATCAACCCCTTGCAATTTATTTAAAGCCAGAAAATATTTTTAGAGTCTGTCTATATTTCTGAGATGAGGTATTATGTACAGTATTTACATTATTCGGACTATTGTCCTCATCTTTGTTGCCATATTTGTCACAACGTTTCGGCCGTTGTACGCTCCGGCCTTCTTCAGGTGGTTGGAATTTCGAACCGAACCCTTTATTTCGATTACTGGGGTAGACTGTTCTAGTTCCACGAGCCATGTTTGATGGATGTCAGTTATCAGTTATCTCCTGGTAATTTTTCCCTCTGAAAGTTCTCCACTGCCTGAACCGGGTATTGAACTCACACTCTTTGGGTCTGTTACTGGATCTAACCAACGCCTTTATCCACCGTACCATGTGTCCTTGAACAGTCTACCCCAGTGATCGAAATAAAGGGTTCGGTTCGAAATTCCAACCACCTGAAGAAGGCCGGAGCGTACAACGGCCGAAACGTTGTGACAAATATGGCAACAAAGATGAGGACAATAGTCCGAATAATGTAAATACTGTAAATATTTTTAGGTTGTAAGAACTGTTTGAAGATAATGATGATTTACTGAAACAAATCCTACTAATTAACCCATAAGTGGAGGGGAGTAAATTCAGACCTTCCTCAAGAGTATTGGCGCGTAAGTGAATATAACGAACCCGACAGGAATTTGAACTCGGCTCTCCGAGTTCCAATTCCGAGTCGTTATCACCTGCACATCCAAGTTTACAGCACATGGTATTTCCATGCGGTCACCCAGCTGTGTACTGACCAGGCAGAAAGTTGCTTAACTTCGGGGATCGTACGGAAACCGGTATTTCAGTGTGATACCGTCGTAAGCCCTTTACACCAACCGCACGTACAAGCAGACAGCACCTGATATTCCCAAGCAGTCACCCATCTAGGTGCTGACCAGGCCTGATGTTGCTTAACTTCGCTGCTCGTACGGGAACCGGTATTTCAACGTAATATGACTGTAAGCCTTTTTGACCACTCGCACATACAAACATACAACACCTGTTATTCCCAAGCGGTCACCCATCTAGGTGCTGACCAGGCCGGACTTTGCTTAACTTCGCTGCTCGTACGGGAACCGGTATTTCAATGTAATATGACTGTAAGCCTTTTAGACCACTGGCACATACAAACATACAACACCTGTTATTAGCAAGCGGTCACCCATTTAGGTACTGACCAGACTAGACGTTGCTTATATTAGGTGATCGTACGAGAATAGGTATTTGAAGGTGATATCGCCAAAAACCCTTTATACTATCCGCACATTCAATCTCACAGCACTTGGTATTCTCAAGCGGTCACCCATCTGACCAGGCTGAACGCTGCTTAACTTCGGTGATCGTACGATAACCGGTATTTCAAAATGATGTGGGTGTAAGCCCTTTCGACTACTTGCATATTCAACACTTGGTATTTCCATGCGGTTACCCGTCTGACCAGGCTCGATGTTGCTTAACTTCGGTGATGTTACGTGAACTAGTAGTTTAAGGTGATATGGCCCTAAGCCTACCATGTCGCAGGTAGTAGAGGGTTACATTGTACCAACAGTACTTGCAGTTAAATTGAATGATGAATTACGTTAATTGATACAGGTAATTACTGAATTCAATGAATATCTTGTAAAATTCAGAATGCCGCCATTTTGGATGACATCGATGAGGATACCAGAAGCTTAGATGCCTTAATTGAGGAGCTCAAAGGTAAGTGATATATTTTTAAATATTTCATATATAAACTTTTTTTAAAAAAAATATGCTGTTGTAAAGAAATTCCTGACTCACTTAGGAAGCGGAAAGAAAACAACATTTTATGGAGCAACACCAACAGTTATTCCTTAAAATAAAGTCCATCATTCTCGACGATCTTCTGCCAGCGATCAGCAAACATCCGAATTTGTCCCAGATACCAGTTCGTTGGCTTTGAATAATAAAAAAGACTGCAAACAAGCTTCCTTCACTTCATCAAAAGTATTGAATCTCTGGTCGCGGAGGAAGTGTGCCATTGAGCAGGTTTGACCCAAGTCACTCGGAGCAGCATCGGTACTGACTGGTGGATGTGGAAGACACTTAACACCGTCCATCTGTTTAAACTTCTCCTTAGTCAACCTGGCAGTATGTGGCCTTGCATTGTCTTGCTGGAAAAAGACCAACCCCAATTGACCAAAGCATCCGAATCTGTCCCAGATACCAGTTCGTTGTCTTTGAATAATAAAAAAAGACTGAAAACAAGCTTCCTTCACTTCATCAAAAGTATTGAATCTCTGGTTGCGGAGGAAGTGTGCCATTGATCGGAATAGGCCATAATCACTCTTGGCAGCATCGGAAATAAATGGTGGACATGGAAGACTTTCAACACCGTCCATCTGTTTATACTTCTCCTTAGTCAACCTGGAAGTGTGTGGACTCGAATTGTATTGCCGAAACAAAGCCCGATTTGACCAAAGCAGGACACTCCTTTCTTAGTACACCCGGTCTAGCTCCTAGTAATACAGTTTATTGTTGATGGCGCGACCTTGCGAAACAAGCTGGATATGCTGTACTCCTTGGGAGTTCCACTAGACAGACATCAAGATTTGTGATTTTCTTCCAGCTTCCTAAGTAAAGTCTCGAATTTCTGGCCAACATAGTTAAGATCAGAGGCCTTACTGCCGGATGTAGTTTGTCGTCATACCAAGGAAGATCGAGTTAATAATATTTGATTTGTAATGTCGAATTCAAGATAAAACATTAAATTCATGTCTGTTTAGAAGACGAGATTCTATATTAATAATTTTTTTTCTTTGCCTAGATCGAGAACTTCGTCGTCCCAGTGGAAGAGCATTACAGGGTATGTTATTAAATGTATTTTTAAATACCAAAAACGTTCCTGTTTCATTCTCTGTTTTTTTCTTTCAATTATTTCCTTTTGTAGTGAAAAACCTGAATAAACTTCAAGATATATGTAGAAAAAAATCAACTGCTTATAACTCTACTTTCTAATCTTTCCTCTTTCATTTACTTTTTGTGATATCCTCTTTTCATTCTCTGCTTTCTAATCTTTCCTCTTTCATTTTCATTTTTCTTTTGTGATATCCTCTTTTCATTCTCTTCTTTCTAATCTTTCCTCTTTCATTGTCTTTTTTCTTTTTGGGATATCCTCTTTTCATTCTCACCTTTCTAATCTTTCCTCTTTCATTTTCTTTTTTCTTTTGTAATATCCTCTTTTCATTCTCTTCTTTCAAATCTTTCCTCTTTCATTGTCTTTTTTCTTTTTGGGATATCCTCTTTTCATTCTCTCCTTTCTAATCTTTCCTCTTTCATTTTCTTTTTTCTTTTTTGATATCCTCTTTTATTCTCTCCTTTCTAATCTTTCCTCTTTCATTTTCTTTTTTCTTTTTGTGATAACCTCTTTTCATTCTCTTCTTTCTAATCTTTCCTCTTTCATTGTCTTTTTTCATTTTGGGATATCCTCTTCTCATTCTCTCGTTTCCAATCTTTCCTCTTTCATTGACTTTTTTCTTTTTGGGATATCATCTTTTCATTCTCTTCTTTCTAATCTTTACTCATTCATTGTTTTTTTTCTTTCTGGGATATCCACTTTTCATTCACTCCTTTCTAATCTTTCCTCTTTCATTTTCTTTTTTCTTTTTGTGATAATCTCTTTTCATTCTCTCCTTTCTAATCTTTCCTCTTTCATTTTCTTTTTTCTTTTTGTGATAATCTCTTTTCATTCTCTTCTTTCTAATCTTTCCTCTTTCATTGTCTTTTTTCTAATTTGATATCCTCTTTTCATTTTCTCCTTTCTAATCTTTCCTCTTTCATTTTCTTTTTGTGATATCCTCTTTTCATTCTCTCCTTTCTAATCTTTCCTCTTTCATTTTCATTTTTCTTTTGTGATATCCTCTTTTCATTCTCTCCTTTCTAATCTTTCCTCTTTCATTTTCTTTTTTCTTTTTGTGATAATCTCTTTTCATTCTCTCCTTTCTAATCTTTCCTCTTTCATTGTCTTTTTTCTTTTTTGATATCCCCTTTTCATTTTCTCCATTGTAATCTTTCCTCTTTCATTTTCTTTTTGTGATATCCTCTTTTCATTCTCTCCTTTCTAATCTTTCCTCTTTCATTTTCATTTTTCTTTTGTGATATCCTCTTTTCATTCTCTTCTTTCTAATCTTTCCTCTTTCATTGTCTTTTTTCTTTTTGGGATATCCTCGTTTCATTCTCTCCTTTCTAATCTTTCCTCTTTAATTTTCTTTTTTCTTTTTGGGATATCCTCTTTTCATTCACTCCTTTCTAATCTTTCCTCTTTCATTTTCTTTTTGCGATATCCTCTTGTCATTCTCTCCTTTCTAATCTTTCTTCTTTCATTTTCTTTTTTCTTTTTGCGATATCCTCTTTTCATTCTCTCCTTTCTAATCTTTCCTCTTTCATTTTCATTTTTCTTTTGTGATATCCTCTTTTCATTCTCTTCTTTCTAATCTTTCCTCTTTCATTGTCTTTTTTCTTTTTGGGATATCCTCGTTTCATTCTCTCCTTTCTAATCTTTCCTCTTTAATTTTCTTTTTTCTTTTTGGGATATCCTCTTTTCATTCACTCCTTTCTAATCTTTCCTCTTTCATTTTCTTTTTTCTTTTTGCGATATCCTCTTGTCATTCTCTCCTTTCTAATCTTTCTTCTTTCATTTTCTTTTTTCTTTTTGCGATATCCTCTTTTCATTCTCTCCTTTCGAATCTTTCCTCTTTTATTTTCTTTTTTTTTTTGGGATATCCTCTTTTCATTCACTCCTTTCTAATCTTTCCTCTTTCATTTTCTTTTTTCTTTTTGTGATAATCTCTTTTCATTCTCTCCTTTCTAATCTTTCCTCTTTCATTTCTTTTTTCTTTTGTGATATCCTCTTTTCATTCTCTCCATTCTAATGTTTCCTCTTTCATTTTCTTTTTTTCTTTTTGGGATATCCTCTTTTCGTTCTCTCCTTTCTAATCTTTCCTCTTACATTTTCTTTTTTCTTTTTGGGATATCCTCTTCTCATTCTCACGTTTCCAATATTTCCTCTTTCATTGTCTTTTTTCGTTTTGGGATATCCTCTTTTCATTCTCTCCTTTCTAATCTTTCCTCTTTCATTTTCTATTTTCTTTTTTGATATGCTCTTTTCATTCTCTCCTTTCTAATGTTTCCTCTTTCATTTTCTTTTTTCTTTTGTGATATCCTTTTTTCATTCTCTCCTTTCTAATCTTTCCTCTTTCATTTTCTTTTTTCTTTTTCTGATATCCTCTTTTCATTCTCTCCTTTCTAATCTTTCCTCTTTCATTGTCTTTTTTCTTTTTGGGATATCCTCTTTTCATTCTCTCCTTTCTAATCTTTCCTCTTTCAGTTTCTTTTTTCGTTTTGGGATATCCTCTTTTCATTCTCTCCTTTCTAATCTTTCCTCTTTCATTTCTTTTTTCTTTTGTGATATCCTCTTTTCATTCTCTCCTTTCTAATGTTTCCTCTTTCATTTTCTTTTTGGGATATCCTCTTTTCGTTCTCTCCTTTCTAATCTTTCCTCTTTCATTTTCTTTTTTCTTTTTGGGATATCCTCTTCTCATTCTCTCGTTTCCAATATTTCCTCTTTCATTTTCTTTTTTTCTTTTTGGGATATCCTCTTTTCGTTCTCTCCTTTCTAATCTTTCCTCTTTCATTTTCTTTTTTCTTTTTGGGATATCCTCTTCTCATTCTCACGTTTCCAATATTTCCTCTTTCATTGTCTTTTTTCGTTTTGGGATATCCTCTTTTCATTCTCTCCTTTCTAATCTTTCCTCTTTCATTTTCTATTTTCTTTTTTGATATGCTCTTTTCATTCTCTCCTTTCTAATGTTTCCTCTTTCATTTTCTTTTTTCTTTTGTGATATCCTTTTTTCATTCTCTCCTTTCTAATCTTTCCTCTTTCATTTTCTTTTTTCTTTTTCTGATATCCTCTTTTCATTCTCTCCTTTCTAATCTTTCCTCTTTCATTGTCTTTTTTCTTTTTGGGATATCCTCTTTTCATTCTCTCCTTTCTAATCTTTCCTCTTTCAGTTTCTTTTTTCGTTTTGGGATATCCTCTTTTCATTCTCTCCTTTCTAATCTTTCCTCTTTCATTTCTTTTTTCTTTTGTGATATCCTCTTTTCATTCTCTCCTTTCTAATGTTTCCTCTTTCATTTTCTTTTTGGGATATCCTCTTTTCGTTCTCTCCTTTCTAATCTTTCCTCTTTCATTTTCTTTTTTCTTTTTGGGATATCCTCTTCTCATTCTCTCGTTTCCAATATTTCCTCTTTCTTTGTCTTTTTTCTTTTTGGGATATCCTCTTTTCATTCTCTCCTTTCTAATCTTTCCTGTTTCATTGTCTTTTTTCTTTTTGGGATATCCTCTTTTCATTCTCTCCTTTCTAATCTTTCCTCTTTCATTTTCTTTTTTCTTTTTGGGATATCCTCTTTTCATTCTCTCCTTTCTAATCTTTCCTCATACATTGTTTTTTTTCTTTTTGCGATATCCTCTGTTCATTCTCTCCTTTCTAATCTTTCCTCTTTCATTTTCTTTTTTCTTTTTCTGATATCCTCTTTTCATTCTCTCCTTTCTAATCTTTCCTCTTTCATTGTCTTTTTTCTTTTTGGGATATCCTCTTTTCATTCTCTCCTTTCTAATCTTTCCTCTTTCATTGTCTTTTTTCTTTTTGAGATATCCTCTTTTCATTCTCTCCTTTCTAATATTTCCTCTTTCAGTTTCTTTTTTCTTTTTGGGATATCCTCTTTTCATTCTCTCCTTTCTAATCTTTCCTCTTTCATTTTCTTTCTTTCTTTTTGTGATATCCTCTTTTCATTCTCTCCTTTCTAATCTTTCCTCTTTCATTTTCTTTTTTCTTTTTGGGATATCCTCTTTTCATTCTCTCCTTTCTAATCTTTCCTCTTTCATTTTCTTTTTTCTTTTTGGGATATCCTCTTTTCATTCTCTCTTTTCTAATCTTTCCTCATTCTTTGATTTTTTTTCTTTTTGCGATATCCTCTTTTCATTCTCTCCATTCTAATCTTTCCTCTTTCATTTTCGTTTTTTTTTTGGATATCCTTTTTTCATTCTCTCCTTTCTAATCTTTCCTCTTTCATTTTCTTTTTTCTTTTGTGATATCCTCTTTTCATTCTCTCCTTTCTAATCTTTCCTCTTTCAGTTTCTTTTTCTTTTTGGGATATCCTCATTTCATTCCCTCCTTTCTAATCTTTCCTCTTTCATTTTCTTTTTGTGATATCTTCTTTTCATTCTCTCCTTTCTAATCTTTCCACTTTCATTTTCTTTTTGTGATATTATCTTCTCATTCTTTCCTTTCTAATCCTTCCTCTTTCATTTTAATTTTTATTTTGTGATATCCTCTTTTCATTCTCTCCTTTCTAATCTTTCCTCTTTCATTCACTTTTTTCATTTTGGGATATCCTCTTTTCATTCTCTCCTTTCTAATCTTTCCTCTTTCAGTTTCTTTTTCTTTTTGGGATATCCTCTTTTCATTCCCTCCTTTCTAATCTTTCCTCTTTCATTTTCTTTTTGTGATATCTTCTTTTCATTCTCTCCTTTCTAATCTTTCGTCTTTCATTGTCTTTTTTCTTATTGTGATATCCTCTTTTCATTCTCTTCTTTCTAATCTTTCCTCTTTCATTGTCTTTTTTCTTTTTGGGATATCCTCTTTTCATTCTCTCCTTTCTAATCTTTCCTCTTTCATTTTCTTTTTGTGATATCCTCTTTTAATTCTTTCCTTTCTAATCTTTCCTCTTTCATTTTAATTTTTCTTTTGTAATATCCTCTTTTCATTCTCTCCTTTCTAATATTTCCTCTTTCATTCTCTTTTTTCATTTTGGGATATCCTCTTTTCATTCTCTCCTTTCTAATCTTTCCTCTTTCATTTTCTTTTTTCTTTTTGGGATATCCTCTTTTCATTCTCTCCTTTCTAATCTTTCCTCTTTCATTTTCTTTTTTCTTTTTGGTATATCCTCTTTTCATTCTCTCCTTTCTAATCTTTCCTCTTTCATTTTCTTTTTTCTTTTTGGGATATCCTCTTTTCATTTTCTCCTTTCTAATCTTTCCTCTTTCATTTCCTTTTTTCTTTTTCTGATATCCTCTTTTCATTCTCTCCTTTCTAATCTTTCCTCTTTCATTTTCTTTTTGTGATATCCTCTTTTAATTCTTTCCTTTCTAATCTTTCCTCTTTCATTTTAATTTTTCTTTTGTAATATCCTCTTTTCATTCTCTCCTTTCTAATATTTCCTCTTTCATTCTCTTTTTTCATTTTGGGATATCCTCTTTTCATTCTCTCCTTTCTAATCTTTCCTCTTTCATTTTCTTTTTTCTTTTTGGGATATCCTCTTCTCATTCTCTCGTTTCCAATCTTTCCTCTTTCTTTTTTTTTTCTTTTTGGGATATCCTCTTTTCATTCTCTTCTTTCTAATCTTTCCTCATTCATTGTTTTTTGTTCTTTTTGCGATATCCTCTTTTCATTCTCTCCTTTCTAATCTTTCCTCTTTCATTTTCTTTTTGCGATATCCTCTTTTCATTCTCTCCTTTCTAATCTTTCCTCTTTCATTTTCTTTTTTCTTTTTGTGATAATCTCTTTTCATTCTCTCCTTTCTAATCTTTCCTCTTTCATTGTCTTTTTTCTTTTTTGATATCCTCTTTTCATTTTCTCCATTGTAATCTTTCCTCTTTCATTTACTTTTTGTGATATCCTCTTTTCATTCTCTCCTTTCTAATCTTTCCTCTTTCATTTTCATTTTTTGTTTTGTGATATCCTCTTTTCATTCTCTTCTTTCTAATCTTTCCTCTTTCATTTTCTTTTTTCTTTTTGGGATATCCTCGTTTCATTCTCTCCTTTCTAATCTTTCCTCTTTAATTTTCTTTTTTCTTTTTGGGATATCCTCTTTTCATTCACTCCTTTCTAATATTTCCTCTTTCATTTTCTTTTTTCTTTTTGCGATATCCTCTTGTCATTCTCTCCTTTCTAATCTTTCTTCTTTCATTTTCTTTTTTCTTTTTGTGATAATCTCTTTTCATTCTCTCCTTTCTAATCTTTCTTCTTTCATTTTCTTTTTTCTTTTTGTGATAATCTCTTTTCATTCTCTTCTTTCTAATCTTTCCTCTTTCATTGTCTTTTTTCATTTTTGATATCCTCTTTTAATTCTCTCCTTTCTAAACTTTCCTCTTTCATTTTCATTTTTCTTTTATGATATACTCTTTTCATTCTCTTCTTTCTAATCTTTCCACTTTCATTTTCATTTTTCTTTTGTGATATCCTCTTTTCATTCTCTTCTTTCTAATCTTTCCTCTTTCATTGTCTTTTTTCTTTTTGGGATATCCTCTTTTCATTCTCTCTTTTCTAATCTTTCCTCTTTCATTGTCTTTTTTCATTTTGGGATATCCTCTTCTCATTCTCTCGTTTCCAATCTTTGCTCTTTCATTTTTTTTTCTTTTTGGGATATCCTCTTTTCATTCTCTTCTTTCTAATCTTTCCTCATTCATTGTTTTTTTTTCTTTTTGCGATATCCTCTTTTCATTCTCTCCTTTCTAATCTTTCCTCTTTCATTTTCTTTTTGGGATATCCTCTTTTCATTCTCTCCTTTCTAATCTTTCCTCTTTCATTTCTTTTTTCTTTTGTGATATCCTCTTTTCATTCTCTCCATTCTAATGTTTCCTCTTTCATTTTCTTTTTTTCTTTTTGGGATATCCTATTTCGTTCTCTCCTTTCTAATCTTTCCTCTTTCATTTTCTTTTTTCTTTTTGGGATATCCTCTTCTCATTCTCCCGTTTCGAATATTTCCTCTTTCATTGTCTTTTTTCTTTTTGGGATATCCTCTTTTCATTCTCTCCTTTCTAATCTTTCCTCTTTCATTTTCTATTTTCTTTTTTGATATGCTCTTTTCATTCTCTCCTTTCTAATGTTTCCTCTTTCATTTTCTTTTTTCTTTTGTGATATCCTCTTTTCATTCGCTCCTTTCTAATCTTTCCTCTTTCATTTTCTTTTTTCTTTTGTGATATCCTCTTTTCATTCTCTCCTTTCTAATCTTTTTTCTTTGATTGTCTTTTTTCTTTTTGGGATATCCTCTTTTCATTCTCTCCTTTCTAATCTTTCCTCTTTCATTTTCTTTTTGGGATATCCTCTTTTCATTCTCTCCTTTCTAAACTTTCCTCATACATTGTTTTTTTTCTTTTTGCGATATCCTCTGTTCATTCTCTCCTTTCTAATCTTTCCTCTTTCATTTTCTTTTTTCTTTTTCTGATATCCTCTTTTCATTCTCTCCTTTCTAATCTTTCCTCTTTCATTGTCTTTTTTCTTTTTGGGATATCCTCTTTTCATTCTCTCCTTTCTAATCTTTCCACTTTCAGTTTCTTTTTTCTTTTTGGGATATCCTCTTTTCATTCTCTCCTTTCTAATCTTTCCTCTTTCATTTCTTTTTTCTTTTGTGATATCCTCTTTTCATTCTCTCCTTTCTAATGTTTCCTCTTTCATTTTCTTTTTTTCTTTTTGGGATATCCTCTTTTCGTTCTCTCCTTTCTAATCTTTCCTCTTTCATTTTCTTTTTTCTTTTTGGGATATCCTCTTCTCATTCTCTCGTTTCCAATATTTCCTCTTTCTTTGTCTTTTTTCTTTTTGGGATATCCTCTTTTCATTCTCTCCTTTCTAATCTTTCCTCTTTCATATTCTTTTTTCGTTTGTGATATCCTCTTTTCATTCTCTCCTTTCTAATCTTTCATGTTTCATTGTCTTTTTTCTTTTTGGGATATCCTCTTTTCATTCTCTCCTTTCTAATCTTTCCTCTTTCATTTTCTTTTTTCTTTTTGGGATATCCTCTTTTCATTCTCTCCTTTCTAATCTTTCCTCATACATTGTTTTTTTTTTTTGCGATATCCTCTGTTCATTCTCTCCTTTCTAATCTTTCCTCTTTCATTTTCTTTTTTCTTTTTCTGATATCCTCTTTTCATTCTCTCCATTCTAATCTTTCCTCTTTCATTTTCGTTTTTTTTTTTGGATATCCTTTTTTCATTCTCTCCTTTCTAATCTTTCCTCTTTCATTTTCTTTTTTCTTTTGTGATATCCTCTTTTCATTCCCTCCTTTCTAATCTTTCCTCTTTCATTTTCTTTTTGTGATATCTTCTTTTCATTCTCTCCTTTCTAATCTTTCCACTTTCATTTTCTTTTTGTGATATTATCTTCTCATTCTTTCCTTTCTAATCCTTCCTCTTTCATTTTAATTTTTATTTTGTGATATCCTCTTTTCATTCTCTCCTTTCTAATCTTTCCTCTTTCATTCACTTTTTTCATTTTGGGATATCCTCTTTTCATTCTCTCCTTTCTAATCTTTCCTCTTTCAGTTTCTTTTTCTTTTTGGGATATCCTCTTTTCATTCCCTCCTTTCTAATCTTTCCTCTTTCATTTTCTTTTTGTGATATCTTCTTTTCATTCTCTCCTTTCTAATCTTTCCTCTTTCATTGTCTTTTTTCTTATTGTGATATCCTCTTTTCATTCTCTTCTTTCTAATCTTTCCTCTTTCATTGTCTTTTTTCTTTTTGGGATATCCTCTTTTCATTCTCTCCTTTCTAATCTTTCCTCTTTCATTTTCTTTTTGTGATATCCTCTTTTAATTCTTTCCTTTCTAATCTTTTTTCTTTCATTTTAATTTTTCTTTTGTAATATCCTCTTTTCATTCTCTCCTTTCTAATATTTCCTCTTTCATTCTCTTTTTTCATTTTGGGATATCCTCTTTTCATTCTCTCCTTTCTAATCTTTCCTCTTTCATTTTCTTTTTTCTTTTTGGGATATCCTCTTTTCATTCTCTCCTTTCTAATCTTTCCTCTTTCATTTTCTTTTTTCTTTTTGGTATATCCTCTTTTCATTCTCTCCTTTCTAATCTTTCCTCTTTCAGTTTCTTTTTTCTTTTTGGGATATCCTCTTTTCATTCTCTCCTTTCTAATCTTTCCTCTTTCATTTTATTTTTTATTTTTGTGATAATCTCTTTTCATTATCTTCTTTCTAATCTTTCCTCTTTCATTTTCATTTTTCTTTTGTGATATCCTCTTTTCATTCTCTTCTTTCTAATCTTTCCTCTTTCATTTTCCTTTTTCTTTTGTGATATCCTCTTTTCATTCTCTTCTTTCTAAACTTTCCTCTTTCATTTTCCTTTTTCTTTTGTGATATCCTCTTTTCATTCTCTTCTTTCTAATCTTTCCTCTTTCATTGTCTTTTTTCTTTTTGGGATATCCTCTTTTCATTCTCTCCTTTCTAATCTTTCCTCTTTCATTGTCTTTTTTCATTTTGGGATATCCTCTTCTCATTCTCTCGTTTCCAATCTTTCCTCTTTCTTTTTTTTTTCTTTTTGGGATATCCTCTTTTCATTCTCTTCTTTCTAATCTTTCCTCATTCATTGTTTTTTGTTCTTTTTGCGATATCCTCTTTTCATTCTCTCCTTTCTAATCTTTCCTCTTTCATTTTCTTTTTGGGATATCCTCTTTTCATTCTCTCCTTTCTAATCTTTCCTCTTTCATTTTCTTTTTTCTTTTTGTGATAATCTCTTTTCATTCTCTCCTTTCTAATCTTTCCTCTTTCATTGTCTTTTTTCTTTTTTGATATCCTCTTTTCATTTTCTCCATTGTAATCTTTCCTCTTTCATTTACTTTTTGTGATATCCTCTTTTCATTCTCTCCTTTCTAATCTTTCCTCTTTCATTTTCATTTTTTGTTTTGTGATATCCTCTTTTCATTCTCTTCTTTCTAATCTTTCCTCTTTCATTGTCTTTTTTCTTTTTGGGATATCCTCGTTTCATTCTCTCCTTTCTAATCTTTCCTCTTTAATTTTCTTTTTTCTTTTTGGGATATCCTCTTTTCATTCACTCCTTTCTAATATTTCCTCTTTCATTTTCTTTTTTCTTTTTGCGATATCCTCTTGTCATTCTCTCCTTTCTAATCTTTCTTCTTTCATTTTCTTTTTTCTTTTTGTGATAATCTCTTTTCATTCTCTTCTTTCTAATCTTTCCTCTTTCATTGTCTTTTTTCATTTTTGATATCCTCTTTTCATTTTCTCCTTTCTAATCTTTCCTCTTTCATTGTCTTTTTTCATTTTGGGATATCCTCTTCTCATTCTCTCGTTTCCAATCTTTGCTCTTTCATTTTTTTTTCTTTTTGGGATATCCTCTTTTCATTCTCTTCTTTCTAATCTTTCCTCATTCATTGTTTTTTTTTCTTTTTGCGATATCCTCTTTTCATTCTCTCCTTTCTAATCTTTCCTCTTTCATTTTCTTTTTGGGATATCCTCTTTTCATTCTCTCCTTTCTAATCTTTCCTCTTTCATTTCTTTTTTCTTTTGTGATATCCTCTTTTCATTCTCTCCATTCTAATGTTTCCTCTTTCATTTTCTTTTTTTCTTTTTGGGATATCCTCTTTTCGTTCTCTCCTTTCTAATCTTTCCTCTTTCATTTTCTTTTTTCTTTTTGGGATATCCTCTTCTCATTCTCCCGTTTCGAATATTTCCTCTTTCATTGTCTTTTTTCTTTTTGGGATATCCTCTTTTCATTCTCTCCTTTCTAATCTTTCCTCTTTCATTTTCTATTTTCTTTTTTGATATGCTCTTTTCATTCTCTCCTTTCTAATGTTTCCTCTTTCATTTTCTTTTTTCTTTTGTGATATCCTCTTTTCATTCGCTCCTTTCTAATCTTTCCTCTTTCATTTTCTTTTTTCTTTTGTGATATCCTCTTTTCATTCTCTCCTTTCTAATCTTTCCTCTTTGATTGTCTTTTTTCTTTTTGGGATATCCTCTTTTCATTCTCTCCTTTCTAATCTTTCCTCTTTCATTTTCTTTTTGGGATATCCTCTTTTCATTCTCTCCTTTCTAATCTTTCCTCTTTCATTTTCTTTTTTCTTTTTGTGATAATCTCTTTTCATTCTCTTCTTTCTAATCTTTCCTCTTTCATTGTCTTTTTTCTAATTTGATATCCTCTTTTCATTTTCTCCTTTCTAATCTTTCCTCTTTCATTTTCTTTTTGTGATATCCTCTTTTCATTCTCTCCTTTCTAATCTTTCCTCTTTCATTTTCATTTTTCTTTTGTGATATCCTCTTTTCATTCTCTCCTTTCTAATCTTTCCTCTTTCATTTTCTTTTTTCTTTTTGTGATAATCTCTTTTCATTCTCTCCTTTCTAATCTTTCCTCTTTCATTGTCTTTTTTCTTTTTTGATATCCCCTTTTCATTTTCTCCATTGTAATCTTTCCTCTTTCATTTTCTTTTTGTGATATCCTCTTTTCATTCTCTCCTTTCTAATCTTTCCTCTTTCATTTTCATTTTTCTTTTGTGATATCCTCTTTTCATTCTCTTCTTTCTAATCTTTCCTCTTTCATTGTCTTTTTTCTTTTTGGGATATCCTCGTTTCATTCTCTCCTTTCTAATCTTTCCTCTTTAATTTTCTTTTTTCTTTTTGGGATATCCTCTTTTCATTCACTCCTTTCTAATCTTTCCTCTTTCATTTTCTTTTTTCTTTTTGCGATATCCTCTTGTCATTCTCTCCTTTCTAATCTTTCTTCTTTCATTTTCTTTTTTCTTTTTGCGATATCCTCTTTTCATTCTCTCCTTTCGAATCTTTCCTCTTTTATTTTATTTTTTTTTTTGGGATATCCTCTTTTCATTCACTCCTTTCTAATCTTTCCTCTTTCATTTTCTTTTTTCTTTTTGTGATAATCTCTTTTCATTCTCTCCTTTCTAATCTTTCCTCTTTCATTTTCTTTTTTCTTTTTGTGATAATCTCTTTTCATTCTCTTCTTTCTAATCTTTCCTCTTTCATTGTCTTTTTTCATTTTTGATATCCTCTTTTCATTCTCTTCTTTCTAATCTTTCCTCTTTCATTTTCATTTTTCTTTTGTGATATCCTCTTTTCATTCTCTCCTTTCTAATCTTTCCTCTTTCATTGTCTTTTTTCTTTTTGGGATATCCTCTTTTCATTCTCTCCTTTCTAATCTTTCCTCTTTCATTGTCTTTTTTCATTTTGGGATATCCTCTTCTCATTCTCTCGTTTCCAATCTTTGCTCTTTCATTTTTTTTTCTTTTTGGGATATCCTCTTTTCATTCTCTTCTTTCTAATCTTTCCTCATTCATTGTTTTTTTTTCTTTTTGCGATATCCTCTTTTCATTCTCTCCTTTCTAATCTTTCCTCTTTCATTTTCTTTTTGGGATATCCTCTTTTCATTCTCTCAATTCTAATCTTTCCTCTTTCATTTCTTTTTTCTTTTGTGATATCCTCTTTTCATTCTCTCCATTCTAATGTTTCCTCTTTCATTTTCTTTTTTTCTTTTTGGGATATCCTCTTTTCGTTCTCTCCTTTCTAATCTTTCCTCTTTCATTTTCTTTTTTCTTTTTGGGATATCCTCTTCTCATTCTCACGTTTCCAATATTTCCTCTTTCATTGTCTTTTTTCGTTTTGGGATATCCTCTTTTCATTCTCTCCTTTCTAATCTTTCCTCTTTCATTTTCTATTTTCTTTTTTGATATGCTCTTTTCATTCTCTCCTTTCTAATGTTTCCTCTTTCATTTTCTTTTTTCTTTTGTGATATCCTTTTTTCATTCTCTCCTTTCTAATCTTTCCTCTTTCATTTTCTTTTTTCTTTTTCTGATATCCTCTTTTCATTCTCTCCTTTCTAATCTTTCCTCTTTCATTGTCTTTTTTCTCTTTGGGATATCCTCTTTTCATTCTCTCCTTTCTAATCTTTCCTCTTTCAGTTTCTTTTTTCGTTTTGGGATATCCTCTTTTCATTCTCTCCTTTCTAATCTTTCCTCTTTCATTTCTTTTTTCTTTTGTGATATCCTCTTTTCATTCTCTCCTTTCTAATGTTTCCTCTTTCATTTTCTTTTTGGGATATCCTCTTTTCGTTCTCTCCTTTCTAATCTTTCCTCTTTCATTTTCTTTTTTCTTTTTGGGATATCCTCTTCTCATTCTCTCGTTTCCAATATTTCCTCTTTCATTTTCTTTTTTTCTTTTTGGGATATCCTCTTTTCGTTCTCTCCTTTCTAATCTTTCCTCTTTCATTTTCTTTTTTCTTTTTGGGATATCCTCTTCTCATTCTCACGTTTCCAATATTTCCTCTTTCATTGTCTTTTTTCGTTTTGGGATATCCTCTTTTCATTCTCTCCTTTCTAATCTTTCCTCTTTCATTTTCTATTTTCTTTTTTGATATGCTCTTTTCATTCTCTCCTTTCTAATGTTTCCTCTTTCATTTTCTTTTTTCTTTTGTGATATCCTTTTTTCATTCTCTCCTTTCTAATCTTTCCTCTTTCATTTTCTTTTTTCTTTTTCTGATATCCTCTTTTCATTCTCTCCTTTCTAATCTTTCCTCTTTCATTGTCTTTTTTCTTTTTGGGATATCCTCTTTTCATTCTCTCCTTTCTAATCTTTCCTCTTTCAGTTTATTTTTCGTTTTGGGATATCCTCTTTTCATTCTCTCCTTTCTAATCTTTCCTCTTTCATTTCTTTTTTCTTTTGTGATATCCTCTTTTCATTCTCTCCTTTCTAATGTTTCCTCTTTCATTTTCTTTTTGGGATATCCTCTTTTCGTTCTCTCCTTTCTAATCTTTCCTCTTTCATTTTCTTTTTTCTTTTTGGGATATCCTCTTCTCATTCTCTCGTTTCCAATATTTCCTCTTTCTTTGTCTTTTTTCTTTTTGGGATATCCTCTTTTCATTCTCTCCTTTCTAATCTTTCCTCTTTCATATTCTTTTTTCTTTTGTGATATCCTCTTTTCATTCTCTCCTTTCTAATCTTTCCTGTTTCATTGTCTTTTTTCTTTTTGGGATATCCTCTTTTCATTCTCTCCTTTCTAATCTTTCCTCTTTCATTTTCTTTTTTCTTTTTGGGATATCCTCTTTTCATTCTCTCCTTTCTAATCTTTCCTCATACATTGTTTTTTTTCTTTTTGCGATATCCTCTGTTCATTCTCTCCTTTCTAATCTTTCCTCTTTCATTTTCTTTTTTCTTTTTCTGATATCCTCTTTTCATTCTCTCCTTTCTAATCTTTCCTCTTTCATTGTCTTTTTTCTTTTTGGGATATCCTCTTTTCATTCTCTCCTTTCTAATCTTTCCTCTTTCATTGTCTTTTTTCTTTTTGAGATATCCTCTTTTCATTCTCTCCTTTCTAATATTTCCTCTTTCAGTTTGTTTTTTCTTTTTGGGATATCCTCTTTTCATTCTCTCCTTTCTAATCTTTCCTCTTTCATTTTCTTTCTTTCTTTTTGTGATATCCTCTTTTCATTCTCTCCTTTCTAATCTTTCCTCTTTCATTTTCTTTTTTCTTTTTGGGATATCCTCTTTTCATTCTCTCCTTTCTAATCTTTCCTCTTTCATTTTCTTTTTTCTTTTTGGGATATCCTCTTTTCATTCTCTCTTTTCTAATCTTTCCTCATTCTTTGATTTTTTGTCTTTTTGCGATATCCTCTTTTCATTCTCTCCATTCTAATCTTTCCTCTTTCATTTTCGTTTTTTTTTTGGATATCCTTTTTTCATTCTCTCCTTTCTAATCTTTCCTCTTTCATTTTCTTTTTTCTTTTGTGATATCCTCTTTTCATTCTCTCCTTTCTAATCTTTCCTCTTTCAGTTTCTTTTTCTTTTTGGGATATCCTCATTTCATTCCCTCCTTTCTAATCTTTCCTCTTTCATTTTCTTTTTGTGATATCTTCTTTTCATTCTCTCCTTTCTAATCTTTCGTCTTTCATTGTCTTTTTTCTTATTGTGATATCCTCTTTTCATTCTCTTCTTTCTAATCTTTCCTCTTTCATTGTCTTTTTTCTTTTTGGGATATCCTCTTTTCATTCTCTCCTTTCTAATCTTTCCTCTTTCATTTTCTTTTTGTGATATCCTCTTTTAATTCTTTCCTTTCTAATCTTTCCTCTTTCATTTTAATTTTTCTTTTGTAATATCCTCTTTTCATTCTCTCCTTTCTAATATTTCCTCTTTCATTCTCTTTTTTCATTTTGGGATATCCTCTTTTCATTCTCTCCTTTCTAATCTTTCCTCTTTCAGTTTCTTTTTCTTTTTGGGATATCCTCTTTTCATTCCCTCCTTTCTAATCTTTCCTCTTTCATTTTCTTTTTGTGATATTATCTTCTCATTCTTTCCTTTCTAATCCTTCCTCTTTCATTTTAATTTTTATTTTGTGATATCCTCTTTTCATTCTCTCCTTTCTAATCTTTCCTCTTTCATTCACTTTTTTCATTTTGGGATATCCTCTTTTCATTCTCTCCTTTCTAATCTTTCCTCTTTCAGTTTCTTTTTCTTTTTGGGATATCCTCTTTTCATTCCCTCCTTTCTAATCTTTCCTCTTTCATTTTCTTTTTGTGATATCTTCTTTTCATTCTCTCCTTTCTAATCTTTCGTCTTTCATTGTCTTTTTTCTTATTGTGATATCCTCTTTTCATTCTCTTCTTTCTAATCTTTCCTCTTTCATTGTCTTTTTTCTTTTTGGGATATCCTCTTTTCATTCTCTCCTTTCTAATCTTTCCTCTTTCATTTTCTTTTTGTGATATCCTCTTTTAATTCTTTCCTTTCTAATCTTTCCTCTTTCATTTTAATTTTTCTTTTGTAATATCCTCTTTTCATTCTCTCCTTTCTAATATTTCCTCTTTCATTCTCTTTTTTCATTTTGGGATATCCTCTTTTCATTCTCTCCTTTCTAATCTTTCCTCTTTCATTTTCTTTTTTCTTTTTGGGATATCCTCTTTTCATTCTCTCCTTTCTAATCTTTCCTCTTTCATTTTCTTTTTTCTTTTTGGGATATCCTCTTTTCATTCTCTCCTTTCTAATCTTTCCTCTTTCAGTTTCTTTTTTCTTTTTCTGATATCCTCTTTTCATTCTCTCCTTTCTAATCTTTCCTCTTTCATTTTCTTTTTTCTTTTTGGTATATCCTCTTTTCATTCTCTCCTTTCTAATCTTTCCTCTTTCAGTTTCTTTTTTCTTTTTGGGATATCCTCTTTTCATTCTCTCCTTTCTAATCTTTCCTCTTTCATTTTCTTTTTTCTTTTTGGTATATCCTCTTTTCATTCTCTCCTTTCTAATCTTTCCTCTTTCAGTTTCTTTTTTCTTTTTGGGATATCCTCTTTTCATTCTCTCCTTTCTAATCTTTCCTCTTTCATTTTCTTTTTTCTTTTTGGTATATCCTCTTTTCATTCTCTCCTTTCTAATCTTTCCTCTTTCATTTTCTTTTTTCTTTTTGGGATATCCTCTTTTCATTCTCTCCTTTCTAATCTTTCCTCTTTCATTTTATTTTTTCTTTTTGGTATATCCTCTTTTCATTCTCTCCTTTCTAATCTTTCCTCTTTCAGTTTCTTTTTTCTTTTTGGGATATCCTCTTTTCATTCTCTCCTTTCTAATCTTTCCTCTTTCATTTTCTTTTTTCTTTTTGGTATATCCTCTTTTCATTCTCTCCTTTCTAATCTTTCCTCTTTCAGTTTCTTTTTTCTTTTTGGGATATCCTCTTTTCATTCTCTCCTTTCTAATCTTTCCTCTTTCATTTTCTTTTTTCTTTTTGGTATATCCTCTTTTCATTCTCTCCTTTCTAATCTTTCCTCTTTCAGTTTCTTTTTTCTTTTTGGGATATCCTCTTTTCATTCTCTCCTTTCTAATCTTTCCTCTTTCATTTTCTTTTTTCTTTTTGGTATATCCTCTTTTCATTCTCTCCTTTCTAATCTTTCCTCTTTCAGTTTCTTTTTTCTTTTTGGGATATCCTCTTTTCATTCTCTCCTTTCTAATCTTTCCTCTTTCATTTTATTTTTTATTTTTGTGATAATCTCTTTTCATTATCTTCTTTCTAATCTTTCCTCTTTCATTTCCTTTTAGTGATATCCTCTTTGAATTCTCTCCTTTCTAATCTTTCCTCTTTCATTTTCATTTTTCTTTTATGATATCCTCCTTTCATTCTCTCCTTTCTAATCTTTCCTCTTTCATTTTCTTTTTTCTTTTTGGTATATCCTCTTTTCATTCTCTCCTTTCTAATCTTTCCTCTTTCAGTTTCTTTTTTCTTTTTGGGATATCCTCTTTTCATTCTCTCCTTTCTAATCTTTCCTCTTTCATTTTCTTTTTTCTTTTTGGTATATCCTCTTTTCATTCTCTCCTTTCTAATCTTTCCTCTTTCAGTTTCTTTTTTCTTTTTGGGATATCCTCTTTTCATTCTCTCCTTTCTAATCTTTCCTCTTTCATTTTATTTTTTATTTTTGTGATAATCTCTTTTCATTATCTTCTTTCTAATCTTTCCTCTTTCATTTCCTTTTAGTGATATCCTCTTTGAATTCTCTCCTTTCTAATCTTTCCTCTTTCATTTTCATTTTTCTTTTATGATATCCTCTTTTCATTCTCTTCTTTCTAAACTTTCCTCTTTCATTTTCATTTTTCTTTTGTGATATCCTCTTTTCATTCTCTTCTTTCTAATCTTTCCTCTTTCATTGTCTTTTTTCTTTTTGGGATATCCTCTTTTCATTCTCTCCTTTCTAATCTTTCCTCTTTCATTGTCTTTTTTCATTTTGGGATATCCTCTTCTCATTCTCTCGTTTCCAATCTTTCCTCTTTCTTTTTTTTTTCTTTTTGGGATATCCTCTTTTCATTCTCTTCTTTCTAATCTTTCCTCATTCATTGTTTTTTGTTCTTTTTGCGATATCCTGTTTTCATTCTCTCCTTTCTAATCTTTCCTCTTTTATTTTCTTTTTGCGATATCCTCTTTTCATTTTCTCCATTGTAATCTTTCCTCTTTCATTTACTTTTTGTGATATCCTCTTTTCATTCTCTCCTTTCTAATCTTTCCTCTTTCATTTTCATTTTTTGTTTTGTGATATCCTCTTTTCATTCTCTTCTTTCTAATCTTTCCTCTTTCATTTTCTTTTTTCTTTTTGGGATATCCTCGTTTCATTCTCTCCTTTCTAATCTTTCCTCTTTAATTTTCTTTTTTCTTTTTGGGATATCCTCTTTTCATTCACTCCTTTCTAATATTTCCTCTTTCATTTTCTTTTTTCTTTTTGCGATATCCTCTTGTCATTCTCTCCTTTCTAATCTTTCTTCTTTCATTTTCTTTTTTCTTTTTGTGATAATCTCTTTTCATTCTCTCCTTTCTAATCTTTCTTCTTTCATTTTCTTTTTTCTTTTTGTGATAATCTCTTTTCATTCTCTTCTTTCTAATCTTTCCTCTTTCATTGTCTTTTTTCATTTTTGATATCCTCTTTTAATTCTCTCCTTTCTAAACTTTCCTCTTTCATTTTCTTTTAGTGATATCCTCTTTTAATTCTCTCCTTTCTAAACTTTCCTCTTTCATTTTCATTTTTCTTTTATGATATACTCTTTTCATTCTCTTCTTTCTAATCTTTCCACTTTCATTTTCATTTTTCTTTTGTGATATCCTCTTTTCATTCTCTTCTTTCTAATCTTTCCTCTTTCATTGTCTTTTTTCTTTTTGGGATATCCTCTTTTCATTCTCTCTTTTCTAATCTTTCCTCTTTCATTGTCTTTTTTCATTTTGGGATATCCTCTTCTCATTCTCTCGTTTCCAATCTTTGCTCTTTCATTTTTTTTTCTTTTTGGGATATCCTCTTTTCATTCTCTTCTTTCTAATCTTTCCTCATTCATTGTTTTTTTTTCTTTTTGCGATATCCTCTTTTCATTCTCTCCTTTCTAATCTTTCCTCTTTCATTTTCTTTTTGGGATATCCTCTTTTCATTCTCTCCTTTCTAATCTTTCCTCTTTCATTTTCTTTTTTCTTTTTGTGATAATCTCTTTTCATTCTCTCCTTTCTAATCTTTCCTCTTTCATTGTCTTTTTTCTTTTTTGATATCCTCTTTTCATTTTCTCCATTGTAATCTTTCCTCTTTCATTTACTTTTTGTGATATCCTCTTTTCATTCTCTCCTTTCTAATCTTTCCTCTTTCATTTTCATTTTTTGTTTTGTGATATCCTCTTTTCATTCTCTTCTTTCTAATCTTTCCTCTTTCATTTTCTTTTTTCTTTTTGGGATATCCTCGTTTCATTCTCTCCTTTCTAATCTTTCCTCTTTAATTTTCTTTTTTCTTTTTGGGATATCCTCTTTTCATTCACTCCTTTCTAATATTTCCTCTTTCATTTTCTTTTTTCTTTTTGCGATATCCTCTTGTCATTCTCTCCTTTCTAATCTTTCTTCTTTCATTTTCTTTTTTCTTTTTGTGATAATCTCTTTTCATTCTCTCCTTTCTAATCTTTCTTCTTTCATTTTCTTTTTTCTTTTTGTGATAATCTCTTTTCATTCTCTTCTTTCTAATCTTTCCTCTTTCATTGTCTTTTTTCATTTTGGGATATCCTCTTCTCATTCTCTCCTTTCTAAACTTTCCTCTTTCATTTTCATTTTTCTTTTTGGGATATCCTCTTTTCATTCTCTTCTTTCTAATCTTTCCTCATTCATTGTTTTTTTTTCTTTTTGCGATATCCTCTTTTCATTCTCTCCTTTCTAAACTTTCCTCTTTCATTTTCATTTTTCTTTTATGATATACTCTTTTCATTCTCTTCTTTCTAATCTTTCCACTTTCATTTTCATTTTTCTTTTGTGATATCCTCTTTTCATTCTCTTCTTTCTAATCTTTCCTCTTTCATTTTCTTTTTTCTTTTTGGGATATCCTCGTTTCATTCTCTCCTTTCTAATCTTTCCTCTTTAATTTTCTTTTTTCTTTTTGGGATATCCTCTTTTCATTCACTCCTTTCTAATATTTCCTCTTTCATTTTCTTTTTTCTTTTTGCGATATCCTCTTGTCATTCTCTCCTTTCTAATCTTTCTTCTTTCATTTTCTTTTTTCTTTTTGTGATAATCTCTTTTCATTCTCTCCTTTCTAATCTTTCTTCTTTCATTTTCTTTTTTCTTTTTGTGATAATCTCTTTTCATTCTCTTCTTTCTAATCTTTCCTCTTTCATTGTCTTTTTTCATTTTGGGATATCCTCTTCTCATTCTCTCGTTTCCAATCTTTGCTCTTTCATTTTTTTTTCTTTTTGGGATATCCTCTTTTCATTCTCTTCTTTCTAATCTTTCCTCATTCATTGTTTTTTTTTCTTTTTGCGATATCCTCTTTTCATTCTCTCCTTTCTAATCTTTCCTCTTTCATTTTCTTTTTGGGATATCCTCTTTTCATTCTCTCCTTTCTAATCTTTCCTCTTTCATTTCTTTTTTCTTTTGTGATATCCTCTTTTCATTCTCTCCATTCTAATGTTTCCTCTTTCATTTTCTTTTTTTCTTTTTGGGATATCCTCTTTTCGTTCTCTCCTTTCTAATCTTTCCTCTTTCATTTTCTTTTTTCTTTTTGGGATATCCTCTTCTCATTCTCCCGTTTCGAATATTTCCTCTTTCATTGTCTTTTTTCTTTTTGGGATATCCTCTTTTCATTCTCTCCTTTCTAATCTTTCCTCTTTCATTTTCTAT
Organism: Acanthosepion esculentum; assembly: GCA_964036315.1. Lineage (NCBI taxonomy): Eukaryota > Metazoa > Mollusca > Cephalopoda > Sepiida > Sepiidae > Acanthosepion > Acanthosepion esculentum. The sequence continues at coordinate 52,394,706 of OZ038517.1, read as the reverse complement.
TTTCTTTTTTGATATGCTCTTTTCATTCTCTCCTTTCTAATGTTTCCTCTTTCATTTTCTTTTTTCTTTTGTGATATCCTCTTTTCATTCGCTCCTTTCTAATCTTTCCTCTTTCATTTTCTTTTTTCTTTTGTGATATCCTCTTTTCATTCTCTCCTTTCTAATCTTTCCTCTTTGATTGTCTTTTTTCTTTTTGGGATATCCTCTTTTCATTCTCTCCTTTCTAATCTTTCCTCTTTCATTTTCTTTTTGGGATATCCTCTTTTCATTCTCTCCTTTCTAAACTTTCCTCATACATTGTTTTTTTTCTTTTTGCGATATCCTCTGTTCATTCTCTCCTTTCTAATCTTTCCTCTTTCATTTTCTTTTTTCTTTTTCTGATATCCTCTTTTCATTCTCTCCTTTCTAATCTTTCCTCTTTCATTGTCTTTTTTCTTTTTGGGATATCCTCTTTTCATTCTCTCCTTTCTAATCTTTCCACTTTCAGTTTCTTTTTTCTTTTTGGGATATCCTCTTTTCATTCTCTCCTTTCTAATCTTTCCTCTTTCATTTCTTTTTTCTTTTGTGATATCCTCTTTTCATTCTCTCCTTTCTAATGTTTCCTCTTTCATTTTCTTTTTTTCTTTTTGGGATATCCTCTTTTCGTTCTCTCCTTTCTAATCTTTCCTCTTTCATTTTCTTTTTTCTTTTTGGGATATCCTCTTCTCATTCTCTCGTTTCCAATATTTCCTCTTTCTTTGTCTTTTTTCTTTTTGGGATATCCTCTTTTCATTCTCTCCTTTCTAATCTTTCATGTTTCATTGTCTTTTTTCTTTTTGGGATATCCTCTTTTCATTCTCTCCTTTCTAATCTTTCCTCTTTCATTTTCTTTTTTCTTTTTGGGATATCCTCTTTTCATTCTCTCCTTTCTAATCTTTCCTCATACATTGTTTTTTTTTTTTGCGATATCCTCTGTTCATTCTCTCCTTTCTAATCTTTCCTCTTTCATTTTCTTTTTTCTTTTTCTGATATCCTCTTTTCATTCTCTCCATTCTAATCTTTCCTCTTTCATTTTCGTTTTTTTTTTTGGATATCCTTTTTTCATTCTCTCCTTTCTAATCTTTCCTCTTTCATTTTCTTTTTTCTTTTGTGATATCCTCTTTTCATTCTCTCCTTTCTAATCTTTCCTCTTTCAGTTTCTTTTTCTTTTTGGGATATCCTCTTTTCATTCCCTCCTTTCTAATCTTTCCTCTTTCATTTTCTTTTTGTGATATCTTCTTTTCATTCTCTCCTTTCTAATCTTTCCTCTTTCATTGTCTTTTTTCTTATTGTGATATCCTCTTTTCATTCTCTTCTTTCTAATCTTTCCTCTTTCATTGTCTTTTTTCTTTTTGGGATATCCTCTTTTCATTCTCTCCTTTCTAATCTTTCCTCTTTCATTTTCTTTTTGTGATATCCTCTTTTAATTCTTTCCTTTCTAATCTTTTTTCTTTCATTTTAATTTTTCTTTTGTATTATCCTCTTTTCATTCTCTCCTTTCTAATATTTCCTCTTTCATTCTCTTTTTTCATTTTGGGATATCCTCTTTTCATTCTCTCCTTTCTAATCTTTCCTCTTTCATTCTCTTTTTTCTTTTTGGGATATCCTCTTTTAATTCTCTCCTTTCTAATCTTTCCTCTTTCATTTTCATTTTTCTTTTATGATATCCTCTTTTCATTCTCTTCTTTCTAATCTTTCCTCTTTCATTTTCCTTTTTCTTTTGTGATATCCTCTTTTCATTCTCTTCTTTCTAATCTTTCCTCTTTCATTGTCTTTTTTCTTTTTGGAATATCCTCTTTTAATTCTCTCCTTTCTAATCTTTCCTCTTTCATTTTCATTTTTCTTTTATGATATCCTCTTTTCATTCTCTCCTTTCTAATCTTTCCTCTTTCATTGTCTTTTTTCATTTTGGGATATCCTCTTCTCATTCTCTCGTTTCCAATCTTTCCTCTTTCTTTTTTTTTTCTTTTTGGGATATCCTCTTTTCATTCTCTTCTTTCCAATCTTTCCTCATTCATTGTTTTTTGTTCTTTTTGCGATATCCTCTTTTCATTCTCTCCTTTCTAATCTTTCCTCTTTCATTTTCTTTTTGGGATATCCTCTTTTCATTCTCTCCTTTCTAATCTTTCCTCTTTCATTTTCTTTTTTCTTTTTGTGATAATCTCTTTTCATTCTCTCCTTTCTAATCTTTCCTCTTTCATTGTCTTTTTTCTTTTTTGATATCCTCTTTTCATTTTCTCCATTGTAATCTTTCCTCTTTCATTTACTTTTTGTGATATCCTCTTTTCATTCTCTCCTTTCTAATCTTTCCTCTTTCATTTTCATTTTTTGTTTTGTGATATCCTCTTTTCATTCTCTTCTTTCTAATCTTTCCTCTTTCATTGTCTTTTTTCTTTTTGGGATATCCTCGTTTCATTCTCTCCTTTCTAATCTTTCCTCTTTAATTTTCTTTTTTCTTTTTGGGATATCCTCTTTTCATTCACTCCTTTCTAATATTTCCTCTTTCATTTTCTTTTTTCTTTTTGCGATATCCTCTTGTCATTCTCTCCTTTCTAATCTTTCTTCTTTCATTTTCTTTTTTCTTGTTGTGATAATCTCTTTTCATTCTCTCCTTTCTAATCTTTCTTCTTTCATTTTCTTTTTTCTTTTTGTGATAATCTCTTTTCATTCTCTTCTTTCTAATCTTTCCTCTTTCATTGTCTTTTTTCATTTTTGATATCCTCTTTTCATTCTCTCCTTTCTAAACTTTCCTCTTTCATTTCCTTTTAGTGATATCCTCTTTTAATTCTCTCCTTTCTAAACTTTCCTCTTTCATTTTCATTTTTCTTTTATGATATACTCTTTTCATTCTCTTCTTTCTAATCTTTCCACTTTCATTTTCATTTTTCTTTTGTGATATCCTCTTTTCATTCTCTTCTTTCTAATCTTTCCTCTTTCATTGTCTTTTTTCTTTTTGGGATATCCTCTTTTCATTCTCTCTTTTCTAATCTTTCCTCTTTCATTGTCTTTTTTCATTTTGGGATATCCTCTTCTCATTCTCTCGTTTCCAATCTTTGCTCTTTCATTTTTTTTTCTTTTTGGGATATCCTCTTTTCATTCTCTTCTTTCTAATCTTTCCTCATTCATTGTTTTTTTTTCTTTTTGCGATATCCTCTTTTCATTCTCTCCTTTCTAATCTTTCCTCTTTCATTTTCTTTTTGGGATATCCTCTTTTCATTCTCTCCTTTCTAATCTTTCCTCTTTCATTTTCTTTTTTCTTTTTGTGATAATCTCTTTTCATTCTCTCCTTTCTAATCTTTCCTCTTTCATTTCTTTTTTCTTTTGTGATATCCTCTTTTCATTCTCTCCATTCTAATGTTTCCTCTTTCATTTTCTTTTTTTCTTTTTGGGATATCCTCTTTTCGTTCTCTCCTTTCTAATCTTTCCTCTTTCATTTTCTTTTTTCTTTTTGGGATATCCTCTTCTCATTCTCCCGTTTCGAATATTTCCTCTTTCATTGTCTTTTTTCTTTTTGGGATATCCTCTTTTCATTCTCTCCTTTCTAATCTTTCCTCTTTCATTTTCTATTTTCTTTTTTGATATGCTCTTTTCATTCTCTCCTTTCTAATGTTTCCTCTTTCATTTTCTTTTTTCTTTTGTGATATCCTCTTTTCATTCGCTCCTTTCTAATCTTTCCTCTTTCATTTTCTTTTTTCTTTTGTGATATCCTCTTTTCATTCTCTCCTTTCTAATCTTTCCTCTTTGATTGTCTTTTTTCTTTTTGGGATATCCTCTTTTCATTCTCTCCTTTCTAATCTTTCCTCTTTCATTTTCTTTTTGGGATATCCTCTTTTCATTCTCTCCTTTCTAAACTTTCCTCATACATTGTTTTTTTTCTTTTTGCGATATCCTCTGTTCATTCTCTCCTTTCTAATCTTTCCTCTTTCATTTTCTTTTTTCTTTTTCTGATATCCTCTTTTCATTCTCTCCTTTCTAATCTTTCCTCTTTCATTGTCTTTTTTCTTTTTGGGATATCCTCTTTTCATTCTCTCCTTTCTAATCTTTCCACTTTCAGTTTCTTTTTTCTTTTTGGGATATCCTCTTTTCATTCTCTCCTTTCTAATCTTTCCTCTTTCATTTCTTTTTTCTTTTGTGATATCCTCTTTTCATTCTCTCCTTTCTAATGTTTCCTCTTTCATTTTCTTTTTTTCTTTTTGGGATATCCTCTTTTCGTTCTCTCCTTTCTAATCTTTCCTCTTTCATTTTCTTTTTTCTTTTTGGGATATCCTCTTCTCATTCTCTCGTTTCCAATATTTCCTCTTTCTTTGTCTTTTTTCTTTTTGGGATATCCTCTTTTCATTCTTTCCTTTCTAATCTTTCCTCTTTCATATTCTTTTTTCGTTTGTGATATCCTCTTTTCATTCTCTCCTTTCTAATCTTTCATGTTTCATTGTCTTTTTTCTTTTTGGGATATCCTCTTTTCATTCTCTCCTTTCTAATCTTTCCTCTTTCATTTTCTTTTTTCTTTTTGGGATATCCTCTTTTCATTCTCTCCTTTCTAATCTTTTCTCATACATTGTTTTTTTTTTTTGCGATATCCTCTGTTCATTCTCTCCTTTCTAATCTTTCCTCTTTCATTTTCTTTTTTCTTTTTCTGATATCCTCTTTTCATTCTCTCTTTTCTAATCTTTCCTCTTTCATTGTCTTTTTTCTTTTTGGGATATCCTCTTTTCATTGTCTCCTTTCTAATCTTTCCTCTTTCATTGTCTTTTTTCTTTTTGGGATATCCTCTTTTCATTCTCTCCTTTCTAATCTTTCCTCTTTCATTGTCTTCTTTCTTTTTGGGATATCCTCTTTTCATTCTCTCCTTTCTAATCTTTCCTCTTTCAGTTTCTTTTTTCTTTTTGGGATATCCTCTTTTCATTCTCTCCTTTCTAATCTTTCCTCTTTCATTTCTTTTTTCTTTTGTGATATCCTCTTTTCATTCTCTCCTTTCTAATCTTTCCTCTTTCATTTTCTTTTTTTCTTTTTGTGATATCCTCTTTTCATTCTCTCCTTTCTAATCTTTCCTCTTTCATTTTCTTTTTTCTTTTTGGGATATCCTCTTTTCATTCTCTCCTTTCTAATCTTTCCTCTTTCATTTTCTTTTTTCTTTTTGGGATATCCTCTTTTCATTCTCTCTTTTCTAATCTTTCCTCATTCTGTGATTTTTTTTTTTTTTGCGATATCCTCTTTTCATTCTCTCCATTCTAATCTTTCCTCTTTCATTTTCTTTTTTTTTTTGATATCCTTTTTTCATTCTCTCCTTTCTAATCTTTCCTCTTTCATTTTCTTTTTTCTTTTGTGATATCCTCTTTTCATTCTCTCCTTTCTAATCTTTCCTCTTTCAGTTTCTTTTTCTTTTTCTGATATCCTCTTTTCATTCTCTCCTTTCTAATCTTTCCTCTTTCATTTTCTTTTTTCTTTTGTGATATCCTCTTTTCATTCTCTCCTTTCTAATCTTTCCTCTTTCATTGTCTTTTTTCTTTTTGGGATATCCTCTTTTCATTCTCTCCTTTCTAATCTTTCCTCTTTCATTTTCTTTTTTCTTTTTGGGATATCCTCTTTTCATTCTCTCCTTTCTAATCTTTGCTCATACATTGTTTTTTTTCTTTTTGCGATATTCTCTGTTCATTCTCTCCTTTCTAATCTTTCCTCTTTCATTTTCTTTTTTCTTTTTCTGATATCCTCTTTTAATTCTCTCCTTTCTAATCTTTCCTCTTTCATTTTCTTTTTGTGATATCTTCTTTTCATTCTCTCCTTTCTAATCTTTCCTCTTTCATTTCTTTTTTCTTTTGTGATATCCTCTTTTCATTCTCTCCTTTCTAATGTTTCCTCTTTCATTTTCATTTTTTCTTTTTGGGATATCCTCTTTTCGTTCTCTCCTTTCTAATCTTTCCTCTTTCATTTTCTTTTTTTTTTTGTGATATCCTCTTTTCATTCTCTCCTTTCTAATCTTTCCTCTTTCATTTTCTTTTTTCTTTTGTGATATCCTCTTTTCATTCTCTCCTTTCTAATCTTTCCTCTTTCATTGTCTTTTTTCTTTTTGGGATATCCTCTTTTCATTCTCTCCTTTCTAATCTTTCCTCTTTCATTTTCTTTTTTCTTTTTGGGATATCCTCTTTTCATTCTCTCCTTTCTAATCTTTCCTCTTTCATTGTCTTTTTTCTTTTTGGGATATCCTCTTTTCATTCTCTCCTTTCTAATCTTTCCTCTTTCATTTTCTTTTTTCTTTTTGGGATATCCTCTTTTCATTCTCTCCTTTCTAATCTTTCCTCTTTCATTTTCTTTTTTCTTTTTGGGATATCCTCTTTTCATTCTCTCCTTTCTAATCTTTCCTCTTTCATTGTCTTTTTTCTTTTTGGGATATCCTCTTTTCATTCTCTCCTTTCTAATCTTTCCTCTTTCATTTTCTTTTTTCTTTTTGGGATATCCTCTTTTCATTCTCTCCTTTCTAATCTTTGCTCATACATTGTTTTTTTTCTTTTTGCGATATTCTCTGTTCATTCTCTCCTTTCTAATCTTTCCTCTTTCATTTTCTTTTTTCTTTTTCTGATATCCTCTTTTAATTCTCTCCTTTCTAATCTTTCCTCTTTCATTTTCTTTTTGTGATATCTTCTTTTCATTCTCTCCTTTCTAATCTTTCCTCTTTCATTTCTTTTTTCTTTTGTGATATCCTCTTTTCATTCTCTCCTTTCTAATGTTTCCTCTTTCATTTTCATTTTTTCTTTTTGGGATATCCTCTTTTCGTTCTCTCCTTTCTAATCTTTCCTCTTTCATTTTCTTTTTTCTTTTGTGATATCCTCTTTTCATTCTCTCCTTTCTAATCTTTCCTCTTTCATTGTCTTTTTTCTTTTTGGGATATCCTCTTTTCATTCTCTCCTTTCTAATCTTTCCTCTTTCATTTTCTTTTTTCTTTTTGGGATATCCTCTTTTCATTCTCTCCTTTCTAATCTTTCCTCTTTCATTTTCTTTTTTCTTTTGTGATATCCTCTTTTCATTCTCTCCTTTCTAATCTTTCCTCTTTCATTGTCTTTTTTCTTTTTGGGATATCCTCTTTTCATTCTCTCCTTTCTAATCTTTCCTCTTTCATTTTCTTTTTTCTTTTTGGGATATCCTCTTTTCATTCTCTCCTTTCTAATCTTTGCTCATACATTGTTTTTTTTCTTTTTGCGATATTCTCTGTTCATTCTCTCCTTTCTAATCTTTCCTCTTTCATTTTCTTTTTTCTTTTTCTGATATCCTCTTTTAATTCTCTCCTTTCTAATCTTTCCTCTTTCATTTTCATTTTTCTTTTATGATATCCTCTTTTCATTCTCTTCTTTCTAAACTTTCCTCTTTCATTTTCCTTTTTCTTTTGTGATATCCTCTTTTCATTCTCTTCTTTCTAATCTTTCCTCTTTCATTGTCTTTTTTCTTTTTGGGATATCCTCTTTTCATTCTCTCCTTTCTAATCTTTCCTCTTCCATTGTCTTTTTTCATTTTGGGATATCCTCTTCTCATTCTCTCGTTTCCAATCTTACCTCTTTCATTTTTTTTTCTTTTTGGGATATCCTCTTTTCATTCTCTTCTTTCTAATCTTTCCTCATTCATTGTTTTTTGTTCTTTTTGCGATATCCTCTTTTCATTCTCTCCTTTCTAATCTTTCCTCTTTCATTTTCTTTTTGGGATATCCTCTTTTCATTCTCTCCTTTCTAATCTTTCCTCTTTCATTTCTGTTTTCTTTTGTGATATCCTCTTTTCATTCTCTCTTTTCTAATGTTTCCTCTTTCATTTTCTTTTTTTCTTTTTGGAATATCCTCTTTTCGTTCTCTCCTTTCTAATCTTTCCTCTTTAATTTTCTTTTTTCTTTTTGGGATATCCTCTTCTCATTCTCTCGTTTCCAATATTTCCTCTTTCATTGTCTTTTTTCTTTTTGGGATATCCTCTTTTCATTCTCTCCTTTCTAATCTTTCCTCTTTCATTTTCTATTTTCTTTTTTGATATGCTCTTTTCATTCTCTCCTTTCTAATGTTTCCTCTTTCATTTTCTTTTTTCTTTTGTGATATCCACTTTTCATTCTCTCCTTTCTAATCTTTCCTCTTTCATTTTCTTTTTTCTTTTGTGATATCCTCTTTTCATTCTCTCCTTTCTAATCTTTCCTCTTTCATTGTCTTTTTTCTTTTTGGGATATCCTCTTTTCATTCTCTCCTTTCTAATCTTTCCTCTTTCATTTTCTTTTTTCTTTTTGGGATATCCTCTTTTCATTCTCTCCTTTCTAATCTTTGCTCATACATTGTTTTTTTTTTTTTTGCGATATCCTCTGTTCATTCTCTCCTTTCTAATCTTTCCTCTTTCATTTTCTTTTTTCTTTTTCTGATATCCTCTTTTCATTCTCTCCTTTCTAATCTTTCCACTTTCATTGTCTTTTTTCTTTTTGGGATATCCTCGTTTCATTGTCTCATTTCTAATCTTTCCTCTTTCATTTTCTTTTTTCTTTTTGGGATATCCTCTTTTCATTCTCTCCTTTCTAATCTTTCCTCTTTCATTTTCTTTTTTCTTTTTGGGATATCCTCTTTTCATTCTCTCCTTTCTAATCTTTCCTCTTTCATTTTCTTTTTTCTTTTTGGGATATCCTCTTTTCATTCTCTCTTTTCTAATCTTTCCTCATTCTTTGATTTTTTTTCTTTTTGCGATATCCTCTTTTCATTCTCTCCTTTCTAAACTTTCCTCTTTCATTTTCTTTTTTCTTTTTTGATATCCTTTTTTCATTCTCTCCTTTCTAATCTTTCCTCTTTCATTTTAATTTTTCTTTTGTGATATCCTCTTTTCATTCTCTCCTTTCTAATCTTTCCTCTTTCAGTTTCTTTTTCTTTTTGGGATATACTCTTTTCATTCCCTCCTTTCTAATCTTTCCTCTTTCATTTTCTTTTTGTGATATCTTCTTTTCATTATCTCATTTCTAATCTTTCCTCTTTCATTGTCTTTTTTCTTTTTGTGATATCCTCTTTTCATTCTCTTCTTTCTAATCTTTCCTCTTTCAGTGTCTTTTTTCTTTTTGGGATATCCTCTTTTCATTCTCTCCTTTCTAATCTTTCCTCTTTCATTTTCTTTTTGGGATATCCTCTTTTCATTCTCTCGTTTCTAATCTTCCCTCTTTCATTTCTTTTTTCTTTTGTGATATCCTCTTTTCATTGTCTCCTATCTAATGTTTCCTCTTTCATTTTCTTTTTTTCTTTTTGGGATATCCTCTTTTCGTTCTCTCCTTTCTAATCTTTCCTCTTTCATTTTCTTTTTTCTTTTTGGGATATCCTCTTCTCAATCTCTCGTTTCCAATATTTCCTCTTTCATTGTCTTTTTTCTTTTTGGGATATCCTCTTTTCATTCTCTCCATTCTAATCTTTCCTCTTTCATTTTCTATTTTCTTTTTTGATATGCTCTTTTCATTCTCTACTTTCTAATGTTTCCTCTTTCATTTTCTTTTTTCTTTTGTGATATCCTCTTTTCATTCTCTCCTTTCTAATCTTTCCTCTTTCATTTTCTTTTTTCTTTTGTGATATCCTCTTTTCATTCTCTCCTTTCTAATCTTTCCTCTTTCATTGTCTTTTTTCTTTTTGTGATATCCTCTTTTCATTCTCTCCTTTCTAATCTTTCCTCTTTCATTTTCTTTTTTCTTTTTGGGATATCCTCTTTTCATTCTCTCCTTTCTAATCTTTGCTGATACATTGTTTTTTTTCTTTTTGCGATATCCTCTGTTCATTCTCTCCTTTCTAATCTTTCCTCTTTCATTTTCTTTTTTCTTTTTCTGATATCCTCTTTTCATTCTCTCCTTTCTAATCTTTCCTCTTTCATTGTCTTTTTTCTTTTTGGGATATCCTCGTTTCATTGTCTCCTTTCTAATCTTTCCTCTTTCATTGTCTTTTTTCTTTTTCGGATATCCTCTTTTCATTCTCTCCTTTCTAATCTTTCCTCTTTCATTTTCTTTTTTCTTTTTGGGATATCCTCTTTTCATTCTCTCCTTTCTAATCTTTCCTCTTTCATTTTCTTTTTTCTTTTTGGGATATCCTCTTTTCATTCTCTCTTTTCTAATCTTTCCTCATTCTTTGATTTTTTTTTCTTTTTGCGATATCCTCTTTTCATTCTCTCCTTTCTAATCTTTCCTCTTTCATTTTCTTTTTTCTTTTTTGATATCCTTTTTTCATTCTCTCCTTTCTAATCTTTCCTCTTTCATTTTAATTTTTCTTTTGTGATATCCTCTTTTCATTCTCTCCTTTCTAATCTTTCCTCTTTCAGTTTCTTTTTCTTTTTGGGATATCCTCTTTTCATTCCCTCCTTTCTAATCTTTCCTCTTTCATTTTCTTTTTGTGATATCTTCTTTTCATTATCTCCTTTCTAATCTTTCCTCTTTCATTGTCTTTTTTCTTTTTGTGATATCCTCTTTTCATTCTCTTCTTTGTAATCGTTCCTCTTTCATTGTCTTTTTTCTTTTTGGGATATCCTCTTTTAATTCTCTTCTTTCTAATCTTTCCTCTTTCAGTGTCTTTTTTCTTTTTGGGATATCCTCTTTTCATTCTCTCCTTTCTAATCTTTCCTCATTCATTTTCTTTTTGTGATATCCTCTTTTAATTCTTTCCTTTCTAATCTTTCCTCTTTCATTTTAATTTTTCTTTTGTGATATGCTCTTTTCATTCTCTCCTTTCAAATCTTTCCTCTTTCATTTTTTTTTTTCATTTTGGGATATCCTCTTTTCATTCTCTCTTTTCTAATCTTTCCTCTTTCATTTTCTTTTTTCTTTTCGGGATAACCTCTTTTCATTCTCTTCTTTCTAATCTTTCCTCTTTCAGTTTCTTTTTTCTTTTTGGGATATCCTCTTTTCATTCTCTCCTTTCTAATCTTTCCTCTTTCATTTTCTTTTTGTGATATCCTTTTTTCATTCTTTCCTTTCTAATCTTTCCTCTTTCATTTTAATTTTTCTTTTGAGATATCCTCTTTTCATTCTCTCCTTTCTAATCTTTCCTCTTTCATTCACTTTTTTCATTTTGGGATATCCTCTTTTCATTCTCTTCTTTCTAATCTTTCCTCTTTCATTGTCTTTTTTCTTTTTGGGATATCCTCTTTTCATTCTCTTCTTTCTAATCTTTCCTCTTTCAGTGTCTTTTTTCTTTTTGGGATATCCTCTTTTCATTCTCTCCTTTCTAATCTTTCCTCTTTCATTTTCTTTTTGGGATATCCTCTTTTCATTCTCTCCTTTCTAATCTTTCCTCTTTCATTTCTTTTTTCTTTTGTGATATCCTCTTTTCATTCTCTCCTTTCTAATGTTTCCTCTTTCATTTTCTTTTTTTCTTTTTGGGATATCCTCTTTTCGTTCTCTCCTTTCTAATCTTTCCTCTTTCATTTTCTTTTTACTTTTTGGGATATCCTCTTCTCAATCTCTCGTTTCCAATATTTCCTCTTTCATTGTCTTTTTTCTTTTTGGGATATCCTCTTTTCATTGTCTCCTTTCTAATCTTTCCTCTTTCATTTTCTATTTTCTTTTTTGATATGCTCTTTTCATTCTCTCCTTTCTAATGTTTCCTCTTTCATTTTCTTTTTTCTTTTGTGATATCCTCTTTTCATTCTCTCCTTTCTAATCTTTCCTCATTCTTTGATTTTTTTTTCTTTTTGCGATATCCTCTTTTCATTCTCTTTTTTCTAATCTTTCCTTTTTCATTTTCTTTTTTCTTTTTTGATATCCTTTTCTCATTCTCTCCTTTCTAATCTTTCCTCTTTCATTTTAATTTTTCTTTTGTGATATCCACTTTTCATTCTCTCCTTTCTAATCTTTCCTCTTTCAGTTTCTTTTTCTTTTTGGGATATCCTCTTTTCATTCCCTCCTTTCTAATCTTTCCTCTTTCATTTTCTTTTTGTGATATCTTCTTTTCATTCTCTCCTTTCTAATTTTTCCTCTTTCATTGTCTTTTTTCTTTTTGTGATATCCTCTTTTCATTCTCTTCTTTCTAATCTTTCCTCTTTCATTGTCTTTTTTCTTTTTTAGGATATCCTCTTTTCATTCTCTTCTTTCTAATCTTTCCTCTTTCAGTGTCTTTTTTCTTTTTGGGATATCTTCTTTTCATTCTCTCCTTTCTAATCTTTCCTCTTTCATTTTCTTTTTGTGATATCCTCTTTTAATACTTTCCTTTCTAATCTTTCCTCTTTCATTTTAATTTTTCTTTTGTGATATCCTCTTTTCATTCTCTCCTTTCTAATCTTTCCTCTTTCATTCTCTTTTTTCATTTTGGGATATCCTCATTTCATTCTCTCCTTTCTAATCTTTCCTCTTTCATTTTCTTTTTTTTTTTTGGGATATCCTCTTTTCATTCTCTCTTTTATAATCTTTCCTCTTTCATTTTCTTTTTTCTTTTTGGGATAACCTCTTTTCATTCTCTTCTTTCTAATCTTTCCTCTTTCAGTTTCTTTTTTCTTTTTGGGATATCCTCTTTTCATTCTCTCCTTTCTAATCTTTCCTCTTTCATTTTCTCTTTGTGATATCCTTTTTTCATTCTTTCCTTTCTAATCTTTCCTCTTTCATTTTAATTTTTCTTTTGTGATATCCTCTTTTCATTCTCTCCTTTCTAATCTTTCCTCTTTCATTCACTTTTTTCATTTTGGGATATCCTCTTTTCATTCTCTCCTTTCTAATCTTTCCTCTTTCAGTTTCTTTTTCTTTTTGGGATATCCTCTTTTCAATCTCTCCTTTCTAATCTTTCCTCTTTCATTTTCTTTTTGTGATATCTTCTTTTCATTCTCTCCTTTCTAATCTTTTCTCTTTCATTTTCTTTTTTCTTTTTGGGATATCCTCTTTTCATTCTCTCCTTTCTAATCTTTGCTCATACATTGTTTTTTTTCTTTTTGCGATATCCTCTGTTCATTCTCTCCTTTCTAATCTTTCCTCTTTCATTTTCTTTTTTCTTTTTCTGATATCCTCTTTTCATTCTCTCCTTTCTAATCTTTCCTCTTTCATTGTCTTTTTTCTTTTTGGGATATCCTCGTTTCATTGTCTCCTTTCTAATCTTTCCTCTTTCATTGTCTTTTTTCTTTTTGGGATATCCTCTTTTCATTCTCTCCTTTCTAATCTTTCCTCTTTCATTTTCTTTTTTCTTTTTGGGATATCCTCTTTTCATTCTCTCCTTTCTAATCTTTCCTCTTTCATTTTCTTTTTTCTTTTTGGGATATCCTCTTTTCATTCTCTCTTTTCTAATCTTTCCTCATTCTTTGATTTTTTTTTTTTTTGCGATATCCTCTTTTCATTCTCTTTTTTCTAATCTTTCCTCTTTCATTTTCTTTTTTCTTTTTTGATATCCTTTTCTCATTCTCTCCTTTCTAATCTTTCCTCTTTCATTTTAATTTTTCTTTTGTGATATCCTCTTTTCATTCTCTCCTTTCTAATCTTTCCTCTTTCATTTTCTTTTTGTGATATCCTCTTTTAATACTTTCCTTTCTAATCTTTCCTCTTTCATTTTAATTTTTCTTTTGTGATATCCTCTTTTCATTCTCTCCTTTCTAATCTTTCCTCTTTCATTCTCTTTTTTCATTTTGGGATATCCTCATTTCATTCTCTCCTTTCTAATCTTTCCTCTTTCATTTTCTTTTTTTTTTTGGGATATCCTCTTTTCATTCTCTCTTTTATAATCTTTCCTCTTTCATTTTCTTTTTTCTTATTGGGATAACCTCTTTTCATTCTCTTCTTTCTAATCTTTCCTCTTTCAGTTTCTTTTTTCTTTTTGGGATATCCTCTTTTCATTCTCTCCTTTCTAATCTTTCCTCTTTCATTTTCTTTTTGTGATATCCTTTTTTCATTCTTTCCTTTCTAATCTTTCCTCTTTCATTTTAATTTTTCTTTTGTGATATCCTCTTTTCATTCTCTCCTTTCTAATCTTTCCTCTTTCATTCACTTTTTTCATTTTGGGATATCCTCTTTTCATTCTCTCCTTTCTAATCTTTCCTCTTTCAGTTTCTTTTTCTTTTTGGGATATCCTCTTTTCATTCTCTCCTTTCTAATCTTTCCTCTTTCATTTTCTTTTTGTGATATCTTCTTTTCATTCTCTCCTTTCTAATCTTTTCTCTTTCATTTTCTTTTTTCTTTTTGGGATATCCTCTTTTCATTCTCTCCTTTCTAATCTTTGCTCATACATTGTTTTTTTTCTTTTTGCGATATCCTCTGTTCATTCTCTCCTTTCTAATCTTTCCTCTTTCATTTTCTTTTTTCTTTTTCTGATATCCTCTTTTCATTCTCTCCTTTCTAATCTTTCCTCTTTCATTGTCTTTTTTCTTTTTGGGATATCCTCGTTTCATTGTCTCCTTTCTAATCTTTCCTCTTTCATTGTCTTTTTTCTTTTTGGGATATCCTCTTTTCATTCTCTCCTTTCTAATCTTTCCTCTTTCATTTTCTTTTTTCTTTTTGGGATATCCTCTTTTCATTCTCTCCTTTCTAATTTTTCCTCTTTCATTTTCTTTTTTCTTTTTGGGATATCCTCTTTTCATTCTCTCTTTTCTAATCTTTCCTCATTCTTTGATTTTTTTTTCTTTTTGCGATATCCTCTTTTCATTCTCTTTTTTTTAATCTTTCCTCTTTCATTTTCTTTTTTCTTTTTTGATATCCTTTTTTCATTCTCTCCTTTCTAATCTATCCTCTTTCATTTTAATTTTTCTTTTGTGATATCCTCTTTTCATTCTCTCCTTTCTAATCTTTCCTCTTTCATTGTCTTTTTTCTTTTTGGGATATCCTCTTTTCATTCTCTCCTTTCTAATCTTTCCTCTTTCATTTTCTTTTTTCTTTTTGTGATATCCTCTTTTCATTCTCTTCTTTCTAATCTTTCGTCTTTCATTGTCTTTTTTCTTTTTGGGATATCCTCTTTTCATTCTCTTCTTTCTAATCTTTCCTCTTTCAGTGTCTTTTTTCTTTTTGGGATATCCTCTTTTCATTCTCTCCTTTCTAATCTTTCCGCATTCATTTTCTTTTTGTGATATCCTCTTTTAATTCTTTCCTTTCTAATCTTTCCTCTTTCATTTTAATTTTTCTTTTGTGATATCCTCTTTTCATTCTCTCCTTTCTAATCTTTCCTCTTTCATTCTCTTTTTTCATTTTGGGATATCCTCTTTTCATTCTCTCCTTTCTAATCTTTCCTCTTTCATTTTCATTTTTCTTTTTGGGATATCCTCTTTTCATTCTCTCTTTTCTAATCTTTCCTCTTTCATTTTCTTTTTTCTTTTTGGGATAACCTCTTTTCATTCTCTTCTTTCTAATCTTTCCTCTTTCAGTTTCTTTTGTCTTTTTGGGATATCCTCTTTTCATTCTCTCCTTTCTAATCTTTCCTCTTTCATTTTCTTTTTGTGATATCCTTTTTTCATTCTTTCCTTTCTAATCTTTCCTCTTTCATTTTAATTTTTCTTTTGTGATATCCTCTTTTCATTCTCTCCTTTCTAATCTTTCCTCTTTCATTCACTTTTTTCATTTTGGGATATCCTCTTTTCATTCTCTCCTTTCTAAACTTTCCTCTTTCAGTTTCTTTTTCTTTTTGGGATATCCTCTTTTCATTCTCTCCTTTCTAATCTTTCCTCTTTCATTTTCTTTTTGTGATATCTTCTTTTCATTCTCTCCTTTCTAATCTTTTCTCTTTCATTGTCTTTTTTCTTTTTGTGATATCCTTTTTTCATTCTCTTCTTTCTAATCTTTCCTCTTTCATTGTCTTTTTTCTTTTTGGGATATCCTCTTTTCATTCTCTCCTTTCTAATCTTTCCTCTTTCAGTTTCTTTTTTCTTTTTGGGATATCCTCTTTTCATTCTCTCCTTTCTAATCTTTCCTCTTTCATTTTCTTTTTGTGATATCTTCTTTTCATTCTCTCCTTTCTAATCTTTCCTCTTTCATTGTCTTTTTTCTTTTTGTGATATCCTCTTTTCATTCTCTTCTTTCTAATCTTTCCTCTTTCATTGTCTTTTTTCTTTTTGGGATATCCTCTTTTCATTCTCTCCTTTCTAATCTTTCCTCTTTCATTTTCTTTTTTCTTTTTGGGATATCCTCTTTTCATTCTCTCTTTTCTAATCTTTCCTCTTTCATTTTCTTTTTTCTTTTTGGGATAAACTCTTTTCATTCTCTTCTTTCTAATCTTTCCTCTTTCAGTTTCTTTTTTCTTTTTGGGATATCCTCTTTTCATTCTCTCCTTTCTAATCTTTCCTCTTTCATTTTCTTTTTGTGATATCCTTTTTTCATTCTCTCCTTTCTAATCTTTCCTCTTTCATTTTAATTTTTCTTTTGTGATATCCTCTTTTCATTCTCTCCTTTCTAATCTTTCCTCTTTCAGTTTCTTTTTCTTTTTGGGATATCCTCTTTTCATTCCCTCCTTTCTAATCTTTCCTCTTTCATTTTCTTTTTGTGATATCTTCTTTTCATTCTCTCCTTTCTAATCTTTCCTCTTTCATTGTCTTTTTTCTTTTTGTGATATCCTCTTTTCATTCTCTTCTTTCTAATCTTTCCTCTTTCATTGTCTTTTTTCTTTTTGGGATATCCTCTTTTCATTCTCTCCTTTCTAATCTTTCCTCTTTCATTTTCTTTTTTCTTTTTGGGATATCCTCTTTTCATTCTCTCTTTTCTAATCTTTCCTCTTTCATTTTCTTTTTTCTTTTTGGGATAAACTCTTTTCATTCTCTTCTTTCTAATCTTTCCTCTTTCAGTTTCTTTTTTCTTTTTGGGATATCCTCTTTTCATTCTCTCCTTTCTAATCTTTCCTCTTTCATTTTCTTTTTGTGATATCCTTTTTTCATTCTTTCCTTTCTAATCTTTCCTCTTTCATTTTAATTTTTCTTTTGTGATATCCTCTTTTCATTCTCTCCTTTCTAATCTTTCCTCTTTCATTCACTTTTTTCATTTTGGGATATCCTCTTTTCATTCTCTCCTTTCTAATCTTCCCTCTTTCAGTTTCTTTTTCTTTTTGGGATATCCTCTTTTCATTCTCTCCTTTCTAATCTTTCCTCTTTCATTTTCTTTTTGTGATATCTTCTTTTCATTCTCTTCTTTCTAATCTTTTCTCTTTCATTGTCTTTTTTCTTTTTGTGATATCCTCTTTTCATTCTCTTCTTTCTAATCTTTCCTCTTTCATTGTCTTTTTTCTTTTTGGGATATCCTCTTTTCATTCTCTCCTTTCTAATCTTTCCTCTTTCAGTTTCTTTTTTCTTTTTGGGATATCCTCTTTTCATTCTCTCCTTTCTAATCTTTCCTCTTTCATTTTCTTTTTGTGATATCTTCTTTTCATTCTCTCCTTTCTAATCTTTCCTCTTTCATTGTCTTTTTTCTTTTTGTGATATCCTCTTTTCATTCTCTTCTTTCTAATCTTTCCTCTTTCATTGTCTTTTTTCTTTTTGGGATATCCTCTTTTCATTCTCTCTTTTCTAATCTTTCCTCTTTCATTTTCTTTTTTCTTTTTGGGATAAACTCTTTTCATTCTCTTCTTTCTAATCTTTCCTCTTTCAGTTTCTTTTTTCTTTTTGGGATATCCTCTTTTCATTCTCTCCTTTCTAATCTTTCCTCTTTCATTTTCTTTTTGTGATATCCTTTTTTCATTCTTTCCTTTCTAATCTTTCCTCTTTCATTTTAATTTTTCTTTTGTGATATCCTCTTTTCATTCTCTCCTTTCTAATCTTTCCTCTTTCATTCACTTTTTTCATTTTGGGATATCCTCTTTTCATTCTCTCCTTTCTAATCTTTCCTCTTTCAGTTTCTTTTTCTTTTTGGGATATCCTCTTTTCATTCTCTCCTTTCTAATCTTTCCTCTTTCATTTTCTTTTTGTGATATCTTCTTTTCATTCTCTCCTTTCTAATCTTTTCTCTTTCATTGTCTTTTTTCTTTTTGTGATATCCTCTTTTCATTCTCTTCTTTCTAATCTTTCCTCTTTCATTGTCTTTTTTCTTTTTGGGATATCCTCTTTTCATTCTCTCCTTTCTAATCTTTCCTCTTTCAGTTTCTTTTTTCTTTTTGGGATATCCTCTTTTCATTCTCTCCTTTCTAATCTTTCCTCTTTCATTTTCTTTTTGTGATATCCTCTTTTAATTCTTTCCTTTCTAATGTTTCCTCTTTCATTTTAATTTTTCTTTTGTGATATCCTCTTTTCATTCTCTCCTTTCTAATCTTTCCTCTTTCATTCTCTTTTTTCATTTTGGGATATCCTCTTTTCATTCTCTCCTTTCTAATCTTTCCTCTTTCTTTTTCTTTTTTCTTTTTTGATATCCTTTTTTCATTCTCTCCTTTCTAATCTTTCCTCTTTCAGTTTCTTTTTTCTTTTTGCGATATCCTCTTTTCATACTCTCCTTTCTAATCTTTCCTCTTTCATTTTCTTTTTGTGATATCTTCTTTTCATTCTTTCCTTTCTAATCTTTCCTCTTTCAGTTTCTTTTTTCTTTTTGGGATATCCTCTTTTCATTCTCTTCTTTCTAATCTTTCCTCATTCATTGTTTTTTTTTTCTTTTTGCGATATCCTCTTTTCATTCTCTTCTTTCTAATCTTTCCTCTTTCATTTTCTTTTTTCTTTTTGTGATATCCCCTTTTCATTGTGTTCTTTCTAATCTTTCCTCTTTCATTGTCTTTTTTCTTTTTGTGATATCCTCTTTTCATTCTCTCCTTTCTAATCTTTCCTCTTTCATTTTCTTTTTTCTTTTTGGGATAACCTCTTTTCATTCTCTTCTTTCTAATCTTTCCTCTTTCAGTTTCTTTTTTCTTTTTGGGATATCCTCTTTTCATTCTCTCCTTTCTATTCTTTCCTCTTTCATTTTCTTTTTGTGATATCCTCTTTTCATTTTTTCCTTTCTAATCTTTCCTCTTTCATTTTAATTTTTCTTTTGTGATATCCTCTTTTCATTCTCTCCTTTCTAATCTTTCCTCTTTCAGTTTCTTTTTCTTTTTGGGATTTCCTCTTTTCATTCTCTCCTTTCTAATCTTTCCTCTTTCATTTTCTTTTTGTGATATCTTCTTTTCATTCTCTACTTTCTAATCTTTCCTCTTACATTGTCTTTTTTCTTTTGTGTTATCCTCTTTTAATTCTCTCCTTTCTAATCTTTCCTCTTTCATTCTCTTTTTTCAATTTGGGATATCCTCTTTTCATTCTCTCCTTTCTAATCTTTCCTCTTTCAGTTTCTTTTTTCTTTTCGGGATATCCTCTTTTCATTCTCTCCTTTCTAATCTTTCCTCTTTCATTTTCTTTTTTCTTTTTGAGATATCCTCTTTTCATTCTCTCCTTTCTAATCTTTCCTCTTTCATTTTCTTTTTTCTTTTTGGGATATCCTCTTTTCATTCTCTCTTTTCTAAACTTTCCTCTTTCATTGTCTTTTTTCTTTTTGTGATATCCCCTTTTCATTCTCTTCTTTCTAATCTTTCCTCTTTCATTGTCTTTTTTCTTTTTGGGATATCCTCTTTTCATGCTCTCCTTTCTAATCTTTCCTCTTTCATTTTCTTTTTTCTTTTTGGGATAACCTCTTTTCCTTCTCTTCTTTCTAATCTTTCCTCTTTCATTTCCTTTTTGTGATATCCTCTTTAATTCTTTCCTTTCTAATGTTTCCTATTTCATTTTAATTTTTCTTTTGTGATATCCTCTTTTCATTCTCTCCTTTCTAATCTTTCCTCTTTCATTCTCTTTTTTCATTTTGGGATATCCTCTTTTCATTCTCTCCTTTCTAATCTTTCCTGTTTCATTTTCTTTTTTCTTTTTGGGATATCCTCTTTTCATTTTCTCCTTTCTAATCTTTCCTCTTTCATTTTCTTTTTGTGATATCCTCTTTTCATTCTTTCCTTTCTAATCTTTCCTCATTCTTTGATTTTTTTTCTTTTTGCGATATCCTCTTTTCATTCTCTCCTTTCTAATCTTTCCTCTTTCATTTTCTTTTTGCGATATCCTCTTTTCATTCTCTTCTTTCTAATCTTTCCTCTTTCATTTTCTTTTTTCTTTTTGTGATATCCCCTTTTCATTGTGTTCTTTCTAATCTTTCCTCTTTCATTGTCTTTTTTCTTTTTGTGATATCCTCTTTTCATTCTCTCCTTTCTAATCTTTCCTCTTTCATTTTCTTTTTTCTTTTTGGGATAACCTCTTTTCATTCTCTTCTTTCTAATCTTTCCTCTTTCAGTTTCTTTTTTCTTTTTGGGATATCCTCTTTTCATTCTCTCCTTTCTATTCTTTCCTCTTTCATTTTCTTTTTGTGATATCCTCTTTTCATTTTTTCCTTTCTAATCTTTCCTCTTTCATTTTAATTTTTCTTTTGCGATATCCTCTTTTCATTCTCTCCTTTCTAATCTTTCCTCTTTCATTTTCTTTTTGCGATATCCTCTTTTCATTCTCTTCTTTCTAATCTTTCCTCTTTCATTTTCTTTTTTCTTTTTGTGATATCCCCTTTTCATTGTGTTCTTTCTAATCTTTCCTCTTTCATTGTCTTTTTTCTTTTTGTGATATCCTCTTTTCATTCTCTCCTTTCTAATCTTTCCTCTTTCATTTTCTTTTTTCTTTTTGGGATAACCTCTTTTCATTCTCTCCTTTCTAATCTTTCCTCTTTCAGTTTCTTTTTCTTTTTGGGATTTCCTCTTTTCATTCTCTCCTTTCTAATCTTTCCTCTTTCATTTTCTTTTTGTGATATCTTCTTTTCATTCTCTACTTTCTAATCTTTCCTCTTACATTGTCTTTTTTCTTTTGTGTTATCCTCTTTTAATTCTCTCCTTTCTAATCTTTCCTCTTTCATTCTCTTTTTTCAATTTGGGATATCCTCTTTTCATTCTCTCCTTTCTAATCTTTCCTCTTTCAGTTTCTTTTTTCTTTTCGGGATATCCTCTTTTCATTCTCTCCTTTCTAATCTTTCCTCTTTCATTTTCTTTTTTCTTTTTGAGATATCCTCTTTTCATTCTCTCCTTTCTAATCTTTCCTCTTTCATTTTCTTTTTTCTTTTTGGGATATCCTCTTTTCATTCTCTCTTTTCTAAACTTTCCTCTTTCATTGTCTTTTTTCTTTTTGTGATATCCCCTTTTCATTCTCTTCTTTCTAATCTTTCCTCTTTCATTGTCTTTTTTCTTTTTGGGATATCCTCTTTTCATGCTCTCCTTTCTAATCTTTCCTCTTTCATTTTCTTTTTTCTTTTTGGGATAACCTCTTTTCCTTCTCTTCTTTCTAATCTTTCCTCTTTCATTTCCTTTTTGTGATATCCTCTTTAATTCTTTCCTTTCTAATGTTTCCTATTTCATTTTAATTTTTCTTTTGTGATATCCTCTTTTCATTCTCTCCTTTCTAATCTTTCCTCTTTCATTCTCTTTTTTCATTTTGGGATATCCTCTTTTCATTCTCTCCTTTCTAATCTTTCCTGTTTCATTTTCTTTTTTCTTTTTGGGATATCCTCTTTTCATTTTCTCCTTTCTAATCTTTCCTCTTTCATTTTCTTTTTGTGATATCCTCTTTTCATTCTTTCCTTTCTAATCTTTCCTCATTCTTTGATTTTTTTTCTTTTTGCGATATCCTCTTTTCATTCTCTCCTTTCTAATCTTTCCTCTTTCATTTTCTTTTTGTGATATCCTCTTTTCATTCTTTCCTTTCTAATCTTTCCTCTTTCATTTTAATTTTTCTTCTGTGATATCCTCTTTTCATTCTCTCCTTTCTAATCTTTCCTCTTTCATTCACTTTTTTCATTTTGGGATATCCTCTTTTCATTCTCTCCTTTCTAATCTTTCCTCTTTCAGTTTCTTTTTCTTTCTGGGATATCCTCTTTTCATTCTCTCCTTTCTAATCTTTCCTCTTTCATTTTCTTTTTGTGATATCTTCTTTTCATTCTCTCCTTTCTAATCTTTCCTCTTTCATTGTCTGTTTTCTTTTTGTGATATCCTATTTTCATTCTCTTATTTCTAATCTTTCCTCTTTCATTGTCTTTTTTCTTTTTGGGATATCCTCTTTTCATTCTCTCCTTTCTAATCTTTCGTCTTTCAGTTTCTTTTTTCTTTTTGGGATATACTCTTTTCATTCTCTCCTTTCTAATCTTTCCTCTTTCATTTCCTTTTTTCTTTTTGGGATATCCTCTTTTCATTCTCTCCTTTCTAATCTTTCCTCTTTCATTTCCTTTTTTCTTTTTGGGATATCCTCTTTTCATTCTCTCCTTTCTAATCTTACCTCTTTCAGTTTCTTTTTTCTTTTTGGGATATCCTCTTTTCATTCTCTTCTTTCTAATCTTTCCTCTTTCATTGTCTTTTTTCATTTTGGGATATCCTCTTCTCATTATCTCGTTTCCAATCTTTCCTCTTTCATTGTCTTTTTTCTTTTTGGGATATCCTCTTTTCATTCTCTTCTTTGTAATCTTTCCTCATTCATTGTTTTTTTTTCTTTTTGCGATATCCTCTTTTCATTCTCTTTTTTCTAATCTTTCCTCTTTCATTTTCATTTTTCTTTTTGGGATATCCTCTTTTCATTCTCTCCTTTCTAATCTTTCCTCTTTCATTGTCTTTTTTCAGTTAGTGATATCCTCTTTTCATTCACTCCTTTCTAATATTTCCTCTTTCATTTTCTCTTTTCTTTTTTGATATCCTCTTTTCATTCTCTCCTTTCTAATCTTTCCTCTTTCATTGTCTTTTTTCTTTTTGTGATATCCTCTTTTCATTCTCTTCTTTCTAATCTTTCCTCTTCATTGTCTTTTTTCGTTTTGTGATATCCTCTTTTCATTCTCTTCTTTCTAATCTTTCCTCTTTCATTTTCTTTTTTCTTTTTGGGATATCCTCTATTCATTCTCTCTTTTCTAATCTTTCCTCTTTCATTGTCTTTTTTCTTTTTGTGATATCCCCTTTTCATTCTCTTCTTTCTAATCTTTCCTCTTTCATTGTCTTTTTTCTTTTTGGGATATCCTCTTTTCATTCTCTCCTTTCTAATCTTTCCTCTTTCATTTTCTTTTTGGGATAACCTCTTTTCATTCTCTTCTTTCTAATCTTTCCTCTTTCAGTTTCTTTTTTCTTTTTGGGATATCCTCTTTTCATTCTCTCATTTCTAATCTTTCCTCTTTCATTTTCTTTTTGTGATATCCTCTTTTCATTCTTTCCTTTCTAATCTTTCCTCTTTCATTTTAATTTTTCGTTTGTGATATCCTCTTTTCATTCTCTCCTTTCTAATCTTTCCTCTTTCATTCACTTTTTTCATTTTGGGATATCCTCTTTTCATTCTCTCCTTTCTAATCTTTCCTCTTTCAGTTTCTTTTTCTTTTTGGGATATCCTCTTTTCATTCTCTCCTTTCTAATCTTTCTTCTTTCATTTTCTTTTTGGGATATCCTCTTTTCATTCTCTCCTTTCTAATCTTTCCTTTTTCATTGTCTTTTTTCTTTTTGGGATATCCTCTTCTTATTCTCTCGTTTCCAATCTTTCCTCTTTCATTGTCTTTTTTCTTTTTGGGATATCCTCTTTTCATTCTCTTCTTTCTAATCTTTCCTCAATCATTGTTTTTTATTCTGTTTGCGATATCCTCTTTTCATTCTCATCTTTCTATCTTTCCTCTTTCATTTTCTTTTTTCCTTTTGCGATATCCTCTTTTCATTCTCTCCTTTCTAATCTTTCGTCTTTCATTGTCTTTTTTCTTTTTGTGATAACCTCTTTTCATTCTCTCCTTTCTAATCTTTCCTCTTTCATTTTCTTTTTTCTTTTTCATATCCTCTTTTCATTCTCTCTTTTCTAATCTTTCCTCTTTAATTGTCTTTTTTCTTTTTGGGATATCCTATTTTCATTCTCTTCTTTCTAATCTTTCCTCATTCTTTGATTTTTATTCTTTTTGCGATATCCTCTTTTCATTCTCTCCTATCTAATCTTTCCTCTTTCATTTTCTTTTTTCTTTTTGGGATATCCTCTTTTCATTCTCTCTTTTCTAATCTTTCCTCTATCATTTTCATTTTTCTTTTGTGATATTTTCTTTTCATTCTCTCCTTTCTAATCTTTCCTCTTTCATTGTCTTTTTTCATTTTGGGATATCCTCTTTTCATTCTCTCCTTTCTAATCATTCCTCATTCATTGTTTTTTTTTCTTTTTGCGATATCCTCTTTTCATTCTCTACTTTCTAATCTTTCATTTTCATTTTTCTTTTGTGATATCCTCTTTTCATTCTCTCCTTTATAATATTTCCTCTTTCATTTTCTTTTTGTGATATCCTCTTTTCATTCTCTCCTTTCTAATCTTTCCTCTTTCATTTTCTTTTTGGGATATCCTCTTTTCATTCTCTCCTTTCTATTCTTTCCTCTTTCATTTTCATTTTTTTTTTTGAGATATCCTCTTTTCATTCTCTCCTTTCTAATCTTTCCTCTTTCATTGTCTTTTTTCATTTTGGGATATCCTCTTCTCATTATCTCGTTTCCAATCTTTCCTCTTTCATTGTCTTTTTTCTTTTTGGGATATCCTCTTTTCATTCTCTCCTTTCTAATCTTTCCTCTTTCATTGTCTTTTTTCTGTTAGTGATATCCTCTTTTCATTCTCTCCTTTCTAATCTTTCCTCTTTCATTTTCTCTTTTCTTTTTTGATATCCTCTTTTCATTCTCTCCTTTCTAATCTTTCCTCTTTCATTGTCTTTTTTCGTTTTGTGATATCCTCTTTTCATTCTCTTCTTTCTAATCTTTCCTCTTTCATTTTCTTTTTTCTTTTTGGGATATCCTCTTTTCATTCTCTCTTTTCTAATCTTTCCTCTTTCATTGTCTTTTTTCTTTTTGTGATATCCCCTTTTCATTCTCTTCTTTCTAATCTTTCCTCTTTCATTGTCTTTTTTCTTTTTGGGATATCCTCTTTTCATTCTCTCCTTTCTAATCTTTCCTCTTTCATTTTCTTTTTGGGATAACCTCTATTCATTCTCTTCTTTCTAATCTTTCCTCTTTCAGTTTCTTTTTTCTTTTTGGGATATCCTCTTTTCATTCTCTCATTTCTAATCTTTCCTCTTTCATTTTCTTTTTGTGATATACTCGTTTCATTCTTTCCTTTCTAATCTTTCCTCTTTCATTTTAATTTTTCTTTTGTGATATCCTCTTTTCATTCTCTCTTTTCTAATCTTTCCTCTTTAATTGTCTTTTTCTTTTTGGGATATCCTCTTCTTATTCTCTCGTTTCCAATCTTTCCTCTTTCATTGTCTTTTTTCTTTTTGGGATATCCTCTTTTCATTCTCTTCTTTCTAATCTTTCCTCAATCATTGTTTTTTTTTCTTTTTGCGATATCCTCTTTTCATTCTCTTCTTTCTAATCTTTCCTCTTTCATTTTCTTTTTTCTTTTTGGGATATCCTCTTTTCATTCTCTCCTTTCTAATCTTTCCTCTTTCATTGTCTTTTTTCTTTTTGTGATAACCTCTTTTCATTCTCTCCTTTCTAATCTTTCCTCTTTCATTTTCTTTTTTCTTTTTTGATATCCTCTTTTCATTCTCTCTTTTCTAATCTTTCCTCTTTAATTGTCTTTTTCTTTTTGGGATATCCTCTTTTCATTCTCTCCTTTCTAATCTTTCCTCATTCTTTGATTTTTTTTTCCTTTTGCGATATCCTCTTTTCATTCTCTCCTTTCTAATCTTTCGTCTTTCATTGTCTTTTTTCTTTTTGTGAAAACCTCTTTTCATTCTCTCCTTTCTAATCTTTCCTCTTTCATTTTCTTTTTTGATATCCTCTTTTCATTCTCTACTTTCTAATCTTTCCTCTTTCATTGTCTTTTTTCATTTTGGGATATCCTGTTCTCATTATCTCGTTTCCAATCTTTCCTCTTTCATTTTCTTTTTTCTTTTCGGGATATCCTCTTTTCATTCTCTCCTATCTAATCTTTCCTCTTTCATTGTCTTTTTTCTTTTTGGGATATCCTCTTTTCATTCTCTCCTTTCTAATCTTTCCTCTTTCATTGTCTTTTTTCATTTTGGGATATCCTCTTTTCATTCTCTCCTTTCTAATCTTTCCTCATTCATTGTTTTTTTTTCTTTTTGCGATATCCCCTTTTCATTCTCTTCTGTCTAATCTTTCATTTTCATTTTTCTTTTATGATATCCTCTTTTCATTCTCTCCTTTATAATATTTCCTCTTTCATTTTTCTTTTTGTGATATCCTCTTTTCATTCTCTCCTTTCTAATCTTTCCTCTTTCATTTTCTCTTTTCTTTTTTGATATCCTCTTTTCATTCTCTCCTTTCTAATCTTTCCTCTTTCATTGTCTTTTTTCTTTTTCTGATATCCTCTTTTCATTCTCTTCTTTCTAATCTTTCCTCTTCATTGTCTTTTTTCGTTTTGTGATATCCTCTTTTTATTCTCTTCTTTCTAATCTTTCCTCTTTCATTGTCTTTTTTCTTTTTGGGATATCCTCTTTTCATTCTCACCTTTCTAATCTTTCCTCTTTCATTTTCTTTTTTCTTTTTGGGATATGCTCTTTTCATTGTCTCCTTTCTAATCTTTCCTCTTTCATTTTCATTTTTCTTTTGTGATAACCTCTTTTCATTCTCTCCTTTCTAATCTTTCCACTTTCATTTTCATTTTTCTTTTGTGATAACCTCTTTTCATTCTCTCCTTTCTAATCTTTCCTCTTTCATTGTCTTTTTTCTTTTTGGGATATCCTCTTTTCGTTCTCTCCTTTCTAATCTTTCCCCTTTCATTTTCTTTTTTCTTTTAGTGATATCCTCTTTTCATTCTCTCCTTTCTAATCTTTCCTCTTTCCTTTTCTTTTTTCTTTTTGGGATATCCTCTTTTCATTCTCTCCTTTCTAATCTTTCCTCTTTCATTTTAATTTTTCTTTTGTGATATTTTCTTTTCATTCTCTCCTTTTAATCTTTCCTCTTTCATTGTCTTTTTTCATTTTGGGATATCCTCTTTTCATTCTCTTCTTTCTAATCTTTCCTCATTCATTGTTTTTTTTTCATTTTGCGATATCCTCTTTTCATTCTCTCCTTTCTAATCTTTCATTTTCATTTTTCTTCTGTGATATCCTCTTTTCATTCTCTCCTTTCTAATCTTTCCTCTTTCATTTTCTTTTTGTGATATCCTCTTTTCATTCTCTCCTTTCTAATCTTTCCACTTTTATTTTCTTTTTGGGATATCCTCTTTTCATTCTCTCCTTTCTAATCTTTCCTCTTTCATTTTCATTTTTCTTTTGAGATATCCTCTTTTCATTCTCTCCTTTCTAATCTTTCCTCTTTCATTGTCTTTTTTCATTTTGGGATATCCTCTTCTCATTATCTCGTTTCCAATCTTTCCTCTTTCATTGTCTTTTTTCTTTTTGGGATATCCTCTTTTCATTCTCTTCTTTGTAATCTTTCCTCATTCATTGTTTTTTTTTCTTTTTGCGATATCCTCTTTTCATTCTCTTTTTTCTAATCTTTCCTCTTTCATTTTCATTTTTCTTTTTGGGATATCCTCTTTTCATTCTCTCCTTTCTAATCTTTCCTCTTTCATTGTCTTTTTTCTGTTAGTGATATCCTCTTTTCATTCTCTCCTTTCTAATTTTTCCTCTTTCATTTTCTCTTTTCTTTTTTGATATCCTCTTTTCATTCTCTCCTTTCTAATCTTTCCTCTTTCATTGTCTTTTTTCTGTTAGTGATATCCTCTTTTCATTCTCTCCTTTCTAATCTTTCTTCTTTCATTTTCTTTTTTCTTTTTGGGATATCCTCTTTTCATTCTCTCTTTTCTAATCTTTCCTCTTTCAGTTTCTTTTTTCTTTTTGGGATATCCTCTTTTCATTCTCTGCTTTCTAATCTTTCCTCTTTCATTTTCTTTTTTTTTTTGGAATATCCTCTTTTCATTCTCTCCTTTCTAATCTTTCCTCTTTCAGTTTCTTTTTTCTTTTTGGGATATCCTCTTTTCATTCTCTCCTTTCTAATCTTTCTTCTTTCATTTTCTTTTTTCTTTTTGGGATATCCTCTTTTCATTCTCTCTTTTCTAATCTTTCCTCTTTCATTGTCTTTTTTCTTTTTGTGATATCCCCTTTTCATTCTCTTCTTTCTAATCTTTCCTCTTTCATTGTCTTTTTTCTTTTTGGGATATCCTCTTTTCATTTTCTCTTTTCTAATCTTTCCTCTTTCATTTTCTTTTTTCTTTTTGGGATATCCTCTTTTCATTCTCTCCTTTCTAATCTTTCCTCTTTCAGTTTCTTTTTTCTTTTTGGGATATCCTCTTTTCATTCTCTCCTTTCTAATCTTTCCTCTTTCAGTTTCTTTTTTCTTTTTGGGATATCCTCTTTTCATTCTCTTCTTTCTAATCTTTCCTCTTTCAGTTTCTTTTTTCTTTTTGGGATATCCTCTTTTCATTCTCTCCTTTCTAATCTTTCCTCTTTCATTTTCTTTTTGTGATATCCTCTTTTCATTCTTTCCTTTCTAATCTTTCCTCTTTCATTCACTTTTTTCGTTTTGGGATATCCTCTTTTCATTCTCTCCTTTCTAATCTTTCTTCTTTCATTTTCTTTTTGTGATATCCTCTTTTCATTCTCTCCTTTCTAATCTTTCCTCTTTCATTTTAATTTTTCTTTTGTGATATCCTCTTTCCATTCTCTCCTTTCTAATCTTTCCTTTTTCATTGTCTTTTTTCTTTTTGGGATATCCTCTTCTTATTCTCTCGTTTCCAATCTTTCCTCTTTCATTGTCTTTTTCTTTTTGGGATATCCTCTTTTCATTCTCTTCTTTCTAATCTTTCCTCATTCATTGTTTTTTTTTCTTTTTGCGATATCCTCTTTTCATTCTCTACTTTCTAATCTTTCCTCTTTCATTTTCTTTTTTCTTTTTGTGATAACCTCTTTTCATTCTCTCCTTTCTAATCTTTCCTCTTTCATTTTCTTTTTTCTTTTTTGATATTCTCTTTTCATTCTCTCTTTTCTAATCTTTCCTCTGTAATTGTCTTTTTTCTTTTTGGGATATCCTGTTTTCATTCTCTTCTTTCTAATCTTTCCTCATTCTTTGATTTTTATTCTTTTTGCGATATCATCTTTTCATTCTCTCCTTTTTAATCTTTCATCTTTCATTGTCTTTTTTCATTTTGGGATATCCTCTTCTCATTATCTCGTTCCCAATCTTTCCCCTTTCATTGTCTTTTTTCATTTTGGGATATCCTCTTTTCATTCTCTCCTTTCTAATCTTTCCTCTTTCAGTTTCTTTTTTTTTTTGGGATATCCTCTTTTCATTCTCTGCTTTCTAATCTTTCCTCTTTAATTTTCTTTTTTCTTTTCGGGATAACCTCTTTTCATTCTCTCCTTTTTAATCTTTCCTCTTTCAGTTTCTTTTTTCTTTTTGGGATATCCTCTTTTCATTCTCTCTTTTCTAATCTTTCCTCTTTCATTTTCTTTTTTCTTTTTGGGATATCCTCTTTTCATTCTCTCTTTTCTAATCTTTCCTCTTTCATTGTCTTTTTTCTTTTTGTGATATCCCCTTTTCATTCTCTTCTTTCTAATCTTTCCTCTTTCATTGTCTTTTTTCTTTTTGGGATATCCTCTTTTCATTCTCTCTTTTCTAATCTTTCCTCTTTCATTTTCTTTTTTCTTTTTGGGATAACCTCTTTTCATTCTCTTCTTTCTAATCTTTCCTCTTTCAGTTTCTTTTTTCTTTTTGGGATATCCTCTTTTCATTCTCTCCTTTCTAATCTTTCCTCTTTCATTTTCTTTTTGTGTTATCCTCTTTTCATTCTTTCCTTTCTAATCTTTCCTCTTTCATTTTAATTTTTCTTTTGTGATATCCTCTTTTCATTCTCTCCTTTCTAATCTTTTCTCTTTCATTCACTTTTTTCATTTTGGGATATCCTCTTTTCATTCTCTCCTTTCTAATCTTTCCTCTTTCAGTTTCTTTTTCTTTTTGGGATATCCTCTTTTCATTCTCTCCTTTCTAATCTTTCTTCTTTCATTTTCTTTTTGTGATATCCTCTTTTCATTCTCTCCTTTCTAATCTTTCCTCTTTCATTTTAATTTTTCTTTTGTGATATCCTCTTTTCATTCTCTCCTTTCTAATCTTTCCTTTTTCATTGTCTTTTTTCTTTTTGGGATATCCTCTTTTCATTCTCTTCTTTCTAATCTTTCCTCATTCATTGTTTTTTTTTCTTTTTGCGATATCCTCTTTTCATTCTCTACTTTCTAATCTTTCCTCTTTCATTTTCTTTTTTCTTTTTGTGATAACCTCTTTTCATTCTCTCCTTTCTAATCTTTCCTCTTTCATTTTCTTTTTTCTTTTTTGATATTCTCTTTTCATTCTCTCTTTTCTAATCTTTCCTCTGTAATTGTCTTTTTTCTTTTTGGGATATCCTGTTTTCATTCTCTTCTTTCTAATCTTTCCTCATTCTTTGATTTTTATTCTTTTTGCGATATCATCTTTTCATTCTCTCCTTTCTAATCTTTCCTCTTTCATTTTCTTTTTTCTTTTTTGATATCCTTTTTTCATTCTCTCCTTTCTAATCTTTCCTCTTTCATTTTCATTTTTCTTTTGTGATATTTTGTTTTCATTCTCTCCTTTCTAATCTTTCCTCTTTCATTTTCTTTTTTCTTTTCGAGATATCCTCTTTTCATTCTCTCCTTTCTAATCTTTCCTCTTTCATTTTCTTTTTTCTTTTTGGGATATCCTCTTTTCATTCTCTCCTTTCTAATCTTTTTTCTTTCATTTTCATTTTTCTTTTGTGATATTTTCTTTTCATTCTCTCCTTTCTAATCTTTTCTCTTTCATTGTCTTTTTTCATTTTGGGATATCCTGTTTTCATTCTCTTCTTTCTAATCTTTCCTCATTCATTGTTTTTTTTTCTTTTTGCGATATCCTCTTTTCATTCTCTCCTTTCTAATCTTTCATTTTCATTTTTCTTTTGTGATATCCTCTTTTCATTCTCTCCTTTCTAATCTGTCCTCTTTCATTTTCTTTTTGTGATATCCTCTTTTCATTCTCTCCTTTCTA
Organism: Acanthosepion esculentum; assembly: GCA_964036315.1. NCBI lineage: Eukaryota > Metazoa > Mollusca > Cephalopoda > Sepiida > Sepiidae > Acanthosepion > Acanthosepion esculentum. Next base: position 52,363,819 of record OZ038517.1, on the reverse strand, counting down.
ATCTTTCCTCTTTCATTTTCTTTTTGGGATATCCTCTTTTCATTCTCTCCTTTCTAATCTTTCCTCTTTCATTTTCTTTTTTCTTTTTGGGATATCCTCTTTTCATTCTCTCCTTTCTAATCTTTCCTCTTTCATTTTCTTTTTGGGATATCCTCTTTTCATTCTCTCCTTTCTAATCTTTACTCTTTCATTTTCTTTTTTCTTTTTGGGATATCCTCTTTTCATTCTCTCCTTTCTAATCTTTCCTCTTTCAGTTTCTTTTTTTTTTTTGGGATATCCTCTTTTCATTCTCTTCTTTCTAATCTTTCCTCATTCATTGTTTTTTTTTTCTTTTTGCGATATCCTCTTTTCATTCTCTTCTTTCTAATCTTTCCTCTTTCATTTTCTTTTTTCTTTTTGGGATATCCTCTTTTCATTCTCTCTTTTCTAATCTTTCCTCTTTCATTGTCTTTTTTCTTTTTGTGATATCCCCTTTTCATTCTCTTCTTTCTAATCTTTTCTCTTTCATTGTCTTTTTTCTTTTTGGGATATCCTCTTTTCATTCTCTCCTTTCTAATCTTTCCTCTTTCATTTTAATTTTTCTTTTGACATATCCTCTTTTCATTCTCTCCTTTCTAATCTTTCCTCTTTCATTCACTTTTTTCATTTTGGGATATCCTCTTTTCATTCTCTCCTTTCTAATCTTTCCTCTTTCAGTTTCTTTTTCTTTTTGGGATATCCTCTTTTCATTCTCTCCTTTCTAATCTTTCTTCTTTCATTTTCTTTTTGTGATATCCTCTTTTCATTCTCTCCTTTCTAATCTTTCCTCTTTCATTTTAATTTTTCTTTTGTGATATCCTCTTTTCATTCTCTCCTTTCTAATCTTTCCTTTTTCATTGTCTTTTTTCTTTTTGGGATATCCTCTTCTTATTCTCTCGTTTCCAATCTTTCCTCTTTCATTGTCTTTTTCTTTTTGGGATATCCTCTTTTCATTCTCTTCTTTCTAATCTTTCCTCATTAATTGTTTTTTTTTCTTTTTGCGATATCCTCTTTTCATTCTCTACTTTCTAATCTTTCCTCTTTCATTTTCTTTTTTCTTTTTGTGATAACCTCTTTTCATTCTCTCCTTTCTAATCTTTCCTCTTTCATTTTCTTTTTTCTTTTTTGATATTCTCTTTTCATTCTCTCTTTTCTAATCTTTCCTCTGTAATTGTCTTTTTTCTTTTTGGGATATCCTCTTTTCATTCTCTTCTTTCTAATCTTTCCTCATTCTTTGATTTTTTTTCTTTTTGCGATATCATCTTTTCATTCTCTCCTTTCTAATCTTTCCTCTTTCATTTGTTTTTTCTTTTTTGATATCCTTTTTTCATTCTCTCCTTTCTAATCTTTCCTCTTTCATTTTCTTTTTTCTTTTCGAGATATCCTCTTTTCATTCTCTCCTTTCTAATCTTTCCTCTTTCATTTTCTTTTTTCTTTTTGGGATATCCTCTTTTCATTCTCTCCTTTCTAATCTTTTTTCTTTCATTTTCATTTTTCTTTTGTGATATTTTCTTTTCATTCTCTCCTTTCTAATCTTTTCTCTTTCATTGTCTTTTTTCATTTTGGGATATCCTCTTTTCATTCTCTTCTTTCTAATCTTTCCTCATTCATTGTTTTTTTTTCTTTTTGCGATATCCTCTTTTCATTCTCTCCTTTCTAATCTTTCATTTTCATTTTTCTTTTGTGATATCCTCTTTTCATTCTCTCCTTTCTAATCTGTCCTCTTTCATTTTCTTTTTGTGATATCCTCTTTTCATTCTCTCCTTTCTAATCTTTCCTCTTTCATTTTCTTTTTGGGATATCCTCTTTTCATTCTCTCCTTTCTAATCTTTCCTCTTTCATTTTCTTTTTTCTTTTGAGATATCCTCTTTTCATTCTCTCCTTTCTAATCTTTCCTCTTTCATTGTCTTTTTTCATTTTGGGATATCCTCTTCTCATTATCTCGTTTCCAATCTTTCCTCTTTCATTGTCTTTTTTCATTTTGCGATATCCTCTGTTCATTCTCTCCTTTCTAATCTTTCCTCTTTCATTTTCTTTTTTCTTTTTCTGATATCCTCTTTTCATTCTCTCCTTTCTAATGTTTCCTCTTTCATTTTCTTTTTTCTTTTTGGGATATCCTCTTTTCATTCTCTCCTTTCTAATCTTTCCTCTTTCAGTTTCTTTTTTCTTTTTGGGATATCCTCTTTTCATTCTCTCCTTTCTAATCTTTCCTCTTTCATTTTCTTTTTTCTTTTTGTGATATCCTCTTTTCATTCTCTCCTTTCTAATCTTTCCTCTTTCAGTTTTTTTTTTTTTTGGGATATCCTCTTTTCATTATCTTCTTTCTAATCTTTCCTCATTCATTGTTTTTTTTTTCTTTTTGCGATATCCTCTTTTCATTCTCTTCTTTCTAATCTTTCCCTTTTCATTTTCTTTTTTCTTTTTGGGATATCCTCTTTTCATTCTCTCTTTTCTAATCTTTCCGCTTTCATTGTCTTTTTTCTTTTTGTGATATCCCCTTTTCATTCTCTTCTTTCTAATCTTTCCACTTTCATTGTCTTTTTTCTTTTTGGGATATCCTCTTTTCATTCTCTCCTTTCTAATCTTTCCTCTTTCATTTTCTTTTTTTCTTTTTGTGATATCCTCTTTTCATTCTCTCCTTTCTAATCTTTCCTCTTTCATTTTAATTTTTCTTTTGTGATATCCTCTTTTCATTCTTTCCTTTCTAATCTTTCCTCTTTCATTCACTTTTTTCATTTTGGGATATCCTCTTTTCATTCTCTCCTTTCTAATCTTTCCTCTTTCAGTTTCTTTTTCTTTTTGGGATATCCTCTTTTCATTCTCTCCTTTCTAATCTTTCCTCTTTCAGTTTCTTTTTCATTTTGGGATATCCTCTTTTCATTCTCTCCTTTCTAATCTTTCCTCTTTCAGTTTCTTTTTCTTTTTGGGATATCCTCTTTTCATTCTCTCCTTTCTAATCTTTCCTCTTTCAGTTTCTTTTTTCTTTTTGTGATATCCTCTTTTCATTCTCTCCTTTCTAATCTTTCCTCTTTCATTTTCTTTTTGTGATATCCTCTTTTCATTCTTTCCTTTCTAATCTTTCCTCTTTCATTTTAATTTTTCTTTTGTGATATCCTCTTTTCATTCTCTCCTTTCTAATCTTTCCTCTTTCATTCACTTTTTTCATTTTGGGATATCCTCTTTTCATTCTCTCCTTTCTAATCTTTCTTCTTTCATTTTCTTTTTGTGATATCTTCTTTTCATTCTCTCCTTTCTAATCTTTTCTCTTTCATTTTCTTTTTTCTTTTTGGGATATCCTCTTTTCATTCTCTCCTTTCTAATCTTTCCTTTTTCATTGTCTTTTTTCTTTTTGGGATATCCTCTTCTTATTCTCTCGTTTCCAATCTTTCCTCTTTCATTGTCTTTTTTCTTTTTGGGATATCCTCTTTTCATTCTCTTCTTTCTAATCTTTCCTCATTCATTGTTTTTTTTTCTTTTTGCGATATCCTCTTTTCATTCTCTCCTTTCTAATCTTTCCTCTTTCATTCACTTTTTTCAATATGTCAATATCAAAGATCTTACCACATAGGTGATTTCTGTCCTTAGCTCATTCTGACAATGAAGCTCGTATCTTACGCTTTTCCCCTTTTCGATCCTACGTCTAAAGAATTGATGATTAGTTCTTTCTTGTTATCACACTGTCTATGTGTTCCTTAATTTACTGTGTATGTCTCCAATTTGCATATCTTGTGCTTTACTGTTTCATAATCATTTTTTTCTTTCTATTCTTTCGTCTTTTCATTGGCATCTTTGGAATCTTTCCGTTTTCATTGTCTTTTTTTCTTTCATTCAATTCTAAATTTCATTCTTTTCTTTGGAATCTTTCCTTCTTCATTGTCTTTTTTTCTTTCATTCAATTACAAATTTCATTCTCTTCTTTGGAATCTTTCCTTCTTCATTGTCTTTTTTTCTTTCATTCAATTACAAATTTCATTCTCTTCTTTGGAATCTTTCCTTCTTCATTGTCTTTTTTTCTTTCATTCAATTACAAATTTCATTCTCTTCTTTGGAATCTTTCCTTCTTCATTGTCTTTTTTTCTTTCATTCAATTACAAATTTCATTCTCTTCTTTGGAATCTTTCCTTCTTCATTGTCTTTTTTTCTTTCATTCAATTACAAATTTCATTCTCTTCTTTGGAATCTTTCCTTCTTCATTGTCTTTTTTTCTTTCATTCAATTACAAATTTCATTCTCTTCTTTGGAATCTTTCCTTCTTCATTGTCTTTTTTTCTTTCATTCAATTACAAATTTCATTCTCTTCTTTGGAATCTTTCCTTCTTCATTGTCTTTTTTTCTTTCATTCAATTACAAATTTCATTCTCTTCTTTGGAATCTTTCCTTCTTCATTGTCTTTTTTTCTTTCATTCAATTACAAATTTCATTCTCTTCTTTGGAATCTTTCCTTCTTCATTGTCTTTTTTTCTTTCATTCAATTACAAATTTCATTCTCTTCTTTGGAATCTTTCCTTCTTCATTGTCTTTTTTTCTTTCATTCAATTACAAATTTCATTCTCTTCTTTGGAATCTTTCCTTCTTCATTGTCTTTTTTTCTTTCATTCAATTACAAATTTCATTCTCTTTGGAATCTTTCCTTCTTCATTGTCTTTTTTTCTTTCATTCAATTACAAATTTCATTCTCTTCTTTGGAATCTTTCCTTCTTCATTGTCTTTTTTTCTTTCATTCAATTACAAATTTCATTCTCTTTGGAATCTTTCCTTCTTCATTGTCTTTTTTTCTTTCATTCAATTACAAATTTCATTCTCTTCTTTGGAATCTTTCCTTCTTCATTGTCTTTTTTTCTTTCATTCAATTACAAATTTCATTCTCTTTGGAATCTTTCCTTCTTCATTGTCTTTTTTTCTTTCATTCAATTACAAATTTCATTCTCTTCTTTGGAATCTTTCCTTCTTCATTGTCTTTTTTTCTTTCATTCAATTACAAATTTCATTCTCTTTGGAATCTTTCCTTCTTCATTGTCTTTTTTTCTTTCATTCAATTACAAATTTCATTCTCTTCTTTGGAATCTTTCCTTCTTCATTGTCTTTTTTTCTTTCATTCAATTACAAATTTCATTCTCTTCTTTGGAATCTTTCCTTCTTCATTGTCTTTTTTTCTTTCATTCAATTACAAATTTCATTCTCTTCTTTGGAATCTTTCCTTCTTCATTGTCTTTTTTTCTTTCATTCAATTACAAATTTCATTCTCTTTGGAATCTTTCCTTCTTCATTGTCTTTTTTTCTTTCATTCAATTACAAATTTCATTCTCTTCTTTGGAATCTTTCCTTCTTCATTGTCTTTTTTTCTTTCATTCAATTACAAATTTCATTCTCTTTGGAATCTTTCCTTCTTCATTGTCTTTTTTTCTTTCATTCAATTACAAATTTCATTCTCTTCTTTGGAATCTTTCCTTCTTCATTGTCTTTTTTTCTTTCATTCAATTACAAATTTCATTCTCTTTGGAATCTTTCCTTCTTCATTGTCTTTTTTTCTTTCATTCAATTACAAATTTCATTCTCTTCTTTGGAATCTTTCCTTCTTCATTGTCTTTTTTTCTTTCATTCAATTACAAATTTCATTCTCTTTGGAATCTTTCCTTCTTCATTGTCTTTTTTTCTTTCATTCAATTACAAATTTCATTCTCTTCTTTGGAATCTTTCCTTCTTCATTGTCTTTTTTTCTTTCATTCAATTACAAATTTCATTCTCTTCTTTGGAATCTTTCCTTCTTCATTGTCTTTTTTTCTTTCATTCAATTACAAATTTCATTCTCTTCTTTGGAATCTTTCCTTCTTCATTGTCTTTTTTTCTTTCATTCAATTACAAATTTCATTCTCTTCTTTGGAATCTTTCCTTCTTCATTGTCTTTTTTTCTTTCATTCAATTACAAATTTCATTCTCTTCTTTGGAATCTTTCCTTCTTCATTGTCTTTTTTTCTTTCATTCAATTACAAATTTCATTCTCTTCTTTGGAATCTTTCCTTCTTCATTGTCTTTTTTTCTTTCATTCAATTACAAATTTCATTCTCTTTGGAATCTTTCCTTCTTCATTGTCTTTTTTTCTTTCATTCAATTACAAATTTCATTCTCTTCTTTGGAATCTTTCCTTCTTCATTGTCTTTTTTTCTTTCATTCAATTACAAATTTCATTCTCTTTGGAATCTTTCCTTCTTCATTGTCTTTTTTTCTTTCATTCAATTACAAATTTCATTCTCTTCTTTGGAATCTTTCCTTCTTCATTGTCTTTTTTTCTTTCATTCAATTACAAATTTCATTCTCTTTGGAATCTTTCCTTCTTCATTGTCTTTTTTTCTTTCATTCAATTACAAATTTCATTCTCTTCTTTGGAATCTTTCCTTCTTCATTGTCTTTTTTTCTTTCATTCAATTACAAATTTCATTCTCTTCTTTGGAATCTTTCCTTCTTCATTGTCTTTTTTTCTTTCATTCAATTACAAATTTCATTCTCTTCTTTGGAATCTTTCCTTCTTCATTGTCTTTTTTTCTTTCATTCAATTACAAATTTCATTCTCTTCTTTGGAATCTTTCCTTCTTCATTGTCTTTTTTTCTTTCATTCAATTACAAATTTCATTCTCTTCTTTGGAATCTTTCCTTCTTCATTGTCTTTTTTTCTTTCATTCAATTACAAATTTCATTCTCTTTGGAATCTTTCCTTCTTCATTGTCTTTTTTTCTTTCATTCAATTACAAATTTCATTCTCTTCTTTGGAATCTTTCCTTCTTCATTGTCTTTTTTTCTTTCATTCAATTACAAATTTCATTCTCTTTGCAATCTTTCCTTCTTCATTGTCTTTTTTTCTTTCATTCAATTACAAATTTCATTCTCTTCTTTGGAATCTTTCCTTCTTCATTGTCTTTTTTTCTTTCATTCAATTACAAATTTCATTCTCTTCTTTGCAATCTTTCCTTCTTCATTGTCTTTTTTTCTTTCATTCAATTACAAATTTCATTCTCTTCTTTGGAATCTTTCCTTCTTCATTGTCTTTTTTTCTTTCATTCAATTATAAATTTCATTCTCTTCTTTGGAATCTTTCCTTCTTCATTGTCTTTTTTTCTTTCATTCAATTACAAATTTCATTCTCTTCTTTGGAATCTTTCCTTCTTCATTGTCTTTTTTTCTTTCATTCAATTACAAATTTCATTCTCTTTGGAATCTTTCCTTCTTCATTGTCTTTTTTTCTTTCATTCAATTACAAATTTCATTCTCTTCTTTGGAATCTTTCCTTCTTCATTGTCTTTTTTTCTTTCATTCAATTACAAATTTCATTCTCTTTGGAATCTTTCCTTCTTCATTGTCTTTTTTTCTTTCATTCAATTACAAATTTCATTCTCTTCTTTGGAATCTTTCCTTCTTCATTGTCTTTTTTTCTTTCATTCAATTACAAATTTCATTCTCTTCTTTGGAATCTTTCCTTCTTCATTGTCTTTTTTTCTTTCATTCAATTACAAATTTCATTCTCTTCTTTGGAATCTTTCCTTCTTCATTGTCTTTTTTTCTTTCATTCAATTACAAATTTCATTCTCTTCTTTGGAATCTTTCCTTCTTCATTGTCTTTTTTTCTTTCATTCAATTACAAATTTCATTCTCTTTGGAATCTTTCCTTCTTCATTGTCTTTTTTTCTTTCATTCAATTACAAATTTCATTCTCTTCTTTGGAATCTTTCCTTCTTCATTGTCTTTTTTTCTTTCATTCAATTACAAATTTCATTCTCTTCTTTGCAATCTTTCCTTCTTCATTGTCTTTTTTTCTTTCATTCAATTACAAATTTCATTCTCTTCTTTGGAATCTTTCCTTCTTCATTGTCTTTTTTTCTTTCATTCAATTACAAATTTCATTCTCTTCTTTGGAATCTTTCCTTCTTCATTGTCTTTTTTTCTTTCATTCAATTACAAATTTCATTCTCTTTGGAATCTTTCCTTCTTCATTGTCTTTTTTTCTTTCATTCAATTACAAATTTCATTCTCTTCTTTGGAATCTTTCCTTCTTCATTGTCTTTTTTTCTTTCATTCAATTACAAATTTCATTCTCTTCTTTGCAATCTTTCCTTCTTCATTGTCTTTTTTTCTTTCATTCAATTACAAATTTCATTCTCTTCTTTGGAATCTTTCCTTCTTCATTGTCTTTTTTTCTTTCATTCAATTACAAATTTCATTCTCTTCTTTGGAATCTTTCCTTCTTCATTGTCTTTTTTTCTTTCATTCAATTACAAATTTCATTCTCTTCTTTGGAATCTTTCCTTCTTCATTGTCTTTTTTTCTTTCATTCAATTACAAATTTCATTCTCTTTGGAATCTTTCCTTCTTCATTGTCTTTTTTTCTTTCATTCAATTACAAATTTCATTCTCTTCTTTGGAATCTTTCCTTCTTCATTGTCTTTTTTTCTTTCATTCAATTACAAATTTCATTCTCTTCTTTGCAATCTTTCCTTCTTCATTGTCTTTTTTTCTTTCATTCAATTACAAATTTCATTCTCTTCTTTGGAATCTTTCCTTCTTCATTGTCTTTTTTTCTTTCATTCAATTACAAATTTCATTCTCTTTGGAATCTTTCCTTCTTCATTGTCTTTTTTTCTTTCATTCAATTACAAATTTCATTCTCTTCTTTGGAATCTTTCCTTCTTCATTGTCTTTTTTTCTTTCATTCAATTACAAATTTCATTCTCTTCTTTGCAATCTTTCCTTCTTCATTGTCTTTTTTTCTTTCATTCAATTACAAATTTCATTCTCTTCTTTGGAATCTTTCCTTCTTCATTGTCTTTTTTTCTTTCATTCAATTACAAATTTCATTCTCTTCTTTGGAATCTTTCCTTCTTCATTGTCTTTTTTTCTTTCATTCAATTACAAATTTCATTCTCTTTGGAATCTTTCCTTCTTCATTGTCTTTTTTTCTTTCATTCAATTACAAATTTCATTCTCTTCTTTGGAATCTTTCCTTCTTCATTGTCTTTTTTTCTTTCATTCAATTACAAATTTCATTCTCTTCTTTGCAATCTTTCCTTCTTCATTGTCTTTTTTTCTTTCATTCAATTACAAATTTCATTCTCTTCTTTGGAATCTTTCCTTCTTCATTGTCTTTTTTTCTTTCATTCAATTACAAATTTCATTCTCTTCTTTGGAATCTTTCCTTCTTCATTGTCTTTTTTTCTTTCATTCAATTACAAATTTCATTCTCTTCTTTGGAATCTTTCCTTCTTCATTGTCTTTTTTTCTTTCATTCAATTACAAATTTCATTCTCTTTGGAATCTTTCCTTCTTCATTGTCTTTTTTTCTTTCATTCAATTACAAATTTCATTCTCTTCTTTGGAATCTTTCCTTCTTCATTGTCTTTTTTTCTTTCATTCAATTACAAATTTCATTCTCTTTGGAATCTTTCCTTCTTCATTGTCTTTTTTTCTTTCATTCAATTACAAATTTCATTCTCTTCTTTGGAATCTTTCCTTCTTCATTGTCTTTTTTTCTTTCATTCAATTACAAATTTCATTCTCTTCTTTGGAATCTTTCCTTCTTCATTGTCTTTTTTTCTTTCATTCAATTACAAATTTCATTCTCTTCTTTGGAATCTTTCCTTCTTCATTGTCTTTTTTTCTTTCATTCAATTACAAATTTCATTCTCTTCTTTGGAATCTTTCCTTCTTCATTGTCTTTTTTTCTTTCATTCAATTACAAATTTCATTCTCTTTGGAATCTTTCCTTCTTCATTGTCTTTTTTTCTTTCATTCAATTACAAATTTCATTCTCTTCTTTGGAATCTTTCCTTCTTCATTGTCTTTTTTTCTTTCATTCAATTACAAATTTCATTCTCTTTGGAATCTTTCCTTCTTCATTGTCTTTTTTTCTTTCATTCAATTACAAATTTCATTCTCTTCTTTGGAATCTTTCCTTCTTCATTGTCTTTTTTTCTTTCATTCAATTACAAATTTCATTCTCTTTGGAATCTTTCCTTCTTCATTGTCTTTTTTTCTTTCATTCAATTACAAATTTCATTCTCTTCTTTGGAATCTTTCCTTCTTCATTGTCTTTTTTTCTTTCATTCAATTACAAATTTCATTCTCTTTGGAATCTTTCCTTCTTCATTGTCTTTTTTTCTTTCATTCAATTACAAATTTCATTCTCTTCTTTGGAATCTTTCCTTCTTCGTTGTCTTTTTTTCTTTCATTCAATTACAAATTTCATTCTCTTTGGAATCTTTCCTTCTTCATTGCCTTTGATTACTTTGTGTCCTTCCTGTTTTATGTTTTTTTTTCTTATGATTTCCTAAAAATATCTTTCTGTTATTTCCATTCTAGAATGCAAGAGTAAACCAGCTGACATCGCCTTCATTATTGACGATTCTCGAAGTATCTATGAACTCCATTTCGTCCTAGGCATGAAATTCATACAAAGATTTGTGAACATTTTTGAAATTGGTCCCCAAGATGTTCGCATCGCCGCCGTCACATTCGGTGAGATTGTGATAACATATTCGGCTTTCGGGTTTGATGCGAATAACAATAAACGTGAAGTTCTTGATGCTCTTGGCAGAATCAAGTTCGAACCCAAATATGGAGGTGCGACCTACACAGATAAAGCCATTGCTTATGCCCGTAACAATATTTTCAACCATGCGCGGCCTAATGTTAAGAAGGTTGCTATTGTCATTACCGATGGAGAATCGGAAGATCCGTCAAAGACAAAGAAAGAGGCGGAACTTCTGAAAAGCCAGGGTGTTGACATTATTGCCATTGGTGTCGGCGATAGGGTTGTTGAGAGTGAACTGCTTTCAATTGCTAGCAATCCTGACAGCGTTCTTGTAGTAAGTTCTTATATCGCCCTGAGAAATATCATAGGATCTCTTGGTGTCATCACCTGCAGAGGTAAGTTATAGTTCTTCATTTATATATTTCTGTAAGGTTATTTTGTCTGTTGACCCGGAAAGAATGGTAGGAAAAAAACAAGAAAAATGGAGACAGAAAAGTGAGGTCATCAGCAAGAAAAAACAAAAAATGCGACTTTCGAATTGGTGATATTTGATTATACACAAGGAAAATGTGATGGATTACTGAGTGTTATCTACCGTCTTATATGGTAGTGAATGTAGGACAATCTCTGCACGGATGAGGAGAAAACAAATTTGACATGAACCTAGGAACTTAAGACGGTCTGGGTGAATGATTTTTTTCTAGCATTTATGTAACCTCATGCGGCAGAAATAAAAGAAATAATTTCGTTATGACCAATGTGATTCAGAAATCGTTCCATAAATCCGATATTCCTTAAATCCGATATTTCTTGAATCCGATATTCCTGAAATGCGGTATTCTTTAAACTGGTATTCCTTAAATCCGATATAACACCACAAGTGTTTAATCTATTAAATCGATATAAACGCACAATTGGTTCGTTAAAACTAATATTCCTTAAATTTGATATGAATCCAAAAGTGATCCTTTCAAGTCGATATAATTCGACAAGTGGTTCCTTAAATCCATCAATATGATATAAATGCAAATATGATTCCTAAAATCCGATATTTCATGAATCCGATATAAATTCACAAGTGGTTCGTTAAATTCGATATAATACTACAAATGGTTCCTTAAGTTCACAAATGCGATATAATTCCACAACTAGTTCTTTAATTCAATCAATACGATATAAATGAAAATGTGGTTCCTTAAATCAAATATAAATTCGCAAGTGGTTTGTTAAATTCGATATAGTGGTTCCTTAAAACTGATAAGTGGTTCCTTAAAACTGATATTCTTAAATTTAGGAAGGCTACATGCAATTTTTTGTATGTTTAATAACATCTTTTGCGTTTTATCCGGACAGAAAAAATACAATAAAATAAAACGAAAGAAATCCTTTCTAAAATCTTGCTTTTCGTTTCAGCTGCTTCAACGGTTGCTCCTACTACTACTACTACTACGACGACGACGACTACCACGACGACGACAACACCTCCACCGAAAGCGGAACGTGAGAAACTATTATTTATTATTATTACAATGTCACTTCAGTTATTAAATAAAATGACATTTTATTTCTTTGTTTATTTTAAATTTAACCCATATTGGAATTTCTTTATATTCAACTAGCATGCGACGGACAGGAGATCGATTTTAACTTTGTGTTCGACCCGGCTCAAATGGGAACGAGTGGTACTGAAGATGCCATTCGCTTCATTAAAACTGTCGTGTCTGCTGAAGATTTAAATAATGGTAAAGTACGCGTTGGCACCATTACGGGACCCTGTCCAGACACAACAGGTACGTACGAATTCTTTTGTTTCAAATTCAGCGTAGCCAATTTACCCTATATTCTCGTGTATAAACCAATCTAAATATAAGACGACGCCATTATTTTATGTCTGAGAAATCAGCCAGAATCCAAATTCCGTGTACAAGCCGAAGTAGCTAATCAACACATTAACTTCAGAAAACCTTCCCAGTAAAATAGCAGACCCACAGGCTTCACTCGCTCAAAGCCATTTTGACCATTGATCTTAGAAATGCGGATCTATACAGGTGACAGTTTATGGCTGTTCATGACATCCATATGAAAATCTCGATCTGAAGAGGCAATTTACGAAAAAGATTCAGTTTTGTGGAAGCATAACTTTATTCCACCCGTATTTCACTGTCTGGGTATCTAATTAATCATTTTTAAGTCTCCGTAGAAACATTTTCAAAAAACAGAATTTTCTCGCTAGCCCTTTCTGTATATATCTGTCACGATTTCTGTATTCCTACTCTAAAAACTTAATCTGGTAGCCTGGGATTCATTTCCTGTGATTAAATATGACCATTCACATTTTTTAATCGTGCAGGCATGCAACAGAGACTAATTTGGTTTCGTTTATTTTGTTTTACGGTGTATCAACCTCAATAATAGTTGTAAAAGGCAACACCTTCGTAGCTAAGGTCTCTTTGTGAGAGAGAACTGGCGTAACTTAGTCCGCAAACAAGTTTGAAGAACAAGATACATAAACTCAATGAGAACCGATTATATATATATATATATATATATATATATATATATATATATATATATATATATATATATATATATATATATATATATAATACGAGCTTAGCTCAGCTAAAAACTAGCAATGATTTAAATTTGTTTATATACTACATTCTGCTCCCATTTGCGTTTTTTCTTTCTTTCTTTCTTTTTTGTCACGACCCACTTTATTTACCTCGCCACCCATCGATTGGGTCGCGAGGTAAATAAAAACCCTGCTGTAGAGCATTGGCTCATAAAGTGATGGAAAAATGAAAATAGGGGTGATGTCTGTTTACATTTTACGTGACTTTATAATATAAGAATATATTTATGTATCTTTTTTTCTTTTTCAGGTTTCCATCTCAATCGTTATCAAAATCTTCCTGATATCCTGGCACATTTTGATAGCTACAGAACGACTGAAATCTACTCATTGATTACCGATCTTCGAATCGATGGTTTTGATCCTAACAATGGCGGCCGACCAAAAGCACGCAAGGTTGGCGTCTTGTTCCTTCGGGGCAAATTAAGCCACCCCGAACGGGCGAAATTAGAAGCGAAGTTGGCTAAAGAGAGGGGAATAGAAATATTTATTGTCGACATGGGCAGTCTGAACCATGAGAGTGTACTCGAATCGTTGGCATCCGGAAAGTCAAGTCATATTCTGCGAGCATCCGATTCGGGAGAAATTATTGAAATGGCCAGGACACTTGTGGCTCATATTTGCAAAAGTAAGTTCAGTTGTTCTATAGTTTAGGAGTGGGGACAACCTGTGTTTCTCGGGTGGCTCAAGTGATTTTGGGGGGCGCATCTTCCGATTTTAAACATGTACTTTTTCAAGCAAGGCAATAACGCCACTAAGACGCTAGGGGCTACCGGGTGTGTAAGGGGAGAAAACTTTAGAAAGAACCGGAAACCCAATCCTAAACAGAAAACAAGAAATAGACCTCTACCTCTATTCCAAAGATCGGGGAGGAGTGTGAAGCGGGCGATAGGTGAAGATAACTACTCTTGTTGAGGGAAAATAAATAAAAAAATAGTAAAGAAATTGTCAGGATTTACGAGGAGACGTTAGAAGTATAGAGTTAAAGTAGACTTTGAAAGGAACTGGAAACCCAATCCTAAACACCAGACAAGAGATAAACCGCTATTACTGTTCAAAAGTCTGGGGAGGAATGTGAAGCAGACGATAGGCGCACCTATCTACCCCTGTTGAATGAAAAATAAATAGTAAATAAAATTTCAGTAATTTACGCGGGGGTGTTCGAGGTATAAAGTCGCATTAGAAGGGACCGGAAACCAAGTTCTAAATATCTACTACTGTTCAGAAGAACTAGGTGGAGTCTGAACACTTTAAAATCCAACATTTAGTAGAAATATATATTCAGTTAAAATTCAGAAGTCATTTATTTGAACCGGCATTCGTGATATTAGTTTTCTACATGTGAATTCGCTAACGGCGAGGGGAGCAAATTTCAAAAGTAAATTGTTGAGTTACTTTTACTTGAAAATATATTCACTTTAAATAAATAAGTCTTTTATATAAAAAAAAGTCATTTATGATACTACTATGGTAAAAGTAACTTCACTGATAGCAACATGATCAAACTTCAAATCTAAATAGTTTTTGTGGTGTGTATATATATATATATATAATTAGGAGGATTTGATAATTATAATTAAGTAATTCATTGAGTCTGAAAGAAACCTCAACAGAATGCAGAAAGTACTGGACGGACGTTTCGTCCTATATTTGGGACTCATCAGCAGTGCGCATCCACTACCGAGAATTGAAACCCTGACAGTTAGGTTGTCAAGCCAACATCATACAAACTGTTCCACCGGGCCTCGGTGACGAAGAGATAGCAAATCAGACTCAATATAGCGCCGCTCGCTCATATATTCCGTGGTGGAACTCAACTGAGTTTCCTTTTATACTCATAACACTGTGCTCCCGGAGCCATGTCTACTATCACCAAGCCGCGCCAACTGGAACATTAGAAGCCGGTTTAAGCAATGATATACAAATGATAGAAATTATTAGGAGGTTTCTTTCAGACTCAATGAATTACTTAATTATAATTATCAAATCCTGTTGTTATTGATATAAAATGGCGAATTCACTTCGCTAACTAAATTTTAAAGATGCATTAACCCACTAACCACTCAATGAATGTTAGGATCCTTGTTTTTTTTATATATCTGGAATGGACTGGGTGATTATCTTTAAATATTATTTTGTTTATATGCTATTTTTATAGGTAGAAATATTTAAGTATATACTCAGTTTATAATAAACAGTTTAACATTTACTGGACATTTAAATTTTTTTCTCTTATATTGTAAAATTTTCTTTTGGGCTATTACTTATCTATTTATTTTAATTTCTTCCTTTATCTTATTATTTTTAATATTCAGGTTTTTCTTGTTTATTTAATAATAATGCCTTAATTTTTTTATTATAATATTAAATTCTTTTGCTTAATATTAAAATTAAAATAATAGTTTTAAAATTAAATAATAGTTTTAATATTAAATTCTAATTTTTCTTTTATCTACAGTCTTAAAAACTCTTTCTTTTCTTAACTTTAATGATTGTATTTTCTTATGTATTTTAATCCAATTTTAATTTTTCCTATTTGAACAAATATTTAAATATCCGTCATTGTTAATCTTCAACCGTTCTTAACTTGTGTCTAAACTTGTATATGTTCTGTCTTCCTATTTCCCCCTCTATACTAGAGTGTTTTTTTCTATTTTTCTAACTCTTAAATATCTTTTCCCTTATTTGTTGTCTGTTCCTCTGTTTTCCTCTTTCGTTTTTCTACATTTTTTGTATCCTTTTTTAATTTTAAATTTAAAAAAAAAGTTACGATTCATTTATTTATCAAACATTTTAGTATTGACAAGCTCCAGGGAATTTATCCCGAGGAGCGAAATGGCCATGAAAACGAAGTACAGTTGAGTATCATTTTTATGTAATATATATATATATATATATATATATATATATATATATATATATATATATATATATATATATATATATAAGGTAAGCGGTAACATTTTCTGTGCCTTTGAAATAATAGTATTGCTATAAATATTTATGTAGTTATAATAAACCGACAGTTAAATGACTAAATAATTTACATTTATTTTTATTTTATTTTATCTTATTTTATTATTTTGTTGCAGAAAAAGCTGGTGGGTCTGACTGTTGATCAGCAGATGATAACATGGATGCTGACGATCAACTGTTAAATAACTATATACTGAAAACCAATTGGCATTAAAAAAAAATTTAAAAAAAGATGCTTACATTCAGCTGAAAAAGCAAAGTGAACATTATCGCATTGTCTCCACAAACGACTTCTTGGTGATAATCCCACCAAAATATTAAAAAAAATAATTTGGATCTCTTCTGGGGATCTTTCCGAAAGGAAGCCGTTTTATTTTTCTCTCTCTCTCTTTTTTTTTTGTTTTGTTTTTTGTAACAATGTTAAAGCAATAAAATTCGGCTTAAAATATTTTATTCAAATCCATTGTTCGTCTAAACATTTCATTGGCCAAATATTTTTTCAATCGGTATCGGCCCATGCAACCACTAGCATGCAATGGTTTACAGGTTGTGCAGGAATTAGGAACAGAAACATTCGTAATGAGAAGACAGAAAAGAGCAATCAGGATGACAGTAGATAGCGATTGACATTGCGTTTAAATTTTTGCAGATTAAAATTTGCTGGAAAGCATTTTTTTTTTTTTTAATCATATCACCCCAAGCAAGGCCGGAGGCCACTATCACGCAAGGGGTTAAAGAAGGGTTGGAGGAAGAGCAGATAGGAGTGGCAAGGGAGGGGATGTGGAGAAAGAGAAACACAGTGGGTCGATCAAGGCAAGGGGGCCACAAAAGATCCGGAGCGAGAGCAGATAGGAATGAAAAATGAATGGATGTGGAGAAGGGAAGTGGATAGATCAAGGCAACTGGAGATGTCGATTGACGCTACACTTAAACCGTTGGAGATTGTATTTGTCAGGGAAACAGTAATAGGGAAGGGAGTTCCATAGGCGAGATGTGCGAGACATGAAGCTATTGGAGTAGAAGAGACGTCTACATCTAACAGTTTCCACAGTGTAGGGGTGGGAGCGGGATGCCAGCCTGGTGGGGGCGTTTAAATTCACGAGGCCTGGGGACAAGCGAACGCAATTCCTCAGAGCAATTACCGTGGAAGTACTTGTAAAAAAGGCAGAGCGAGGCAACATCGCGTCTGTGAGAGAGCGACTGCAGACGAGATGACAGATCAGGGCCAATTACGTTGCCTATCCGTCTCTGGATCTTATCAAGAACACCGAGGCAAACAGCAGGGGCTCCAGACCATATATGGCAGCAATACTCCATGCAAGGGCGAATGGTCGATTTATAGACTTGAAGGATCGATTCCGGGGAGAAAAATTTCCTGGCTCGTCACAGAGAACCAACTTTCTTTGCGGTGGCTGATGCAACTGACTCGATGTATTTGTTCCATCTCAGATCAGCAGACAGCGTGAGACCGAGCAGTCGCATGGAGGAGCTCTCGAGAAGTTGGTCATCAGACATTCTAATGGGATGCAGGGATGGATCCTTGTGGTGGTTGATAGAGAGCAGTTTTGTTTTAGAGGCGTTAAAGTTAACCATCCATTTCTCACCCCAGATCACAACCGATTGGAGGTCCTTTTCAATTTGAGCTGCCAGGTTAGCTTTGTCCGCCTCACTAGATTTGTGTTTGAGGCAGGAGTAAATAGTGGTGTAGTCAGCGTAGATGCCGACTTGGGAGTCTATGGCGTCAGGAAGGTCGTTTATAAATATGAGGAACAGAGTAGGGCCTAGGATGGAGCCTTGAGGAACACCTGCGTTAGCGGGATAGGAGTTGGAGATGGATCCACTAAGAACAACCTTCAAATCCAGGTTTGACATGAATGATTGTATTAGGTTAAACAATCGACCTGTGATACCATAACCCTGGAGCTTGCGGAGAAGGCCGGCATGCCAGACTATCGAATGCTTTGGAGATGTCAAGAGCCACGGCACGAGCTTCACCGTTGTTATGGATAGCTTGGTAGACAAATTCAGTGATGGCCGTAAGCACATCGGCAGTAGATCGGGCAAAGCGGAAACCATACTGTTTGTCTGAGAGCAGATCGTGGGATATCTGGTGATTAATCACTTCGGCGTTGATAATGGCCTCGAAGACTTTGCCGAAGAGGGGTAGGAGACTAATAGGACGGTAATTGGAAGGGTCGGAGGGGTCACCAGAGTTCTTAAAGACAGGGGCAATGGTTGAGGACTTCCAGCAGTCAGGAAAACAGGACTCTTTGAGGCAGCGGTTGTACAATTTAGAGAGGGCAGGCGCCAGTTCAGGTGCGCATTTCTTTAGGACAATGGCTGGTATTCCGTCACCACCAGTAGACTTGTGGTGATCTAAGTTAGAAATGATGCCCAATACCGACGACGGGGTTATGTGCAATCCGTCCAGGAGGGCCTCAGTTCTGGGAGGGAAATAGGGCAAGGGCACCCCGGAAGAATCTAGCGTAGAATTGGAAGAAAACTTCCGAGCGAAGCATTCGGCCTTGTCAGCAGAGGTGGTCAGGACCTCAAACTGATTGAACAGGGGAGGAATGGAGGATTTGTTATTGTTCAGGACGCTCTTGCAGAGGCGCCAATAATCTCTGGAGCCAAATTTGCGGGATGCAATACGTTCCTTCATCCGAGCAGCAAATAGTGACTTAGCATCGTCGAGGATACGCTTACACTCGTTGCGGGCAGAAGTAAATAGACGTCTATTGGAGTCGGACATATCACTTCGAAAACGGTGGAAGAAGTGGTTCCTATGGGCAATGGCGGCTGAGCAAGCAGCTGTGAACCAGGGGGAGGAGCAAGGTTTGACCTTGAATTTCCTGGAGGGGATGAAAGCTTCGATACCGGCTTTAATCCAGGAAGAGAACTCAGAAGCACAATCATGAGTGGGGAGCTTAAATACAGCATCCCAGGGGACATCGCGGAGGAAGTCACGAAACGCGTCCCAATAGGCCCGTTGGTAGCAGAATGTGGTTCTGGTGGTAGGAGGCTTTTGCAGGGGATGGGGCTGAAGGAAATGCTAACGGACACTACAGCATGTTCGGAGTTACCGATAGGACAGAGCTGCGTGGCACTACAAGACTCAGAGATGGAGGTAAAACACAGGTCGAGGAGTGAAGCCTTACCGTCACGGTTGTAGGCAAAACGCGTGGGGAAATCGATTATCTGAGTGAGGGATTGAGAGACTGAAAAGTTGAGAGTATGAATGCCTGCGAGGTCGGTAGTAGCATTCTTAAGCCACTGGTTGTGATGGGCGTTAAAATCGCCAAATACAAATATGTGAGCGTACGGATGGGCAGAGAGATCAAGAGCCAGGTTAGTTTTGTCAATGATACCAAATTTACTACTGACATGGAAATATTTATAAAAAATGCATGGAAGCAAATTGGAAGAAAATAATTTTCACAATTCCGAAAAAAAAATGTGTTCATGTTTGTTAGAAAAGAGCGCTTACGACTCTAATTCCTTTTGGCTAAAGTAGGCAACGGTATAATTATTACTGGTAAAATCTATATAATATATGCAAAAGTCAGTGTGTCACACTTTTTCAATTAAAGGGACACAACTTTCAACATTTCATCTTTTTATCTATAAAATAAACACGAATGTCAGTGTGCCACTCTGTCGCATTTTTTCAAATAAAAATTACACAAGTCTCTAACATTCAATATCATCTTCTTCATCTATATAATAATTGCGAATGTCAGTGTGTCACTGTGTCACGCTTTTTTAATTTTACTCGTAGAGGCCGTAGCCCAACATTTTGGAATCAGGCCGACTCCGTGAGCAAATTAAAAACATTCCGGGCCAGATCCGGACTCACAATTCTTAAATTTTGGATTCCCAAGTTTTCATTACTGAGTTTGTTTTCGGCGATTTTTACGTGTTTTTTTTTTTTGGTGGGGGGGGACGAAGTTTTTTGTACGATAACAATTTTTATAACTTGGAAATAAATCCGGAAATATTTGAAATTAATTGCGAAATTAAGCGAATGTCATCCATGAAATAAAAATAATTGTTAATACAGAAAGTATGGAGATGCGTATTGTTTTTAAATCAAGTGGCGGCAGAAGAAATATCGTTGAATTTTTTTAAAAGGTAAGCTTAAATATTTAATGCAATTTTTAAATGCAGTGATCAATTTTGAATTGTTCTGTAGTTTATTGTTGCCTATCGCATTTACTCCTCCCTACCTATTGCGATGGAGGCCCAATCTAGATCCCTCTGCAGGAGCTAGCTTAAATGCCGCCCGATTTCTTTTGGCTATAGTGGACACGAGCGTATAATTATTAGAGGTAAAATGAACAAAATATAAGCGAATGAGTATTTATGGCAATAAACATTTGCTTGGATATACCGTTTTATTTTTGTATAATACGACATCAATGTTTCTAAAGCTAGAAGTACAAAAAAAAGATGTTGAAATTTCTAGATCAGGGTTTTTAAAACTGTGGGTCTTAACACATTAGTGGGTCGCGCGATAATTAAAATGGGTCGCGATAAAAAAGAAAGGAAGAAAAAATACGCAAATGAGAGCAATGCGCGGAATATAAACAACTCTAAATGTTGCACAGAAATCATAAATCAAATCATTGCTAGTTTTTTTAACCAAGATAAGCGCGTATTTTATTTTATTTTTTAAAATATAATTGTCTGTTCTGATTGAGTTTATGTATCTTGTTCTTCAAACACGTTGTGGACTAAGTGACGTCAGTTCTCTCTCACAAAGGGACCTTGTGCCAAAACTTAGCTACGAAGATGTGCAGTGCGTTCATCTTCGTGGTCGGTGAAAGCCGTTAAAATTGTTGAATAATTCAATTGCATCTGAAGTCAGGACTAAAAGTGAATTTCCCGACTCAATGTCGAAGTCGGGTACTCGTACATTCTTTCTGCGCTACTAAGATGATGTGTTGTGTTCATTTGAATTTTCGGAATTTTGAGTGAATTGGTCGTTGTTTTGGCTAAATTCAAGAACGGGCTAGTTTTATTTTTAATTAATAATTGTATATTCATAGAAATAGATAATACAAATAGATACATGCAATTCTAATATTTGCAGATTATAAGAAATATCCATATAAATTGTCGATGATAAATAAATGAACCTAGTGACCAGAATAAAAGAAACTAAATGAGCTATGTTCAGAAATGTGTAGAGTGAGTCTGCGTGTCAAACATGTTGTAGTGTGGCCTGTATAATTATTCACGAATTTTGATTGATCAGGAATAAAATTCATTAATGGGCATTTAAATTCGTAAATAATATTTGCCCCCAAGAAAGACTATGAAACCGCCCTAAAAGATAGTGGATTCCCAGCAACACGCACATACTCAACACAGAACACAAAAAAGGCCAACAGGAAAAGAAATATCATATGGTTCAACCCACCGTACAGCAAAAACGTAAAAACAAACGTAGGAAAAATATTTTTAAAACTCTTACAAACACTTCCCGGAATCAAGTAACCTACACAAAACATTCAACAAAAACACAGTAAAAATCAGCTACAGGCGCACCGAGAACATGTCACAAATAATAAAATAGCTCAATAGGAAAACTATCAACAAACCACACGAACAAATTAAACCCACGTGTAACTGCAGAATAAAGAACAAATGACCCTTAAACGGTAATTGCTTACAAAACAACGTATTATACCAAGCCACGATAAAATCACCAGATAATGAAGAAAAAGTATACATAGGAGTAACTGAAGGACCCTAGAAACAAAGAAATTATGCACACAAAACATCTTCCACAGATCGTAAATATGCGAACAGCACAATGCTTTCTAAGTATATCTGGGAAATTAAAAACAAAACACACATCACACCAAAAATATCTTGGAAAATAAGGAAAAGATCATCAGCCTACAACAACCAATCCAGAACTTGAAATCTTTGCTTGGAGAAAAAATAGCTATCATTACCTTCCCAGACCAAAATAAATTATTAAATAAAAGATCCGAGCTCATCTCAAAATGCAGACATGAAAACAAATTTTTACTGTGTTACTTAAAAATCGAAAACTGAAAAATAAATAAATAAACAAAATGACAATAAAATAAGTAAAATAAATTAACCCAAACAAATTACCAAATCAATCCCGTTAGAATAGACGAAATAGAATAAATAAATAAAAATAAAAAACAAAATCAATGAACTCAAATAAATAAAGTAAATAATAAACAAATTAACAAACTAATGTGGCCAAAATATTAGTTAGACTATAAAAATCAACACAAAAATCGGACGAAAACCATAGCTATAACTGTTATATAACGATAAAAAATACTACGTTACTTAAAAATCGAAAACCGAAAAGAATAAATAAAAATATGAAGTATAATAAATAAATAATAAAAAACAAGTAAAATGAATTAATCTAAATTAATCCAGATAAATAAATATATAAACTAACAAACCGCTCTCGATAAGGATAATCAATCCAAATAAATAAATGAAATAATAAAAAATATTAAAAACTGCTCCCGCAAAAATAATATTTAGAATAAACTACAGCAATCAACCCCAAAATTGAATAAATAGATTTAATTATCTTCCCACACCAAAACAAAAACTATTAAATAAGCGATATGAACAAATTTTTACTATGTTAATAAAACACCGATTAAAATTAAAATAAATAAATATATAAGATAAGAAATAAAAATAAAAACAAAAATAAGAAATAAAATAAGCAAAATAAATTAACCCAAATAAATACATGAATAAATAAACAAATAAACGACTTCCGGTAAAATAACCGCCAAGAATAGACTACCCACAATGCCCCACTGACCCGTATATATAAATAACCGAGAAAAAAAAACAACACTCGTGGCTTGACGGTTGTGTCTAGCATGAAACAGCCAGTCGCCTCCAAGTGTTGACTTCAATGTTCACTTTCATATTTACACACGCTCTATTTCTGATATTGAGCACTTTATCCCATAAATATAGCACACCTTAAAACTATATATCTTCATATATATATATATATATATATATATATATATATATATATATATATATATGTATATATAGAAAAGACAAAATTTTAAAAAACACAATAGGAAAACAATACTTACTCTTAGCCGACGCGTTTCGTCATCTGAGTGACTTTATCAAGGCAAGTAATAATATTATTTTGTGCATGGTATCTAATATAAACAAAAGCGAAGTGTTGTTAGTTACTCGAATCTGTATGTAATACAGGCCCTTCATGCTAGATACATTTTTGTGAGATGTAAAGTTTGAGTAATAGAATTTCCTGAAGTTGTAAATAAAATAAACTGGATGAGTTCTGAAATCATTAAAAATTTCAGGTTTTATGCCAAAAAAAGCACCATCTAAAAATAGATAATTTTTATATAGACATGGGCGAGACGAACATACCTAATGGCGGATCCCCAAATCCTACTAACCTAGGGTCCTAGTAAGGCATAAAGCCAACCTTGCTTATGTCCAAGTAGATTTTCCAAGTGTCCAGCTACGGTCAGTTTCATAACAATGGATGTCATTTTTCCGAAAACTGGCACAGAAATCGTTAAATCAATTTTGCACGCTGTCAAATGGTTCAGTTGACGGAGAAAAAAAAAACGAAAACGTAGAAAATTAAAGGGAGGTAACTGTTGTTCTGAATTATGATTTTCTTCAATTATGTATTGTTTAAAAATTTACACTCGTTAACTTGATTGTTGCTTCTATCTTTTAATCATTTTACCCGAAGGAAGGCAACAAAGTCACTAAGAAGCAAGGGTTACTGAGTGTGAAAGAATATGAGTATATAGAAAAACATTATTATGGAGCGAGAAGAATAAAAGAACAGGAATTAAGAAGTCAAGATAGCGATTGACATTGCGTTTAAATTTTTGAAGATCAATGTTGACTGGAAAGCAAGAAAGCGGAAGAGACAAACGTCAAGTGCAACACACGTGACAAATCAGTTGGTTTTGTTTAAGCTGATTAAGGACGAAATTATTTAAAGTTATGAAATTAATTTGACCCTTTTTTTTCTCCCAGGAATTGGTAAATAGTTCTTTATATTTGGGTTCACATGATTTTTAAAATCTTGTAAATTATTCTTGTAAATCGAATAAATACTGTTTAATATCTTTGTTGACAATATGGGGCCGCGGGGCGATCTTTTAAATAAGCAATGATATTGTCTCCTCTGCCTCTTTCTCGGCTTTTCAACGCTGGCATTCAGATGTAGACGCACATGAGTAAAGTGTCCCCGACCCCCACCCCGGAGCACGTTCCTTTTCATGTTTTTTTCTCTCTTGATTTTCGCCCTCTCTCACACACACACACACTCGCATATACACACATCGCATGTGTCTATCACACACGCTTGTTACACAAACAAGCACATTATAGCGAGTGAAGAGAAGAACATCATCGCATGATGAAAAATAGCCCCAAACTTCATAAAAATAAAGATTTAGCGTCAAAAAAGAAGAAAAAACCAAGATATTTCTTTTATTATTCTATTAAATATTTTAATTCTTTCTAGCACATTCGAAATAATAGTTAAAAATCTTTCTTTCTTGCGTTAGCAGCCGGCGTAATATTTACGATTAGTGTTTTTGGTCCTTTTTTTCACATGAAAAACACATTGATTTGGAAATTCTTGCAAAATCAAATAATTGTATTTTAATTAAATTTCAAGATGTATACAGAAATTAAATTATTTCAGAAATCATTCTATTTAGAAAATCTTAGTAAAATATATTTTTTTACATTTGATATCCACCATTTAGTTAATTTCATGAAATTTTGAGAAATTAGATTTTAATGAAACTTTTAAGATTTATGAATGAAATTATTTTTTAAATTTTCTTTTTAGAAAATCTTGGTAATACATATATATATATATATATATATATATATATATATATATATATATATATATATATATATATATATACGAGGGTTATTCAATAAATAAGTTGAATTTTTCGGTATAAGGACTTCTAATACATATAGAAGCTTACTCTTTTTTATTTATTTTTTTTGTTTTATTTCTTTTTCATATGGATTTAATTTCTTTTGCAGATTAAAAAAAAACTTTGAGAGTTTTGCCGATTAACAAAGATGGCCGACCAAGAAGCATGCTCCAGGATTGAACAGCGGTCAGTTATCAAGTTTTTTGTGACTGAAGGGTGCAAACCAGTTGAAATTCATAGGAGAATGTCAACTGTGTATCGTGCCGCATGTTTCAGCAAAAAAGATGTCTACAAGTGGGCTAAATTGTTTAAAGAAGGACGGAGCAGTGTTGAGGATGAAGACAGGCCTGGGAGGCCTACAGAAGTGAGGTCTCCTGAGGTGATCGAATCGGTCAATGACCTCATTCAGTCTGACTGAAGGGTGACAGTGGATGACATTGCAAGGACTTTGAGCTTATCTGTTGGGACAGCACACAAAATTGCCCATGATGACCTTGGCTACTCGAAGGTCAACTGCTGGTGGGTGCCAAAGATGCTTACTGCAGAGCACAAACAGAGGAGGGTCGAGTTGTCCCAGCAGTGTCTCTCCCGTTTACAGCCCAGACCTTGCCCCTTCAGACTTTCACCTGTTTGGTCCCTTGAAAGCGTTCACGAGAGGCACGAAGTTTAAAAGTGACGATGAAGTCAAAAGTGTTGTGAGCAACTGGCTGAGACATCAGTCCAAACATTTTTACGCTGAGTGAATACGGAAGCTTGTGCACAGATGGGAAAAGTGTGTGACAGTGCTGGGAGACTACGTTGAAAAGAAAAAAAGTAAGCTTCTATCTGTATTAGAAGTCCTTATACCGAAAAATTCACCTTATTTATTGAATGACCCTCGTATTTACATATGTTACTCTCCACCCATTTAAATTCATGAATTTTCGAGAAATTAAATTTCCATCTGAAAATAGTTTTATTAGTTAAAAGCAGGAATCCTTGAAGAATGTAAATCCTCATTTTCTTTCAAACTACTACTCATTTCAGAAAATGTTTGTATCCATTCCTTTTTTTTCAGTGATTCGAAGAGAACTTTTTCAATTTTTTTTTTCACTCTTCTGTCAAATTTCTCCCATGCTAATTCTTCAACCTTTTGAACTCTAGTTTGCATATATATATATATATATATATATATATATATATATATATATATATATATATATATATATATATATATATATATATATATATATATATATGTATATATATATATATATATATATATATATATATATATATATATATATTATACCAATTGATAATTGGTAGGGATAATTCCAAGGAGGACATTAATCCAAAAAGAGCTCATTTCTAAAAAAAAACAAATAAAAAACCTACGGTCTGAAGAGATGAATATTTAAATATATTCATGAAATAAATTATAACCAAAATGGATTTTTAAGGATTGTCTTTATTTATTTATTTATTTATTTATTTATTATTATTATTATTATTATTATTATTGTTGTTGTTATTGTTATGGTTATTATTATTATTATTATTATTATTATTGTTGTTGTTGTTGTTGTTATTGTTGTTGTTGTTGTTATTATTATTATTATTATTATTATTAGTAGTAGTAGTAGTAGTAGTAGTAGTAGTAGTAGTAGTATTATTATTGCCGCCGCCGCCTTTCTGTTATTTCTCCAAAGCCTTGTTCCCGCATTTATTTACTGAAGTTCATTAAGTAGGTATATTTTTTGCAGTCTGAAATGACATGGCGATTAGACATATTACTGTAAAGGTTTTAATTCTGATCACCCGCCCCTTGCCCGTATATTAACTTGTTCAGACATTTAAGGAATAATTTGTTTCTAGGTCAGCCTATTGGCTCATCTTTAATGCTTCCTTTTTTCCTTTCTTTTCTTTTCTTTACTTTCCCTCTCCCCACTCTCTCTCTCTCTCTCTCCCATTCATTCTTTCTTAAATTTAAAGAAAAGAAATTGTCTATTGAAATTTTTCTTTTTCTTTCTTCCTTTTTTATTCTCCCTTTTCTTTTTATCTGGCCAAATTGATTTCATTTCTAAAAAAAACCTTCGGACTGAACAGATGAATATTTAAAAAATTTATACATGAAATAAATTATAACCGAAATGGATTTTTAAGGATTTTCTTTACTTATTATTATTACATATATATTTTTTTAATTTAAAGACAATTTGATATAGATAGGTCCTTAATTTCCGTACAAAAAATTATTTTTATTTCAAGGGTGACTTTCACTGGATTTTGCAATTAATTTCAATTATTCAGAAATTTATTTGTACAAGTCCCAGCCTTGCAGTTTCAAAGTGAAGTGTGTATTTACACACAAAAATGCTCCCTCTATCTATCTAAGTTTACCCATGATAATGGAATGGTGATCACCAAGTCCTGATCTGAATCCGATCAAAAGTCTATGGCCAATTTTGAAGATGAAATTATATAAAGGTGTCAAACAATATAACAGCAAAGTAGACCTATGGGAAGTAATTAAAACTTCCATGTTAGAAAATGAACCTACTGAATTAAAAAAAAATAACTGTTATCGTACAAAAAAATTTCGCAAAAAATCATGTTAAAAAATTGATGAGAACAATGGTAGTAATGAAAACTTGGAAATCCATATTCTCAGGATTGCGCGTCCTGATCCGATGTTTTTATTTTGCTCACGGAATCGGCCTGATTCCAAAATGGTATGACATGTTGGGCTACGGCCTCTAGGAGAAAAGTTGAAAAAGTGTGACACAGTGACACACTGATATTCACATATTATATAGATAATGCCTACCTATAAGCGGATTGTTTCGGAAGAAAAATTGTTAGTCCGGAAATTTCTATACCATAACGAATTATTTTATTTCTATTTCTTTTATTTCTATACCATAAGGCATTCTTGCCTTAAAAGGCAAGAATTCTTCTTTGTAACTAAAAGGCTCAATACCAAGAGATTAAGCATTAATAGCAACAAGTAAACTTCAATGTCCAACTTCTTTGTTCCTATTCTGGAAATTAATGGATTTCTTTTTAATCTGATTTTTTTTTTCTTACGTCAAACGTTATTGTAATGGATACTCTTCTTTTAGTTTATTTTCAAACAATATTTACTACGTCCATCGATCTATTAAGATTTATCGAATGCGTAGGCCGATAGATGTAAATGGGGGAGGGCTATTTCAAATATATATATTTTCAATATATATATATATATATATATGCACTACAATTTCAAAATTTGGAGGCGACCACCGGTCATTTTTTTAAATTGTCCGAAAATGTATTTATTCTGTCAGAGAAATGAGAACATTATTATACATGGTTAAAATTATTATACATGGTTAAAAAAGTGACACATGATTTCTTATTAGTAATTTTATTATATGACAAAAAGAAAAAATAGCATTTTATGATTAAATTTTGCTCTCGTTAAAATATCCTCCTTTGGCCTTGATTACTGCAGCACAGTTTTTGGCATTCGTTGCAAAAGTTTCACAAAGTAGTCGTTTTCTCACAGGAAGTCGAACGTCAAAAAACGACATTATTTTTGCACCAACCTAATATAAGTTTGATAGTTCTTTCCATTCTTTTTTCAATGATTCTAAGAGCTCTTTTCCATTTTTTTTTCACTTTTTGTCAATTTCATGCTAGTTCTGGGGGAGGGTTTAAAATTTTGAACAGTAAAATATGCAAAAACACACACACACACACACATATATATATATATATATATATAGAGAGAGAGAGAGATAGACTAAGAAAGGGAGATTGGTATCGATGTACGAATATTAGAATCAGTGTACGTGCATATGTATCTGAGAGAGAGCGACAGAGACAGACAGAGAGAGAGAAAGAAAAAATAAAGAGAGAGAGAGAGAAGGTAGAGAGACAAGGTGATATGGTCAAAAGACACTCCCATTGCTATCCTATCAGGAATACGCCCACACGTCGCGTTTGATTGACCATTTAAGAATAATCACCCCGAAACCTTAATGATTGTTCTATATAAAACCCCAGGCCATAATTGTCCAGACATTTTTTAAGGAATTGCCTAGCACGAACACCAGACTCCTCATCGGCAACATGTGGATAAAAGTGATCCTGTTTGCCACTTTGGCATTACTGGGGGTAAGTTTGCTTTCCTTTCTTTTTCTTTATTTTTTGTTCTGTTTCTCATGTGTCTGAAAATTGCCAGCACCAACATTCACCTTAAAGAAGTAGAAAACATAAAGTGACTCAAGTCCAAGTGTCCAAATATATTTATAAAAGATTTTGACCGACACAAAACAAATTTAATTCACTAGGATTTTAGAATTTATTCATCTCAGATGACCAACACAAATAACTTGACTGCATTAATGTGAAGGGTGATACTGGGATCTGGACTGCAGTATGTAGGCCAAGTCTGGTTCAAAGGCAATGATTTTAGAAATTGACTTGAAATGGTCAAGGTCCACGTCACACCGCCAGAGGGTAGCCACACAATGTTGCTGCCATTTTTTAGTAAAAGATGAAGTTGCATTTCTTAAGGGTCTACTTTACATAATCTGATTGACAATGCTGGCGGGCCGTAAATTTTACAATCTTTGACAGAGAATTTGACCTCGGGCCGTAATTCGAACCAGGGTCGGATTTTGGACATGCCAGCTCTAGGCCATTCTATGGTGAGATGTGAAGAAGGTTAGAAGTCAAATCCACCGAAACGTTGTTATCAGAACATTAGCACGACTGTAAATAATCTAATCTCGTTCCAAAAATTCAACAAAGAAATAGAAATTTACGCATAAAAATGTTTTCAAACGACTCATATTCCATCACGCTGTTTAATACAGTGAGAGTAAATTTCACACACAAATATCTCCGGTTAAAAAAAAAATGGAACAAATTTTATATAAAAACTTCCTAAAATGTTTCTACTTAGAAGTGATACGAAGATTAAGAAGACAAAATTCTTCGTTTCTTCGTTACAGATAACATTTTGACATATTTTTTTGGTCATCTTCAGGTCTTTATTATTATTAACTAATTGTTTTTGTCTTTTGAAATGAAGAATTGTTATACTTAGACTTTTATTCCCATCTTCCTTATTCACAGTGTTGTTACAAACACAACGTTTCGATCAAATACCCTGGCCATCGTCAGATGTCCATCGTTTTTTATTGGTCTTGAATATATTATGTTCATTATTGTGTTATATTGTGACTCCTATTTTTTCTGTTCTTGCATAATCTTGAGTATAATAATCGTGAGTTCAATTCCTGGTTCAAGTAGTGAAATAATAATTAGAAAATAAAACAATGATCAGCTTAATCCCATATCAACCAAAACACAATGAACACTGAAGATGGTAAGAAAGCACTTGACCGAAACGTCGTAATTCTAACAACGTCTATAATAATCATTATGGTAAATAATTGAATGAATCCTATATTACACATTTCGACCTTTGAAAGGTCATCTTTTAATAAGCTTAGGCTAGTTTGACAAAAGGTCACAAGAAAAGGAGCACTTGTAGAGATCGAATATTGCGGAACCTACTTGATAAACATTGTCCTCCTGCATGCATCCAATATTTTCATATTTTTATAAGAAAAAAAATTAATGCACAAAAATTTAACCCGAATAGATAATGGTATTATATAAATAACGTCATCATTAGTCTCCTGATAGGCTGTGTTCGTAGGGTGGCTGCGCAGCTAAACACCTGACCAGTTCTCTCCGGATATCTGGTTTGAAAATCAGTGTAGTCTTCGATCATCTGTGATGTGTCCTGGGTGACAAAACCTGGTGGAACATGTCCTTCTCAACAGAGGAATCTTCTCCAACTTGAAGGCACGCCTCTGCCTAGTGATGTGTTGTCATCACTGCCCTAGCTGCATATATTGCTATGGAGCTCAGGCTATCCTATCCTACTGCGTTCGATGGTCATTAACCACACGAGAATATTTATCCGCCCTTCGACAACTCTTCTTCTTTATGTCACTTGGTATCTAGTCACTCTACTCACCAGAAAAGCCTGACGAGGGAACCGGTTTAGTCGCCAATTATCCGACCATGAGGTTTTCAACTGATTGATTTGTTTTTACGGCTTATCAACCCCTTGCAATTTATTTAAAGCCAGAAAATATTTTTAGGCTGTAAGAACTGTTTGAAGATAATGATGATTTACAGAAACAAATAATACTAATTAACCCATAAGTGGGGGGAAGTAAATTCCGACCTTCCTCAAGAGTATTTGCGCGTAAG
Organism: Acanthosepion esculentum; assembly: GCA_964036315.1. Taxonomy (NCBI): domain Eukaryota; kingdom Metazoa; phylum Mollusca; class Cephalopoda; order Sepiida; family Sepiidae; genus Acanthosepion; species Acanthosepion esculentum. Next base: position 52,332,429 of record OZ038517.1, on the reverse strand, counting down.
TGAATATAACGAACCCGACAGGAACTTGAACTCGGCTCTCCGAGTTCCAATTCCGAGTCGTTATCACCTGCAACATCCAAGTTTACAGCACATGGTATTTCCATGCGGTCACCCAGCTGGGTACTGACCAGGCATAACGTTGCTTAACTTCGGGGATCGTGCGGAAACCAGTATTTCAATGTGATACGGTCATAAGCCCTTTACACCAACCGCACATACAAGCATACAGCACCTGATATTCCCAAGCGGTCACCCGTCTAGGTGCTGACCAGGCCGGACGTTGCTTAACTTCGCTGCTCGTACGGTATTTCAATGTAATATGACTGTAATTTCAATGTAATATGACTGTAAGATTTTTAGACCACTCGCATATACAAACATACAACACCTGTTATTCGCAAGCGGTCACCCATTTAGGTACTGACCAGACTAGACGTTGCTTATATTAGGTGATCGTACGAGAATAGGTATTTCAAGGTGATATCGCCAAAAACCCTTTATACTATCCGCACATTCAATCTCACAGCACTTGGTATTCTCAGGCGGTCACTCATCTGACCAGGCTGAGCGCTGCTTAACTTCGGTGATCGTACGATAACCGGTATTTCAAAATGATGTCGGTGTAAGTCCTTTCGACTACTTGCATATCCAACACTTGGTATTCCCATGCGGTTACCCGTCTGACCAGGCTCTATGTTGCTTAACTTCGGTGATGTTACTTGAATTAGTAGTTTAAGGTGATATGGCCCTAAGCCTACCATGTCGCAGTTAGTACTGGGTTACATTGTACCAACAGCATTTGCAGTTAAATTAAATGATGAATTACGTTAATTGATACAGGTAATTACTGAATTCAATGAATATCTTGTAAAATTCAGAATGCCGCCATTTTGAATGACATCGATGAGGATACCAGAAGCTTAGATGCCTTAATTGAGGAGCTCAAAGGTAAGTGATATATTTTTAAATATTTCATATATAAACTTTTTGGGAAAAAAATGCTGTTGTAAATTTATATATTATGTTGGCCAGAAAGTCCTTACTCACTTAGGAAGCAGAAAGAAAACAACTGAATTATATGGGGCAACACCAACATTCCCGATCATCTTCTGCCAGCGATCAGCAAGCATCCGAATCTGTCCCAGATTCCAGTTCGTTGGCTTTGAATAATAAAAAAAGACTGCAAACAAGCTTCCTTCACTTCATCAAAAGTGTTGAACCTCTGGTCACGGAGCAAGTGTGCCATTGAGCAGGTTAGACCCAAGTCACTCGGAGCAGCATCGGGACTGAATGGTGGATGTGGAAGACTCTTAACACCGTCCATCTGCTTAAACTTCTTAGTCAACCTGGCAGTATGTGGCCTTGCATTGTCTTGCTGGAAAAAGACCAACCCCAATTGACCAAAGCATCCGAATCTGTCCCAGATTCCAGTTTGTTGGCTTTGAATCAAAAAACTGCAAACAAGCTTCCTTCACTTCATCAAAAGTGTTGAACCTCTGGTCACGGAGGAAGTGTACCATTGAGCAGGTTAGACCCAAGTCACTCGGAGCAGCATCGGGACTGAATGGTGGATGTGGAAGACTCTTAACACCGTCCATCTGCTTAAACTTCTTAGTCAACCTGGCAGTATGTGGCCTTGCATTGTCTTGCTGGAAAAAGACCAACCCCAATTGACCAAAGCATCCGAATCTGTCCCAGATTCCAGTTTGTTGGCTTTGAATCAAAAAACTGCAAACAAGCTTCCTTCACTTCATCAAAAGTGTTGAACCTCAGGTCACGGAGGAAGTGTGCCATCGAGCAGGTTAGACCCAAGTCACTCGGAGCAGCATCGGGACTGAATGGTGGATGTGGAAGACTCTTAACACCGTCCATCTGTTTAAACTTCTCCTTAGTCAAGCTGGCAGTATGTGGACTCGAATTGTCTTGCCGAAACAAAGCCCGATTTCGATTGACCAAAGCAGGGCACTCCTTTCTCAGTTTGTCGTACACGCGCTCTAGCTGCTGACAATAGAGTTTAGCGTTGATGGCGCGAACCGTGTCGACCAAGCTGGAATTTCTGTACTCGATGGCAATTCTACCGTCAACATTTCTTGTTTTCTTTCCGCTTGCTAAGTGAGAGAAGATTTTCTGCCCAACCTAGTATTTTGAAATATAAATTTTATTTCGTTTTTTTATTTACTTCTTCATTGTAAATGTATTTATTTGTGACATTTAAAATAGGACTCGCAGGAAATAAAGGTTATGATTTAATACCATAGACAAGACGAGTGCAAGGCTTTCGTGCCACTCCAACGATTCTACGATACACCCCCCAATCTATCATATAGGGCCCCCAACTCTATTACATCTCAATTTTCATAAGGTAGTATGCGTATAAAACACAATGTTTATTGTAACAGAATTATGTACAATTCAACTAGAAAAAATGAAAATAAACCCAATGTATCCATATGCTCACCTGACCTCAAATGGAATAATACATACGATCCAGAGGTAAAGCTGCAGGTAAAAATGTCCCGCTCCCTGTAGCGCCTGACTCCACATTCCTGGGTTTCTTTTTCAAAAAATATTGTTGGTAATTTTTTTACAATGGATTTTACGTAATTTTATGCTTTCAACTACAAATATTATTACATAAATTTGTTATTATGGTAATGGTTATGTTTTTAGATATACAGTTTGCTGATCATAAAATGTATCATTGGTTATTTTACTATAAAAATGTTTATATTTTTTGGTGTTGCATTGTCATTTTGCTATAAAAATGTATTGTTGGTCATTTTATTATAAAAATGTACTGTTGAATTTTTTGTGGGATTTCATTATTTTCCCATAATTTGGACCCTAACAGATGCTACTACCCCAGGTCAGAGTGTATCTGGTAAGAACATCAATAAGGAGGTGGTTCCTCGCTTCTCAAAATCTCCCGGTCAGAGGCCTTACTGCCGGATGTAGTTTATCGCCGTACCCAGGAAAACCGAGTTAATAATATTTGATTTGTAATGTCGAATTCAAAATAAAACTGAATTCATTTTTTTTTCAAGAAGGTTAGATTCTCTATTCATAATTTTTTTCTTTGACTAGATCGAGAAATTCGTCGTCCCGATGGAGAAGTAGAAGAAGGTATGTTATTAAATGTATTTTAAAATAATACCAAAACCTACCTGTTTCATTGTTTGTTTCTTTTTCTTTCAGTTATTTCCCCTTTTCATTCTTTTCTTCCGGATGTCAAACTTATCTCCTTTTAACTCAACTCTCCAAGATCCCCCCCCCCACTGCCATAGACAGGCATCAGTGAGTTTAATTCCAGGTTCCGTCGTCTATCAAAAATCTTACCACATTGGTGAATCTCTGTACATTTGTGTTGCTTTTGACAACTAAGCTCGTATCTTGAGCTGTTCCGCTTTTCGTTCGTTCGTCCTGTTTTCTTATGTTCAGTCCTTTCTTCCTATTTGCCTTTACCACATTGTCTAAGGGTTCTTGCAGTTTCCCGCGTATGCCTGCAATTTGCGTATCGTCCGTGCTGTCCTTAGAAAGAGAAAACGACTTTGAAATACAATCGATTGACATATAATGATGACTTTAGAATTCCCTCGGAACAACTTGAACAAAATTGGCCCCATCAAAAATAGGGAAAATCTTTTTGAGAAATAATTTTGATCAGGGAGCCATTTCAGGACCCCTATTGATATTATGAACATAAAAGACCGTCGAAATTAATAAGAGAAAAATACTTCCGGTTTCTAATAAGTTTCACAGAATAAGGCGGGCAAAAAAATATTTATCAATAAAGAATATTTTCAGAAAATGTTCACTATTTTTTATGAGCGGACCAATCTATTCAAGTAGTGCCAATCCCCTTCCAATTGTTTTCTTTCCTCTTTCATTGTCTCTTTTTTTCTTTCCGTCATTCCCCGTTTTCATTCATATACTTGTAATCTTTTTATTTTCTTTCATTCTTCCTGTCATTTATTTTTTCATTCTCTTCTTCGAAATCTTTCCTTTTTTACGTTCTTTTTCTTTGCATGATTTCCTAAAAATATTTTTTCTGTTATTTCCATCACAGTATGCAAGAGTAAACCAGCTGACATCGCCTTCATTATTGATGATTCTCGAAGTATCTATGGACCCCATTTCATCATAGGCATGGAATTCATACAAAGCTTTGTGAACATCTTTCAAATTGGTCCCCAAGATGTTCGCATCGCCGCCGTCACATTCGGTGAGATTGTGATAACATATTCGGCTTTCGGGTTTGATGAGAATAACAATAAACTTGAAGTTCTTGAGGCTCTTGGCAGAATCAAGTTCGAACCCGACTTTGGAGGTAAGACCTACACAGATAAAGCCTTCACTTATGCCCGAAGACATTTTTTCAACCATGCGCGGCCTAATGTTAAAAAGGTCGCTATTGTCCTTACCGATGGAAGATCTGATAATCCGCCAAAGACAAAGGCAGAGGCGGACCTTCTGAAAAGCCAGGATGTTGACATTATTGCCATTGGTGTCGGCAATAGTGTTGATAAGAGTGAACTGCTTTCAATTGCTAGCAGCCCCGACAACGTTTTCCTAGTAAATTCTTATGGCGCCCTGAGAACTATCATAGGATCTCTTGGTTTCATCACCTGCAAAGGTAAGTTATAGTTCTTCATTTATATATTTCTATAAGGTTGTTTTGTCTGTCGACCCGGAAAGAATGGTAGGAAAAAAGCAAGAAAAAATATGGTTATCGGCAAGAAAAAGCCCAAAATGCGGCTTTCGAATTGGTGATATTTGATTATAGACAAGAAAAATGTGATGGATTACTGTGTGTTATCTATCGTCTTATATGGTAGTGAATGTTGGACAATCTCTTCACGGATGAGGAGGAAACAAATTTGACATGTACCTAGGAACTTAAGACGGTCTCAGTGAATGATTTTTTCTAGCATTTATGTAACCTCATGCGGCAGAAATAAAAGAAATAATTCCGTTATGGCCAATGTGATTCATTTATCGTTCCATAAATCTGATATTCCTTAAATCCGGTATTACTTAATTCCGATATTCCTTAAATCCGGTATTCCTTAAATCCGATATTCCTTAAATCCGATATTCCTAAATCTGCTATTCCTTAAATCCGATGTATATCTAGATGTGGTACCTTAAATCCGGTATTCCTTAAATCCGATATAATACCACAAGTGATTTCTTAAATCTATTAATCCGATATAAAAGCACAATTGCTTCGTTAAAACCAATTTTCATTAAATTTGATATGAATCCGAAAGTGGTCCTTTCAAGTCGATATAATTCGACAAGTGGTTCCTTAAATCCATCAATATGATATAAATGCAAATATGATTCCTAAAATCCGATATTTCATAAATCCGATATAAATTCACAAGTGGTTCGTTAAATTCGATATAATACTACAAAATGGTTCCTTAAGTTCACAAATGCGATATAATTCCACAACTAGTTCTTTAATTCAATCAATACGATATAAATGAAAATGTGGCTCCTTAAATCCGAAATACATTCGCAAGTGGTTTGTTAAATTCAATATAATACAAGTGTTTTTTTAAGACCACAAATGCGATATAAATGGGATTCCTTAAAGCTGATATTCTTAAATTGAGGAACGTTAAATGGAATTTTTTGTATGTTTAATAACATCTTTTGCATTTTATCCGGACAGAAAAAATACAATAAAATAAAACGAAAGAAATCCTTACTAAAAACTTGCTTTTCGTTTCAGCTGCTTCAACTGCTGCTCCCACAACTACCACTACTCCTACTACTCCTACTACTACTCCCACTACGACTCCTACTACTACTCCTACGACGACGACTACCACGACGACGACAACACCTCCACCGAAAGCAGAACGTGAGAAACTATTATTTATTATTATTACAATGTCACTTCAGTTATTAAATAAAATGACATATTTTATTTCTTTGTTTATTTTAAATTTAACCCATATTGGAATTTCTTTATATTCAACTAGCATGCGACGGACAGGAGATCGATTTTAACTTTGTGTTCGACCCGGCTCAAATGGGAACGAGTGGTACTGAAGATGCCATTCGCTTCATTAAAACTGTCGTGTCTGCTGAAGATTTAAATAATGGTAAAGTACGCGTTGGCACCATTACGGGACCCTGTCCAGACACAAAAGGTACGTACGAATTCTTTTGTTTCAAATTCAGCATAGCCAATTTACCCTATATTCTCGTGTATAAACCAATCTAAATATAAGACGATGCCATTATTTTATGTCTGAAAAATCGGCCAGAATCCAAATTCCGTGTACAAGCCGAAGTAGCTAATCAACCCATTAACTTCAAAAAACCTTCCCATGAAAAGAGCAGACCCACAGGCTTTACTCGCTCAAAGCCATTTTGACCATTGATCTTAGAAATGCGGATCTATACAGGTGACAGTTTATGGCTGTTCATGACATCCATATGAAAATCTCGATCTGAAGAGGCAATTTACGAAAAAGATTCAGTTTTGTGGAAGCGTAACTTTATTCCACCCGTATTTCACTGTCTGTGTATCTAATTAATCCTTTTTAAGTCTCCGTAGAAACATTTTCAAAAAACAGAATTTTCTCGCTAGCCCATTCTGTATATATCTGTCACGATTTCTGTATTCCTACTCTAAAAACTTAATCTGGTAGCCTGGGATTCATTTCCTGTGATTAAATATGACCATTCACATTTTTTAATCGTGCAGGCATGCAACAGAGACTAATTTGGTTTCGTTTATTTTGTTTTACGGTGTATCAACCTCAATAATAGTTGTAAAAGGCAACACCTTCGTAGCTAAGTTTGGGCACAAGGTCTCTTTGTGAGAGAGAACTGGCGCAACGACTTTGATGAACAAGATACATAAATTCAATGAAAACAGATTATATACATATACATATACATATACATATATATATACACACACACATATATATATATATATATATATATATATATATATATATATATATATATATATATATTATATATGATGTATAGGGATGATGTCTGTTTACATTTTACGTGACTTTATAATATAAGAATATATTTATGTATCTTTTTTTATTTTTCAGGTTTCCATCTCAATCGTTATCAAAATCTTCCTGATATCCTGGCACATTTTGATAGCTACAGAACGACTGAAATGTACTCATTGATTACCGATCTTCGAATAGATGGTTTTGATCCTAACAATGGCGGCCGTCCAAAAGCACGCAAGGTTGGCGTCTTGTTCCTTCGGGGCAAATTAAGCCATCCCGAACGGGCGAAATTAGAAGCGAAGTTGGCTAAAGAGAGGGGAATAGAAATATTTATTGTCGACATGGGCAGTCTGAACCATGAGAGTGTACTCGAATCATTGGCATCCGGAAAGTCAAGTCATATTCTGCGAGCATCCGATTCGGGAGAAATGATTGAAATGGCCAGGACACTTGTGGCTCATATTTGCAAAAGTAAGTTCAGTCGTTCTAGAGTTCGGGGGGGGGGGACAACCTGTGTTTCTCGGGTGGCTCAAGTGATTTTTGGGGGCGCATCTTCCGATTTTAAACATGTTCTTTTTCAAGCAAGGCAATAACGCCCCTAAGACGCAAGGGGCTACCGGGTGTGTAAGGGGAGAAAACTTTAGACGGAACCAGAATGATCAAATGATCAACATGGCAGCATGATCAAATTTCAAATCTAAATTGTTTTGGGTCTCTCTCTCTCTCTCTCTCTCTCTCTCTCTCTATATATATATATATATATATATATATATATATATATATATATATATATATATATATATATATATAAATAAAGTAAATTAGTAAAGTTAATGATATAAAATGGCGAATTCACTTCGCTAACTAAATTTTAAAGATGCATTAACCCACTAACCACTCAATGAATGTTAGGATCCTTGTTTTTTTTATATATCTGGAATGGACTGGGTGATTATTTTTAAATATTTTTTGTTTATATGCTATTTTTATAGGTAGAAATATTTAAGTAAATACTCAGTTTATAATAAACAGTTTAACATTTACCGGATATTTAAATGTTTTTCTCTTATATTGTAAAATTTTCTTTTGGGCTATTACTTATCTATTTATTTTAATTTCTTCCTTTATCTTATTATTTTTAATATTCAGGTTTTTCTTGTTTATTTAATAATAATGCCTTAATTTTTTTATTATAATATTAAATTCTTTTGCTTAATATTAAAATTAAAATAATAGTTTTAAAATTAAATAATAGTTTTAATATTAAATTCTAATTTTTCTTTTATCTACAGTCTTAAAAACTCTTTCTTTTCTTAACTTTAATGATTGTATTTTCTTATGTATTTTAATCCAATTTTAATTTTTCCTATTTGAACAAATGTTTAAATATCCGTCATTGTTGATCTTCAACCGTTTTGAACTTCTGTCTAGACTTGTATATGTTCTGTCTTCCTATTTCCCCCTCTTTACTTGGGTGTTTCTTTTTTTTCTTAAAATGTCTTTTCCCTTATTTGTTGTTTGTTCCTTTGTTTTCCTTTTTCTTTTTTGTACTTTTTTTATCCTTTTTTTAATTTTTAATTTTAAAAAAGTTAGGATTCATTTATTTATCAAACGTTTTAGTATTGACAAGTTCCAGGGTATTTATCCCAAGGGGCGAAATGGCCATAAAATGGGGTACAACTGAGTTTCATTTTTGTGCAATTCATTATATATATATATATATATATATATATATATATATATATATATATATATATATATATATATATATATATATCTGAAGTTAAGTGGTAAAATTTTCTGTAGCCTTTAAATAATACTGTCACTATAAATATTTATGTAGTTATAATAAATCGACAGTTAAATGACTAAATGATTTACATTTATTTTTGTTTTGTTTTTTGTGCTTGCAGAAAAAGCTGGTGGGTCTGACTGTTGATCAGCAGATTATGGCATGGATGCTGACGATCAACTGTTAAATAACTATATACTGAAAACCAATTGGCATTAAAAAAAAAAAAGATCCTTACATTCAGCTGAAAAAGCAAGGTGAACATTATCGCATTGTCTCAGACGTCGTCGATTTTTTTTTAAAGAAATTATCCCCACAAAACGACTTCTTGGTGATAATCCCACCAAAATATAAAAAATAATAATTTGGATCTCTTCTGGGGATCTTTCCGAAAGGAAGCCGTTTTATTTTTCTCTCTCTTTTTTGTTTTGTTTTGTTTTTTGTAACAATGTTAAAGCAATAAAATTCGACTTAAAATATTTTATTCAAATCCATTGTTCGTCTAAACATTTCATTGGCCAAATATTTTTTCAATCGTTATTGCCCCATGCAACCACTAGCATGCAATGGTTTACAGGTTGTGCATGAATTAGGAACAGAAACATTCTTAATGAGAAGACAGAAAAGAGCAATCAGGATCACAGTAGATAGCGGTTGACATTGCGTTTAAATTTTTGCAGATTAAAATTTGCTGGAAAGCATGTAACCGGAAGGAAGTTCCACAAGCGGGAAGTGCATGATAAGTAACTGTTAGAATAGAAGGTTCGGCTACATCTTGCTAGCTCAGCTGTAAATTGATGAGATCCCACAGCCAGTCTAGTATTGTGCCGAAGAGTTCGTCAGCATAATTACCATGAAAGTCTTTATAAAAAAAGGCAGAGAAGCAAATTGGAAGCACCAGACCATAATTGACAGCAATATTCCATGCAAAGACGGATGGTTGCTTTATAGATTTGAAGGATGGACTAAGACAAGAAAAACTTTCTGGCACGTTGCAGGGAGCCAACTTTTCCTTGCGGTAGATGAAGCCATTGATTCAATGTATTTATTCCACCTCACGTCAGTAGACAGTGTGAGACCAAGCAGGCGTAACGAGGCGCTCTCAGGGAGTTTGGAATCAGCCATTCTGGTGGGATGCAGGAAGGGTTCTCTGTGGTGGGTAAAGGAGAGCAGTTTCGTTTTGGAGGCATTAAAGTTTACAAGCCATTTCCAGTCCCAGTCATCCACAATTTGGAGGTCCTTTTCAGCAGCAAGGTTAGTTTTGTCAACGATACCAGATTTACTATTGACATGAAAGTATTTATTAAAAAAGCACAGAAGCAAATTGGAATAAAATAATTTTCACAATTAAAAAAAATGTATTTATGTTTGTTGGAAAAGAGTGCTTACGACTCTAATTCCTTTTGAATAAAGTAAGCGAACGTAAAATTATTAAAGGCAAAATCTATATAATATATGCGAAAGTCAGTGTGTCACACTTTTTCAATTAAAGGGTCTCAACCCTTTAACTTTCAACATTTCATCTTCTTTATCTATAAAAAATACGAATGTCAGTGTGCCACTCTGTCGCATTTTTTCAATTAAAGTTACACAAGTCTCTAACATTCAATATCATCTTCTTCATCTATATAATAAATGCGAATGTCAGTGTGTCACTATGTCACACTTTTTAAATTTTACTCGTAGCCCAACATATCATACCATTTTGGAATCAGACCGACTCCGTGAGAAAATTAAAAACATTCTGGGACAGATCCGATTCCGCAATCCAGTAATTTTGGATTCCCAAGTTTTGATTACTAAGATTGTTTTCGGCGATTTTTTATGTGATTTTTTGTGACAAATCTTTTTTTGGACGACAGCAATTTTTATCACATCTACTCCTATTATTATACCTATGGTGATGAAGGCCCAATCAAGTACCCTCCGCGGGAGTTAGCTTAAATGCCGCCCGATTCTTTTGGCTATAGTGAGCGTATAATTATTACTGGAAAAATGGCGAAAATATAACCGAATGAGCATTTATGGCAATAGGCATTTGCTTTGATATACCGTATTTTCTTGTGTATAATACGATTCCAGTAGAAAATGACCCCGTATTTATAAAGCTAGAAGTACAAAGAACTGTTGAATATTCTAGATCACGGGTTTTTAAACTGTGGGTCTTAACACTTTAGTGGGTCGCGCGATAATTAAAATGGGTTGCGATAAAAAAGAAAGGAAGAAAAAATACGCAAATGAGAGCAAAGCGCGGAATATAAACAACTCTAAATGTTGCATAGAAATCATAAATCAGATCATTGCTAGTTTTTTAACCGAGATAAACTCGTATTTTATTTTATTTTTTTTAATATATTTGTCTTTTCTGATTTGAGTTTATGTATCTTGTTCTTCAAACACGTTGCGGACTAAGTGACGCCAGTTCTCTCTCACAAAGGGACCTTGTGCCAAAACTTAGCTACGAAGATGTGCAGTGCGTTCATCTTTGTGGTCGGTGAAAGCCGTTAAGATTGTTGAATGATTCAATTGCATCTGAAGTCAGGACTAAAAGTGAATTTCCCGACTCAATGTCGAAATCGGGTACTCGTACATTCTTTCTGCGCTACTAAGATGATGTGTTATGTTCATTTGAATTTTCGGGATTTTGAGTGAATTGGTCGTTGTTTTGGCTAAATTCAAGAACGGGCTAGTTTTATTTTTAAGCAATAATTGTATATTCATAGAAATAAATAAGACAAATAGATACATGCAATTCTAATATTTGCGGATCATAAGAAATATCCATATAAATTGTCGATGATAAATAAATGAACCTAGTGAACAGAATTTGTCTTTGGTTTATTACACTAGATATAATGGGTCGCAATGCAAAATGTGCTTCTTGCTGTGCCTCACAGTAAAATTGTTTGAAAAACACTGATCTAAACATTGCTAGTTTTTCACCGACGGAAGCTCGTATTATAAATTACTTTTTTAAAAATATACTTGTATATGTGCGAAAGTTCTCAGAATGTGTTTGCATATATATATATATATATATATATATATATATATATGAAAGACAAAATGAAAAAAAACACAATAGGAAAACAATACGTTTCGTCATCTGACAACGCAATGTCAATCGCTATCTTGACTTCTTAATTCCTGTTCTTTTATTCTTCTCGCTCCATAATAATGTTTTTCTATATACTCATATTCTTTCACACTCAGTAACCCTTGCTTCTTAGTGACTTTGTTGCCTTCCTTCGGGTAAAATGATTAAAAGATAGAAGCAACAATCAAGTTAACGAGTGTAAATTTTTAAACAATACATAATTGAAGAAAATCATAATTCAGAACAACAGTTACCTCCCTTTAATTTTCTACGTTTTCGTTTTTTTTTTCTCCGTCAACTGAACCATTTGACAGCGTGCAAAATTGATTTAACGATTTCTGTGCCAGTTTTCGGAAAAATGACATCCATTGTTATGAAACTGACCGTAGCTGGACACTTGGAAAATCTACTTGGACATAAGCAAGGTTGGCTTTATGCCTTACTAGGACCCTAGGTTAGTAGGATTTGGGGATCCGCCATTAGGTATGTTCGTCTCCCCCATGTCTATATAAAAATTATCTATTTTTAGATGATGCTTTTTTTGGCGTAAAACCTGAAATTTTTTATGATTTCAGAACTCATCCAATTTATTTTATTTACAACTTCAGGAAATTCTTTTACTCTAACTTGACATCCCACAAAAATGTATCTAGAATGAAGGGCCTGTATTACAAACAGATTCGAGTAACTAACAATTTTTTGTTTTGTTTAAATTAGATACCATGTATAAAATAATATTATTTTGCTCAGTCTGGACAACTCTTACACAAGACTGAGCAATAAAATCGTAAATTTGAGAGATAAAATAAAACTCAACTTTTAAACTTGAAATAATCAGATAAAATGTTTGGCAATATTTAGCCTTTGTGCCCGAAAAAGAAGGTGTGTCAAAAGGACGGTTATTCCATTGACACCGCTATTACAGTATACACTTTTAACACCCTCGACAATGTTTATTTGCTATGTTATAAAAACTGGTGAACCAAGTACAATGTGATATTTATTATTTTTCCTTTTATAAAGATTTATTATTTACCATTTTAGAAAGAAAGAAATATAAAAAAAAATCGTTTTAATCAAAATTTTATAAAATATTACAAAATTATTTTTACAAATATGTAAATTCCAATGCAATATTAATTATTTAGCTTTTTCTAAATAACTATGGAAACAATTTTTTTATTCATGACTTTATATTAAAATTTGAATAAACATGAGTTTCTGGTTTAGTTTATTTTGTTTTACGGTATATCAACATCACAATGGGTTATTTAATGCCGACGAGATTTTTTGGATAGATTCCTATGAATCGAATATGTTTTCTTTGTAAGAAATCAGTGTATAGATCAGAAGAGAGAGTTTTGGTCCCCAGACAAACGTATTGCCGGTAGTAAATTTTCTTTTTCTTTCTTTTTTTCTTTTTTCAAAATATTTATTTCTGGTATTAATTTTTTTCCAAAAATGTACTGCTGGTTTTTACAATAAAAACCTGTTTTTACAGTTCCATAGTGTTTTAACTTCAGTTTGGGGGTTAACTATTTGCCTAGCAGGTTAGGGTGGACCTTGGAACAACAGCAATTAAGAGGTGGTTCCATGCTCCATAAAACCTCCAATCTCCGATCAAAGACCTTGCTGCTGAATGTAGTTTACCTTCATACTCAGGAATGTTCCGTAATTACTAATTATACGCAAGGAAAACTTTGTCCACCCAATGAATAGGGTAACATACCCTGAAAATATCCAATGTTTGTGGTCTCACCTAAAATCTAAGATTCAAAGTTTGTTTTGTTCAGAGGAAGAGACGCTCTCAACCAATTTTAGTGAATTTATGTGGCGAGATAAAATGAAAGAAATGTACGATAAAGTATGTTCTTAAAATTTACATTTAAATTCGGAAAATCTTTTCTTCTTTCCGGGATATTGTATATCAGTTATGGTAGACTGAGAGTTCATTCAGGGTATAACACAAGGTAGTACTCAAAATAGATTTGTGAGAGAAAATCGACATGCTTATTTAGTTGAGAGGTAATCACTGTTGCTTCTTCAACACATAAATACACTAAAATAAGTTCAGAGCATTTTTCTTCCTTACATATTTTGATAATTTTGTATATTTTCTGAATTTTCGAATAAATAAAGATTCCTTCTTCGAATGGATTTCTTTATGAAACGGTAAATAATAAACGTTTCATTATAGTTGGTTCATATATTTTTTATTATCTCCATCTATAAAAGGCAGGATGCGTGTGTGTGTATGTGTGTGTGAGTGTGTGTGTGTGTGAGTGTGTGTGTGTGTGTAATATAGATAGATATAGATAAATAGAAAGATAGATATGAAGAGAATGAGATAGATAGATAGATAGATATGAAGAGAATGAGATAGATAGATAGATGTGAAGAGAATGAGATAGATAGATAGATAGATGTGAAGAGAATGAGATAGATAGATAGATAGATAGATAGATAGATAGATAGATAGATAGATAGATAGATATGTAGAGAATGAGATAGATATAGATAGATAAAAAGATAGATATGAAGAGAATGAGATAGACAGATACATAGATATGAAGAGAATGACACAGATAGATAGATAGATAGATAGATAGATAGATAGATAGATAGATAGATAGATAGATAGATAGCCCGACAGATACTGCGATGAAATATAGAGTAAGGCACGATAGTATGAAGTTAAAAAGCTATCGTCAGCAGCACTCATACCCTATAAATTGAAGAGTCATAAAAGAAAATTGGACAGCCCTGCATCTGCCTTTTGTAGGAGAAAACACCACCTGTCGAGGAGCAAGTATATTATAGTCTTTCTGATACGTATTTATATATAATAAAATATCTTTATCTATAAAAGGCAGGATGTGTGTGTGTGTGTGTGTGTGTGTGTGTGTGTGTGTGTGTGTGTGTGTGTGTGTGTGTGTGTGTGTGTGTGCAACGAATGCACGGCCGCATTTTTCGACGGATTTGCAGCAAAATTTACATGCACATGCTCCAAGTTAGTAGCAAGGCCAAGACCGACTTTGCCTTTCCCAACTCCCATCGATAGTGGAAATAATCGATTTTTTCATGCTTGTACGGCAGTTTTCATGTAGTTTGTGGCCATTTTCTACTGGCCAGAGTGAGAGCCTATTCGTGGCTGGCTGCCACGAATAGGCACGAAGATTCTATTGGCCAGCGTGTGAGCCAACAGCTGACTGACATGAATGTTAACTAGCATGCTAGCATGCAGAAAAAATCGATAGCTGCATTCGTCATAATTGGGAAAAATTTAAATCTGCATGGCACTTTACTCCAATTGGCTCATTCGCTTGCTTAAACTCAACGTTGATTCTGATTCCGCAGAACTGCGTTGGGTGTGAAAAAGTATTTGTTGTTAACATTCTTTTTTCATTCGGTTTTTCCAGTTACGAGTCCTTTTTTAAAGCTGATCGTTTTGTGTTCATTTTGCTTAGTTCTTTCTTCGTAACAGATTTCATGTTTAGTATAGAGCTTAGAAAAAATTCGCAGTGTGACATAGGCAAGAAGTAAGGCATGTAGCAACATCAGCACGGCCAAGGGCACTCCTTTAAAGGCAAGGAAGGGCAAAAATATTTTATGTCAAGTGATAGCAATTGCTGTATGAGCCGTACGATTTTTGAATCATGCTCGGGCAACGCCGGGCCATGCTGCTAGTCTTGACATATTTATAAATTCAAAGAATGTTTGTTTTAGAGGGGGAGATGCTCTCAATATGTTTTAGTTAATTTATGTGGTGAGAGCAAATGAAGGAACTGACACGAAAATTAACTATTCGTCGCTATGTGTTTTTACACATTTTCTTGACTCACAGACATTTTTATAAATTTATGAATAAAAAATAGTTTTTTAGGAATCTTTTAGGATTTATGAATGAAACTATTTTTTAAATTTTCTTTTTTTAGAAAATCTCGTTAAAACATATATATATATATATATATATATATATATATATATATATATATATATATATATATATATATATATATATATATTTAAATATATTTGCCACGGTACAAAAGCGTATTAAGGCATAAAAAAAAATTTTTTATTAAAGGCCATGATAGATTTAAAATAAAAACACCAGTCAACCGGTTTCGTCCCCTCTCATCAGAACTGTTAACGGGGAATAGAAATTATGAAGAACAAAATGTCTGTAATGGACGACATGAATAAATGGGCAGGGAAGTAAAAAAAGTGTATATATATATATAATAAAAGTAATACCACCAAAGATGCTGGAGACTCAGCACAGCAAGCCCAAGAAAACAATCCCTT
>OZ038517.1:52246234-52311234 GCA_964036315.1 Acanthosepion esculentum | reverse complement strand
TGTGAAGAAGGTTAGAAGGCAAATCCACCGAAACGTTGTTATCAGAACATTAGCCCGACTGTAAATAATCTAATCTCGTTCCAAAAATTCAACAAAGAAATAGAAATGTACGCATAAAAATGTTTTCAAACGACTCATATTCCATCACGCTGTTTAATACAGTGAGAGTAAATTTCACACACAAATATCTCCGGTTAAAAAAAAAATGGAACAAATTTTATATAAAAACTTCCTAAAGTTTTTCTACTTAGAAGTGATACGAAGATTAAGAAGACAAAATTCTTCGTTTCTTCGTTACAGATAACATTTTGACATATTTTTTAGTTTTTTAAAATTTTGAGATAAGTAATTGGCAATATATCTTCATTATTCTCAACGTTGTTATAGACACAACGTTTCGATCAAATACTCTCTGTTCATCTTCAGGTCTTTATTTTTATTAACTAATTGTTTTTGTCTTTTGATTTTGAAATGAAGAATTGTTATGTTTAGACTTTTATTTCCATTTTAATTATTCTCAGTGTTGTTACAAACACAACGTTTCGATCAAATACCCTGGCCATCGTCAGATGTCCATTGTTTTTTATTGGTCTTGGATATATTATGTTCATTATTGTGTTATATTGTGATTCCTATTTTTTCTGTTCTTGCATAATCTTGAGTATAATAATCGTGAGTTCAATTCCTGGTTTAAGTAGTGAAATAATAATTAGAAAATAAAACAATGATCAGCTTAATCCCATATCAACCAAAACACAACGAACACTGAAGATGGTAAGAAACACTTGATCGAAACGTCGTAATTCGAATAACGTCTATAATAATCATTATGGTAGATAATTGAATGAATCCTATATTACACATTTCGACCTTTGAAAGGTCATCTTTTAATAAGCTTAGGCTAGTTTGACAAAAGGTCACAAGAAAAGGAGCACTTGTAGAGATCGAATATTGCGGAACCTACTTGATAAACATTGTCCTATTGCATGCATCCAATATTTTCATATTTTTATAAGAAAAAAAATTAATGCACAAAAAATTAACCCGAATAGATAATGGTATTCTATAAATAACGTCACCCTGATAGGCTGTGGTTGTAGGGTGGCTGCGCAGCTAAACACCTGACCAGTTCTCTCCGGATATCTGGTTTGAAAATCAATGTAGTATTCGATCACCTGTGATGTGTCCTGGGTGACAAAACCTGGTGGAACATGTCCTTCTCAACAGAGGAATCTTCTCCAACTTGAAGGCACGCCTCTGCCTAGTGATGTGTTGTCATCACTGCCCTAGTTGCATATATTGCTATGGAGCTCAGGCTATCCTATCCTACTGCGTTCGATGGTCATTAACCACACGAGAATATTTATCCGCCCTTCGACAACTCTTCTTCTTTATGTCACTTGGTATCTAGTCACTCTAATCACCAGAAAAGCCTAACGAGGGAACCCGTTTAGTCGCCAGTGATCCGACCATGAGGTTTTCAACTGATTGATTTGTTTTTACGGCTTATCAACCCCTTGCAATTTATTTAAAGCCAGAAAATATTTTTAGGCTGTAAGAACTGTTTGAAGATAATGATGATTTACTGAAACAAATCCTACTAATTAACCCATAAGTGGGGGGGAGTAAATTCAGACCTTCCTCAAGAGTATGTTCGCGTAAGTGAATATAACGAACCCGACAGGAATTTCAACTCGGCTCTCCGAGTTCCAATTCCGAGTCGTTATCACCTGCACATCCAAGTTTACAGCAGATGTTATTTCCATCCGGTCACCCAGCTGGGTACTGACCAGGCAGAACGTTGCTTAACTTCGGGGATCGTGCGGAAACCGGTATTTCAGTGTGATACGGTCGTAAGCCCTTTACACTAACCGCACATACAAGCATACAGCACCTGATATTCCCAAGCGGTCACCCATCTAGGTGCTGACCAGGCTGGATGTTGCTTAACTTCGCTGCTCGTACGGGAACCGGTATTTCAACGTAATATGACTGTAAGTCTTTTTGACCACTCGCACATACAAACATACAACACCTGTTATTCACGAGCGGTCACCCATCTAGGTGCTGACCAGTTTGGACGTTGCTTAATTTCAGTGATTGTACGAGAACCGGTATTTCAATGTAATATGGCCGTAAGACCTTTTGACTACTCACATATCTGATCTTACTGCCCCTAATATTCCCAAAGCGGTAACCCATCTAGACATTGACCAAGCTGGACGTTGCTGATCGTACGGGAACCGGTATTTCAACGTTATATGACCTTTCGACTACTTGCATATCCAATCTAACAGCACCAGGTTTTCCCAAGTGGTCACCCATCTGACCAGGCTCGACGTTGCTTAACTTCGGTGATCTTTTTCCGGTAGTTTAAGGTGATATGGAAGTAAGCCTACCATGTGACAGTACTGGGTTGCATTGTACCAACAGCACTTGCAGTTAAATTAAATGATGAATTACGTTAATTGATACAGGTAATTACTGAATTCAATGAATATCTTGTAAAATTCAGAATGCCGCCATTTTGAATGACATCGATGAGGATACCAGAAGCTTAGATGTCTTAATTGAGGAGCTCAAAGGTAAGTGATATATTTTTAAATATTTCATATATAAACTTTTTTGAAAAAAAAATATGCTGTTGTAATGAAATTCCGGACTCACTAGGGAAGCGGAAAGAAAACAACATTTTATGGAGCAACACCAACAGTTATTCTTTAAAATAAAGTCCATCATTCTGGACAATCTTCTGCCAGCGATCAGCAAGCATCCGAATTTGTCCCAGATACCAGTTCGTTGGCTTTGAATCAAAAAACTGCAAACTAAGTGAGTCACGATTTTCTGGCCAACATAGTTAAGATCAGAGTCCTTACTGCCGGATGTAGTTTGTCGTCATACCAAGGAAGACCGAGTTAATAATATTTGATTTTTAATGTCGAATTCAAGATAAAACATTAAATTCATTTCTTTTTAGTAGACGAGATTCTATATTCATAATTTATCAACAGTTAATAGATTCCGTTTATAACCCGACATTATATCTTATGACTTTAAGCCTGATACTAGATTGGCCAGGAAGTCCTGACTCACGTAGAAAGCGGAAAGAAAACAACATTTTATGGAGCAACACCAACATTTATTCTTTAAAATAATCTTCTGCCAGCGATCAGCAAGCATCCGAATCTGTCCCAGATACCAGTTCGTTGGCTTTGAATCAAAAAACTGCAAACAAGCTTCCTTCACTTCATCAAAAGTGTTGAACCTCTGGTCACGGAGGAAGTGTGCCATTGAGCAGGTTTGACCCAAGTCACTCGGAGCAGCATCGGGACTGAATGGTGGATGTGGAAGACTCTTAACACCGTCCATCTGTTTAAACTTCTCCTTAGTCAACCTGGCAGTATGTGGCCTTGCATTGTCTTGCTGGAAAAAGACCAACCCCAATTGACCAAAGCATCCGAATCTGTCCCAGATACCAGTTCGTTGGCTTTGAATCAAAAAACTGCAAACAAGCTTCCTTCACTTCATCAAAAGTGTTGAACCTCAGGTCACGGAGGAAGTGTACCATTGAGCAGGTTAGACCCAAGTCACTCGGAGCAACATCGGGACTGAATGGTGGATGTGGAAGACTCTTAACACCGTCCATCTGTTTAAACTTCTCCTTAGTCAAGCTGGCAGTGTGTGGACTCGAATTGTCTTGCCGAAACAAAGCCCGATTTCGATTGACCAAAGCAGGGCACTCCTTTCTTAGTTTGTCGTACACGCGCTCTAGCTGCTGACAATAGAGTTTAGCGTTGATGGCGCGAACCGTGTCGACCAAGCTGGAATTTCTGTACTCGATGGCAATTCTACCATCAACATTTCTTGTTTTCTTTCCGCTTGCTAAGTGAGAGAAGATTTTCTGCCCAACCTAGTATTTTGAAATATAAATTTTATTTCGTTTTTTTTATTTACTTCTTCATTGTAAATGAATTTATTTATGACATTTAAAATGGAACTCGCTGCAAATAAAGGTTGTGGCTTAATACCATAGACAAGACATGTGCAAGGCTTTCGCGCCACACCCACGATTCTACGATACACCCCCAATCTATCATATAGGGCCCCCAACTCTACTACATCTCAATTTTCATAAGGTAGTATGCGTATAAAACACAATTTTTATTGTAACAGAATTATGTACAATATAGTTGAACAATTCAACTAGAAAAATTGAAAACGAACCCAATATATCTAAATGTTAACTTGACCTCAAATGGAATAATACATACGATCCATAGCTAAAGATGCAGGTAAAATGTCCGGCCCCCTGCAGCAAGTGACTGACTCCACTTTCCTGGTATTTTTTTTTACAGAAGTATTTTATTTACAATACTCTGACTATTGTCCTCATCTTTGTTGCCATTGTTATTACAACGTTTCGGCCGTTGTACGCTCCGGCCTTCTTCAGGTGGTTGGACTATCAAACTGAACCCTTGATTTCGCTCACTGGGGTAGACTTTTTTGCTGTTAACATTGGATGTTTTTACCAGAGCTCATATTGCAATTTTTGTTGTTATTATCGCTTTTCTCTGGCATTCCTTATTACTGGTTCCCATACTGTATTCATTTCTATGCCTGGTCGGCACAGGAGATTTTTGTGGCGTAGCATATGTGCTGATTCCTTAAGTTTACGAATTTTCCAATGGTGTTCTTTGTCTATGATCTCAGCCTGATGCCACAGGGTGTGGTGATCTCCTTTCTCTCTCCATATGGGGTCAGCCACACCTGATTTTTCCACTTCCCCTCGTGTTACAGCTTTTTGGTGTTCTTGAAGCCTTACCTTGAGGGGGCGGTCTGTCTCCCCTTTATATTTCTTTCTGCAGCTGCACGGGATAGCGTACACACAGCCTTTAGTCATGTTCTCCTCTATAGGGGGTCTTACCCAGGAGAGATATCTGCGAAGTGTCGTCAAGCTTTTGAAGGTTGTCCTGATGTTATATGGACCGCAGATCCTTTGTATTTTCTCTGTTAACCCCTTCACATAAGGCATGCAGACTGTTTTCTGAGTATTGTTGCCCTCCAAGGACACATGGCACAGTGGATAAGGGCGTTAGTTAGATCCAGTGACAGGACTCAAAGAGTGTGCGTTCAATACCCGGCTAAGGCAGTTGAGAACTTTCAGAGGGAAATTAACAGGAGATAACTGATAACGGACATCCATTAGACATGGCTCGTGGAACTAGAACAGTCTACCCCAGTGTACGAAATAAAGGGTTCAGTTCGACATTCAAGCCACCTGAAGAAGGTCGGAGCGTATAACGGCCGAAACGTTGTAATAACTATGGCGACAAAGATGAGGACATTTGTCCGAATAGTGTAAATAATGTACATAATACCTCATCTCAGAAATATAGACAGATACAAAAATATTGTTGGTAATTTTTTTACAATGGATTTTACGTAATTTTATGCTTTCAACTACAAATATTATTACATAAATTTGTTATTATGGTAATGGTTATGTTTTTAGATATACAGTTTGCTGATCATAAAATGTATCGTTGGTTATTTTACTATAAAAATGTTTATATTTTTTTGGTGTTACATTGTCATTTTGCTATAAAAATGTATTGTTGGTCATTTTATTATAAAAATGTACTGTTGAATTTTTTGTGGGATTTCACTATTTGCCCATAATTGTGACCCTAACAGATGCTACTACCCCAGGTCAGAGTGTATCTGGTAAGAACATCAATAAGGAGGTGGTTCCTCGCTTCTCAAAATCTCCCGGTCAGAGGCCTTACTGCCGGATGTAGTTTATCGTCATACCCAGGAAAACCGAGTTAATAATATTTGATTTGTAATGTCGAATTCAAGATAAAACAGTGAATTCATTTTTTTTTTCAAGAAGGTTAGATTCTATATTCATTTTTTTTTCTTTTGCCTAGATCGAGAAATTCGTCGCCCCGGCGGAGAAGTAACAGAAGGTATGTTATTAAATGTTGATCTAATGGAATAACATGTCACCCCCAGGAGTGACTACACTATAGGTAGTAACTATATATAAGTAGCTGTAAGTCAACGGGCAACAGAGTCTTGCTGCGACCTGTTCCAGCAAGACGGTCGAACTGTCTGCGTTCGGGCAGAGAGGAACACGGACTAGGCTCTCGTTCGGGGAGGTAGACTAACCCTGAATGATTTTTACAGGCTCAAATAGGGAATATTTTTGTCGAGCCTACGGGCTCGGAAAACCCACGTTAAACCCGGCCTTGTGCCACATAGAACCCTCGTGGTGGGGTAGCTAGATATTCTAGCTGCGACCTGTTCCAGCTAAACAGTCGAACTCTCTGCCTTCGGATAGAGAGGAACCCGGACGAGGCTCCGCCGAAGGACAGAGTCTCGTTCGGGGAGGTAGAACGGTTTCAAAAGGGAATATATTTGGCCGAAACTACGGGCTCGGAAAACCCACGTTAAACCTGGCCTTGTGCCACATGCCACCCTCGTGGGTGGAGAGGCGGGTAGCTAGATATCCTAGCTGCGACCTGTTCCAGCTATTCTGTCGAACTCTATGCCTTCGGGTAGAGAGGGACCCGGACGATGTTTGGGGAGTTTGACCAACCCGATCTTGTTTTTACTGTTTCTACGGGAATTTTTTGGCCGATCTTATGGGCTCGGAAAACCCACGTAAAACTCAGCCTTG
This sequence comes from Acanthosepion esculentum, assembly GCA_964036315.1. Lineage (NCBI taxonomy): Eukaryota > Metazoa > Mollusca > Cephalopoda > Sepiida > Sepiidae > Acanthosepion > Acanthosepion esculentum. Next base: position 52,304,552 of record OZ038517.1, on the reverse strand, counting down.
TGCCACATCTTTCCCTCGTGGGGGTGCAAGTAAATATTGACTTGCTGCGACGGGCAGTCTCTCGCACGGGGAAGTTGACCAACCCAATCCCGTTTATGTGGGTTCTACGGGCATTTTTTGGCCGAGCCTACGGTCTCGGAGAACCCACGTTAAATCTGGCTTTGTTCCACATGCAACCCTCGTGGTGGGCTGGCTAAATATACTAGCTGCGATCTGTTCCAGTTAGACGTTCGAACTCTCTGCCTCTGAGCAGAGATGAACCTGGCCGAGGTCTACGGGGGAATGTTTCCCGAGTCTACGGGCATGGATACCAACGTTAAATTCGGCCGCGTGGGGCGGTTGGCACATATTCTAACTGGGATCAGTTCCAGCTAGATAATCGGACACACTGCCTTCGGGCAGAGAGGAACCCGTACGAGGCTCTGCCGAATGGCAACGTCTCGTTCGGGGAGGTAAACTGAATCGATCCCTGTTATGCAGGTTCTACCAGCTCGGAAGACCCACGTTAAACTCGGCCTTGTGCCACATCTACCCTCGTGTGGAGGGCTAGTAATTATTGACTAGCTGCTATGTGTTCCAGCTAGCCTGTCGAACCCGGGCGAGGCTCATTCGAAGGGCAGAGTCTTTTATCGAGGAGGTTGACCAACCCGATCCCGTTATGCCGTTTCTACGGGCATTTTTTGGACGAGCCTACGTGCTCGGAGAACCCACGTTACAGCGGGCTTTGTGCCACATGCAACTCTCGTGGTGGGGTGGCTAAATATACTAGCTGCGATCTGTTCTAGCTAAACGGTCGAACACTGCCTTCGGGCAGAAAGGAACCCAGACGAGGCTCTGCCGAAGGACAGAGTCTCGTCTGGGGTGGTAGACCGACCCGACCCCGTTTTGTACGGGGTCTACGGGGAATGTTTTGCCCGCGGCTACAGGCTTGGATACCCAAGGTTAAATTCGGCCTTGTGCCACATACGACCGCGTGGGGCGGTTGGTAAATATTACTAGCTGGGACTGTCGAGTACAACTCAAACTTACGCGAAAACTACCGACCTTCCAATAGTAGCACTCACTACTGGATTGACTTGCGACGACCTTGTGCATAACTGTTACCTTTATTCTTATTGTACTGGTTTTTACAATAAGCCCATACTTATTTAAATCCACCATGTTTTTCAAGTATATATTCCTATTAGCACAGAATATGACAAATGTATTTTCAAATAATACCAAAACCTTCCTGTTTCATTGTTTGTTTCTTTTTCTTTCAGTTATTTCCCCTTTTCATTCTTTTCTTCCGGATGTCAAACTTATCTCCTTTTAACTCAACTCTCCAAGATCCCCCCCACTGCCATAGAGAGGCATCAGTGAGTTTAATTCCAGGTTCCGTCGTCTATCAAAAATCTTACCACATTGATGAATCTCTGTACTTTTGTGTTGCTTTTGACAACTAAGCTCGTATCTTGAGCTGTTCCGCTTTTCGTTCGTTCGTCCTGTTTTCTTATGTTCAGTCCCTTCTTCCTATTTGCCTTTACCACATTGTCTAAAGGTTCTTGCAGTTTCCTGTGTATGCCTGCAATTTGCGTATCGCCCGTGCTGTCCTTAGAAAGAGAAAACGACTTTGAAATACAATCGATTGACATATAATGATGACTTTAGAATTCCCTCGGAACAACTTGAACAAAATTGGCCCCGTCAAAAATAGGGAAAATCTTTTTTGGAAATAATTTTGATCAGGGAGCCATTTCAGGACCCCTATTGATATTATGAACATAAAAGACCGTCGAAATTAATTAGAGAAAATACTTCCGGTTTCTAATAAGTTTCGCAGAATAAGGCGGGCGAAAAAATATTTATCAATAAAGAATATTTTCTTAAAATGTTCACTATTATTTATTAGCGGACCAATCTATTCAAGTAGTGCCAATCGCCTTCCAATTGTTTTCTTTCCTCTTTCATTGTCTCTTTTTTTTCTTTCCGTCATTCCCCGTTTTCATTCATATGCTTGTAATCTTTTTATTTTCTTTCATTCTTCCTGTCATTTATTTTTTCATTCTCTTCTTCGAAATCTTTCCTGTTTTACCTTCTTTTTCTTTGCATGATTTCCTAAAAAATATTTTTTCTGTTATTTCCATCCCAGAATGCAAGAGTAAACCAGCTGACATCGGCTTCATTATTGACGATTCTCGAAGCATCTATGGACCCGATTTCTACAAAGGCATGGACTTCATACAAAATTTTGTGAACATTTTTCAAATTGGCCCTCAAAATGTTCGCATCGCCGCCGTCACATTCGGTGAGATTGTGATAACATATTCGGCTTTCGGGTTTGATGCGAATAACAATAACCGTGAAGTTCTTGAGGCTCTTGGCAGAATCAAGTTCGAACCCAAATATGGAGATAAGACCTTCACAGATAAAGCCATTGCTTATGCCCGTAACAATTTTTTCAACCATGCGCGACCTAATGTTAAAAAGGTCGCTATTGTCCTTACCGATGGAAGATCCGATAATCCGCCAAAGACAAAGGAAGAGGCGGACCTTCTGAAAAGCCAGGATGTTGACATTATTGCCATTGGTGTCGGCGATAGTGTTGATGAGAGTGAACTGCATTCAATTGCTAGCAGCCCCGACAACGTTTTCCTAGTAAATTCTTATGGCGCCCTGAAAAAGATCATACTATCTCTTGGTTTCATCACCTGCAAAGGTAAGTTATAGTTCTTCTTTTATATATTTCTATAGTATTGTTTTGTCTGTCGACCCGGAAAGAATGGTAGGAAAAAAGCAAGAAAAATGGAGATAGAAAAACATGGTTATCGGTAAGAAAAAGCCCAAAATGCGACTTTCGAATTGGTGATATTTGATTATAGACAAGAAAAATGTGATGGGTTACTGTGTGTTATCTATCGTCTTATATGGTAGTGAATGTTGGACAATCTCTTCACGGATGAGGAGAAAACAAATTTGACATGTACCTAGGAACTTAAGACGGTCTGGGTGAATGATTTTTTCTAGCATTTATGTAACCTCATGCGGCAGAAATAAAAGAAATAATTTCGTTATGGCCAATGTGGTTCAGAAATCGTTCATTAAATCTGATATTCCTTAAATCCGGTATTACTTAAATCCGATATAAAGCCGCAATTGGTACGTTAAATCCGATATTCCTAAATCTGTTGTGCCTTAAATCCGATATAAATCCAGATGTGGTACCTTAAATTCCTTAAATCCGATATAACACCGCAAGTGATTTCTTAAATCTATTAATCTGATATAATTGCTTCGTTAAAACCAATATTCCTTAAATTTGATATGAATCCAAAAGTGATCCTTTAAATTTGATATAATTCCACAAGTCCTTCCTTAAATCCATCAATATGATATAAATACAAATGTGGTTCCTAAAATCCGATATTTCATGAATCCGATATAAATCTTCATGTGGTTCGTTAAATTCGATATAATACTACAAATGATTCCTTAAGTCTACAAATGCGATATAATTGCACAGCTGGTTCTTTAATTCAATCAATACGATATTTTCGGAAATTTTCTTTTCTTTCAGAAAATAAAACCTTCTGCAACAGTATTTTCACGATTGCCCGGATTAATAACGAAAAAGAAAGAAAAAAATGGAAATCAGATTCAATTTCAAAGAAAAAATATTTATTTCTACCCAGCTAAATAGGGGTTCTTGCAAAAATTCGTCCCTTTTTGCTGAGAATAAGATAACCTATTCTCTGAGTAGCACAATGTAAAAAAGCATAGCAGAAAACAAACTTAAAAATTACAATGCACAAAAACCCCCAAAAAAGAAGAAATGCACCCACCTACTGTGTCAATGATAACAATAAAACAAGGGGGAAGAATCTTAGCTCTTCAGTACACTTTCAGTCCTTTCAAGGTTCAAAAGTTTTATCTTTTTTCTTTTCTTTCATGTGTAGACAAAGTTCTCTTCCTGGTGACCAAACTCCCTTGTTTCTTCACTTATTTTCCTCCGGTCCGTCGGGAAATTACGCCTTTCTTTTACGGCCGCTAAAAGGTGAAAATCTTTTACTTAAACACGTGGTAAAACACTTTTTGAAAACGCACGTGTTTGCTCCTTCTTCTTCTTTTCAAACGGCTTCAGCTCCAGACTCCATTTGTGGACTTCTTTTCAAACTTTCTTTTCTTCGAAAGGACTTCTCAAAACTTTCTCTGAAGGGGAAACTTGCCCTCAGCGACTTTGTTACCCATGAATCCTTCACTTATGGGCAAACGTTGCCTGCCTTTTCAGCAGGGAGAGAGAAAACGAACCTCCTGTCTCTCGGTCTCGTTTCCAACTGCTGCTAAGGTCCGGTCCCAATTCTCCCTTTCAAAGTGGGCAATTCACCATTGAACCGTCCAATCACAGTCCATTAAAAATATATATCAGCAGGTTCTTAGGGCCAGTAACACGTTGAGTGTCTTTTGTTCTCTCTGACCTAAACAATTTCAAAATATAAATGAAAATGTGGTTCCTTAAATCCGAAATACATTCGCAAGTGGTTTGTTAAATTCAATATAATACTACAAGTGGTTTGAAGACCACAAAAGTGATATAAATGTGGTTCCTTAAAGCTGATATTCTTAAATTAAGGAACATTAAATGGATGTTTTTGTATGTTTAATAACATCTTTTGCATTTTATCCGGACAGAAAAAATACAATAAAATAAAACGAAAGAAATCCTTAATAAAAACTTGCTTTTCGTTTCAGCTGCTTCAACTGCTGCTCCCACAACTACCACTACTCCTACTACTACTCCCACTACTACTCCCACTACTACTCCCACTACTACTCCTACTACTACTCCTACTACTACTCCTACGACGACTACCACGACGACGACAACACCTCCACCGAAAGCAGAACGTGAGAATCTATTATTTATTATTATTACAATGTCACTTCAGTTATTAAATAACATGACATATTTTATTTCTTTGTTTATTTTAAGTTTAACCCATATTGGAATTTCTTTATATTCAACTAGCATGCGACGGACAGGAGATCGATTTTAACTTTGTGTTCGACCCGGCTCAAATGGGAACGAGTGGTACTGAAGATGCCATTCGCTTCATTAAAACTGTCGTGTCTGCTGAAGATTTAAATAATGGTAAAGTACGCGTTGGCACCATTACGGGACCCTGTCCAGACACAAAAGGTACGTACGAATTCTTTTGTTTCAAATTCAGCGTAGCCAATTTACCCTATATTCTCGTCTATAAACCAATCGAAATATAAGACGACGCCATTATTTTATGTCTGAGAAATCAGCCAGAATCCAAATTCCGTGTACAAGCCGAAGTAGCTAATCAACACATTAACTTCAGAAAACCTTCCCAGTAAAAGAGCAGACCCACAGGCTTCACTCGCTCAAAGCCATTTTGACCATTGATCTTAGAAATGCGGATCTATACAGGTGACAGTTTATGGCTGTTCATGACATCCATATGAAAATCTCGATCTGAAGAGGCAATTTACGAAAAAGATTCAGTTTTGTGGAAGCATAACTTTATTCCACCCGTATTTCATTGTCTGTGTATCTAATTAATCCTTTTTAAGTCTCTGTAGACACATTTTCAAAAAACAGTATTTTTTTGCTAGCCCATTCTGTATATATCTGTCACGATTTCTGTATTCCTACTCTAAAAACTTAATCTTGTTGCCTGGGATTAATTTCCTGTGATTAATATGGCCATTCACATTTCAATAAGATTTGTAAAAGGCAACACCTTCGTGGCTAAGTTTAGGTACAAGGTCTCTTTGTGAGAGAGAACTGGCGCAACGACTTTGATGAACAAGATACATAAATTCAATGAAAACAGATTATATATATATATATATATATATATATATATATATATATATATATATATTGAACGATAAAAATTATTAGAAAAATCAATTAAAATCTTCAGACATACTGGGTTGTAGATTAATATTCTTATGCTTTTATTATTATTATTTCATTTATATTCCTCGACTAGTTTCGACCAACATGGCCATCATCGGGAGAGAAAAAATGTCTCTGCTTGCTATAGCAGTAAACTACAGAAATGAATGTCTTGGTGAAGAAAACGAACGTTTGTCTGTAGTTTTCATTTGTTTTTTTATTGTTTATTTATTTATCTTTTTAACATTCCTTGTGTTGGTCAAACAGTCTCTTTTAAGTTGTCATTTGAGATAAGAGCTATATTCCCTTTTTTTTCTCCGGTCAGTTCAGCAGTTTATTTGTGTTTGGGGAGGGGATGGTAAGTGTGTTTGTGTGTGTGTGTTTGTGTTATTTAGTTTAGTGTGTGTGTTATTTAGTTGTTTCGTCTCTGGTAAATGTGTGTGTGTGTGTGTGTTATTTAGTTTTTAAGGGAGTGAGTGAGTATGATATGTGTTAGCTTGTATATTGCTATGGGTGTGTGTTATCATTTGGCTCATTAGGAAAGTGAGTGAGTATGTTGTGTGTGGGTGTGTGTATAGGTGTGAGGCCTCAACACCTCCGTAAGCCTGTCTTTTTTCTATGGGTATGGAATGTGGGTAGGTTTTGATTTGTAGGGTTATGTGTTGCTACTATCTATATTGTTTAATTTATGGTTTAATCCGGCTGGAAACAGGGTGTGTAAACGTCGTATCCACTTATTTTCATGGAACTCTAAAATTCTTCTAATGTTATCTGCTTTGGGCTTTTCTATTCTCTCAATTATAGTGAATTTGGCATGGGTTTTGAAATCGTGTTTTTCTATGCGGAAATGTTGTTCTACAGGTAATAATTTTTCATGGGGAGTCGACTTAATTCGATTGCGGTAACTATTGATTCTGTAGTGAAAGGGCCATTCAGATTTTCCTACATATTGTTTCTGGCATAGTGTGCATTCTAGGAGGTAAATTATGTTATGACTTCTACAGTTAGAGTCGTGATAGATTTTGTAAGTAGATTTAGTGACTGAGCTAGTGAATGAATTCGTGTGTGTGACGTGATTGCAACATAAACTTCTTTTGTTGTTACATGGTTGGGAAAATCCTGTTGTTTTTGTTGTTAGTTTATTCCGGATTACCTTGTCCCCTAAAATGCGGTTACTGCCTATGATTTCTTTTAGGTTCTTAGGTCGACGATATGCTAGAAGGCCGGGTTCCTTAAATAGTTTTTTTAGGTCTGGTTTGAGATGTAGTATTTCCCAGCGACTTTTGATTATTTGGGATAGTGGAGGTAGTGTGGGGTTGAAAGTGGTTATATATATATATATATATATATATATATATATATATATATATATATATATACGAGGAGGTTAGCTCGGCTAAAAACTAGCAATAATTTATTAGAGCTGTTTAACATTTAAATTTGTTTATATACTGTACTCAGCTCTCATTTGCGTTTTTTTTTTTCTTTCTTTCTTTTTTATCACGTACCCATTTTATTTACATCGCGACCCAATCGATGGGTGGCGAGGTAAATAAAAACCCTGCTGTAGAGCATTGGCTCATAAAGTGATGGAAAAATGAAAATAGGGGTGATGTCTGTTTACATTTTACGTGACTTTATAATATAAGAATATATTTATGTATCTTTTTTTCTTTTTCAGGTTTCAACCTCAATCGTTATCAAAATCTTCCTGATATCCTGGCACATTTTGATAGCTACAGAACAACTGAAATGTACTCATTGATTACCGATCTTCGAATCGATGGTTTTGATTCTAAAAATGGCGGCCGACCAAAAGCACGCAAGGTTGGCGTCTTGTTCCTTCGGGGCAAATTAAGCTATCCCGAACGGGCGAAATTAGAAGCGAAGTTGGCTAAAGACAAAGGAATAGAAATATTTATTGTCGACATGGGCAGTTTGAACCATGAGAGTGTACTCGAATCATTGGCTTCCGGAAAGTCAAGTCATATTCTGCGAGCATCCGATTCGGGAGAAATGATTGACATGGCCAGGACACTTGTGGCTCATATTTGCAAAAGTAAGTTCAGTTGTTCTAGAGTTCGGTGGGGTGGGGACAACCTGTGTTTCTAGGGTGGCTACAGTGATTTGGGGGGCGCATCTTCCGATTTTAAACATGTTCTTTTTCAAGCAAGGCAATAACGCCACTAAGACGCTATTGGGAGTGAAAGTGAAGAAAAGTTCTACCCCTGTTCAAAGGATCGGGAAGGGGTGTGAAGAGTCTCTCGCATGGATTGGATTTTTGTATTCCTCCCTCATTTACTAAGCGAGAAGAAATTTACTCAGAGTTTGAAGTCTTTTTTTCCCAGTTAACCAGACTTCAACCTGAATCTGTTCACAGGGTTAATGACCTTAAGGCAAAATTGAATGAATCTTTGGTCATTACGAAACCCGATAAAGGCTCAGCTGTTGTCATAGTTGATTATCAAGATTATGTAAAAGATGTTCACGATTCTTAAGGATGCTTTTAAATTTGTTCAGTTAGGCCCAATAGATGAGTTTGACTCCACATTTGCTATTGAGGCTAAGTTCCAAAAATGCCTAGTCAAGTGGGTTAAAAGTGGAATCTTGCCTACTGATAATTCTAATTTGATTAGACCCTCTGCTTCAATTTGTCCCCGTCTCTATGGTTTACCCAAAAACATATAAGGTTGGGTTCCTATTGAGACTTATTCTTTCTATGATAGGATCTTCCCAACATGTTGTGGCCAAATGGTTTGCAACTATATTACAGCCAGTTTTGGAACAGTGTAAGTCTTCCTTTATTAAAGATTCTTTTGAATTCTCTGACTTTGATATTTGTAGCCTTTTCCCCCTACGTGCCTCTATTGATATACGTGCTGACGCCTTATATCATAGTCAGTTGTCCCCTTCTCCTATTTCAGAGGATATATTTTCGAACTTATGAAATTTGCCACGATGCCTGTGGAATTCAGTTTTGCCGGCGTCATGCATATGTAAATTGATGGAGTCTCTATGGGTTCTCCTTTAGGACCAATTTTAGCTAATATTTTTGTAAGTTGACCTGACGTTTATTTTCGTTAAGTTGATGACACTTTTTGTCTCTTCAATAACGAAAATGAAGCGGACCTTTTTCTTACGTCCCTTTACAATATCCATCTATCCCTTAATTTTACTCAAGATAAGAAAATTAACTCTTTCCTTCCCTTTTTCGGATTTTCTCACTCGGTTTATCGAAAACCGACGTTTACTGGTTTATATACCCATTAGAACTCTTTTTGTCCCATAAAACGTAAATTAAATTTAATTAAGACTGTTACCCATAAAGGCCTTAATGATCAGTACTAAAACCAAGCTGGACGATGAGATCAGGTTTATTATTACTACTCTCTGCTAAAATGCCTATCCTGTGCCTATTAATAAATTCAAACCTGCTTCAGTACAGAGATGTCCCATGTCCCTACGTCTTCCTTGGCTAGGTAGCATGGGTGAGAGCTATGTTAAACAGGTTTCATTAGCAGTTCGGCAATGTTACTTTTCTGCTAGTACACGTGGTTTTCTCTGCTACAACTGTCCTTACATCCATGCGGAAAGACGTTCTTCTACCTCACTATAATATAAGGTGTTCCGATAAATTGGACTGATTTTAAATGTGGATTAATTATGTATGTATACGTGCGTATGTATGTATATGTAAATATGTATGTGTATGTATGTATGTATTTGTATATATGTGCATCTTTGTGTATATATATTTTTACTTGCTTTATTTACTTTTTTACGTTGCTGTATGGGTCGATATATTTATACGTGCTTATATGTATGTGTATGTGCGTATGTGTGTATATGCGTATCTGTATGCGTATATATATATATATATGTAGGTACGTGTAGCCTTGTATATATACATATATATATATATATATATATATATATATATATATATATATATATATATATATATGTGTGTGTGTGTGTGTAGGCCTGTATGTATATGTGTGTGACAGTACGATTATATATGGAGGTAGTTATTTATTTTTTCATGTAGTGTGTGGAAAACTATATGGTTAAAAAAATATATATATTTATATATATTTATTTGTTTAAATTTTATCTATATATATTTGCCCAGATTAGTTATATTTCAAGTTAGAATTCGTTTAATAACATATTAAGCCCCGAATATGTTTTGGCTATTGCGTCTGATTGTCTAGGTCAATGTGCATGTGGATGTATGTGCCTGTGTTTATCGATGTCTATGTGTAAGGAAAGTGCATGCACGTTTGGTTGCGTGTGTGTGTGTGTGTGTGTGTGTGTGTGTGTGTGTGTGTGTGTGTGTGTGTGTGTGTGTGTGTGTGTGTGTGTGTGTGTTTGTTTGTTTGTTTCTTTTTATCAAGGGTCGTGTCTCGTCACCGTTTTTTGTGTGTGTATATATATATCTAATTATGTCTGGGCGCTTATGTATTATAACCTGAGTGTTTTTGGATTGTTTTACGTGAGAGGTGGTCATCACAGTTGAAGTAAACTTTAAAATGTATACATTTTTGTCTGGAGCTATCAACATCCTTTTTAACATAATTTCAATGAAAAAATAAATTAAATAACATGTATTTTTTATTTTCTCCTCAGTAATTCTACAATTTTAAACTTAATAGAGATTAGATTTAGATTTCTAAATAGGCAATTTTTTACTTTAATTTTAATTTCAAATTTTATAAATCTTGCTTCGTTGTCAAAATTTTTGAATTCCCATATACTTGTATTTTGATTGGTCATTCTAGCTTATGTAACAGCGTTTACCCCTAGCGAAGGATCGTTAATTAATTTGAAACTTTTAAAACCATTTATTCTACATTCAACATCATCACAGAAGTGTTGAAACAAAATGGCTATTTTTTTTAGTAATTTTATAACATATCTATGTTATAATATTTAAATAAATAATTATATATATATATATATATATATATATATATATATATATATATATATATATATATATATATATATATATATATATAATGTTAAACGGTTAAGTTTTTGGTGCCCTTGGAATCATCGCTATAAACATTTATGCAGTTATAATAAACCGACAGTTAAATGACTGAATATTTTTTTTTTTTTTTGCAGAAAAGGCTGGTGGGTCTGACTGTTGATCAGCACATGAAAACACTGACGGTGACGAACTGTTGTTAAATAACTGTATACTGTAAACCATTAAAAAAAACAGTTCGTTACATTCAGCTGAAAAGGCAAGGTGAATATTATCGCATTGTCTCAGACGTCGTTGATTTAAAAAAAAAAAAAATGTAATTGTCCCCACAAATTCGTGATAATCTTACCATAATATGGAAAAAATTATTTGGATTTTTTTGGAGGATCTTTCCGAAAGGAAGCCGTTTTTTTTTTGTTTTGTTTTTGTAACAATTGTAAAGCAATAAAATTCAACCGAAAATATTTTATTCAAATCCTTTGTTCGTCTAAATATTTCATTGGACAAATTAGAATAAAATGTGATTCTTTTATTTGGTTACGACTCTAATTCCTTTTGGCTATAGTGGACGAGAGTATAATTATTACAGGTAAAATGGCGAAAATATAACCGAATGAGTATTTATAGCAATAAGCATTTGCTTGGATATACCGTATTTTACACAAGTCTCTAACATTCAATATCTTCTTCATCTATATAATAAATGCGAATGTCAGTGTGTCACTGTGTCACGCTTTTCCAACTTTACTCCTAGAGGCCGTAGCCCAACATATCATACCATTTTGGAATCAGGCCGACTCCGTGAACAAATTAAAAACATTCCGGGACAGATCCGGATTGGCAATCCTGTAATTTTGGATTCCCAAATTTCCATTACTGCCATTGTTTTCGGCGGTTTTTTACGTCATTTTTTACGACTATTTTTTTATACGTTAACAATTCTTATAACTTGGAAATAAATTTCGGAATAATCGAAATTAATTGCGAAATCCATCGAAAGTCTCCCATGAAATAAAAATAATTGTTAGTACAAAAGGTATGGACATGCTTACATCAAATTTTCTTAAACTAAGTGGCGACAGAAGAATTATCGTTGAACTTTTTAAAAGGCAAGCTTTTTTTGGTCAGGAGTGAGAGTTCTAGGCAAGGAATCTTCTTTGATACTATAACCACTCATCAGGATTGGTGTACGTTTGGGATATGCTCAGTGGTGATGAAATGTTACTAGTTTTGCTCAGTGGTGATGAAATGTTACTAGTTTTGTTTAGGTGTTGTCTTGTAGATATTTAGAAAAAGAACTGGTCTCTTCAGAATCGGATATTTACATTTCTCTTGGGAAAGGAATTGAAAGCAAACACGCAAACATCTATCTACCCCCACTCACACGTCTCTCACTTCTTATGAATGCCATATTTTATGCTTGCTTAAATTAAAGAACAATATTTCCCTATCGTTCGTTCACACACCTTCCGGGTCTTTTGAAAAGGAGTTGTTGTTTACCTTTTGTTTACCTGTTTTGGATTACCTTTCCGGTTGCTTCTCATGTTTACATCAATTCTATATTTCTAACACCTAGGAGATAGTTTTGCCTATCATCCAGTTCACACACCTCCCTGGTCTTTTGAACCGGAATAGAGGTTTATTCGTTGTTTCCTGTTTAAGAATGGCTTCCCGGTTCAGTTTAAATTCTACTTTTACAATATACTTCTAATGTCTACGCCTACACTCTGAAATTTTATTCACCAATTAAATCTTGACTTCTTCATATTTAGAGCTAGCTGTTGTCTTTCCTGTACAGCCCCAGGAACTTCACTTCTTACCCTTCTTTACACTCATACAACACCACACAGTAACCCTCTACCTTGAGTGGCTCTTGGGCTTTGTATTGGATAAACATTAGTAAAAAAAACAATTACGTCTTTAATCCAACACCGTTGGGACTATGTCATTGCCGGACCATATAGAAAACACTCCTAAGAAATACCTTTAAGTAAGAAGTCTTGCTAGCTCATTGCATATATATATATATATATATATATATATATATATATATATATATATATATATATATATATATATATATATGTATGTATGTATGTGTGTGTGTACAGGGTGTCCATAAAGTTCGTGTGGACTCGAAAAAATTTGTAACTTTATTTGTATTTGCGATAGAAATAAACTGTAAAAAATGTTATAAAGTTTAATGTACCTAGTTTTAAGTATAGCTAAAATAACTAATGTGATTTCAGGCATTACTATAAATCAGTTGGCAAATGTTTTCCGTGAACTGCAAAATCGTATTACCCTTTCTATTGCTAATGATGGAGGACATGTGTTGAATGTTTGGAATTGTGTATTGTGCAAATTGGATAAAAGTTCAGAATTCTACTTGCATGAAACGATGTACAGTTCTTTTACGTCTGACTGCATTAGTCAAGACGGGAGTTCTTTTAGAGTCACATTTTGGTAGCCGAGTTAAGATGTACGAGTGAGGACCAAGAGGGAAACGTGACGAGGGAGAGAACGAGGATCATTAGTGTTTGGTTTTATAGTATGTTGTCTCACGTGACAGGCTCCGACTGAATTGGCACTAAAAAAAGGACTGTCGCGTTGGGGTGATGTGTTTGGTCGAAACTGACCAATCAGCAAGCTAGATTGAAGGTGATTAACCAATGAATGCTTGTTAATTATTTTCTATGAAAGCATGATGTTGGTGCTTACCACAATAGGAAGAGTGCATTTCCTAGCAGGGTAAACTGGTTCTTGTGGAAGATTCCACAATGTGGTTGAATATAGTTTAATTTAAAACTAATAAATCAGTATTATTATTGTTTAGATAATAAGCATTATAACTTAGCAGAAATAGCTGTATTGTGGGAAACGAATTTTGGACGATATACGCCTTTTCTTATTGTATTTATGTTCATTTTTATTCTTGTACATGTAGTTATGGATAATATTATACATTAATTATTCATTTTTTAATTAATAATTATTTGTGCTCAGTTGTTGACATTAATAGCTATCTGCTGATGTGTTAAAGTTTTGGAATAATGCAATAATAAAAAATTAAATTTCATCTTTCTGGTTGATGTCGCGTTCTGTAAATTTTCTTTATGGTTTATCAATAAATGGTCGGTTATTTAATATTGAAACATATTTGGGGTTGTAAGATTCCTATTTTTATAGGCTGAACATTGAATTAACAATTTTGTTTTAGAGATAACAATGATTTTTCCAGATACAAGTCCGACTATTTAACCCATAGCTACGCGGGGGTAGAACAGATGAATTCATACCTTGCTCAAGGGTATTTACACGTTTAATGAATGTAACGGACTCGACTGGAGTTCAAACTCCGATTTCTGAGATGCTATTTGTTACACTACGGCATGTCGACTTTTCACTTTTCTTTTAGAAAATAAACAATGCACTCGGTGTGAAAACCGGTGTTTGATGTGGTAAGTACTTTCACTAAAAATTAGAATCATTGCTTTTACCAATTTTTAATCATTTAGTTTTAAAATCCTCTGAAAAAATGTACAGAAATACCTAATTTCCACAGGTTTTTGCTTACAAACTGACTTCATAATTTTATTATTTCAATAATAAATCCAATTTTCTACATACAACGTGTGAAAGCACATGTGATACCCTGACTTCCGTCAGCCGTTAACCAGGGGAAGTAACACAGGCTAAGGCGGTACTGCCACCCCTGGCGCCACCACCAGCTTTTGCCATCGGACAGGGTATTGTTTTTTGTGTAGACGTGTTAGTCTGCGATTTTTATGTAACTGTAAGTCAGATTTTAAATGTTGTGTTAAAAGCTTTTGCTTCTGTTCGATAAACAAAGCACAACGCGGCCGTAGCGACCGTTCTCGATGACGTAGCATCGACGGTAAACAGATGTTTTTCACGTCGGAAACAGCTTGTGTTGCGAAAGTGGTTTTAATCAACTTTGTTTATTTTTGGATCTTGACCAGATCGGCCTATCAAAGTTAATCTCCTTTGTAATAGATACACTGAATGGAAAATATATTCAAACCAGAATTCTAATTATGACTCATCACAAGCAAAATATTTGCAATATTTTAATTATTTTTACTGTATTTTATAAATAAAAGCTGCAAAAAAATTGTAAAAGATTACAAATACTGCTACTCAATGAATGAGATTTGTTAGATTATAATTAATAAAAACAAAAAAATAGATAAAAGTGTATATGACACTATTATACGGCTGGGTACAAATTTTTAGACAAAATATTTAAAATTTGCATTGTTTATTGAAAATTACACTAAAACTACATGTACAAAAATAAAAATAAACATACGTAAAAAAGGCGTTTATCGTCCAAAATTCTTTTCCCACAATACAGCTATTTGTGCTAAGTTATAATGCTTATTATCTAAAAAATAATAATACTGAATTATTATTTTTTAAATTAAGCTATATTTAACCACATCTGCCTAATAGCTGTTGCAATATGTTAAAAAATCAATCATTGAATTTCAGTTACACACAACATGCTTTAAACTTTGATACTGTTGTTCATTCTCTTTTTATTTAGTGATTGTTACAATCCCAATATTAAAAAGAATGGTCTCCTCAGATATGCATGAACAGCATTGCATACGTGTTTGGGTCAAGCACAAAAATATATAATTAAATGAGGTGTAGCGCCAAACTCAACATGAGTTACGTCCCTTAGTAAATTTCTAATCTCCAAGATTAGAGAGTTCGTCCTGTGTGTCTTGTCTCATTTCATAAAACATGGCGAACTGAATGCAAGTAATTTCAATCTATGCTGAATCCAACTAAAAACATCCATCCGAATGTATTCTTCATAAACTTCATTCTGGTAAGTTATATGGAAGACTGATATGTTGTTATTTCAATTTTTACATTTCTAACTGTATTCCTCACACACACTTTTGAAGCAATTTATTCAACTAGGAAGGGCTATTTTCTCATAACGCACAGGTGTCACTTTATTCGGGCTAAGACCCTGTCTGTCATAAGATTAATTCACATACCATAACAGATTGACGACGAGGTCATGCCGATACATTTAGTGGATAATTGAAAGACAAAATGGGGAAAATCCTTCAAAAGTTCTTCTTCAAACTAATGCTGTTTTATCAATGGCGTCTTGTATTTTGGGGAAGAAACAGAATACATATCAATTCCGGTTTTGCATTGAGAAATACTGAAGTTATGCTCGGCATTAGATTTTAATATTTCAAGCTAAGCGTCCTTGTATCTCCAGCGTTTCTTCATGCAGAATTGTAAACTACACTTTTTTGATTGATTGTTTTCTACAACTTATCAACCCTTTTCAGGTTATTTAAACCAGAAAATCATTTTAGATTGTAAGAATTTTGTGGAGGGCGATAATAATGATTTAGTTATGCAAGTCTTACTAATTAACCCATAGCTGGGGAGAGAAGACGTGGATTCATACATAATCAGAATTTGATAAACAAACAAGAAATTATAAGGTGGGTATGAAATGGGGGATCCATTATATATTATATCAGTATATAAACTGACCCCTCACTTTGTGGCCACAATTTTTATACATTTATATTCCAGGGAATGTAAACAAATCTAAAAGTGTCTGTGTAGTTAATCACTGGTTGACTGATTTGTTTTCTACAGTTTATCAACCCTTTGAAGCTTATTTAAAGCCAGAAATATTTTTAGATTGAAAGACTTTTTGTGAGATAATAATGTTGATATAAAGTGGGGGGATAATTCTGTATTACAATCATCATATAAACTGATCCCTCACTTTGTGGCTGCAGTATTTTCTACACATTTATAATACAAAGAATGTAAACAAATCCAAGACATACTTGTGTAGCTAATCAGTATTTCATTGATTGATTTGTTTTCTACGGCTTATCAACACTTTGCAGGTTATTTAAAGCCAGAAAATATTTTTAGAATGGAAGAATTTTTTTTTTTTTTTTTGAGATAATGGTTTTAGTGATACAAGTCTTACTAATTAACCCATAGCTGGAGAAAGAAGAGATGGATTTATACCCTTCCCAAGGGTATTTGTGTGTAAGTGAATATAACGAACCCAACAGGAACTGGATCTTGGTTCTCCGATTAACAATTCCAAACCGTTACATCACCTACAACTCCAAGCTTACAGCATCTGGTATTCCCAAGCGGTCACCCAACAGGGTAGTGACCATGATCAATGTTGCTTAATTTCAGTGATCATGAAATAATTGTAAGATCATTATTTTAAAAACATTACGATTGTTGCTAACCTAATATAAGTATTCCAGAAAATAATATTTACCAGTTATCGAAACCACATATTTTCAGCGATCTTCCTCTCATTATGTTTGCTATGCTTGTTTTTGGCTTATTTTGTTTGACGGCATATCAACACCTCAATGGGTAATTTAATACCGCAAGATTTTTATTACTGGTAATATTTTTTGCCAAAACTGTATCTCTGGATGGACGGATAGACATTTTCCAAAATGAATTTTCTGAGAAAAACGAACATTGGAAAATCCATCTACTAATTCGGAAACTGCGAATCAAGGGACACGACCATTGCACAAACTACATCCTATCAAAACAGCCAACGGATTTCACATTTACAGAAACAGTAGAAATATATCTTCGGGAAAAAACAGTCACAATCTAAACCCAGGTTTAATTGTCTCAAATTGGAAAAACATGACTAAGACGATTATGTGCTGGTATCGAAAATCAGGAGTGTGAAAAATTTAAACTAAATTCGCTCACAGAGGAGCAGTTTAAATGTTTAATTTTTATCACAGGACTGACGACTGAATCACACAGTGATATTCGGACCAGACTACTTTCCAAATTGGTACACTATAAAGACATTACAATCCAAGCGCTAACAACTGAATGTAATAATCTATTAAGCATTAAAAGAGACACCGTGTTAGTGCAAAAACCAAACACCCCATCGTAAACAGGAAACGTCCAAGCAGCAAAAGAAAAGAAGCCTCCATCAACTTGTTGGTTTTTTAGTAACTGGCATTACACACGTTTTTGCCCGTTTCAGAAACATAAGTGCAATGTGTGCTGCCAGATTGGACATAAAGAAAATTTTTGTAACGCAAATTTAAAAAAAAATGCTGAAAGTCCAATCCAAAAGAAATTCGTTAAAAAAAAACGAAAAAAATGTCGACGCGAACAAACTCGGTGTTCGCAACATTCAAGGCGGATTATAAAAGCAACCAAAAATATATTGCTGTTTCTGTGAATAGAAAACCAGTTCACTTCCTGTTTGACACGGCGTCAGATAATTACGTTAATATCCCAGTCATCTTGGAAACTACTTGAAGAGCCATATTTGTCTGCAACAGATCACATAGCGAGAAGCGCCGCTGGGATCCAAATTCATTTAACTGGCGAGTTAACTTGTAATGTTATATTTCAAGCTAACACATTTTCGCGTGTATGCTATCTTGCTGAAAATTCTGAATTGAATTTAATTGATCTCGACTGGATTGAACAGCTTAATCTTTTTGAAATTCCTCTCAAGTCTGTGTTCAATACATTTAGTCTTACGTCTGTTTCGGGCATTGAAAAACATTTTACGGGCGAACTTAAAGTTCAGTGACATTTTTCAAGAAGTTCTTGGTTGCTGTACTAAAAGTAAGGCAATTTTGAAATTAAAAGAGGACTTTAAACCAAGTTTTAGACCAAAACGACCTGTGCCTTATGCCGCACTTGATATGGTTGAAAAAGAACTTCAACGTCTTCAGCAAGGAGGTGTAATAGAGCCTACAAATTATTCTCAATGAGTAGCTCCTATAGTAGTAGTTATAAAAAAGCAAATGGAAAAGTCCGGATATGTGCTGACTACTCAGCTGGTTTAAATAATTCTTTGAGTGTACATCAGTATCCACTGCCAGTTCCAGAGGATCTTTTTACTAAATTAAATAGCGGAATTTTCTTTGCAAAAATTCATCTTTCCGATGGTCTACTCCAACTGGAAGTTGAAAATGAGTCTAAGGAGCTCGTTACTATCAATACAAACAAGGGTTTGTTCAGATTTACCCGCCTTAGCTTCGGAGTCAAACCAACACCAGCCATATTCCAGCAAACAATGGATGCCATGCTGACCGGATTGACAAGAGTTGCAGCATTATTGATGACATTATCGTTGCATCTGTATCCTAAGATGAACTTTTGCAGCGTTTATTTTCTGTTTTCAGCCGAATCCAACAATACGGATTCTATGTTAAGGCTGAAAAGTGTGAAATTTTCCGGGACAAAATCAAATACCTTCGTGTTATATTTTCAGTTGCTTTGGAATTCCACAGATATTAGTTTTCGATAATGGCACTACATTCATTTCAGCTATATTTTCAAATTTCTGTACACTTAATGGCATCCAACATATTAGAACAGCACCTTATCATCCACAATCAAATGGACAGGTGAAGGGTTTTGTAGATATTTTAAGAGGGCACACATAAAAAACAAAGAGGTGGGAACCACACAAAAAATATTAGAAATATTCCGCAATAGTTACAGAGCTACACCAAATCCAAACACACCTAATGGTAACTCCCCAGCAGAAGCAATGATGAATCGGACAGTTTGTTTGCATATGGATATCATCCATCCTACGGCAAAATATTACCAAAAAAGGAACATCGTTGTGGAGAAATAATTTAACCAACATCATGGAGCAGTGAAACGCACGTATGTACCAGGACAATCCGTACTTGCTGAAGACTTCCACAATGGCAAAGAAAAATGGATTCATGGGCGCATTCTACGTCGTTCTGGAAATGTTACATGTGATGTAGATATAGAGTCTACAGTTTGTGTTCGACATGCAAACCATTTACGATCCTCTCACCTTCCAAAGACCAAATCAAACTTCACCTTACGGCTAGATATCTTATTGGACACCTTCGAACTGCCTCCACAATGTTCCCAAGATATACCAAAGGATAATCCTGGGACTCCACCTAAACGTGTACTTAGGAATTCTTATAGACTTCGGAGAAAAACCTATCAACTGCAAATAAATTCCCGAAACAAGTCAGAGTGGAGGTGTTAGGGGAGACAACTCTCTTCTAACGAACCATTGATTCTTGACGGAAAAATGGTAGTATCAAACAACATGGCTGCTGGACAATACACCATCTGTAGACAGCCAATTGTTTATCCAACCCAATCCTGCTGTATCCTGGGCGGTGAGAATAAAAACGAATATTGTTGTGTTTTAAAATATACTTAACTGTGTTTTTTTATATTTCATATAAATATATATATATATATATATATATATATATATATATATATATAGTAATTGCGGACAAGAAACTTATTCGTAATTATGAGATGATCCTATTAAAAATAAGTAGACAAAACTAAATTATTTAAGTAATGAATTTATTATTTAATAAGAACATGTTGCCAATATATATATATATATATATATATATATATATATATATATATATATATGCAGTACAATTTCAAAATTTTGTGGTGACCAATGGTAATTTTTTTAATTGTCCGAAAATGTAGTTATTCTGTCAGAGAAATGACGAAATTATTATACATGGTTAAAATTATTATACATGGTTAAAAAAAAAGAGACAAAGTTTTATAATTCTTTCCATTCTTTTTTCAATGATTCTAAGGGCTCTTTTCCATTTTTTTTTTCACTCTTTTGTCAATTTCATGCTAGTTCTGGGGGAGGGTTTAAAATTTTGAACTGTAGAATATGGAAACACATACAGAGAGAGTGAGAGAGAGAAAGAGAGAAAGAAAGATAGACTAAGAATGGGGGATTGGTATTGATATTCGAATACCAGTGTCTTTGTATGTACGTGTATATGTGTCTGAGAGACAGACAGACAGACAGACAGACAATGAAAAGAAAAAGAAAAAGTGAGAAAGCGAGAGTGGGTGGAGAGACAGAGTGATATGATCAAAAGACACTCCCATTTCTCTCTTATCAGGAATACGCCCATACGTCCCGTTTGATTGACCATTTAAGAATAATCATCCCGACTCCTTACTGATTGTTCTATATAAAACCCCAGGCCATAATAGTCCAGACACTTTTTTAAGGAAGAGCCTAGCACGAACACCAGACACCTCATCGGCAACATGTGGATAAAAGTGATCCTTTTTGCCACTTTGGCATTACTAGGGGTAAGTTTGCTTTCCTTTCTTTTTCTTTATTTTTTGTTCTCTTTCTCATGTGTCTGAAAATTTCCAGCACCAACATTCACCTTAAAGAAGCAGAAAACATAAAGTGACTCAAGTCCAAGTGTCCAAATATATTTATAAAAGATTTTGACCGACACAAAACAAATTTAATTCACTAGGATTTTAGAATTTATTCATCTCAGATGACCAACACAAATAACTTGACTGCATTAATGTGAAGGGTGATACTGGGATCTGGACTGCAGTATGTAGGCCAAGTCTGGTTCAAAGGCATTGATTTTAGAAATTGGCTTGAAATGATTAGGTCCACGTCACACCGCCAGAGAGTAGCCACACAATGTTGCTGCCATTTTTTGGTAAAAGATGAATTTGCATTTCTTAGGTGTCGACTTTACATAATCTGATTGACAGTACTGGCGGGCCGTAAATTTTACATTCTTTGACAGAGAATTTTGAATGCGGGCCGTATTTCGAACCCGTGTCGGATTTTGGACATGCCAGCTCTAGGCCATTCTATGGTGTGATGTGAAGAAGGTTAGAAGTCAAATCCACCGAAACGTTGTTATCAGAACATTAGCCCGACTGTAAATAATCTAATCTCGTTACAAAAATTCAACAAAGAAATAGAAATTTACGCATAAAAATGTTTTCAAACGACTCATATTCCATCACGCTGTTTAATACAGTGAGAGTAAATTTCACACACAAATATCTCCGGTTAAAAAAAAAAATGGAACAAATTTTATATAAAAACTTCCTAAAATTTTTCTACTTAGAAGTGATACGAAGATTAAGAAGACAAAACTCTTAACATCGTAATTGTAATTCAAAATCTATAATAACCATTATGGTAGGTAACTGAATGGCAAAAAGGGAAAAAATCCTATATTAAACATATCGACCTTCGAAAGGACTTCTTCAGATTAAATGAAAAGTGCGTGGAAACACATACTTTTAATAAGCTTAAGTTAGTTTGACAAAAGGTCACAAGAAAGGAGCACTCGTAGAGATCGAGTATTGCGGAACCTACTTGATAAACATTGTCCTATTGCATGCATCCAATATTTTCATATTTTTATAAGAAAAAATTAATGCACAAAAAATTTAATCCGAATAAATAATGGTATTCTATAAATAACGTCATCATTAGTCCCCCTGATAGGCTGTGGTCGTAGGGTGGCTGCGCAGCTAAACACCTGACCAGTCCTCTCCGGATATCTGGTTTGAAAGTCAGTGAGGTATTCAATCATCCGTGACGTGTCTTGGGTGACAAGACCTGGCGGAACATGTCCCTCTCAACAGCCGAATTTTCTCCACCTTGAAGGCACGCCTTTCCCTAGCGATGTGTTGTCATCACTGCCCTGGCAGCATATATTGCTATCGAGCTCTATCTATCCTATCCTACTGCGTTCGATGGTCAGTAACCACACGAGAATATTTATCCGCCCTTTGATAACCCTTCTTCTTTATCTCATTTGTTATCTAGTCACTCTACTCACCAGAAAAGCCTGATGAGGGAACCGGTTTAGTCGCCAGTGATCCGACCATGAGGTTTTCAACTGATTAATTTGTTTTTACGGCTTACCAACCACTTGCAATCTATTTGAAGCCAGAAAATATTTTTAGGCTGTAAGAACGGTTAAGATAATGAGGATTTACTGAAACAAATCCTACTAATTAACCCATAAGTGGGGGGAAGTAAATTCAGACCTTCTTCAAAAGTATTTGCGCGTAAGTGAATATAACGAACCCGACAGGAATTTCAACTCGGCTCTCCGAGTTCCAATTCCGAGTCGTTATCACGTGCACATCCAAGTTTACAGCCCATGGTATTTCCATGCGGTCACCCAGCTGTGTACTGACCAGGCAGAACGTTGCTTAACTTCGGGGATCGTGCGGAAACCGGTATTTCAGTGTGATACCGTCGTAAGCCCTTTACACTAACCGCACATACAAGCATACAGCACCTGATATTCCCAAACGGTCACCCATCTAGGTGCTGATCAGGCTGGATGTTGCTTAACTTCGCTGCTCGTACGGGAACCGGTATTTCAACGTAATATGACTGTAAGTCTTTTTGACCACTCGCACATACAAACATACAACACCTGTTATTCACGAGCGGTCACCCATCTAGGTACGGACCAGTTTGGACGTTGCTTAAATTCGGTGATTGTACGAGAACCGGGATTTCGATGTAATATGGCCGTAAGACCTTTTGACTACTCACATATCTAATCTTACTGCCCCTAATATTCCCAAAGCGGTCACCCATCTAGATATTGACCAGCCTGGACGTTGCTGATCGTACGATAACCGGTATTTCAAAGTAATATGACCGTAAACCCTTTGCATATCCACTCTAACAGCTTCAGGTTTTCCCAAGCGGTCACCCATCTGACCAGACTCGACGTTGCTTAACTTCGGTGATCTTTGTCCGGTAGTTTAAGGTGATATGGAAGTAAGCCTACCATGTGACAGTACTGGGTTACATTGTACCAACAGCACTTGCAGTTAAATTAAATGATGAATTACGTTAATTGATACAGGTAATTACTGAATTCAATGAATATCTTGTAAAATTCAGAATGCCGCCATTTTGGATGACATCGATGAGGATACCAGAAGCTTAGATGCCTTAATTGAGGAGCTCAAAGGTAAGTGATATATTTTTAAATCTTTCATATATAAACTTTTTTTTTTAAAAATATGCTGTTGTAAAGAAATTCCGGACTCACTAGGGAAGCGGAAAGAAAACAACATTTTATGGAGCGACACCAACATTTATTCTTTAAAATAAAGTCCATCATTCTGGACGATCTTCTGCCAGCGATCAGCAAGCATCCGAATTTGTCCCAGATTCCAGTTCGTTGGCTTTGAATCAAAAAACTGCAAACAAGCTTCCTTCACTTCATCAAAAGTATTGAATCTCTGGTTGCGGAGGAAGTGTGCCATTGATCGGAATAGGCCATAATCACTCTTGGCAGCATCGGAAATAAATGGTTGATATGGAAGACTTTCAACACCGTCCATCTGTTTATACTTCTCCTTAGTCAACCTGGAAGTGTGTGGACTCGAATTGTCTTGCCGAAACAAAGCCCGATTTCGATTGACCAAAGCAGGGCACTCCTTTCTTAGTTTGTCGTACACGCGCTCTAGCTGCTGACAATAGAGTTTAGCGTTGATGGCGCGACCGTGTCGCCCAAGCTGGAAATTCTGTACTCGATGGCAATTCTACCAGACAGAAATCAACATTTCTTGTTTTCTTTCCGCTTGCTAAGTGAGAGAAGACTTTCTGGCCAACCTAGTATTTTGAAATATAAATTTTATTTCGTATTTTTTTTTATTTACTACTTCATTGTAAATTAATTTATTTATGACATTTAAAATGGAACTCGCTGCAAATAAAGGTTATGGCTTAATACCATAGACAAGACGTGTGCAAGGCTTTCGTGCCACACCCACGATTCTACGATACACACCCAATCTCTCATATCGGGCCCCCAACTCTACTACATCTCAATTTTCATAAGGTAGTATGCATATAAAACACAATTTTTATTGTAACAGAATTATGAACAATATAGTTGAACAATTCAACTAGAAAAATTGAAAACGAACCCAATGTATCTAAATGTTCACTTGACCTCAAATGGAATAATACATACGATCCAAAGCTAGAGATGCAGGTAAAATGTCCGGACCCCTGCAGCAAGTGCCTGACTCCACTTTCCTGGTATTTTTTTTTTACAGAAGTATTTTATTTACAATATTCTGACTATTGTCCTTATCTTTGTTGCCATTGTTATTACAACGTTTCGGCCGTTGTACGCTCCGGCCTTCTTCAGGTTTATACGGTTTCAAAAGGGAATATTTTTGGCGAGACTACGGGCTCGGAAAACCCACATTAAACCCTGCAATGTTCCACATGCAACCCTCGTGGTGGGCTGGCTAAATATACTAGCTGCGATCTGTTCCAGTTAGACGTTCGAACACTCTGCCTCTGAGCAGAGATGAACGTGGACGAGGTCTACTGGGGAATATTTCCCGAGTCTACGGGCATGGAAACCAAGGTTAAATTCGGCCTTGTGCCAAATACGAACGCGTGGGGCGGTTGGCACATATTCTAAGTGGGATCAGTTCCAGCTAGATAATCGGACACTCTGCCTTCGGGCAGAGAGGAACCCGTACGAGGCTCTGCCGAAGGGCAGCGTCTCGTACGGGAGGTAAACTGAACCGATCCCTTTTATGCAGGTTCTACGGGGAAGTTTTGCCAGAGCCTACGGGCTCGGAAGACCCATGTTAAACTCGGCCTTGTGCCACATCTACCCTAGTGTGGGGGGATAGTAATTATTGACTAGCTGCTATCTGTTCCAGCTAGCCTGTTGAACTCTCTGCCTCGGGGCAGAGAGGAACCCGGGCGAGGGTAACCCACGTTAAATTCGGCCTTCTAGCTGGGATCAGTTCCAGTTGTGCTGTTGAACTATCTGCCTTCGGTCAGAGAGGAACCCGGACAAGGCTATGCGGAAGGGCAGAGCGTCGGTCGGGTAGGTAAACTGACCTGATCCTGTTTATGCAGGTCCTACGGGGATTTTTTAGTTGAGCCTACGGGCTCGGAAGACCCACGTTAAACTCGGCCTTGTTCCACATCTACCCTCGTGGGGGTGTCTATTAAATATTGGCTAGCTACAATGTGTTCCAGCTAGACGGTCGAACACTATGCCGAAAGGCAGAGTCTCGTTCGGGTAGGTAAACTGACCTGATCCTGTGTATACTGGTGCTACGGGGATTTTTTGGCCGAGCCTACGGGCTCCGATGACCCAAGTTAAACTCGGCCTTGTGACACATCTACCCTCGTGGTGGCGCTAGTAAAGATTGACTAGCTGGGATCTGTTCCAGCTGTGCTGTTGAGCTCTCTGCCTTCGGGCAGAGAGGAACCCAGACGAGGCTATGCCGAAGGACGGTGTCTCGTCTGGGGTGGTAGACCGACCTGACCACGTTTTGTACGGGGTCTACGGGGAATCTTTTGCTCGAGGCTCCGGGCTTGGATAGCCAAGGTTAAATTCGGCCTTGTGCCACATACGACCTCGTGGAGAGGCTGGTAAATATTACTAGCTGGGATCTGTTGAGTACAACTCAAACTTACACGAAAACTACCGACCTTCCAATTGTAGCACTCACTACTGGATTGACTTGCGACGACCTTGTGCATAACTGTTACCTTTATTCTTATTGTACTGGTTTTTACAATAAACCTTTACTTATTTTATCCACCATGTTTTTCAAGTATATATTCCTATTAGCACAGAATATGACAAATGTAATTTCAAATAATACCAAAAACATTCCTATTTCATTGTTTTTTGTTCTTTCAGTTATTTCCCCTTTTCATTCTTTTCTTCCGGATGTCTAACTTATCTCCTTTTAACTCAACCCTCCAAGATTTTCCCCCACTGCCATAGACAGGCATCAGTGAGTTTAATTCTAGGTTCCCTCGTCTATCAAAAATCTTACCACATTGATGAATCTCTGTACTTTTGTGTTGCTTTTGACAACTAAGCTCGTATCTTGAGCTGTTCCGCTTTTCGTTCGTTCGTCCTGTTTTCTTATGTTCAGTCCTTTCTTCCTATTTGCCTTTACCACATTGTCTAAGGGTTCTTGCAGTTTCCCGCGTATGCCTGCAATTTGCGTATCGCCCGTGCTGTCCTTAGAAAGAGAAAACGACTTTGAAATACAATCGATTGACATATAATGATGACTTTAGAATTCCCTCGGAACAACAAAATTGGCCCCATCAAAAAGCATGGAGTATTGCTGCCATATATGGTCTGGGGCACCTGCTGTTTGCCTCAGGGTTCTTGATAAGATCCAGAGACGGATAGGCAACGTGATTGGCCCTGATCTGTCATCTCGTCTGCAGTCGCTCTCTCACAGACGCGATGTTGCCTCGCTCTGCCTTTTTTACAAGTACTTCCACGATAATTGCTCTGAGGAGTTGCGTTCGCTTGTCCCCAGGCCTCGTGAATTTAAACGCCCCACGAGGCTGGCATCCCGCTCCCACCCCTACACCGTGGAAACTGTTAGATGTAGACGTCTCTTCTACTCCAATAGCTTCATGTCTCACACATCTCGCCTATGGAACTCCCTTCCCTATTACTGTTTCCCTGACAAATACAATCTCCAACGGTTTAAGTGTAGCGTCAATCGACATCTCCAGTTGCCTTGATCTATCCACTTCCCTTCTCCACATCCTTTCATTTTTCATTCCTATCTGCTCTCGCTCCGGATCTTCTGTGGCCCCCTTGCCTTGATCGACCCACTGTCTTTCTCTTTCACCACATCCCCTCCCTTGCCACTCCTATCTGCTTTTCCTCCAACCCTTCTTTAACCCCTTGCGTGATAGTGGTCTCCGGCCTCGCTTGGGGTGATACAATTAAAAAATATATATATATATATAATGATGACTTTAGAATTCTTGAACAACTTGAACAAAATTGGTCCCATCAAAAAGTAGGGATAATCTTTTTTGGAAATAATTTTTATCAGGGTGCCATTCCAGGACCCCTATTGATACTATGAACATAAAAGACCGTCGAAATTAATAAGAGAAAATACTTCCGGTTTCTAATAAGTTTCGCAGAATAAGGCGGGCGAAAACATATTTATCAATAAAGAATATTTTCTTAAAATGTTCACTATTATTTATTAGAGGACCAATCTATTCAAGTAGTGCTAATCCCCTTCCAATTGTTTTCTTTCCTCTTTCATTGTCTCTTTTTTTTCTTTCCGTCATTCCCCGTTTTCATTCATATGCTTGTAATCTTTTTATTTTCTTTCATTCTTCCTGTCATTTATTTTTTCATTCTCTTCTTCGAAATCTTTCCTGTTTTACCTTCTTTTTCTTTGCATGATTTCCTAAAAAATATTTTTTCTGTTATTTCCATCCCAGAATGCAAGAGTAAACCAGCTGACATCGGCTTCATTATTGACGATTCTCGAAGCATCTATGGACCCGATTTCTACAAAGGCATGGACTTCATACAAAATTTTGTGAACATTTTTCAAATTGGTCCCGAAAATGTTCACATCGCCGCCGTCACATTCGGTCAGATAGTGATAACATATTCGGCTTTCGGGTTTGATGCGAATAACAATAACCGTGAAGTTCTTAATGCTCTTGGCAGAATCAAGTTCGAACCCAAATATGGAGGTGCGACCTACACAGATAAAGCCATTGCTTATGCCCGTAACAGTTTTTTCAACCATGCGCGACCTAATGTTAAGAAGGTCGCTATTGTCCTTACCGATGGAAGATCCGATAATCCGCCAAAGACAAAGGAAGAGGCGGACCTTCTGAAAAGCCAGGATGTTGACATTATTGCCATTGGTGTCGGCGATAGTGTTGATGAGAGTGAACTGCATTCAATTGCTAGCAGCCCCGACAACGTTTTCCTAGTAAATTCTTATGGCGCCCTGAAAAAGATCATACTATCTCTTGGTTTCATCACCTGCAGAGGTAAGTTATAGTTCTTCATTTATATATTTCTATAGTATTGTTTTGTCTGTCGACCCGGAAAGAATGGTAGGAAAAAAGCAAGAAAAATGGAGACAGAAAAACATGGTTATCGGTAAGAAAAAGCCCAAAATGCGACTTTCGAATTGGTGATATTTGATTATAGACAAGAAAAATGTGATGGATTACTGTGTGTCATCTATTGTCTTATATGGTAGTGAATGTTGGACAATCTCTGCACGGATGAGGAGAAAACAAATTTGACATGTACCTAGGAACTTAAGACGGTCTCGGTGAATGATTTTTTTCTAGCATTTATGTAACCTCATGCGGCAGAAATAAAAGAAATAATTTCGTTATGGCCAATGTGATTCAGAAATCGTTCCATAAATCTGATATTCCTTAAATCCGGTATTACTTAAATCCGATAATCCTTTAAATCCGATATTCCTTAAATCCGGTGTTACTTAAATCCGATATAAAGCCGCAATTGGTACGTTAAATCCGATATTCCTAAATCTGTTGTGCCTTAAATCCGATATAAATCCAGATGTGGTACCTTAAATTCCTTAAATCCGATATAACACCGCAAGTGATTTCTTAAATCTATTAATCTGATATAATTGCTTCGTTAAAACCAATATTCCTTCAATTTGATATGAATCCAAAAGTGATCCTTTAAATTTGATATAATCCCACAAGTGCTTCCTTAAATCCATCAATATGATATAAATACAAATGTGGTTCCTAAAATCCGATATTTCATGAATCCGATATAAATCTTCATGTGGTTCGTTAAATTCGATATAATACTACAAATGATTCCTTAAGTCTACAAATGCGATATAATTTCACAGCTGGAACTTTAATTCAATCAATACGATATTTTCGGAAATTTTCTTTTCTTTCAGAAAATAAAACCTTCTGCAACAGTATTTTCACGATTGCCCGGATTAATAACGAAAAAGAAAGAAAAAAATGGAAATCAGATTCAATTTCAAAGAAAAAATATTTATTTCTACCCAGCTAAATAGGGGTTCTTGCAAAAATTCGTCCCTTTTTGCTGAGAATAAGATAACCTATTCTCTGAGTAGCACAATGTAAAAAAGCATAGCAGAAAACAAACTTAAAAATTACAATGCACAAAAACCCCCAAAAAAGAAGAAATGCACCCACCTACTGTGTCAATGATAACAATAAAACAAGGGGGAAGAATCTTAGCTCTTCAGTACACTTTCAGTCCTTTCAAGGTTCAAAAGTTTTATCTTTTTTCTTTTCTTTCATGTGTAGACAAAGTTCTCTTCCTGGTGACCAAACTCCCTTGTTTCTTCACTTATTTTCCTCCGGTCCGTCGGGAAATTACGCCTTTCTTTTACGGCCGCTAAAAGGTGAAAATCTTTTACTTAAACACGTGGTAAAACACTTTTTGAAAACGCACGTGTTTGCTCCTTCTTCTTCTTCTCAAACGGCTTCAGCTCCAGACTCCATTTGTGGACTTCTTTTCAAACTTTCTTTTCTTCGAAAGGACTTCTCAAAACTTTCTCTGAAGGGGAAACTTGCCCTCAGCGACTTTGTTACCCATGAATCCTTCACTTATGGGCAAACGTTGCCTGCCTTTTCAGCAGGGAGAGAGAAAACGAACCTCCTGTCTCTCGGTCTCGTTTCCAACTGCTGCTAAGGTCCGGTCCCAGTTCTCCCTTTCAAAGTGGGCAATTCACCATTGAACCGTCCAATCACAGTCCATTAAAAATATATATCAGCAGGTTCTTAGGGCCAGTAACACTTTGAGTGTCTTTTGTTCTCTCTGACCTAAACAATTTCAAAATATAAATGAAAATGTGGTTCCTTAAATCCGAAATACATTCGCAAGTGGTTTGTTAAATTCAATATAATACTACAAGTGGTTTGAAGACCACAAAAGCGATATAAATGTGGTTCCTTAAAGCTGATATTCTTAAATTAAGGAACATTAAATGGATTTTTTTGTATGTTTAATAACATCTTTTGCATTTTATCCGGACAGAAAAAATACAATAAAATAAAACGAAAGAAATCCTTACTAAAAACTTGCTTCTCGTTTCAGCTGCTTCAACTGCTGCTCCCACAACTACCACTACTCCTACTACTCCTACTACTACTCCCACTACTACTCCCACTACTACTCCTACGACGACGACTACCACGACGACGACAACACCTCCACCGAAAGCAGAACGTGAGAATCTATTATTTATTATTATTACAATGTCACTTCAGTTATTAAATAACATGACATATTTTATTTCTTTGTTTATTTTAAGTTTAACCCATATTGGAATTTCTTTATATTCAACTAGCATGCGACGGACAGGAGATCGATTTTAACTTTGTGTTCGACCCGGCTCAAATGGGAACGAGTGGTACTGAAGATGCCATTCGCTTCATTAAAACTGTCGTGTCTGCTGAAGATTTAAATAATGGTAAAGTACGCGTTGGCACCATTACGGGACCCTGTCCAGACACAAAAGGTACGTACGAATTCTTTTGTTTCAAATTCAGCGTAGCCAATTTACCCTATATTCTCGTCTATAAACCAATCGAAATATAAGACGACGCCATTATTTTATGTCTGAGAAATCAGCCAGAATCCAAATTCCGTGTACAAGCCGAAGTAGCTAATCAACACATTAACTTCAGAAAACCTTCCCAGTAAAAGAGCAGACCCACAGGCTTCACTCGCTCAAAGCCATTTTGACCATTGATCTTAGAAATGCGGATCTATACAGGTGACAGTTTATGGCTGTTCATGACATCCATATGAAAATCTCGATCTGAAGAGGCAATTTACGAAAAAGATTCAGTTTTGTGGAAGCATAACTTTATTCCACCCGTATTTCATTGTCTGTGTATCTAATTAATCCTTTTTAAGTCTCTGTAGACACATTTTCAAAAAACAGTATTTTTTTGCTAGCCCATTCTGTATATATCTGTCACGATTTCTGTATTCCTACTCTAAAAACTTAATCTTGTTGCCTGGGATTAATTTCCTGTGATTAATATGACCATTCACATTTCAATAAGATTTGTAAAAGGCAACACCTTCGTAGCTAAGTTTAGGTACAAGGTCTCTTTGTGAGAGAGAACTGGCGCAACGACTTTGATGAACAAGATACATAAATTCAATGAAAACAGATTATATATATATATATATATATATATATATATATATATATATATATATATATATATATATATATATATTTTGAACGATAAAAATTATTAGAAAAATCAATTAAAATCTTCAGACATACTGGGTTGTTGATTAATATTCTTATGCTTTTATTATTATTATTTCATTTTTATTCCTCGACTAGTTTCGACCAACATGGCTATCATCGGGAGAGAAAAATGTCTCTGCTTGCTATAGCAGTAAACTACAGAAATGAATGTCTTGGTGAAGAAAACGAACGTTTGTCTGTAGTTTTCATTTGTTTTTTTATTGTTTATTTATTTATCTTTTTAACATTCCTTGTGTTGGTCAAACAGTCTCTTTTAAGTTGTCATTTGAGATAAGAGCTATATTCCCTTTTTTTTTCTCCGGTCAGTTCAGCAGTTTATTTGTGTTTGGGGAGGGGATGGTAAGTGTGTTTGTGTGTGTGTGTTTGTGTTATTTAGTTTAGTGTGTGTGTTATTTAGTTGTTTAGTCTCTGGTAAGTGTGTGTGTGTGTGTGTGTGTGTGTTATTTAGTTTTTAAGGGAGTGAGTGAGTATGATATGTGTTAGCTTGTATATTGCTATGGGTGTGTGTTATCATTTGGCTCATTAGGAAAGTGAGTGAGTATGTTGTGTGTGGGTGTGTGTATAGGTGTGAGGCCTCAACACCTCCGTAAGCCTGTCTTTTTTCTATGGGTATGGAATGTGGGTAGGTTTTGATTTGTAGGGTTATGTGTTGCTACTATCTATATTGTTTAATTTATGGTTTAATCCGGCTGGAAACAGGATGTGTAAACGTCGTAGCCACTTATTTTCATGGAACTCTAAAATTCTTCTAATGTTATCTGCTTTGGGCTTTTCTATTCTCTCAATTATAGTGAATTTGGCATGGGTTTTGAAATCGTGTTTTTCTATGCGGAAATGTTGTTCTACAGGTAATAATTTTTCATGGGGAGTCGACTTAATTCGATTGCGGTAATTATTGATTCTGTAGTGAAAGGGCCATTCAGATTTTCCTACATATTGTTTCTGGCATAGTGTGCATTCTAGGAGGTAAATTATGTTATGACTTCTACAGTTAGAGTCGTGATAGATTTTGTAAGTAGATTTAGTGACTGAGCTAGTGAATGAATTCGTGTGTGTGACGTGATTGCAACATAAACTTCTTTTGTTGTTACATGGTTGGGAAAATCCTGTTGTTTTTGTTGTTAGTTTATTCCGGATTACCTTGTCCCCTAAAATGCGGTTACTGCCTATGATTTCTTTTAGGTTCTTAGGTCGACGATATGCTAGAAGGCCGGGTTCCTTAAATAGTTTTTTTAGGTCTGGTTTGAGATGTAGTATTTCCCAGCGATTTTTGATTATTTGGGATAGTGGAGGTAGAGTGGGGATTAAAGTGGTTATATACATATATATATATATATATATATATATATATATATATATATATATATATGAATACGAGGAGGTTAGCTCGGCTAAAAACTAGCAATAATTTATTAGAGCTGTTTAACATTTAAATTTGTTTATATACTGCACTCAGCTCTCATTTGCGTTTTTTTTTCTTTCTTTCTTTTTTGTCACGACCCATTTTATTTACCTCGCCACCCATCGATTGGGTCGCGAGGTAAATAAAAACCCTGCTGTAGAGCATTGGCTCATAAAGTGATGGAAAAATGAAAATAGGGGTGATGTCTGTTTACATTTTACGTGACTTTATAATATAAGAATATATTTATGTATCTTTTTTCATTTTTCAGGTTTCCATCTCAATCGTTATCAAAATCTTCCTGATATCCTGGCACATTTTGATAGCTACAGAACGACTGAAATGTACTCATTGATTACCGATCTTCGAATCGATGGTTTTGATCCTAAAAATGGCGGCCGACCAAAAGCACGCAAGGTTGGCGTCTTGTTCCTTCGGGGCAAATTAAGCCATCCCGAACGGGCGAAATTAGAAGCGAAGTTGGCTAAAGAGAGGGGAATAGAAATATTTATTGTCGACATGGGCAGTCTGAACCATGAGAGTGTACTCGAATCGTTGGCATCCGGAAAGTCAAGTCATATTCTGCGAGCATCCGATTCGGGAGAAATGATTGACATGGCCAGGACACTTGTGGCTCATATTTGCAAAAGTAAGTTCAGTCGTTCTAGAGTTCGGGGGGGGGGGGGCAACCTGTGTTTCTCGGGGGGGGGCTACAGTGATTTGGGGGGGCGCATCTTCCGATTTTAAACATGTTCTTTTTCAAGCAAGGTAATAACGCCACTAAGACGCTAGGGGCTATTGGGAGTGAAAGTGAAGAGAAGTTCTACCTCTGTTCAAAGGATCGGGAAGGGGTGTGAAGGGTCTCTCGCATGGATTGGATTTTTGTATTCCTCCCTCATTTACTAAGCGAGAAGAAACTTACTCAGAGTTTGAAGTCTTTTTTTCCCAGTTAACCAGACTTCAACCTGAATCTGTTCACAGGGTTAATGACCTTAAGGCAAAATTGAATGAATCTTTGGTCATTACGAAACCCGATAAAGGCTCAGCTGTTGTCATAGTTGATTATCAAGATTATGTAAAAGATGTTGACGATTCTTAAGGATACTTTTAAATTTGTTCAGTTAGGCCCAATAGATGAGTTTGACTGCACATTTGCTATTGAGGCTAAGTTCCAAAAACGCCTAGTCAAGTGGGTTAAAATGGAGTCTTGCCTACTGATAATTTTAATTTGATTAGACCCTCTGCTTCAATTTCTCCCCGTCTCTATGGTTTACCCAAAAACATATAAGGTTGTGTTCCTATTGAGACTTATTCTGTCTATGATAGGATCTTCCCAACATGTGGCCAAATGGTTTGCAACTATATTACAGCCAGTTTTGGAACAGTGTAAGTCTTCCTGTATTAAAGATTCTTTTGAATTCTCTGACTTTGATATTTGTAGCCTTTTCCCCCTACGTGCCTCTATTGATATACGTGCTGACGCCTTATATCATAGTCAGTTGTCCCCTTCTCCTATTTCAGAGGATATATTTTCGAACTTATGAAATTTGCCACGATGCCGGTTGAATTCAGTTTTGCCGGCGTCATGCATATGTAAATTGATGGAGTCTCTATGGGTTCTCCTTTAGGACCAATTTTAGCTAATATTTTTGTAAGTTGACCTGACGTTTATTTTCGTTATGTTGATGACACTTTTTGTCTCTTCAATAACGAAAATGAAGCGGACCTTTTTCTTACGTCCCTTTACAATATCCATCTATCCCTTAATTTTGCTCAAGATAAGAAAATTAACTCTTTCCTTCCCTTTTTCGGATTTTCTCACTCGGTTTATCGAAAACCGACGTTTACTGGTTTATATACCCATTATAACTCTTTTTGTCCCATAAAACGTAAATTAAATTTAATTAAGACTGTTACCCATAAGGCCTTAATGATCAGTACTAAAACCAAGCTGGACGATGAGATCAGGTTTATTATTACTACTCTCTGCTCCAATGCCTATCCTATGCCTATTAATAAATTCAAACCTGCTTCAGTACAGAGATGTCCCATGTCCCTACGTCTTCCTTGGCTAGGTAGCATGAGTGAGAGCTATGTTAAACAGGTTTCATTAGCAGTTCGGCAATGTTACTTTTCTGCTAGTACACGTGGTTTTCTCTGCTACAACTGTCCTTACATCCATGCGGAAAGACGTTCTTCCACCTCACTATAATATAAGGTGTTCTGATAAATTGGACTGATTTTAAATGTGGATTAATTTTAAGCGTCTAAGGATTTTTCTTTTTCTCTCAGATCTAACAACTATACATACATATATATATATATATATATATATATATATATATATATATATATATATAAACTGTTAAACGGTTAAGTTTTTGGTGCCCTTGGAATCATCGCTATAAACATTTATGCAGTTATAATAAACCGACACTTAAATGACTGAATATTTTTTCTTTTTTTTGCAGAAAAGGCTGGTGGGTCTGACTGTTGATCAGCACATGAAAACACTGACGCTGACGAACTGTTGTTAAATAACTGTATACTGTAAACCATTAAAAAAAACAGTTCCTTACATTCAGCTGAAAAAGCAAGGTGAACATTATCGCATTGTCTCAGACGTCGTCGATTTAAAAAAAAAGAAAGAAATTATCCCCAAAAATTACTTCTTCGTGAAATATGGGAAAAATGATTTGGATATTTTGGAGGGATCTTTCCGAAAGGAAGCCGTTTTCTTGTTTTGTTTTTGTAACAATTTTAAAGCAATAAAATTCAACCGAAAATATTTTATTCAAATCCATTGTTCGTCTAAATATTTCGTTGGCCAAATTAGAATAAAATGTGATTCTTTTATTTGCTTACGACTCTAATTCCTTTTGGCTATAGTGGACGAGAGTATAATTATTACAGGTAAAATGACGAAAATATAACCGAATGAGTATTTATAGCAATAAGCATTTGCTTGGATATACCGTATTGTACACAAGTCTCTAACTTTCAATATCTTCTTCATCTATATAATATATGCGAATGTCTGTGTGCCACTGTGTCACGCTTTTTTTAATTTTACTCCTAGAGGCCGTAGCCCAACATATCATACCATTTTGGAATCAGACCGACTCCGTGAACTAATTAAAAACATTCCGGGACAGATCCGGGTCGGCAATCCTGTAATTTTGAATTCCCAAATTTTCATTACTGCCATTGTTTTCGGCGGTTTTTTACGTCATTTTTTATGACTATTTTTTTTATACGTTAACAATTCTTATAACTTGGAAATAAATTTCGGAATAATCGAAATTAATTGCGAAATCCATCGAAAGTCTCCCATGAAATAAAAATAATTGTTAGTACAGAAAGTATGGACATGCGTACATCAAATTTTCTTAAACTAAGTGGCGGCAGAAGAATTATCGTTGAACTTTTTAAAAGGCAAGCTTTTTTTGGTCAGGAGTGAGAGTTCTAGGCAGGGAACATTCTTTGATAGTATAACCACTCATCGGCATTGGTGCACGTTTGGGATCTGCTCAGTGGTGATGAAATGTTACTAGTTTTGCTCAGTGGTGATGAAATGTTACTAGTTTTGTTTAGGTGTTGTCTTGTAGATATTTACAAAAAGAACTGGTCTCTTCAGAATCGGATATTTACATTTCTCTTGGGAAAGGAATTGAAAGCAAACACACAAACATGTATTCACCCCCACTCACACGTCTCTCACTTCTTATGAATGCCATATTTTATGCTTGCTTATTTTAAAGGACAATATTTCCCTATCGTTCGTTCACACACCTTCCCGGTCTTTTGAAAAGGAGTTGTTGTTTACCTGTTGTTTACCTTTTGTTTACCTGTTGTTTACCTGTTTTGGGTTGCCTTTCCGGTTGCTTCTCATGTTTACAACAATTCTATATTTCTAACACCTAGGAGATAGTTTTGCCTATCATCCAGTTCACACACCGCCCTGGTCTTTTGAACCGGAATAGAGGTTTATTCGTTGTTTCCTGTTTAAGACTGGCTTCCCGGTTCCGTTTAAAGTCTACTTTCACAATATACTTCTAATGTCTACGCCTACACTCTTTTATTCACCAATTAAATCTTCATATTTAGAGCTAGCTGTTGTCTTTCCTGTACAGCCCCAGGAACTTCACTTTTTACCCTTCTTTACACTCATGCAACACCAACACTAACCCTCTACCTTGAGTGGCTCTTGGGCTTTGGATTGGATAAACATTAGTAAAAAAAACAATTACGTCTTTAATCCAGCATCGTTGTGTGTGTGTGTGTGTGTGTGTGTGTACAGGGTGTCCATAAAGTTCGTGTGGACTCTAAAAAAATTTTAACTTTATTTGTATTTGCGATAGAAATGATCTGTAAAAAATGTTATAAAGTTTAATGTATCTAGTTTTAAGTATAGCTAAAATAACTAATGTGATTTCAGGCATTACTATAAATCAGTTGGCAAATGTTTTCCGTGAACTGCAAAATCGTATTACCCTTTGTATTGCTAATGATGGAGAACATGTGTTGAATGTTTGGAATTGTGTATTGTGCAAATTGGTAATAGTTCAGAATTATACTTACATGAAATGTTGTAAAGTTCTTTTACGTCTGACTGCATTAGTCAAGACGGGAGTTCTTTAAGAGTCACATTTTGGCAGCGGAGTTGAGATGTACGAGTGAGGACCAAGAGAACGTGACAAGAGAGAGAACGAGGATCACTCGTGTTTGGTTTTATAGTATGTTGTCTCACGTGACAGGCTCCGACTGAATTGGCACTAAAATAGATCTGTCGCGTAGGGGTGATTTGATTGGTCGAAACTGACCAATCAGCAAGCTAGATGGAAGGTGATTAACCAATGAATGCTTGTTAATTATTTTCTATGAAAGCATCATCTTGGTGGTTACCACAATAGGAAGAGTGCATTTCCTAGCAGGGTAAACTCGTTCTTGTGGAAGATTCCACAATGTGGTTGAATATAGTTTAATTTAAAAATAATAATTCAGTATTATTATTGTTTAGATAATAAGCATTATAACTTAGCACAAATAGCTGTATTGTGGGAAACGAATTTTGGACGATATACGCCTTTTCTTATTGTATTTATGTTCATTTTTATTCTTGTACATGTAGTTATGGATAATATTATACATTAATTATTAATTTTTTAATTAATAATTATTTGTGCTCATTAATAGCTATCTGCTGATGTGTTAAAGTTTTGGAATAATACAATAATAAAAAATTAAATTTCATCTTTCTGGTTGATGTCGCCTTCTGTAAATTTTCTTTATGGTTTATCAATAAATGGTCGGTTATTTAATATTGAAACATATTTGGGGTTGTAAGATTCCTATTTTTATAGGCTGAACATTGAATTAACAATTTTTGTTTTAGAGATAACAATGATTTTTCAAGATACAAGTCCGACTATTTAACCTATAGCTGGAGGGAGTAAAACAGATGAATTCATACCTTGCCCAAGGGTATTTACACGTAAATGAATGTAACGAACTCGACTGTAATTCAAACTCCGATTTCTGAGATGCTATTTGTTACACTAGGGCATGTCGACTTTTCACTTTTCTTTTAGAAA
This sequence comes from Acanthosepion esculentum, assembly GCA_964036315.1. NCBI lineage: Eukaryota > Metazoa > Mollusca > Cephalopoda > Sepiida > Sepiidae > Acanthosepion > Acanthosepion esculentum. The sequence continues at coordinate 52,265,661 of OZ038517.1, read as the reverse complement.
ATAAACAATGCACTCGGTGTGAAAACCGGGGTTTGATGTGGTAAGTACTTTCACTAAAAATTAGAATCATTGCTTTTACCACTTTTTGAGCATTTAGTTTTAAAATCCTCTGAAAAAATGTACAGAAATACCTAATTTCCACAGGTTTTTGCTTACAAACTGACTTCATAATTTTATTATTTCAATAATAAATCCAATTTTCTACATACAACGTGTGAAAGCACATGTAATACCCTGACTTCCGTCAGTCGCTAACCAGGAGAAGTAACACAGGCTAAGGCGGCACTGCCACCCCTGGCGCCACCAGCAGCTTTTGCCATCGGACAGGGTATTGTTTTTTGTGTAGACGTGTTAGTCTGCGATTTTTATGTAACTGTAAGTCAGATTTTAAATGTTGTGTTAAAAGCTTTTGATTCTGTTCGATAAACAAAGCACAACGCGGCCGTAGCGACCGTTCTCGATGACGTAGCATGGACGGTAAACAGATGTTTTTCACGTCGGAAACAGCTTGTGTTGCGAAAGTGGTTTTAATCAACTTTGTTTATTTTTGGATCTTGACCAGATCGGCCTATTAAAGTTAATCTCCTTTGTAATAGATACACTGAATGGAAAATATATTCAAACCAGAATTCTAATTATGACTCATCACAAGCAAAATATTTGCAATATTTTAATTATTTTTACTGTATTTTATAAATAAAAGCTGCAAAAAAATTGTAAAAGATTACAAATACTGCTACCCAATGAATGAGATTTGTTAGATTATAATTAATAAAAACAAAAAAATAGATAAAAGTGTATATGACACTATTATACGGCTGGGTACAAATTTTTAGACAAAATATTTAAACTTTTGCATTGTTTATTCAAAATTACACTAAAACTACTGCATTTTATTACATATTACATCATAATATAGCTAAATTGTTCAGTATAATTTCCCTTTGAAGTAAATAAAGGACTTATTTGATGGCACTATGATTTAGTAATAATGTGCTTGTGCCCTGTTGAAGGATTAAGGAACTGAGGAGGAGCTAACTCCGACAGAGGGCTCTCAACCAATTTTTAGACCAAAACGACCTGTGCCTTATGCCGCACTTGATATGGTTGAAAAAGAACTTCAACGTCTTCAGCAAGAAGGTGTAATAGAGCCTACAATTATTCTTAATTGGTAGCTCCTGTTGTATTAGTAGTATTAAAAAAGCAAGTGGAAAAGTCAGGATATGTGCTAATTACTCAACTGGTTTAAATAATTCTTTGGGTGGACATCAGTATCCACAGCCAGTCCCAGAGGATCTTTTTACCAAATTAAATGGCGGAATTTTCTTTGCGATGCTCTTCTCCAACTGGAAGTTGAAAATGAGTCTAAGGAGCTCGTTACTATCAATACAAACAAGGGTTTGTTCAGATTCATTTCAGCTACATTTTCAAACTTCTGTACACTTAATGGCATCCAACATATTAGAACACCACCTTATCATCCGCAATCAAATGGACAGGTGAAGTGTTTTGTAGATATTTTAAGAGGGCACACATAAAAAACAAAGAGGTGTGAACCACACAAAAAAATATTAGAAATATTCCTCAATAGTTACAGAGCTACACCAAATCCAAACACACCTAATGGTAACTTACCAGCAGAAGCAATGATGAATCGGAAAGTTTGTTTGCATATGGATATCATCCATCCTACGGCAAAATATTACCAAAAAGGGACATAGATATGGAGAAATAATTTGATCAACATCAAAGATAAACAGAACCTCACAAAAATGGCGAAAGGGATACTGAATCAACAGGGAACAGTTCCAAATGTCACAACAGCAGTTGTTGACTATGATAACTCAACAGTTCTATCAACAATTCAATCACCAACTGGTAATTTTACTTAAAGGGAAAGAATTTGAACACAAATTCTGTTGATAATATCGCTAACAACATAAGGGAATTCCATTACGACAATGAAAGTGGAAAAACTTTTGCTTCGTGGTACAAAAGATGGAGATTTTCACAGAAAGACAAACATTGGAAAATCCGTCTACTAATTTGGGAACTGGGAATCCAGGAACACGACCGCTACTCAAAATCCAAACACACCTAATGGTAACTCACCAGCAGAAGCAATGATGAATCGTAAAGTTCGTTTGCATATGGATGTCATCCATCCTACGGCAAAATATTACCAAAAAAGGAACATAGTGATGGAGAAATAATTTAACCAACATCATGTAGCAGTGAAACGCACGTATGTACCAGGACAATCCGTACTTGCTGAAGACTTCCACAATGGCAAAGAAAAATGGATTCATGGACGCATTCTACGTCGTTCTGGAAATGTTACATATGATGTAGATATAGAGTCTACAGTTTGGGTTCGACATGCAAACCATTTACGATCCTCTCACCTTCCAGAGACCAAATCAAACTTCACCTTACGGCTAGATATCTTATTGGACACCTTCGAACTGCCTCCACAATGTTCCCAAGATATACCAAAGGATAATCCTGGGACTCCACCTAAAGGTGTACTTAGGAATTCTTATAGACTTCGGAGAAAAACCAATCAACTGCAAATAAATTCCCGAAACAAGTCATAGGGGAGGTGTTAGGGGAGACAACTCTCTTCTAACGAATCATTGACTCTTGACGGAAAAAGGGTAGTATCAAACAACATGGCTGCTGGACAATACACCATCTGTAGACAGCGAATGATTTATCCAACCCAATCCTGCTGTATCCTGGGCGGTGAGAATAAAAACGATTATTGTTGTGTTTTAAAATATACTTAACTGTGTTTTTTTATATTTTGTTGTTCCTAATATTTTGGGTTACAACAATTTATTTCATCCGGTTTTGATCAGTGTGTAGCTGTTTTGAAGATCTTACTTTGTAGATTTTTTTGCTGGTCATAAAAATTACTAGCCAATCATTTAGGACTCATTTGATTCCATGTGTGTTCTAATGATATCCTGGTTCCGTTGTGTCACTCAAAAACAGTTTAGAAGGGTGTTTTATATTTGGGAAAAGTATTTCATGATTAGACATGAAAATTTCAGATCAAAATTAAACTAATAACAACATATTTATTTTTCCACTGATCTATGTATATGGTGTCACACAAAATTTATCAGTTTTGTAATCCATTACTTACTAAATATTTGCCCTTTGTTAGGTCTGTATTAGGTGCGACTGATTTAAAATAACAGCTGGAATTAAACTATGCTTTGAAAGACTACCTCTCTGGCTGTACATGTCTAGAAATATCTTCCAGTGTTCTTGTTTTAGTACCACTCAGTTATTTCTTTCTATGGAGTCTGCCCAGTTTGCACTACCCAGTCCTGGGATTGAACTCAGAGTAGAAAAATAGCAGTATACATCTGTAGATTAAATAAATGATTCATTTTGAAATTGCCTAAAATTTAACCAACCCCACAAGCATCGTTTTTTTTTTCTTACACTGATTTTCACTCTGTACAAGGCCACTCAAGATAGAAAAATTGAAGAGTAAGTGGCACAGTTTATGCGGATATGTGGGGAAGATAGATTGTAGCGACCGGGGAAGCATCCTCTCGGGAGTTGGCTCCTGAAGAAGGCTGGAGAGTGTAATGGCCAAAATGTAGCTCAAGACAATAATTTAAGTGTAAATAATGTTAATATCATGTTATTATTTTTCAAATAGGTTTTACGACATCTGTTTCCTCATTGTGACGGTGGAGGGGATTGCATGGTCCATTGACTCTGAGAACGATGACGTCAGGAGTCCTAAATTCCTGGTAGGTCCATCCTTGGCAGCAAAGTCAAAGACAAGGACCCAGACTCGGCGCAACCAAACTCCAAAGACCCCCAACAATTGAAAAGCGGATGACGATTACAACAGATCTCAACGGTTGAACCAGCGGACGAAGAGGGCTGCACATAAGAGACATGCTGCAGAAGACACCACTCGGCTGCAGTTAACCCTAGACTTGAACAGCTTGTAGTGACTGGGGAAGCATCCTCTTGGGAGTTGGCTTCTGAAGAAGGCTGGAGTGCGCAATGGCGAAAATGTAGATCAAGACAATAATTTAAATGTAAATAATATTAACTAGCCAGACCAAGAGAAATGCTATGGCTGTCATACTAGCTTTACAGTTTAAGCGGGGGGTAAATTGTAAGCATTAAATACCCATAGTCATATACTACATATGTGTCCTCCTACAAATCTATTGTAGACTCCACTGGAGAGTGTGGGATCACAGCTCTCAATATCACTAGATGTTACTGCTGTGGTTTTCATAGCAATTCAGACTTTCACTCACAAGTCTTTGGTCAACCCATGGCATGGCTTTCAGGCACTTTCCAAAAGTGCTGTATGCTGGGATTGACCCCTCCAGTCCGATAACTTCAGGAAGTCTCCTTCCTGACAAGGTACTGCGATTAAGATTTTAATTTAATTTTTCTTGGGTTTATACAATTATTTTCTTTTTTGGACACAAAATGTGTAAAACTGTCCAAAAGATCTGCATTTCCGAGTGATTTCGGCTATACTTTTAGCCATTATCAAGGATGATTTTTATTTTTAACTGAATATATGCGTTGTGTTATATATGTATCTGGAATTATAGGAATGTTTTATTTCCCAGACAAGAACAGCAAATTGTGCCCATGTTCATAGTTAAGTGTTGGCTTTTTCTTTTTTATTATTAGGGCTTCCATTATTTTTAATCTTTTTTGCGTGTTGATAAGGTTATTATGCGTGTACTTTCTACTTGTGTGTTTTGGCTTGAGTCTGGTAGGTTTCTCTGTGTGTTTAAATGAATTGTAATGGAGCTATGGTCAGATAAGTGTAACATAAGTTATCTGGATAGGCGTGTAGTAGTGTGACAAACATTATTTATGAGTTTGATTTGATCAGGAACACAGTTTCTTAAAGGGCATTTGAACACTTAAATAATATTGGTTCTTTGTAACCTCATCCACATTCAAAAAAAGATTTAAAATAATGGAAGTCCTAATAATAAAAACGAAAAAGCCAACACTCAATAACATTAAGTATGAACACGGCCACAATGTGCTGACCATGTTTGGAAAATAAAACATTCCTATAACTCTAGATACATACATAACACATCCCATAAAGTCAGTTAAAAGTAAAAATAAAATCATCCTTGATAATGACTAAAAGTATAGCTGGAAGCACTCAAACATTTTGGACATTTTTACACAGTTTAATTAAATAAAATAATTAAATATAAATTAACTGCATTTATTCTACTTAAGAATAATTTTTCATGCAACAATGGCCAGTGGTCTTCTAGAAGAGTGTACAAAAAAACTTACTTTTCGTTATATACCGTTCTTATGAACACTAATGGGTATGTCCCAATTCTCATAAATATGTTAGACACTATTGTAAGTGTTTTTATGTCTGGGGAGGGATGCTGTCTAAGTAGTCCACCACTAGCAGAGGTTTACCTACTTCATGCCTCTGGTGAGTATTGTATTTTGTTGATGTTATAAAGATTACCATTTCATTTCCAGCCTCTGTTTTCGTTATTCCTCATTTAGTGACCTTTTTTAGGTTACAACAATTATATAATAATAATGTATAATATTGTGGAAACAGACCTTAGATATGGAGATGAAGTAAGCTCTGGAGCAAAGGTCAGTAAAAGAAAATACTTTTGATACAGATGATTATATAATAATAATATATAATATTGTGGAAACAGACCTTAGATGTGGAAATGAAGTCATCTTTGGAGTAAAGGTCAGTAAAAAACGAAAATACTTTTGATATAATAATAATAATAATAATATATAATATTGTTGAAAGAAATATGGAGATGAAGTAAGCTTTGGAGTAAAGGTCAGTAAAAAAAAGAAAATACTTTTGATACAGATGATTATTGTTATATACTATACCTATGAACACTAATAGGTATGTACCAATCCTCATAAATATGTTGGACACTATTGTAAGTGGGGGTTAATATGCTAAGTAGTCCACCACTAGCAGTGGTTTACCTACTGCACACTGCTGGCAAGTATTGTATTTTGTTGATGTTATAAAGATTACCATTTCATTTCCAACCTCCATTTTAGCTATTCATCATTCAGTAACCTTTTCTGGGTTACCATATTTTTCTATAATAAAGAACTTGCACTTTATTTGGGCATGGAATGGAGGGGCAAAGATTGATCAAACAAAGGATAAGATTTATTTATTCAAAATTCCATTGGTTATACAAGGGACAAGGTTTCTCTATTTAAAAATAAAGGACATTGGGTTGAAGAAGGAATAAAACTTTCGCCAAATTTTCCATGTCAAACAAGGGACAAGGTTTTTTTTATTTCAAATCACTTGAACACTTTTGATCACATTATAAGGCAATGAAAAAGATGCTGAATTCTCTTCTGTTTTTTTAAATTAAGCAATGTTCAATTTATATCCATTCCACGGCCAAAACTACATTAGCATAGATACTTAGTTATGTCTTTCTTTAGTAATATTTTACTGAGGAAGGAAACAAATATCCTTTGATCATGCCATCCATAACCCTCTTTGGCCAGGCAACATTACTGATTTCATTAAGTACTAGAATTTTTAGTATTTAGTATTGTTGAAGTCATTACTAACATTTTTGGTCAAGATTTACAATGTTTTGTTCGGAAAAATATGTTAACAAAAAACCTATATTGCAGTTTAATAATTTCTTTAATTTTATAGGACTTCATGGTAAACAATATTTTTTAAGAAAATTTCTTTTTTTTCCTTTTTAACAGCAAATAATAAATTCTTAGGATTTCTTACTCTTGAGCATGCAACATACAATTGGCCATGTGTAAATATCTCTTTCTGGAGCAAAATTCTAACTTTTTGAAGCATTTGGCCTTGTGATTTAATTATATTTCTTACAAATGCAGGGTGAACTGGAAACTGGATTCTTGTATCTATAAAAACTTAAAAGATGTGCGAAAAACAATATTGCATTTTCATTAAATAAGTATTTGTTATTTTAATTATTAAATTGTTTTTAAAATAGTGAGAGTATTTTATATGTTAAATAATAAAACTAATTTATTGTACCCTAGTAAAACCAACTGTACTTTGTACCCCCTTGCCTGTTTGCACTTCTCCCCAAAATTTGCTTCTGATCAGTCAATGTATGGCTATTTTAGAGGGTATCACAGACAGAATGACAGAAGTTACAGAATCTTATTTATAGATAGAGTGAATTAGAAGTGTTTACCTAATCTAACCAGTTACAATCAAGCAATATTTTAATTAAATTAGGAATGGTTGACCTATGTTCAAAAACATTTAACTCCAAACAATTACATTTAAGAAATTATAATACTAATATATTATAACATACTAATATATTATAACATACTAATATTTTAAAAATAAACTGAAAATTTCATCTCCTCTGCTTAAAAGGATCATGATTTTTCTCCAGCATGTGTTAGTATATGTCTTCTCAAACTTGAATTAACTGAAAATTTAGTTCCACAAATATCACAGTGATAGGGTTTTTCTCCTGTGTGTGTTAACATATGACGCCTTAAACTCAAATCAAGTGAAAACTTGGAACTACAAATTTCACAATGATAGGGTTTTTCTCCTGTGTGAGTGCGCATGTGTGTCCTCAAATTTGAATTCTGTGAAAAACTGGCTTTACAGGTATCACATTGGAAAGGTTTTTCACCAGTGTGTGTTCGTATGTGTTTTCTCAAATTTGAAATTCCGGCAAATTTTGACTTACAAATATTACAGTGGAAAGGTTTTTCACCAGTGTGCGTTCGCATGTGCCTTTTAAGATGTGAATTTAATGAAAAGTTTGAACCACAGATATCACAGCTAAATGGTTTTTCACCAGTATGGGTTTGCACATGTCTCTTAAGACTTGAGCTTCGTGAAAATTCTGATCCGCAAAATTCACAGTGGAATGGTTTTTCACCAATGTGTGATTCCAAATGTCTTTTAAGGCTTTGGCTTAGAGAAAATTTTGAACCACAAATCTCACAGTGGAATGGCTTTTCACCAGTGTGTGTCTGCAAGTGACGCTTAAGGTGGAAATTGCCAGCAAATTTTGCTCCACAAATCTCACAGTGGAAGGGTTTCTCACCAGTATGTGTTTGCATATGTCGCTTAAGAAGCGATCTTTTTGCAAATAATAACCAGCAAACTTCACAGTGGAACCTTTTCTCACCGCTGTGTAAGCTTCGGTGGTATTCAAGGTTGGAACGATCTGAAAAGTTCCACTGACATATTTCACAGTAAAAAAGTCTTTTTTTCAGGTTTGTCTGTGAAGGTTCTTCACCAGAGTTTTCAGGCATATTAAAATCACAAGGATTATTTTGAGAATTCGATTCATTTTTCATTTCCATGTTCAGAACAATGAAACTTGGCTATTGGAGTTCTTGTAAGCTTCGTCCTTTATTTGTTTTTAAAAAATAAAATGTGCAGATAATTAGATACAAAGCTTTTGGAAACATAACTTTGGTAGTGAAAGGCCTTTACAAATAATGTTTACAATATTGGCAGATTGATTACAGGTTTAAATAAAACATACTGTAATATTTCTTCTTTCTCCTTTTGTTTGTGATTTATCAGTCTATATATATAAGTTTATATCTATGCCAACTGAAAGCTGCAGTAATTGCTAATTTCAATTATTATCATATGTTGAGATATAGTCTTGGTTTAAGTCTTCAGTTGCTGTTCACTCTGAAAATAAACAAAAATAAAGTGCAAGACTTTTCATACAAGATTAACAAGCATTACAATAAACATTCTATACAAATCTGTTGTGATTCATGTCAGTGATTGGCCTCTGTTAAGAGTTATACATAGGTACATCAACACTTATTTTACATGACAAATATCTTGAAGATAATCTTTTCCTTTGTCAATGCACTTAATTCAAAAGCACAGCCAGGTCTCATCACATTACTATTGAAACTGATAGATGTAACACTCACTTCTATTCTAATAATTTCTTCTTTTGCACTTCTTGCCTGTGGAACTCTTTCCTGGCAACTATGATCTCCAAAAGCTAAAGTGCAGCATCAATTGTCCCTGCTGTATCCTCGAAACTTGTTGTTTTATTATCCTCTTGCCATAAAGTTTGTTTCACTCTCAAAAAATCCTTGACTCTCAGGGGCTTTATCACCTTCCCTGGTGGCAGCGAAATGAAAATTAAAAAAGAAATATTATAAATAAAATTTTTCAAGAAAAAAATTGTTCTACCCAGACAGATATATATTGGTGTTTTTTTCAGGGAGGTTGTGTAAGAGGAGTATATATATATATATATATATATATATATATATATATATATATATATATATATATATATAATTTTAGGATATTAAAACAAAAATATGTTAAAAATCAATAGACAATGGCAGTTATGTTTCAACACTACAAATATGTCTCCTTGGGCGATGGTAAACTACTGCGAGTGAATGATTACTTTCAAAAGTTAATACTTCCTCTTTTTTGAGAAAAAAAAACAAAATTAAAAATAGGCTTGTGGTCTTTATCATGATTAACCAATCAAATGTGACCTAGACTAAATTTAGACTCACCAAAACATATTTTTAATACAGCTCATGACACAAAGTTGTCAGCATATAAATCCTTGACATAATCAGTAGATGAACTGCAGTGCACCTTATATGACTTACTATTCTATTTGTAAGATTCAATTTGATTTAATATTGCTTTGTATTGATGTTTAGTTAGTATTATTAACATCTTGCATTGATTAGTTAGTATTATTGACAAATAATATGGATTATCTCTACTTAACAGTTGCATAAAATGCTTGCCAAAGTAGTTTTGTATCTGGGTTTTTTCAAATGATTAAGTTATTTACCAGTTTCTTAAAGGGGCTTTTTATTTATCAACTACAAAATCTTAAGTAGGGATCTGACCGAGTACATAACTAGTTAGCATTTAGTTAAATTATCTTCCTACTTCTTTCATTTTTAACTTATGGGCACATAGCTGAGTGGTTAGGATATACATATACATATACATATATATATATATATATATATATATATATATATACAAATGTAAAAGAACAAAGAATCAAATTTCTATGTTCAAAACATTAATTTAAAACAGGGCTCAATACAAAAATAGAGCAATAAATATATATTTATTTAACACTGTTACATTAGAACATGTAAATATCCACTACAAAATTGTACATTTTGTTTCAACGCTAAAATCAAACGTTTCTTCAGATTGTTAACAATGATGGTACTAAACAATTTTATTCAAAATTGCAATTAATGAAACACTACTTCACTTTCTGTGTTTGGAAAATTTTCCATAAAAGGTAAAAAGGAAAGAAAATAAGAAATCAATAAAAAAAGGAAAGAAAAAAGAAAGTCAAGTGAAAAACATAGAAAATTAACCCTACTACCAAGAGAAAAGACAAAAAAAAGAAAGCCAAGAGAAATTGAGAAGTATATTCAAAATTACCCAGATTCATAAGAAGAGGAGAGTCAAGAAGATAGGAAATAGAAAGATGTTGAGACGAATTAAACCAATGAAATTTGAACGGAAACGCAGTGTGAATGGGTACACTGTATCAAACACTACACTTTTATCATGCTTTTTACGTCAGTTTCACGGTTAATTATTTGCCCATAGCTGGGACCCTAACAGGTGCTACCACCCCGGGTCAGGATCGACCTGGGAACACCAGCAATTAAGAGGTGGTTCCACGCTCCTCAAAGCCTCCTGATCAGAGGCCTTGCTGTTGGACATAGTTTATCGTCTTACCCTGGATGTGGACGTAGTTTATCGGCTTACCCTGGATGTGGACGTAGTTTATTGTCATACCCAGGACACCTAGTTCTTAGTGTTTTTGTTCACCTAACATTTATGCATTTAAAAAACCGTTAATTTCTTGAGCTTCTAAAACATGTCATAATGTATATAATGTTGATATACATACATTATGTTCCAAAGATTGTCATAGATGGAGATAGTAATAAGGACATGCTCCCACTGTCTATAAAATGCTTTGGGGGCATATGTCTCAATAGCCTCTGACAACTAAGTCCAGCTCCAAACCGGAGAATGGGTGAAGGCAGAAAACTGGAGACTCTTAACCAGTTGTTTCAGATAAATGGAGTTCGGTAGTCCAGTAAAGCAGTTCATCTCTAGGGGAAAAAATAAAACCTGAAAAGGCTATGGGAATAAATCCAGACAAAAAACTCAATGCAGATCCCCAAAGACGGTTGGCTGTCATCATTGATAACTTTCCAAATCTTGAAGCCAAGCCGTTCCTAAACATAATGCTCTGTATTCCTTTTGGATCTTGTCTGTACGGCCGATAGAGTGGGGGGGGGGCATGTCAATTGGGCAGAGCGCAGTCTCTATTGCCCAGGCCCACGACCTGGAGGGGTCACTCTAGTTTCACCAACAAAAGACTGAATCTTGATCAAGCAGGGCTCTAACATTATCTGGCAAGTTAAACGGATACCTACTAACATTAACCTTAATAACCCTTTTTTAATTAAAAAACGTCTTGTATTTTGTGACTTCAGGAAGTAATTCAGTGTTTGTAATGCTGAAATTGTTTGAATAAGTAACACAAAATAAAACGTAAAATAGCATGAATCTACAAAAAAAAATGGTACAAAACAAATAAAGAGTTATTACCATGAATAGGAAAGTATATCCAGAAAGTTAAAACAAGGATATTTTGGCAAAAAAATGGATAAACATGCAAGACGGAATGCCAAAACGACCTGTTTTTCCAACCAATAACACCATTTTTATTTTAATTATCTTCACTTCACTATTCTAAAAAAAAAAAAAAAAAAGAATAAAAGAATTGGAATAAAATTTAAAACCTAAACATATGAAAGTGAATTTATGCATTTTTCTTTAACAACAAAAATAATGAACAGTAAACTTCATTTATTAGATTGTTTTTACACTAATTCTTTACCGATTATATTTGGGTAATTTTCAGTGTAAGCCCTGCACTCAATTCTAATAAAAAATTTCCTGAAAATTCTCATTTAGTTGTAAATTTACATGCTTAATTCGAAAATAACAGTAAAAGTTTGTGGAAATCTACTGTTTTGGAGTTTGCGTCAGGCCCGTCCTCTAGTACTGGCGTTATTTACATATGTTTGCACTGAGTAGTCATGCGCAGAAGCTTAGTTAGTTAACAGACTTTTTACTGAACTTACTCATCTCAATTACTGCGCGAAACCAAAAGAAGTCTTTAAACACTTTTGAAAATGAAGCTTGTATTGAATTTTTTTTTATTGTCATTGCTATTTTGTAAATAATCACGCTTAAATATACATTTTTTGTCAATAATCATGCTATTTTTAAAAACTCCAAATTTCTTTTATAAATAATAATGCTTATATATATATATATATATATATATATATATATATATACTTTTTCATAAATAATCATGCTTTTTAAAACTCAAAATTTAATAATAAAAAAAATTTGAACCTTAAATTAGTTCTTATTTCTATTCTGGCATTTTTTTTTTAATAATCAATGCTCTTTTTAAACTTCACACAAAGTTTGTGCAATTAATCAAGACAAATGAAGCTTCCACACATGACTGATCCGAGACAAATGTACGAGGGTCATTCAATAAATAAAGTGAATTTTTCGGTATAAGAACTTCTAATACAGATAGAAGCTTACTCTTTTTTTATTTTTTTTTTGTTTTACTTCTTTTTCACATGGATTTAATTTCTTTTGTAGATTAAAAAAACTTTGAGGGTTTTAGCGATTAACAAATATGTCCGACCAGGAAGCATGCTCCAGGATTGAACAGCGGTCAGTTATAAAGTGTTAGGGTGCAAACCAGTTGAAATTCATAGGAGAATGTCAACTGTGTATGGTGTCACATGTTTCAGCCAACAAATGTCTACAAGTGGGCTAAATTAGTTAAAGAAGGGCGGAGCAGTGTTGAGGATGAAGACATTGCAAGGACTTTGAGCTTATCTGTTGGGACAAACACAGGGGTCATCAGTCAGAAGGAGTTATCTTGCATCATGATAACACAAGGCCTCACACAGTAGCCCAAACGGTGCAGACCATCAACGAGCTGGGCTGGGAACTGCTCCCTCATCCCCATTACAGCCCAGACCTTGCCCCTTCAGACTTTCACCTGTTTGGTCCCTTGAAAGCGTTCACGAGAGGAACGAAGTTTAAAAGTGACGATGAAGTCAAAATTGTTGTGAGCGACTGGCTGAGACATCAGTCCAAAGATTTTTACGCTGAGGGAATACGGGAGCTTGTGCACAGATGGGAAAAGTGTGTGATAGTGCTGGGAGACTACGTTGAAAAATAAAAAAAGTAAGCTTCTATCTGCATTAGAAGTCGTTATACCGAAAAATTCACCTTATTTATTGAAGGACCCTCGTATGTAAACAATGACAGTAATTGCTGCTGTGCTGTAGCCACAACACGAATGATTCAGAACTTTTATTGTCGATAACTTTAAAACGGTAGATTTCTGCAAACTTTTACCATTATTTTCAAATTAAGCATGTATTGTAAATTTACATCTGAATGGAAATTTTCATTAGAATTGTGGGAGGGGCTTACACTGCAAATCACCCATATATTTTTATTGGAATGGTTAGCAAAACATCGACTAATTGCCAATTGATTTGAACTTTAATGTAAATTCTTCTCACTTGTGGAACTCCCTTCCGATTCCGTGCATTCCAGCCAACATTAATCTGCAAAAATTTTAAATGCAATATACTGTCCCCCTGATTGTTCTTTCTTTCCTCTTTCTGTTCAGTGTTAATGTTTCTGTTCCGAATTCCTCCACGCCCTGTATCTAACCCCCTTGCGTCTTAACACAATAACTCTAAAATTGTAGATCAAATTTAGGGTTGTCCCAGTTGTCGCTAAATAAAAGTGGCATATCCTGATCAAAAAAGGCTCGAAACTTGATTAAAATATTTTTTATTGTCTAGATGTTTATGTCATTATTTAGAGGAAAGACCAAAGTATTTTTTGAGTATTTTCTTAATTTTTTTAATCCTTTCTAGCATGTCCGAAATCTTAGCTAAAAATCATGTTTTTTTTTAGTCAACAAAATTGACGAAAATCGGTAAAATCAATCATTATTGACAGTTTTATAAACAAAAATAAAGTTTCCTATTTAAAAATCATATAAAATTCAATGATACTTTTCTCAAAAGTTATTTTAAGAAAATTAGAAAATTTAAAGTATATTTAATGTAATTTGAAAGAAACATTACTTACATTTTCATCAGAAATTTTTTTAAAAAGACATTTTCCGATCGTGGGTCTTGGTTTTTTGGCCTGATTGATAGGTGTTAATTGATGTATGTCAGCCTGTCAACAGCTTACGTCAGGGGAAATTATCGGACGGTAGGGCAAAAGTGACATAAATTGTTCTAGATTTAAGTGAACCAGTTTATACCTCCAATTTTTTTACCTTACGTTTGAGGGAGAATTCTTGAATAAAAATTTTTTATTATTGTTATTTATAAATTATTATTTATTTATCAAATTCATCAAGTCATTTTCGAATGAAGCAGCTACATTTATTTCTAAAAATGTAAATATTCAGGAAATTTTTAATGCAAACTGAACTCGGGTCCTAATCTGTAAATGTTTATAAATTTATGAAGAGAAATTATTTTCACATTTATTTCTTTATAAATTGGTAAATAATAAATATTACATTGCATTCTAATTATTAGTTTTTAATGTTGTAATTAAATTATTATTCGTGTAAATAAACAATAATCTAATAAATAAATAGAGTTTACTGTTTTACTGCTTTAATTATTTTTGTTGTAAATTTTCATAAACCAAAAAAATGTATAAATTCACTTTCAACTTTAGGTGTTCCTTTTATTGCAATTCTTATTTTAAATCATCCCTTTTAAAAACAAAATAAATTGCCGAGGAGTGAGGGTAATTAAAAAAGCAGTGTCATGGAAAAAAACGTCCTTTTGATATTATCTCTTCTGTTTGCCGTTATCTTTTGACTGCTTATTGGCCGAAAATAACTTCGCAAATTATTAGCAAATTATACCCAGGATTCAGTAATGGGTAGCAGCACGGATTGAGGAATTGGAGAGTCGAGTTCGAATTCCAGTCGAATCCATTACATTCACTTACGTGCTAATACCCTTGGGAAAGGTACGAATCCTCTTTTTTCTCACCCCCCCCCCCAACCGGGTTCAGACTAGGTTCTAGGAGAAGAACAACTCTGAATTCAAAACCTGCGTTTGAGAACCTTGAGGCAGGTGGTGCACCAGCTCTCTGTATTCGACTTTTTAAAAGGTTCTGCACAAAACCTTCACCACTATAATAAAATCACATGTGCAGGTTGTTTGACTGTCGGTTCTTGTCAGTCTTTTTGGACGACTCGGCTAGACGGTCGAACTCTCTGCCTCTGGGCAGAGAGGAACCCGGACGAGGTTCCGCCGAAGGGCGGAGCCTCGTTCGGGGAGTTTGTTTTATACGGGTTCTACGGGCAATTTTTGCCCGAGCCTACGGTCTCGGAAAGCCCACATTAAACTGGCCTTGTGCCGCATTTGACACACGTGGGCGTGTTAATGAACATCGTCGGTTCTTAGTTGCCTGACCCTCATACGTTGTAAAAGGCTCCCTGGTAGGCGCGGGTCAACAGCCCGGATCGATCAACGACAGGCGGGAGAGTTACCGATAATATATCCGTACATTTATGGAGTTTAAGTAGAAATTTAATTTTTTTTTTTTTCATTTATGAAAGAAAAATTAGCTGAGTTGAAATAAATTATATTACAATCTAAGAAGCTATTTTTCGTTTTATTTCTGAAGCATATCTTTTCAATTTTTAAAGCTTATGATGATCCTAAAAGATTTAAGGAGAATCTAAGGGAGGTAAATAAGTTTTTAGTCAAACGAAATTGTTTGAAACGCTAAACTTAACGATACCCAAATGTTTGTTAAACAAGCATTATTACACAAAATGCCATGGTATTTGAAACGCATTAAAAAAAATTAATTTTTAAAAAATGTCTATAAGTTAATTTTTTTTAATTGTCTTTTTTGTAGCTTATAACAATTTTATTTCAGAAAAAGAATTCTCTTTGCAACCATGTTTTTTCTTTTACTAAGAAGACTTTGATATTGTCTAAAGAAAACGAAACGAAAGACTTTTTTTTTTCAAATCTGTCTCCACTTGAGAAAAAAAAGACTACCTAAAGTAAACAAACAAAAGCAATTAGCTTTACAACTCACCTTTTTTCGTTTTCTTTTGCTTTGAAAAAATTCAATTCTAACAACAACAAAAAAAAGTAACGAAATTTAAAATCCGGGTTGATGAATAATAATTAATTATTCTCGATTTTGAAGCCGCAGCCAAACAAATCAGTGGGCTTAAAAAGTAGGTATTAAAATTCCAACAAGTTCAGCCTCAAATAATATAGTTCGAAAAAGCATTTAAAAAAAACAATGTACAAAAAAAAATGTAAACATATTTTGTTTGTGTTAGTACACGGAACATCTTACGAAAAAAAAAAAAAAGCACGTGCGGAAATCGCCGGTGTAAAAGGAAAATTGTTCCTTTGCAAAAAAATGATTATCATCTTTAAAACCTTATTCTAGCTGGAAGTGAAATTGTTGCTGTTTGAATTATCTCCCTTGTACCTGTGAGCGCGTTCTGTCGTCTCGAGAGGATTGCTAAAAATAAACACTTGTCAATTGTTATTTCCGGTATTTTAATCTGGAAATGGCCTAGTCTAGCTTTTGATCAAAGCTAAACTTCATTTTCTGACGCTATTTTTCATTGTTCTACACTAGGTAAAACATGTAGTAACAGTAACACAGAGCATGGAGTCAACGAGCGCTGTGCCTCCCATCAATTTAGACTGCGATTACCAGTAGCCTGGGAGCTTGCATCAACCCAAACACGCCTCGTACTAGGTAATCCATGCAGAGCATAGCTTACTTAGTACGAAGCGTGTTTGGGTTGATGCACCTACTACACAACATTTTGTAAATGGCCGCATCAATATTCAACGAAGCTTTTAGTTTTATTCAAGAGATTTTCTTTGATTCAGACTACTACTCTGATGATGATTTTGAAGGCTTTACTCAGACACATGTGAGGGTGAAGTAGTCGGAGATGATGATAATCAAGCTAGTGACGGGGAGGAAAGCTATGATAACCACGAGGTGCCAAGCAGCTACCATCATCCATGACTGACTAATTTTACGGAAGCTACTGGCCCCAAGGATGTACCGGATAGGATTTCCAATGATGAATTATTTCATCTATTTATAAACGACGAAGTAATGACTTTATTTGTCAACGACAGACATAAATATGCTAGTCAGGTGAAGTAAAAGAGAGGAATAAAAAAAATATTAATATGAAAAGTATTTTTTTGTAGAGGAACCTTCAGTGTGTTGGGATTGCTATGAAATTAGTGTGAACTCAGAAGGTTTTTTGGTTTGAGATGATAAAGCGTGAAAAGCATGTTCTTCATATTAATATTTTTTTATCTTAATGCTTGAATTGCAGCTTTCTGTTTAGTAGTGTAGATAACACTTTTTTTTAGAAATGTGCAATGAATTCAGAGAGAGACAGAAAGAGGTTGAAAGTTGAGTCAGGTGTTGACGCGCGAAAAGTCCTTTAGTCAAAATGTAGATACGCGTGAATCTCTGTGGAAATCTCTCTGAAGGCGAATTACTGACTGGTGAATTGGACTGAAATTTGTCTTTTTATTTACTCTGAGAAGTTGGAACAGGCTCCAGGGACTTTTGGCGGTAAACCATTCTGGGGTCGTCTCGACCAATAATAAGCCGAGTTTCGCAATGTGTGGTGTTGATTGGTCGAAACTAGCTCTTATGGAATAGTCTATCTTTTAACGGGGGTGAGTGGAAAAATATGGACGATTCCACAAGTGGATGAAAGTATGATTCCTTTCAAAGGCAGGACCAGTTTACTGATGTGCATGTCCGCAAAACCAACCAAGTGGAGACTGAAAGCCTGGGGACTAGTCGACACAAAGACCAGAAATGTACAATTAGCAGCCGTGTAGCGGACCATGCGTGGTGGAGATGTGATGAGATATCAGAAGGTTAAAATTTCCCGCTGGCCGGTCCAGCTACATGGAAATGTCAGACTTTAATTAAGTCCAAAGAAGACAAAGAAAACAAACAAGACCGATATACATGGGTAAACAAATATATATTAATAACGAGTTACACAAAGACATGAACAGTTACGTAGAGTTTGTATGGAGAAATGATGTGCGTGTGTTGTAAGTGTTCGTACGTACGTGTATTGTTCTTAGCGCGTTCCCAGAATTTTGGAAACGCTGTATCTGTGAGAGGTTACATATTGGCCTAAGTGAAAAAGAGAGATTTTACCTCACCTCCGGGCGAGGTAGCGGCCCAAGGCCTGAGTCAAAAAAGAGAGATTTTACCTCATCTCCACGCGAGGTGGCGGACCAAGGCCTGAGTCGGAAAAGAGAGAGAGAGAGAAGGGTCAGCCAGTATTTATAGTCAGGGGAGAGAGACCCCTGTTGAAGGATTAAGGAAACTGAGGAGGAGCTAACTCCGACAGCTGTATTTGAAACAAATCAGGCACCAAGGACAGTTGGTGTTGCCCACAAAGTTATATCCTCCTTGTCGGAGAATATACAAAGCAGAGGACATGTAATTTACATGGACAATTTTTTCATCCCCTGAATTTTTTCATCACCTGGCCCAACACGGGAACAGGTGAATTACATGTGAACCGAAAAGGCTTGCCGAATGAGATGAAAGCAGCGAATCCTTTAGCAGGCAAGATAAGATCATCACGCACAGAGATGGACACGTTATATTATGGTGATGGGGGATAGAGTTCTCGTTGTTAATTGTTGCTTGTATCAGAAGGTAGATAAATAGTAGCAGTCCTTCGGGACAGCCGCTAGTTTGGCCTAAAGGTTCAACAAGCAATCAAATTGAGGTCACCATAACATAAACAAAATAACATACGAAAGAGAAGGGTATATCAAAAACACTTTGTATTTAAATGCAACATCAATGAATAGTACAATGTTTCTTGATTTACACGCACAAAGTCCGTTACAAAATGTTCATTCATAGAAGAGAAATCCGATTATTAAAAGAATATAAGTGTCTTTTGTTAATACTTAAGTTCATGACGTGCTGGTCACAGGAGATGAAAGGTGAGGTCAATGGGTTGGTAGGAGTCCTTTGATATCTCCGTTGGTGAAGGAAGGCTGAAGGCATCGGGTTTGATGGGTGAGGAAAGCGTAGCGACATTCACTGACGGTACTTCAAAGCTTTCTCTCCTAGAAGTGAATTTATCGCTCTATTTATGTGTGTCCTTCGGATCAGAGTCAGTCTGCTGAAACAAACTGTTGGGTATGGCGCGGAGCCGTTT